>JAIOJX010000003.1:145226272-146426272 GCA_022376925.1 Tragulus kanchil
GCAGGTACATAACAAGAGAAGAAATCAAAATCATTGTATTTTTGTTTCCAGGATTGGTACTATTTTTACATAATCATATTGCTTGAGGGTACTCTATAGTAATAATTTTTACCTTTCCGTATTAATTTTTAAAGGTCAACTTCTGAAAGATGAGATGATGATTGTTATTTATCTTTTATCTGTTTTTCAAAAATTACATTTACTCAATAAGCCAAGAGGAACAGGATTTTACAAGCCTGGAAACAAAAACAAAACAAAGTCTCCAGACATTCAGTATACTTTATGTAGGATTATTTTCTCACATTTTGTGATAACAGGCAAATCAATACAAAGTAAACGTGTTTTCTTTATTTCTAGGGACTTTGATTATATATCAAACTCAGTTGGTCTACTCATGTTAAGTGGACTCTTGAGGTATAAATAAATTTATTTTAAACAAACAATTCAAGAGGCATCAAGTTTTTATTTTTATGTAGTTTCAGTGCTTAGTTGGTCATTTCTTTAGCATTTTGTCAGCTATGTTCTTTTCTTTCAAGACACACACATCACAGACATGTGTATTTAGATACTTATTACTATGGATAGTGCTCCTGCTATTTTTGAAAAATCACCTTTTATTGAAGACTTACTATGGATTGTTTTATTTGGTTCACACAACCACCCTACATGGCAATTATTATTACTACTGTCTTTAGCTAATAAGTGATTATAAAAATGGGTCAAGGTCATAGTGATTATTTTCCTGTCATTAAAAATTCTACCTTTTGAACTATTTCATTAATTTCTTTCCCAAAGTTTCTGGCTCTGCATTCCTCATTTTGTTAGCTCCTTTAGCTTGATTTTGTTTCAGTGTTCTAGTTCCTCTCCTAAAATTATATTGGAGGTCTAAAGCATTAAAACATAGTGACAGGAATCTAATGCACACTCAGACGCACGGTTGTGTCTGACTCTTTGCGACCTCATGGACTATAGCCCACCAGGCCCTTCCTTCTGTGGAATTCTCCTGGCAAGAATACTGGAGTAGGTTGCCATTTCCTCTCCAAGGAGATCTTCCCCTCCCAGGGATTGGACCCGTGTCTCTTAGCCCTCCTGAACTGGCAGGCAGATTCTTTACCTCTTGCATCCCCCAGGGAAGACTAGTAGTTTAGACATAGGTAAAAGTGGAGACAAGAGTCACAAGGGAACAGACTCCAGAGTTGAGCTGAACCACAGCAACTGCTGGTATATCAAATAGTTTGGGAATCCTATGTTGCTTTCACAGCCCAGGCAGCAGATGGTCTGGTTCAGAAGTTCAGTACCTGACAGTGTGGGTACGGAATAAGTGTTCTCTAAACACTTCCAATTAATAAGTGAGTAAACAAAAGAAAATCAGCCAAGACCATCAGGTCTCACACTAGTTGAGAGTGGTTCAAGGAGGCAGCATTAGTTTTTAACTGCTTACTGCATTCCAGTTACTGTACTGAGAAACTATATGCGTGAAATTCCATTTCATAAAACAGTCCATCTTCCAAGTGTGTTACTAGCCAAGAAACCAGATGTCCAGATTTCAGCAATAAAGCTGACTGCTGCCCGTAACACAGAGCCGAGGTGGAAGTTGGGAGTGACGCTGTCACCATTATTCCTCAGTGCTTTGTCTGTCTCTAGGAACTTGACCAATTGACATAGGTGCTTGATTGTCAGAGTCTAAAAACAGAGATTCTAAAGCTCCCTCTTTTGAAATTTATTGAAGACTTACTATGGATTGTTTTATTTGGTTCACACAACCACCCTACATGGCAATTATTATTACTACTGTCTTTAGCTAATAAGTGATTATAAAAATGGGTCAAGGTCATAGTGATTATTTTCCTGTCATTAAAAATTCTACCTTTTGAACTATTTCATTAATTTCTTTCCCAAAGTTTCTGGCTCTGCATTCCTCATTTTGTTAGCTCCTTTAGCTTGATTTTGTTTCAGTGTTCTAGTTCCTCTCCTAAAATTATATTGGAGGTCTAAAGCATTAAAACATAGTGACAGGAATCTAATGCACACTCAGACGCACGGTTGTGTCTGACTCTTTGCGACCTCATGGACTATAGCCCACCAGGCCCTTCCTTCTGTGGAATTCTCCTGGCAAGAATACTGGAGTAGGTTGCCATTTCCTCTCCAAGGAGATCTTCCCCTCCCAGGGATTGGACCCGTGTCTCTTAGCCCTCCTGAACTGGCAGGCAGATTCTTTACCTCTTGCATCCCCCAGGGAAGACTAGTAGTTTAGACATAGGTAAAAGTGGAGACAAGAGTCACAAGGGAACAGACTCCAGAGTTGAGCTGAACCACAGCAACTGCTGGTATATCAAATAGTTTGGGAATCCTATGTTGCTTTCACAGCCCAGGCAGCAGATGGTCTGGTTCAGAAGTTCAGTACCTGACAGTGTGGGTACGGAATAAGTGTTCTCTAAACACTTCCAATTAATAAGTGAGTAAACAAAAGAAAATCAGCCAAGACCATCAGGTCTCACACTAGTTGAGAGTGGTTCAAGGAGGCAGCATTAGTTTTTAACTGCTTACTGCATTCCAGTTACTGTACTGAGAAACTATATGCGTGAAATTCCATTTCATAAAACAGTCCATCTTCCAAGTGTGTTACTAGCCAAGAAACCAGATGTCCAGATTTCAGCAATAAAGCTGACTGCTGCCCTTAACACATAGCCGAGGTGGAAGTTGGGAGTGACGCTGTCACCATTATTCCTCAGTGCTTTGTCTGTCTCTAGGAACTTGACCAATTGACATAGGTGCTTGATTGTCAGAGTCTAAAAACAGAGATTCTAAAGCTCTGGTATGTCAGGCTTTTACGGCTCTTGGTTCAGGGACCAAGGCACGGGTCTTGTGAGCAGACAGAGTACATAGAAGCCAACATGCAGAAATGATCATGAGTGAGTATTACAGCTTGAGTAAATTGCATGCATGTGTGCTAAGTTGCAGTTGGAGACATGCAGATTCAGGCTCCCTGACACATTCATGAGCAGGCATCTCAGTATTTAGGGGTTATTGAAAATGAAGAGAGCCAGGAGTTATAGTAAAATTCAAAGCATGAGCAATTAGAAGTTTGATCTTGTTTCCAAATACATATAACATTACCTGTCCAGTTTTTGATAAATGACCTTTCTTGGCTTCAGTTTACTGGTTTTCTCATCTGTAAAGTAGGAATGCTGAATATCAGGCTATGGGACAGAAGGAATTTGAATGGATTTTCATAAGTAGATGTGAGGCTGTATACTGCCTCTAATTCCACATCCTAGTAAAAAGCAGCTAACCCTCCAAATATGCAGGCTAATTTTTTTTTTTTTTATGCAGGCTAATTTGACTTACTCTGATCCTATTTTACATCATAAGAGCCAATTAGAACCACTCATTTATCCATTGCTCATAAATCTGCATCCATTGAACTTACACAGTTTTTTAAATTGTTCTCTAATTCTTGGAGTGATTGACATAAGGGTTTGGTGAGAGTCGAGGGGGTGACCGTGGGGTAGGGAAGGTGGAAGTAGAGAAATTAACATTCTCTGGACATATTAAAAACTTTAAGCTGATACTAAACCTACCTTAATCACCAGTAAGATGCCATGGACTTTTATCTCTCCATGTTTTACTGTTAGAGGGAAAAAGAAAAAAAAGCTATTTTGAAAGTAAGTGGATTAGAAGCAAGTGCTATCACTTAGTCATTAACTAGACATTTTGTATCTAAAACATACGATGGACTTGCTAGGCTCACATATACCATAGCATGCGGCAGGCAGCTGTGAATTTTTTCTTTTCTGTTTTGTTTTGTCTCTAGGAACTTGACCAATTGACATAGGTGCTTGATTGTCAGAGTCTAAAAACAGAGATTCTAAAGCTCTGGTATGTCAGGCTTTTACGGCTCTTGGTTCAGGGACCAAGGCACGGGTCTTGTGAGCAGACAGAGTACATAGAAGCCAACATGCAGAAATGATCATGAGTGAGTATTACAGCTTGAGTAAATTGCATGCATGTGTGCTAAGTTGCAGTTGGAGACATGCAGATTCAGGCTCCCTGACACATTCATGAGCAGGCATCTCAGTATTTAGGGGTTATTGAAAATGAAGAGAGCCAGGAGTTATAGTAAAATTCAAAGCATGAGCAATTAGAAGTTTGATCTTGTTTCCAAATACATATAACATTACCTGTCCAGTTTTTGATAAATGACCTTTCTTGGCTTCAGTTTACTGGTTTTTTCTCATCTGTAAAGTAGGAATGCTGAATATCAGGCTATGGGACAGAAGGAATTTGAATGGATTTTCATAAGTAGATGTGAGGCTGTATACTGCCTCTAATTCCACATCCTAGTAAAAAGCAGCTAACCCTCCAAATATGCAGGCTAATTTTTTTTTTTTTTATGCAGGCTAATTTGACTTACTCTGATCCTATTTTACATCATAAGAGCCAATTAGAACCACTCATTTATCCATTGCTCATAAATCTGCATCCATTGAACTTACACAGTTTTTTAAATTGTTCTCTAATTCTTGGAGTGATTGACATAAGGGTTTGGTGAGAGTCGAGGGGGTGACCGTGGGGTAGGGAAGGTGGAAGTAGAGAAATTAACATTCTCTGGACATATTAAAAACTTTAAGCTGATACTAAACCTACCTTAATCACCAGTAAGATGCCATGGACTTTTATCTCTCCATGTTTTACTGTTAGAGGGAAAAAGAAAAAAAAGCTATTTTGAAAGTAAGTGGATTAGAAGCAAGTGCTATCACTTAGTCATTAACTAGACATTTTGTATCTAAAACATACGATGGACTTGCTAGGCTCACATATACCATAGCATGCGGCAGGCAGCTGTGAATTCTTTTCTGTTGTAAACTGAGTTTCAGCTCACGAAGACGACATTTCATTTGAAGCATTTCTTTTCAAAGACATTGTTTTCTATTTGTCTATCACGGGAAGCTCACCAGCAGGGTTTAGGACTGTGTGCCCTTCCACGAAAGAAGCCTTTGGTGTCTTCATATCCAATGGTGTTTCCACTGACCCATTAACTATTGGGTGTGCCTCCTGAGAGGCCTCCCAAGGACTTTATTATGTTTCTATTTGTCAGAAAGGAGATAATTGGCCCCCTCAGGAAGGAAAGCCGGGGCAGAGGCTTCTTAAGTGAAACTGTCAGGAATAGCTTCCAGGGTCAGACCTACAGTCAAGGCATCCCCCAAACTCAGTGGCTGAAAGGAATGCACAGTTTCCACAAGGATCCAGTCCACCCTCTTGAAGTCAGGCAGACCGTGGAGGGTCCTGCCCCAGGTGGCTTTGGTTTCCTTGATAGTCTGCATGGAGCTTTTCACTGTGAAGGATTCCAACCATCCCCATCTGTTCTCAGCTCTCTTTTCTCCCTGACTCCACTGCCCTCCAGCTCCTGATCTCTCTCCCTTAGCCATCTCCAAGCACTGTTCATCTTTTCTCTTCATGCCAACTTTTCATCTTTACTCACAGCATCCCTGAAAAAAATATGGAGGTTCCAATCCTTTGGTCTTAACGAAGAGTAAGGCTTAGAAAGGCTAAGAGGATAGATTTCCCCCATTACTTTCTTTCTGTAATTTGTACATTCACAGATGGAATGTCTTCCATTTGTGTATGGCTTTATACAATTTTGAAAAGCTGGGTATTTTTATAATTTTATTTCTTTAGTTTTGGGTGTGATGGGTCTTCATTGCTGCTTGGGTTTTTCTTTAGTTGCAAGCAGGGATAACTCTCTAGTTATGCTGTGCGAGCTTCTCATTGTGAGAGCTTCTCTTGCTGCAAAACACAGACTCTAGGGACATGGGTTCAGTAGTTGGGGCTCCCGGGCTCTAGGGTACAGTCTCCATAGTTGTGGTGTGTGGTCTTAGTTGCTCTGAGGCATGTGTGATCTCCCCACACCACAGGTCAAACCCATGTTTTCCTGCATTGGCAGGTGGATACTTTACCACTGAGCCACCAGGAAAGTTCTTGAAATGCTATTATAATGAATGACTTACTGAATGATTTACTTTGTTGGAGAGAACATAACCACAAAGTGATAGATCATGTACAGACTTTGAACTCAGTGGTCACAGTTTTATTCCAGGTCTTCCAAGAATTTGATACTATGGACAAAACCAAATATCCATGAATTTGTCTGAGCCTCCGTTATTTGTAAAATGTAGATAATCACCTATACCTCACAGACTTCTTGTTGTGATTGAAGAAAGCACATGAAAGCTGTCTTAGTATGTTTTTGTTAGAGTTATATACATAATATGGTCAAATGGTTATGAGGATGGTGACTGAAAATGATGTTAGAACCTAAAATGTTATGAAAGCTTACTTTAATAATGAGGAGAGATGATCGTAATCATTCATTTCAGGACAACAAAAATCATTAAATGATTTGAGTCAATGTTACAAAAGTTACCTCCATGTAATAAACAGTAAATTTGGGCTTCCCTTGTGGCTCAGTGGATAAGAACCTGTCTGCCAATGCAGGAGACACAGGTTCGATCCCTGATCCGGGAAGATCCCACATACCACAGAGCAGCTAAACCCACACATCAACAAAGACCCAGCACAGCCAAAAATAAATAAATAAAAGTTTAAAAATAAAATAAACAGTAAATTTAAATGTTATTATATATACATGTGTATGAATGTATATGCATGTGAAAAAGTTTCCTGGTGTCTCAGACAGTAAAGAATCTGCCTGAAATGCAGCAGACCTGAGTTCAATCCTTGGGCTGGGAAAATCCCTGTCCTCTGTATATGAAGATGTTTTAAGCCTGTTTAAGATGCTTAAGGAACTTAAGATATTAGACTTATTCTTTTTTAATGATATTTTTAATGGAGTTTCTTACCATAACTACTCATTTAGCTGCTCTTTTTTAATGATATTTTTAATGGAGTTTCTTACCATAACTACTCATTTAGCTGCTTCAATTAGTGAATTATGGTGGCCACCATCCAATTTTTCATATACATCTAAGAATCCAACTCACATGCAATAAAGAAGGTAGAGCGCTGAAGAATCAATACTTTCAAACCTTAGTGCTGGAGAAGACCCTTGAGAGTCCCATCTCATTGTGGCTTCTCCTTTGCTCTTTGATGTGGGGTATCCTTTTTTTTTGGTGGGATCCAACATTCTCCTGTCGATGGCTTTTTAGCAACTAGTTGCAATTTTGGTGTTCTTGCAGACGATGAGCGCACGTATTTCTACTCTGCCATCTTGGTGACTTCTCCTTGATTTATTCTTTTGACAGTGACTAATTTAAAAACCAAAGTGGCAATATCCATTATTGTGAGTTTTGTAAAACTTTGAAATGAAATTGTGCTTTATTAGTGAAAGATAACAGTATCTTCATATTCTTGGAAAATAGTTCTAGATATTGTTTGAAAGGTACATTGATAGCCTTGAGCAATAATTGATAGGTAAAGTATTGATTCAAGGTTTCCTTCCTATAACTCTAAAGCCTGCACCAGACTTGGAATTCCTTGGTCCACAGATTAGGTATAACTGCTCTGTCACAAATTACATATAAATCAAATGAAATTCTGTCTACCAATTCTTTCTCTTCAGGCTCTTAATGGAGGTCTTAGCTTGAGGTCGATGTGCTAGGTTTTACAAGTCTAGCTTGATTCACGCTCTCTTCTATTAATTTTCCTGCTTTAAGTATTTTGCTATGTAACTGATCGATCTCCATTATATGTGGACTACATCTTTGTTTGGGGGAAGAAAAAGGGTAAAGGTAAGATCATGTATATTCCAGCTTAAACTGATTGGATACTCTGGCAAAAACAAACACTAAGTCAGTGCCTAATGGGGTGAATCTGAGAGGAAAGTACTTTTAGTAAATTCAGGCTGTAGGCATGTTTAAGTAACACTTATCTTTGCTCTAAAAATACAGACTAATGGATCATGCACTAGAGTAGCATTAATGAGCTCACTCCATTAAATTAGTTATTTTTTCTTGTTAAATATCCAAAAGAGAAAGACGGTCCACTTAACTAGGAAAAAAAAAGAAGTTTTCGTTTTAGTGCAGTAGAAGCCTGATGCATATTTCCTTCCTAATTTAATCTCTAACCATTAAGAGTCAATTCTATAAATGACCCAGTGTAGCACTTGGAGAGATTAGAGAAGTACAGACTGAATGTCATTTGAATTTGGCTGGCTAGACACCATAATATTATATAGCATAATTCGAATTTAACATCATATTTTTATGAAGCCACCAAGATGAAGCCCAGTGACTTTCATGAACCATTAAAGAGAAGGCCTTCCAATGGAGTATGAAAATCCGTCTCATCTCTGGTCATTGTTGTTATTAAGGGCCATTTGGGCCAGGCCCTCTGGTCACAATGATTTGAACTTTTGTTCAGATAGTCAATTTCACTCTCAGAAATATAAAAAAAAAAAAAAAAAGGGTTGTTTGCAGTCTGTGGGCCAAGGGAAAGGATTACAGCTCTAATGAGCCAAATCTTTGCAAATGAGAAAATAATAATCTCCCCATAATTAGAACTTCCTTTTTTAGACTAAATGTTGGCCATAGATTTTCAAAAGAAGAAAAATTGTTTCATTATTTGGTTAAAAGAATATATGTAGATGAATACTAAAGAGCTTGCTGGAAAGAAGAAATTAAAATAACTTGAGTTTGTTTTCACAAATATGTACACTGTTGGAATCTCATTCTAATGTTCAGGTCAGAATGATGATTGCTCTTTTCTCTACCATTTGTATACCAAGGACTGATACATTATCTACTTGAGTAGAATGGAATGTTTACTATATAAAACAATTACTTTTACTCTTTCTAAAGTTTACCTTGTAGGAAGCAGGACTAGCATACCCATTTCATAGATGGATAAAATGCCCTTGACGTGCTCAAGGCTTAAGTGAATTTTTAAACTGGAATTAGAATTCAGAAATGCCAGTTCCTATATCTAATATCAAGATCATTGTAAGCACTACTAGCAGTGAGTAGCACAAAATGGGATGAGGAAAGATGTTAATAACCATAGTAGTACCAGTTTATGAGCATATTTTATTTGGAACTCAGCACACAGAGAAGCATGTGCATCCATGGTGGTAGTTGGATGCTCAGACCGACACATAAAGCGGCAGAGAGTCACAAATTCTTCCAGGATTTCTGGTTGTTTTCTTCTCAGCTCTCCTGGCCCATTGAGATCTGCTGAGTTCCCTATTCCTTTAAAACTTGACCCTGCTAAGACTTGAGACAAAGAAACTTCAGAAGTCAAGTTGTTAGCTAATAGCCATTTGGAAAACTGCTGAAGAGGGCTGTGCCAGGGGGAGTTCAAACTGAAAAACAGGGTAGAGGAAGTGAGCCATTCTGTGTCTCCCCACCCGCCCATGGAAGGTAGCCTCACAACAGAGGAGAACTCCAGACAAGGGTCATGGTGGGGAGACCTCAGGAATGGGACAGCAATGTTTGATCACTTCCTGGAATATTGGAGGGAGCTAAAGTTCAAAAGCCAGGAACTTTCCAGACTTAAACTATCTCCCTTTCCATTCTCAAAAGAGCATTACCCTGCTTTATCTTGATTTAATGAGTATAGCAAGCTAGTAAGACAGTCTGTTAAATGCAGTGATATTTTCTATATTTCAGAGATGTCGAAAAATGTCCCATAGTGGTCATGTGGCTGCTCCCAGGGTCATAAAACTGGTCGTGTGATAACTTGCCTGTTTCTTTTGCTGGACCATTTATAGAAGAATCATTAGAGACTGATCCAAATACTTGACTACCTTGTAGAAGGAATGGGAGGCCCATCCCTGTCCTTGTTGTTTTATGCAGTCTTAATAGTCAACATGATTGATAAAGTCAAATGAATCAAGGAAATGTAATAGTGTTAAAATTCCAAGGCAAAGACTTCGGTCATGCTGGCAATTGTTTCAGAGGTAGACAAGACAGTATTAATGCAGTGATCTGGTGATTGTCATTATGCGAAGAAGTTACTGCTCCTTGAGAGAGGGCTTTCATCACTTATAAGCGCTCAGTGATTGTATGACACTTTAAAAAAATCTTCACCACTCTTTATTAGGTGTTTGACCTCCTCTGATCAATTCAAGTCCAAAATATAGATTGTAAAACAATGAATTTTTATGCTTGTATAGAAAAACAAATGAAAGGTCTTTGGAAAAATTTTACATATTATCCCACGTAAAAAGGGCTGATGTGGCGTGGCTTATTCCTTTAAGATTGCTTTGTTATCTCCTGTGTATATGACAACCAAAGTTAGTGACATAATAGGTGGCATAAATAGATTAGCAAGTGCTTGATGGATGGTATTAATGTGAGTGATATGAGTTTGGAGGAGGAGAGAAGGGAGAGCTTTCCATGAGTAGAATACAAATTGTGAGTGACTGTCCCTCAGTTCAAAATTCTATGAAAGTAAATTGATGAAATCAAGTTGTTAGCTAATAGCCATTTGGAAAACTGCTGAAGAGGGCTGTGCCAGGGGGAGTTCAAACTGAAAAACAGGGTAGAGGAAGTGAGCCATTCTGTGTCTCCCCACCCGCCCATGGAAGGTAGCCTCACAACAGAGGAGAACTCCAGACAAGGGTCATGGTGGGGAGACCTCAGGAATGGGACAGCAATGTTTGATCACTTCCTGGAATATTGGAGGGAGCTAAAGTTCAAAAGCCAGGAACTTTCCAGACTTAAACTATCTCCCTTTCCATTCTCAAAAGAGCATTACCCTGCTTTATCTTGATTTAATGAGTATAGCAAGCTAGTAAGACAGTCTGTTAAATGCAGTGATATTTTCTATATTTCAGAGATGTCGAAAAATGTCCCATAGTGGTCATGTGGCTGCTCCCAGGGTCATAAAACTGGTCGTGTGATAACTTGCCTGTTTCTTTTGCTGGACCATTTATAGAAGAATCATTAGAGACTGATCCAAATACTTGACTACCTTGTAGAAGGAATGGGAGGCCCATCCCTGTCCTTGTTGTTTTATGCAGTCTTAATAGTCAACATGATTGATAAAGTCAAATGAATCAAGGAAATGTAATAGTGTTAAAATTCCAAGGCAAAGACTTCGGTCATGCTGGCAATTGTTTCAGAGGTAGACAAGACAGTATTAATGCAGTGATCTGGTGATTGTCATTATGCGAAGAAGTTACTGCTCCTTGAGAGAGGGCTTTCATCACTTATAAGCGCTCAGTGATTGTATGACACTTTAAAAAAAAAATCTTCACCACTCTTTATTAGGTGTTTGACCTCCTCTGATCAATTCAAGTCCAAAATATAGATTGTAAAACAATGAATTTTTATGCTTGTATAGAAAAACAAATGAAAGGTCTTTGGAAAAATTTTACATATTATCCCACGTAAAAAGGGCTGATGTGGCGTGGCTTATTCCTTTAAGATTGCTTTGTTATCTCCTGTGTATATGACAACCAAAGTTAGTGACATAATAGGTGGCATAAATAGATTAGCAAGTGCTTGATGGATGGTATTAATGTGAGTGATATGAGTTTGGAGGAGGAGAGAAGGGAGAGCTTTCCATGAGTAGAATACAAATTGTGAGTGACTGTCCCTCAGTTCAAAATTCTATGAAAGTAAATTGATGAAATGAAGCCTTGTTACATCTAGGGTGTTTTTACAAAGAAAGATCCATGGAAGAATTTGATCTAAAATTACTTTTCAAATTCTCTTTTTTCTTATCAAGGCTTCATTCTGCTTTCTGTGTTCCCATGATCAAAATTAATAAGTACCACTCTTCCTTTGTCAAGACAAAAACTCACATTTTATTGGTTGAGAGGTAGGTCCTTACAAACATCCCTGAGATTAAAATCCATATCATGAATTTAATTAAACTGGCTGCTATTTTCCCAATGGATCAGGATGCACATGTGCTCTGGTGGAATTAGATTCAAAATTCAAGTAAAGGCTAGCACTGTTCAACAAGATAAGCTAAACTGTGTTTTCTTATAAACCAACTGCTATTAATGGCAAGAAAATAAGAACTGTATTTGTGATTTAAAACAAAAAAGCATGAAGCCACACTTCATTAATTAAACATTAGTCAGACCAGCTGAATCTTAGACTACAAAATAATTAAGACATAGTAGAGATTTCTTTATTATAAAAATTGATCACTGTCAATATTAGCATATTTTAGGTAATTATATATAAATATATATTTTGAGCTTACAATCAATTTTTGGTTTGCCCCTCTTTATTCTCAACTGCCCATGATTAAGACAAGATGAATTTCCTTTTACCAAAAGTTTTCAGGTTTAGTTTTGTGTCTAGTGCATGACTCTGACTGTATCATCTCCTTATAGGTCCCCCTAGTTGCCACACACGTCATTTACTTCTTTTTTTTTGGTGGGGGGGGGTGGGGGTGGGGGACAAATTGGTGAGGGAGGGAGTGGTTGGGCCACTTCTATTAGTCTTTCATTCATCCATTTTCATCCATCTTTGTTCTTTGGCCCCTGTGGGCCTCCCATCGCAGTGGCCTCTGTTGTCGCAGAGCACCGGCTCTGGGCACAAGCGCTCCAGAGGTCGGGCTTGGTAGTTGGACACATCGGTCCAGCTGCTCCGCGGCAGGTGGGATCTTCCCAGGCCAGGAATCGAACTGGTGCCCCTTGCACTGCAAGGCGGTGTCCTTACCCACTGGACCACCAGGGAAGCCCTCATTTACTTCTTAACAACACCAAAACCACTTCGTTTGTCTTTTGGATTTTGAAACTATTTTTTTTCTCCTGAAGAAATCTACTTCTTCTTACTTGCCAAGAACCATTAAAAATTTCCCTGTAAAGCATTTAAAAATTCACTTAGCAAAGTCATTGCTTCTACTTGGTTGTAAACACAGCTCTGAATGTAACTTGTTTTAGTTTTTAACTGAAGATGCAATTCAGCCTCATTATAATCTGTCCATCCTTGGATAGAGATAGCACAAACACTGAGCATAACATTCTTTCTGCACTCATAAAACACTAGGAAATATGTGCAGAAAACAGAATAGTGGGGAACCAAAGAAAACCAGAGTCTCAAATATCAGTTAGGCTGAAAACTAAACTTGCAGCCAGGATGCTATGATCTAAAATATTCATGTTGTGAATGGTGCTGAAGGGACCGTTGTTTATGAGAGGCTGGTAGTAAGGCATTCATAATAATACTGTGGTACTCAACTCTTACAATGCCTTGGGGGCTTTTGTATTTTTCAAGTTGGCAGTGCTTTGCCATTGATATCAGTCTTTCACAGAGAAAGGAGTTAAGCCTTGCCAGAGCTGATAGCAGTGTCTTCTGAAGCCTTTCCTCTTTAAATTGAAGCTAAAGGCAAGGAAATTAAAATTTTTGGTTTGCCCTCTTTACTATCGATGCATTCCAAATTTTCATCGCATCTTTGTATCATCTCCTTATAGGTCCCCTAGTTGCCACACACGTCATTTACTTTTTTTTTGGTGGGGCGGGTGGGGTGGGGACAAATTGGTGAGGGAGGGAGTGGTTGGGCCACTTCTATTAGTCTTTCATTCATCCATTTTCATCCATCTTTGTTCTTTGGCCCCTGTGGGCCTCCCATCGCAGTGGCCTCTGTTGTCGCAGAGCACCGGCTCTGGGCACAAGCGCTCCAGAGGTCGGGCTTGGTAGTTGGACACATCGGTCCAGCTGCTCCGCGGCAGGTGGGATCTTCCCAGGCCAGGAATCGAACTGGTGCCCCTTGCACTGCAAGGCGGTGTCCTTACCCACTGGACCACCAGGGAAGCCCTCATTTACTTCTTAACAACACCAAAACCACTTCGTTTGTCTTTTGGATTTTGAAACTATTTTTTTTCTCCTGAAGAAATCTACTTCTTCTTACTTGCCAAGAACCATTAAAAATTTCCCTGTAAAGCATTTAAAAATTCACTTAGCAAAGTCATTGCTTCTACTTGGTTGTAAACACAGCTCTGAATGTAACTTGTTTTAGTTTTTAACTGAAGATGCAATTCAGCCTCATTATAATCTGTCCATCCTTGGATAGAGATAGCACAAACACTGAGCATAACATTCTTTCTGCACTCATAAAACACTAGGAAATATGTGCAGAAAACAGAATAGTGGGGAACCAAAGAAAACCAGAGTCTCAAATATCAGTTAGGCTGAAAAACTAAACTTGCAGCCAGGATGCTATGATCTAAAATATTCATGTTGTGAATGGTGCTGAAGGGACCGTTGTTTATGAGAGGCTGGTAGTAAGGCATTCATAATAATACTGTGGTACTCAACTCTTACAATGCCTTGGGGGCTTTTGTATTTTTCAAGTTGGCAGTGCTTTGCCATTGATATCAGTCTTTCACAGAGAAAGGAGTTAAGCCTTGCCAGAGCTGATAGCAGTGTCTTCTGAAGCCTTTCCTCTTTAAATTGAAGCTAAAGGCAAGGAAATTAGACCACCACACAGAAGTTAGGTGGTGCACAGCCCTCTGGGCTTGTGTAGGAGCCTCATCTTCTTCAGTGTGCTATATGGGAACCCTGGTCCAGGAATGAAGAAACCATAGCCCATGATGGTTGATTTCAAATATACTTAGACCAGGTGGGTGAGAGGGTTAGCAAATTAAAGTGAAAAGAATGTGTTTTCATTCTTTTTTTCATCCCTGGTCACTCACCTACTGTGTGGCCACATGAACCTAGCAGCTTTTCTTTTTTTCTTTTTCTTTTTTTGATATTTTATGTGTTTTATTCATATATTTATTTTTAAAATGTGATTGAAATGTAGTTCATTTTACAATGTTAATTTCTGCTGCACAGCAGAGTGATTCAGTTGTACATATATATTCTTCTGCATATTCATTTCTGCTGTGTTTCATCACAGAATATTGAATGTGTAGTTCCCTGTGCTATACAGTAGGACCCTGTTGTTTGTCTACCCTATTGTTTCTTTATCTGATATTTTTAGTAACTTTTCTCAGATCCATTTTGACATTGGTTGACATTTCTTTTCCCAGTGTGTAACATCATTTCGAGTTGCGTTGCTAATTTTCTAGGGTTTATCTTTAATAACCAGCTTTGCCAAATTTGGCCTATAAAAGCAAATTCTTAATGAGTACATTATGCAACTATTATGCTATTAAGGAAGCCTTTTGTGGGAGGTTAGAGTTTATAAAAAGAAGTTAGATGTATTCCTTCAAGCTGTGGAACTAAGCTTTATGGTCACAATTTCCATATCTCGCCAGGTATTCTTTTCTTGAAAGTCTGTCGTGAACCTCGAATTTGAGGGGTGCCCAAATTGATATCAAGGTCTTTCACAGGATGCTATGATCTAAAATATTCATGTTGTGAATGGTGCTGAAGGGACCGTTGTTTATGAGAGGCTGGTAGTAAGGCATTCATAATAATACTGTGGTACTCAACTCTTACAATGCCTTGGGGGCTTTTGTATTTTTCAAGTTGGCAGTGCTTTGCCATTGATATCAGTCTTTCACAGAGAAAGGAGTTAAGCCTTGCCAGAGCTGATAGCAGTGTCTTCTGAAGCCTTTCCTCTTTAAATTGAAGCTAAAGGCAAGGAAATTAGACCACCACACAGAAGTTAGGTGGTGCACAGCCCTCTGGGCTTGTGTAGGAGCCTCATCTTCTTCAGTGTGCTATATGGGAACCCTGGTCCAGGAATGAAGAAACCATAGCCCATGATGGTTGATTTCAAATATACTTAGACCAGGTGGGTGAGAGGGTTAGCAAATTAAAGTGAAAAGAATGTGTTTTCATTCTTTTTTTCATCCCTGGTCACTCACCTACTGTGTGGCCACATGAACCTAGCAGCTTTTCTTTTTCTTTTTTTGATATTTTATGTGTTTTATTCATATATTTATTTTTAAAATGTGATTGAAATGTAGTTCATTTTACAATGTTAATTTCTGCTGCACAGCAGAGTGATTCAGTTGTACATATATATTCTTCTGCATATTCATTTCTGCTGTGTTTCATCACAGAATATTGAATGTGTAGTTCCCTGTGCTATACAGTAGGACCCTGTTGTTTGTCTACCCTATTGTTTCTTTATCTGATATTTTTAGTAACTTTTCTCAGATCCATTTTGACATTGGTTGACATTTCTTTTCCCAGTGTGTAACATCATTTCGAGTTGCGTTGCTAATTTTCTAGGGTTTATCTTTAATAACCAGCTTTGCCAAATTTGGCCTATAAAAGCAAATTCTTAATGAGTACATTATGCAACTATTATGCTATTAAGGAAGCCTTTTGTGGGAGGTTAGAGTTTATAAAAAGAAGTTAGATGTATTCCTTCAAGCTGTGGAACTAAGCTTTATGGTCACAATTTCCATATCTCGGGCCTTTAATCACTAGGGTTAATTCTGTGTTTTAATGGCTAATGGAAGGAATGGTCTGGATCAGTGAACCTCGAATTTGAGTGTGCTTGTGAATCCCCTGGGCATCTCTTTAACTGTGGATTCTGGATCAGAACTCTAGGGGAAAGTCCATGAGTCGATTCCCAGTGGTTCCCAAAACAGAGAGGTAAGGAGACGTAAATGCCTTAGAAATTCAGGGCTTCAGTTCATCTCTTTTAAAATTGCCTCGGGCCTTTGCTTTTGGGTTGTCCCTTAAATACACACCTGTCATCTTACTGTCTCTTGTTCAAGACACTCCATCTTTCAGTATCTTTGACAGATTCAGCAAAAGCAGCACAGGGTTCCCAGATACATTTTAATATCTGATAAACAATGAATATGTTTTACTGTAATTATAATAGTATATGGGGCGTGCTTATACCAAAAACTTATTTGTTATGTATTTAAACTTTAACTTGCATATATTCTGTACTTGATCTGTTTAACCTACTTAGTGCCTTGATGTGGGTTGTTTTGAATTAACTTCAGCACTATTGACTTCGAGGCCAAATAATTCTTTGTTGTGGCGAGGGGGCTCTCCTGGGCACTGAAGGATGCTTTAATGCACTAAATACCTGTAGTATGTGCTTGTCACAGTGGTCAGTGAGGAGATGGGAAATGTCTGTGAATATTACCAGTGTCCATTGGGGGAGTATCCCATGCCCGGTTGAGATCTACTGGTCTAGAGGAAGAGGCTCTGTGTATATACATATGTGTGTATGTCTAGTGTTTCTGGATGTTTGGGGGGCCAAAATTCAGTCACAAAAAAATGAAGTTGTGCCATTTGCAACAATATGGGTAGACTTGTAAGTTATTATGCTAAGTGAAATCAGTCAGAGAGATGGAAAAATAGGTGTATGATATCACCTATATGTGAAATTTCAAAAATGCAACACACTAGTGAATGAGACAAAAAAGAAGCAGACTCACAGAACAAATGAGTGGTCACTACTGGAGAGAGGGGAGGAGGAATGGGTAGTATAGGATTGGGGAGTAAGAGGTACAGACTATTATGTATACAATAAGCTACAAAATGTAGTGTACAGTACAGGAAATATAGCAAATGAAACAGACCTTTAAAATTGTGAATCATAATATTGTACACTTGTAACTCATACAACATTGTACATGAACGCTAACTCAAAAAAAAAATAGTCTATAAAATTTAACTCTTCAAGAAACTGTTCTTATGCTCTGAGCCTGAAGGAATCACCCTCTCCTCTGGCACTATACAATCTGTCTGTCTTTTATAGCACAGCGCACTTTCCACCTTGGATTAGAAACATTTTCAAAAAAAAAAAAAAAAGAAACTTTTTCAAACTTAATCTCTCTTACACACCTGGAATGACCTTTAAAGTAGGTTTTGGAACTGATTCAATGCTATATCCTCCATAGACCATCCTTGTGCTGCCCTCCTGGTACCTGTAGCTTAAAACCTTTGCACATGTGTTCCTCTCCACTTGCCATGTTTTCTCAAATCTAACCTCATGCCCATATGATATCCCTCACGTCACTGAGACCTTTTTTAGGTAAGTGCATTCACGGACTCCCAGCTCCCATGCACTTAAATCCCTTTCCTGATTATCCTTTTACATGATAATCATCCTCTTCACTCATACTTTATTTTTATCAATTGATTTATTCATTTATTTCCTAATTCCTCTTGTTGTACAGTTGCTAAGTTGTGTCCAACTTTTTGGAACCCCATGGACTGCAGTATGCCAGGTTCCCTGTCCTCACGTAACTCCCAGAGTTTGCTCAAACTCATGTCCATTGAGTCAGTGAGTGGTGCCATCCAACCATCTCATCATTTGTCAGCCCCTTCTCCTCTTGCCCTCAATCTTTCCTAGCATCAGCGTCTTTTCCAATATTTTGTCCACTATTCACATCAGGTGGACAAAGTATCGGAGCTTCAACGTTAGCATCAATCCTTCCAATGATTATTCAGGGTTGATTTTCTTTAGGATTGATTGGTTTGATCTCCTTGCTGTCCAAGGGACTCTCAAGAGTCTTCTCCAGCACCACAATGCAAAGCATCACTTTAGCACTCAACCTTCGTTACGGTCCAACTCTCTCTCACATCTGTACACGACTACAGGGAAAACCATACCTTTGATTATACTGACCTTTGTCGGTTAAGTGACATCTCCACAGACTCTAGCTCACCAAACTCCTCGGTTGATGGAATTTCTCAGTCAAGAATAATTGGATGAATTGTCATTTCCTTTTCCAGGGGATGTTTTACATGGCAGGCAGATTCTTTACCGCTAGGCTACCCTTGTAGGTTATCCTAATGCAACAGGAACAGAACTAGCTTGGAATGGAGTAGACATGGCAAACATGTGAGTTATGCTTGTGTGAATTAAAAGAAAGGTAAGGTTCTGAGTCAGACAGCAGTTTACAGCTGGTATTGCAAACCCGACTCTTGAGTTTCATCTCCAATTAAGAGGATTGCTTGTGCTTTTATTTAAATCTTGTTCTCACTCTGTAACTTTTAGACCTAATTAGTATAGGCTCATTTTTCCTTCTACCATCTCTTTTCCTAGCATGTTAGAAAATTTAATCGGGGTTTTTTGTGTTTATTTTTGTTTTGTTTTATGCAAAGTTGACATTACTGTTATTTGTAGAAACGGAGAGTTCTGCATGTTATTTTCTATCCTTTGTGTTGCTTAATGTTTTATGTTGTGTTTTCTTCAGTCATGCCATCTGAGCTGCAAAGACTTAGTCCAGCAAAATGCAAAGATGTTGAGTCTAGTACTAGGAAGTTAAGATTTAGACATTAAATAACATTTATTTTTAGATCTTGGCCATAATGATTATTTTCCCTCTCTTTCATTAACAAGTATTTGAATAAATTACTTATGACTTTAATGCTTTTATAAGATAACCCTTGTGGATACCAGAATATTTTCTCCCAAGATATTTTAGACAGTGATCTTGACATACCGTTTTTTTTTTTTTTTTTTGCTTCAAGAATGTCAAAAGTTACATTTTCATAGCCTAATGACATAGCTCATCCAACTGTTACTGATCAGCATTCATGTGGTCATGATTTCTCAATCAAGTTTATCTCAAAATTAGACATTTTGCAGCTTCTGTACCAAACCATCTGCTCTTACAAGTGTTGGTTTTTCCAAGCAGGAGACCTTTCTGATGCTTCTCTCTGAAGATCCATAGAGTACTTTCATCTTGGCAGGGGGAGTCTGGGTTTAGCCTTTGAAAAAAAATCTGTTCAGATGCTGATAATTTATTTTCAATCAGTAAAATTAGAATACCATTTAATAAATGAAGTGGGTCCCTTCTTCTGCCCACTTTATATCACAAAGGGTAGAAATCTCTTGCTCCTTGTTTTAATCAGAGATTTTAAAATATGTTTCCCATTAAATGCATTAACACAGAGCCCCCCCCACTCCCCCGCCCGCCCATCTCCTCAACTTGTACTTCCTATTTGAAAAGCTGATTAAATGGTTTCATTGCTGATTGGCTATAAGCCTATGCACCTTCCTGACTACAAGCCATTAGCACCCTGGCCAGAAGTGCAGACAGAAAGATGAAGAGATTTACACCCTCTGATTTCTGTATTAACAACAAGGACAAAACAGTATGTGGTCCTGTCAGTGAATAATGCAATTTAAAGATATATTTTATTTTTCCTCAGGTGCATTTTTCTCTGAAAATTAGCAGGTTAGCTTGGTGTGAATAATAAAGCATCTTTGCTGATATGTTTGAATTATACTAAAAAAAATCTGTGTTATGGACCAGTTCATGATTTATAAGGCTATTGCCATTTATCTAAATGATAAAACTTGAGTCAGTCTATTCTTTAAGTTTTGATAACTTGAAAAATTTAGTGGTGAGAAACAAGTATGGAAAGTATGTTTTATAAAGGGAAAATAGTGCAAAAATGTACCATTAGTGAAAAATGTTTTGTTTATCATTCAATTGTTAAAGATAAAATTTTTAACAACTGGGAATAATGCACTATGATAATATCACTGTCCAATTAATTCTCCACTTGTTTGATAGTCCATTATATATCTTTGTAGGAATATGTGTGAAGTAAATGTGTTTTTATACATAAATCCACCCGAAGTGTGGAGGTATCTCTGTATATATTTGCCTACAACTGCACATATATAAGCATACATACTCTCTATATATCTTTGTATCTATACATATACATAAGCACATATATGAATATTTATTAATCATGCACATATATGTGTTTGCATATATATCACAGATATAGACATATACTCTACAAGATATACAGAATCTCTGTAACAATTGGAAAAAAAAGAAATTGAATATGGGGTAAAATATGAATTTTTTATATTTAATACATGTATCTCCATAAAATGAAATTATTAGATCTATTTCATCTCTAAGGCCTCTTTCATTCTCTGATAATTTATTTTCAATCAGTAAAATTAGAATACCATTTAATAAATGAAGTGGGTCCCTTCTTCTGCCCACTTTATATCACAAAGGGTAGAAATCTCTTGCTCCTTGTTTTAATCAGAGATTTTAAAATATGTTTCCCATTAAATGCATTAACACAGAGCCCCCCACTCCCCCGCCCGCCCATCTCCTCAACTTGTACTTCCTATTTGAAAAGCTGATTAAATGGTTTCATTGCTGATTGGCTATAAGCCTATGCACCTTCCTGACTACAAGCCATTAGCACCCTGGCCAGAAGTGCAGACAGAAAGATGAAGAGATTTACACCCTCTGATTTCTGTATTAACAACAAGGACAAAACAGTATGTGGTCCTGTCAGTGAATAATGCAATTTAAAGATATATTTTATTTTTCCTCAGGTGCATTTTTCTCTGAAAATTAGCAGGTTAGCTTGGTGTGAATAATAAAGCATCTTTGCTGATATGTTTGAATTATACTAAAAAAAATCTGTGTTATGGACCAGTTCATGATTTATAAGGCTATTGCCATTTATCTAAATGATAAAACTTGAGTCAGTCTATTCTTTAAGTTTTGATAACTTGAAAAATTTAGTGGTGAGAAACAAGTATGGAAAGTATGTTTTATAAAGGGAAAATAGTGNAAAATGTACCATTAGTGAAAAATGTTTTGTTTATCATTCAATTGTTAAAGATAAAATTTTTAACAACTGGGAATAATGCACTATGATAATATCACTGTCCAATTAATTCTCCACTTGTTTGATAGTCCATTATATATCTTTGTAGGAATATGTGTGAAGTAAATGTGTTTTTATACATAAATCCACCCGAAGTGTGGAGGTATCTCTGTATATATTTGCCTACAACTGCACATATATAAGCATACATACTCTCTATATATCTTTGTATCTATACATATACATAAGCACATATATGAATATTTATTAATCATGCACATATATGTGTTTGCATATATATCACAGATATAGACATATACTCTACAAGACATACAGAATCTCTGTAAAAATTTGGGAAAAAAAAGAAATTGAATATGGGGTAAAATATGAATTTTTTATATTTAATACATGTATCTCCATAAAATGAAATTATTAGATCTATTTCATCTCTAAGGCCTCTTTCATTCTCAAGTGATGAATCTAATATTTGTTTATCTTCATATTCACTTGAGAATTCTGGAAATCGTGGTCGTGATTATTGGAGGATAGAAAGGTTATTGAAACAGATGAAATATCAGACTTTCTATAATTAATTGACCAATAACCATTAGTAACAGACTACTGCAAAGGCATTGTGCTGGGCAGAAGAGACTATGAGGGAATCAAAGTCTTATTCTTTCAGGAAGCTTATAGATTGCTTTTAGAGAAATATGTAAACAGACCTCAATACCATCGCTGAAAACCAGGATTGATAAGTGAGGTAAACAATGCATAACCAAGTCCTCCATTTTAGAATTAAGAGGAGTCACTGAAAAGTGTAGAGTGCACTGTAAATCATGCTTGTTCAATTACTTTGCTTACAACATTTCTTGATAACTATCTCAAAGATAGTATAACTTTTTAGGGTCTAAATTATAACAAGTTGTAAGTTCAGACTTACAATAATGAGACTTTCTCATAAATTGAGGCCACCATTAAAATATTCTGAAATGGAAAAGATCTGCTATCAAAACATTAAGATGAAATAAATCAACTGAAGCTAACTATCTTAGAGTTTTCTTAACAGACGACCATTTGAGTAAATGGGCAAAACAGAAATAATCACTCCTCCATGTGATCAGACTTAAAACAAGGGTACTATTTGATGTTTTCCCTGTGAAGATAATGATATCAATGACTGGTTGGGGATTACCAAATGAGTGCCAGCAAGAATATATTTGATGAGATATCAGGGAAGTAAAGGGAAAATAGATTTGATTGGTATCTCAGAGCTTAGGTTGGGTTCAGATACTTTTGCCTTCAGCAAATATTTACTGAGTGCCTGCTGAGTACCAGACACCTAGGCTCAACCAGACAGGGCTCAACCCTTATAAACTGTGAAAAAGTAAGTGAGTAGGGAGCAGAACAGTGGCAAAGCTGAACGGTTAGATGAGAAAGTAGAAAGTCATGTTCAGAAGCTCAGTGAAAAGACTAGTTATAATAGAACATATCATTACTAAAGCAGAATTATAGGAGATAGAGCTGAAAAGCAAATGGCCTCATAAGCCCAATAAAAATAGACTCACTATAGTATATAACTGATAAGAAATTTGAGAAATAATGCTGTATTCTGAGATCACAAAAAGATCAGGTTGACCCTTAGTAAGTTTAGTGGTGAGAAACTGCTTTCAAGATGTACCTCACACATAACTCATAAGGGAAATAAGATTGATGGATTCCATTGGTATCTTAATAGATGGTCCTAGATCTAGGACTCATTTCCTACAAAGTAGCTTAAGATTTTTTGCTTTAAACAGACTACTGCAAAGGCATTGTGCTGGGCAGAAGAGACTATGAGGGAATCAAAGTCTTATTCTTTCAGGAAGCTTATAGATTGCTTTTAGAGAAATATGTAAACAGACCTCAATACCATCGCTGAAAACCAGGATTGATAAGTGAGGTAAACAATGCATAACCAAGTCCTCCATTTTAGAATTAAGAGGAGTCACTGAAAAGTGTAGAGTGCACTGTAAATCATGCTTGTTCAATTACTTTGCTTACAACATTTCTTGATAACTATCTCAAAGATAGTATAACTTTTTAGGGTCTAAATTATAACAAGTTGTAAGTTCAGACTTACAATAATGAGACTTTCTCATAAATTGAGGCCACCATTAAAATATTCTGAAATGGAAAAGATCTGCTATCAAAACATTAAGATGAAATAAATCAACTGAAGCTAACTATCTTAGAGTTTTCTTAACAGACGACCATTTGAGTAAATGGGCAAAACAGAAATAATCACTCCTCCATGTGATCAGACTTAAAACAAGGGTACTATTTGATGTTTTCCCTGTGAAGATAATGATATCAATGACTGGTTGGGGATTACCAAATGAGTGCCAGCAAGAATATATTTGATGAGATATCAGGGAAGTAAAGGGAAAATAGATTTGATTGGTATCTCAGAGCTTAGGTTGGGTTCAGATACTTTTGCCTTCAGCAAATATTTACTGAGTGCCTGCTGAGTACCAGACACCTAGGCTCAACCAGACAGGGCTCAACCCTTATAAACTGTGAAAAAGTAAGTGAGTAGGGAGCAGAACAGTGGCAAAGCTGAACGGTTAGATGAGAAAGTAGAAAGTCATGTTCAGAAGCTCAGTGAAAAGACTAGTTATAATAGAACATATCATTACTAAAGCAGAATTATAGGAGATAGAGCTGAAAAGCAAATGGCCTCATAAGCCCAATAAAAATAGACTCACTATAGTATATAACTGATAAGAAATTTGAGAAATAATGCTGTATTCTGAGATCACAAAAAGATCAGGTTGACCCTTAGTAAGTTTAGTGGTGAGAAACTGCTTTCAAGATGTACCTCACACATAACTCATAAGGGAAATAAGATTGATGGATTCCATTGGTATCTTAATAGATGGTCCTAGATCTAGGACTCATTTCTACAGCATATGTCCCAAAAGGATGACTAGAGAGTCCAATAAGATGTCATGTGTGTCTCAAACATCACTCTGACATAGAATTAGTATCTCTAAATCAGTCTAAAGATTGTCTCACATCCTCAAATGTTAAGCCAAAAGAAGAGGAAAATAAATGAATTTGCTTTGAAGAAAGCAAACTTTCATTTGAAAGTCAATTCAAAGAACTTGGCAAAGTTTAGGATAAATCTAGCTGTTTAAAACTTACACTTTTGATCTCCGATTTGCTGAAAAACATTATATACCTTAAAAATAGCAATATTGGGCTTTCCTGGTGGTCCAGTGGGTAAGGACACCACTTTTGCAGTGCAAGGGGTTCTGGTTCAATTGCTGTCATGGGAAGATCCCATGTGCCGCGGAGCAGCTAGACCAATGTGTCCAACTACCCAGCCGGAGTTCTGGAGCTCATGCGCCAGGAGCCAGTGATCTGTGATGAAAGATGCCACTGAGATTGGAGGCCCACATGGGCCAAAGAGCAAAGATGGGTGAAAATAAATAGATGAAAGACCAATAGAAATGGCCAATAATAATAATAATAATATTTTAGATAGCCTTTGCGAACAAGAGTTTTACCTATGGAGCCAAAGTAAGTCAGAAATTAATGAGAGGTGTCAATAAATGACAAGGTAGTTCACTTGCAATAATAAAGGAACAAGAGTTCTTCACATTAACTGGAGTTGGTCAGTGTTTGCAATACTGGGCAAATTTTATTGACTCCTCTCTTACCTGGTCACTCAGTGGTAAAGAACTGGCCTACTGATGCAGGAGATATGGATTTAATACATGGGTTGGGAAATTTCCCTAGAGAAGAAAATAGCAACCCACTCCAGTATTCTTGCCTGGGAAATCCCATGGACAGAGCAGCCTGGTGGGTTATAGTCCATGGGGTTGCAAAAGAGTTGGACATAACTGGAAAACTAAACAAATCAAAATCACTCTTACCATAAATCTCCAAGCTTGTTTTAAAGTCCCTTTTGGTGTCTTTGTGATAAATGTCTGACAGGCCCTGTATCTCTACCAGACTGGCAGCTCTATTGGGGTAGTGATGGGAAGTGTTTTATTTACTTCAGTATCTCCAATGATACACCGTGTCTATTACATTAGTTTAGTTAAATGTTGGTAGCTGACTGGAAGGTCTGGCCACATATTAAGTTGTTTAGACATGGAATCACATGGGTATATAATTTTACAAATGAAAGGACTTTGATGATGACTTCTCATCCTTTCAGCTTTGAGATTCAGAGATTGAGTCAGTCATTTACTTGATCTATTACTGTTGTTCAAGCTCAAATACGACATCTCTTTAGGTGCCTTTTTTCTGGCTTCCTTCAAACCATCACTTCTACCTACTTAACCCAAGGCAAATTTCTTTCTCCCACCACCTAAATATTGTATTTGGAAACCAATATTTTATTTTCTGTTTTTTCAATATTTTATTCTTGATCCATCTCTTTCCCTCACAACCCACACTCAACCTTCAACAGGTTCTTCTGACTATGCCTCAAAATGTATGTAGCTTCTGTCTTGTTTCCTGTTCTATTACCTCACTTAATCAAATTGTGGAGTTGAGTTCTGTGAACTTCATATCAATCCCAGGGAGGGATTCCAGATACCTCTGTCCACTGCATCTGGTATCAGAGTTGCCAAGGCAAACAAAACAGTGTCAAGTACTGGATGGGAATAGTGCTTTTACTCACATGAAAAAGAGGCAGAACAAGTTCAGCTTCTTTGGCGGGCAGTATTTCCCTACCTACAGTCAGTAGGTCCCCCCAAAGCTGATGCGGAGCAATTAGTCTACTTGCAACCCTTGTATCATAGTAGAAAAAAACCTTAAAACCCTCATTGTGGAGTTTAAAATACTGAAAAGTGGTGCCTGAGGATCAATGACGTACACATTTAATCAGAATCCATTGAGTCTGAAATGAATAAATAATCTCATGTAAGATGGTAAACAAGTATAGGCTATGTGAGCTTTGTAGTTTTTGGTTAGGAAAGTGTTCCAGGCCCAAGGCTGGGAGTCAAAATACTGCTAGTACAAGTTTGTGTTTCCCAATACAAACCCTGTTTTCTTTCACCTCGACTCCTGTTTGTAAGATCCCTGTCTTCACTCTTGGCTTCACCTGTGACCTCCATTATACTCAATGTCCTCTACACAGCAACAAGAAGTATCTTGAAAAAATGTATATTTTGTCATGAAATTTCCTTGATCAAAATTCCTTAATAACTTCTCAGTATAGTTGAAATGAAATCCAAACTTTCCAAGATGGTCCTATGTCTGAATCACCTGTATTATAGGACATCCTTAGTCTCATTCTTTGCCATGTTCCTCTTTGTCCCCTGCTCTTCGAAGCACATTTTCTGTCTATTGAACCATGCTCCCTTTTAAGAAATAGTTCCCAATACTTTGATACATTTTTGTACGCTCATAGATCATAAGATCAGGAAAGATCATAAGCAAACTTGGAGGTAATGTTATTTGTGATTCTATGAAAAGTGTGTAAGTACTCTGATACTTGAGACCTAAAACTATCCTGAAGGAATATTTTACTTCCTACCACACAAGCCATCCCCTCATGTCTAGTCCCTTATGAAAAAGGAGAAAATCTCTCTCTTATTGCCCATACATGCCCCTTTTCCATCTTATTCTCAGCCCAAGTATCAGATGATACAGTGGAGCCCACAAGAATGACTCCACAACTGAAAGATTTTCAGGGAGGATGACTTATGATTGTCTAATTTACTAACATTCTTCTACAGTGAAATGACTGCTAGGATTTCGGGGCTTTTACTCACATGAAAAGAGGCAGAACAAGTTCAGCTTCTTTGGCGGGCAGTATTTCCCTACCTACAGTCAGTAGGTCCCCCCAAAGCTGATGCGGAGCAATTAGTCTACTTGCAACCCTTGTATCATAGTAGAAAAAAACCTTAAAACCCTCATTGTGGAGTTTAAAATACTGAAAAGTGGTGCCTGAGGATCAATGACGTACACATTTAATCAGAATCCATTGAGTCTGAAATGAATAAATAATCTCATGTAAGATGGTAAACAAGTATAGGCTATGTGAGCTTTGTAGTTTTTGGTTAGGAAAGTGTTCCAGGCCCAAGGCTGGGAGTCAAAATACTGCTAGTACAAGTTTGTGTTTCCCAATACAAACCCTGTTTTCTTTCACCTCGACTCCTGTTTGTAAGATCCCTGTCTTCACTCTTGGCTTCACCTGTGACCTCCATTATACTCAATGTCCTCTACACAGCAACAAGAAGTATCTTGAAAAAATGTATATTTTGTCATGAAATTTCCTTGATCAAAATTCCTTAATAACTTCTCAGTATAGTTGAAATGAAATCCAAACTTTCCAAGATGGTCCTATGTCTGAATCACCTGTATTATAGGACATCCTTAGTCTCATTCTTTGCCATGTTCCTCTTTGTCCCCTGCTCTTCGAAGCACATTTTCTGTCTATTGAACCATGCTCCCTTTTAAGAAATAGTTCCCAATACTTTGATACATTTTTGTACGCTCATAGATCATAAGATCAGGAAAGATCATAAGCAAACTTGGAGGTAATGTTATTTGTGATTCTATGAAAAGTGTGTAAGTACTCTGATACTTGAGACCTAAAACTATCCTGAAGGAATATTTTACTTCCTACCACACAAGCCATCCCCTCATGTCTAGTCCCTTATGAAAAAGGAGAAAATCTCTCTCTTATTGCCCATACATGCCCCTTTTCCATCTTATTCTCAGCCCAAGTATCAGATGATACAGTGGAGCCCACAAGAATGACTCCACAACTGAAAGATTTTCAGGGAGGATGACTTATGATTGTCTAATTTACTAACATTCTTCTACAGTGAAATGACTGCTAGGATTTCGGAAAAAAAGGTAAGTTGAAATAAATAAATGACTAGTTCAGATTCTTATAGTGGATACAAAGGAGTTTGAAAGAAATCCCAAAGTATTCAGTTTTTTTTTCATTTGAATAGGTCATTCATCAGGGATATTTGGTAACTCTGGGTCAAGCTGCATAATTTTGGTAATTTTCTAATAGGTTTGATTGCCTCAGAGTCTCAGTAGAGAAGGTGGAAAATCATACATGTTCATCAGTGAAGTGACATATTTTGTATTTTCATTTCCATTGTGTAAATGCATTGTATGCAAATAAATGTGTTTTATGAGCTCAAGTTTTCTCCAAGTAGGTACTTCCAAATCAAAATTTAAATTATATAAATTCAACAGGAGTTTTTCATCTAAGTTATTATTTCTGCTGGAGTTTCTTGATTCTCATGTTACAGATGGATTTTGTGGGGAGGAAAAATGATACTGGAATTATGAGAGAGAATTGAATCCTTTTGATATTTTGATATAACTCTTAGCTGTTATCAAATTAACTTGAATCAATTATTTACTGAAATAGAGGTATTGAGTTGAAACTACTCTTTCACTGCCTTTTCTGGGTTTTCTTTTTTGGTGAAAATTTGTTACATTTAGGTTTCTCCTTTCTTTGGTTTGTATCTACAAGTTCTGAATATAGGAGTTAGTCATATTCTTTCAGGAAAGAAAATCATTTATATTGAAAGGAGGATGATCCTACCTAACAAACTGAGGGTAAAGAATGTTGCTGGGGGACTGTAGTAGAGCCCTTAAGTGACATGTAGAGGCCATACTTTATGTTGTTGTGCCTTATATAGTGCCTAGTTTGTATTCAATCAGTCCTACTGGTAATTAGGAAAATTAACATTAACGGATAGACAGAAGATCCTTTAATCCTTTGAGTAATACACTCAGTTAAAAGTTTGAGAAAATCATAACCCAATAGATTCTTCTTTAATTATTATTATTTTAAAATTTTGTCTGTGCTGAAGGATTCTTATATTTTGCATCTCAGGAGTGATGGAGCCCACAAGAATGACTCCACAACTGAAAGATTTTCAGGAGGATGACTTATGATTGTCTAATTTACTAACATTCTTCTACAGTGAAATGACTGCTAGGATTTCGGAAAAAAAGGTAAGTTGAAATAAATAAATGACTAGTTCAGATTCTTATAGTGGATACAAAGGAGTTTGAAAGAAATCCCAAAGTATTCAGTTTTTTTTTCATTTGAATAGGTCATTCATCAGGGATATTTGGTAACTCTGGGTCAAGCTGCATAATTTTGGTAATTTTCTAATAGGTTTGATTGCCTCAGAGTCTCAGTAGAGAAGGTGGAAAATCATACATGTTCATCAGTGAAGTGACATATTTTGTATTTTCATTTCCATTGTGTAAATGCATTGTATGCAAATAAATGTGTTTTATGAGCTCAAGTTTTCTCCAAGTAGGTACTTCCAAATCAAAATTTAAATTATATAAATTCAACAGGAGTTTTTCATCTAAGTTATTATTTCTGCTGGAGTTTCTTGATTCTCATGTTACAGATGGATTTTGTGGGGAGGAAAAATGATACTGGAATTATGAGAGAGAATTGAATCCTTTTGATATTTTGATATAACTCTTAGCTGTTATCAAATTAACTTGAATCAATTATTTACTGAAATAGAGGTATTGAGTTGAAACTACTCTTTTCACTGCCTTTTCTGGGTTTTCTTTTTTGGTGAAAATTTGTTACATTTAGGTTTCTCCTTTCTTTGGTTTGTATCTACAAGTTCTGAATATAGGAGTTAGTCATATTCTTTCAGGAAAGAAAATCATTTATATTGAAAGGAGGATGATCCTACCTAACAAACTGAGGGTAAAGAATGTTGCTGGGGGACTGTAGTAGAGCCCTTAAGTGACATGTAGAGGCCATACTTTATGTTGTTGTGCCTTATATAGTGCCTAGTTTGTATTCAATCAGTCCTACTGGTAATTAGGAAAATTAACATTAACGGATAGACAGAAGATCCTTTAATCCTTTGAGTAATACACTCAGTTAAAAGTTTGAGAAAATCATAACCCAATAGATTCTTCTTTAATTATTATTATTTTAAAATTTTGTCTGTGCTGCATCTTCATTGTGGCACATGGGCTTTCTCTAGTTTTTGCTCTGCATGGGCTTAGTTGCCCTGCGGCATGTGGGATATTAGTTCACCCACAGGGATTGAACTGAAGGCAGATTCTTAACCACTGGACCACCAGGGACATCCTCCAATAAATTCTTGTTTCAATGAACTTTGAACCAATAGGAGTATCTCTTGCTAAGTTTTTCTGCTTAAGAGCTTCCCTATTGTGGGGTTTTGGCATATTTCACTCAAGAAATATGGTGACTATAAATATCACACTTCTCCCCTAGATTTCCAAAATTCAGAAGAGTCCTTTGCTGAAAGACGCTAGTGTTGAATATTCATCTTTATATTTCTCAGACAATTAGGGCTACCTCTCACATGTTGTAGTATAGTCGCTAAGTCGTGTCCGACTCTTTTGTGGCCCTATGGATTATGGCCCCCCAGGCTCCTCTGTCCATGGGATTTCCCAGGCAAGAACACTGGAGTAGGTTATCATTTCCTTCTCCAGTGGATCTTTCCAATCCAGAGATCTAACCCACAGCTCCTGCATTTGCAGACAGATTCTTTACCACTGAGCCACTAGCCATCAAGGTTGTATATTGGTGCCCTGCTTACTTAGTTTATATGCTGGGTAAGTACATCATGCAAAATGCCAGTCTGGATGAAGCACAAGCTAGAGTCAAGGTTGCTGGGAGAAATATCAATAATGTCAGATGTGCAGATGACACCACCCTAATGGCAGAAAGTAAAGAGGAACTAAAGTGCCGCTTGATGAAGGTGAAAGAGGAGTGAAAAAACTGGCTTAAAACTCAATATTCAGAAAACTACGATCATAGTATCCAGTTCCATCACATCCTGGCAAAGAGATAAAGGAAAAAAATGTAAACAGTGACAGACTATATTATCGTGGACTCCAAAATCACTGCAGAAGATGACTGTAACCATGAAATCCAAAGACACTTGCTCCTTGGAAGAAAAGCTATGGCAGACCTAGACAATGTATTAAATAGCAGAGATATCACTTTGCTCACAAAGGCCAGTGTAGTCAAAACTGGCTTTTTCAGTAGTCATGTACAGATGTGAGAGCTGGACCATAAAAAAGGCTGAGCACTGAAGGTGCTTTTGAATAGTGGTGTTGGAGAAGACTCTTGAGAGTTCCTTGGATAGCAAGGAGATTAAGCCAATCAATCCTAAAGGAAGTCAACCCTGAATATTCATTGGAAGGACTAATACTGAAGCTAAAGATCCAATACTTTAACCACCTGAGACAAAGGGCCAGCTCCTTGGAAAAGATTCTGATGCTGGGAAGAATCAATATAGTCAAAATGACCATACTACCAAAAGCATCTACAGATTCAATGCGATCCCTATCAAATTATCAATGACATTCTTCACAGAACTAGACCAAAAAATACCACAGTTCATATAAAAAAAAAAAAAAAAAATCTGATGCTGGGAAAGACTGATAGCAGAAGAAAAGGCAGCACCAGAGGAATGAAATGGTTGGCTGGCATCACCGACTAAATGGACATGAGTTTAAGCACACTCCAAGAGAGAGTGGAAGACAGGGAAGCCTGATGTGCTGCCATCCATGGGGTTCCAAAGAGCCAGACATGACTGAGCGACTGAAAATCCCCACCACCACCAGGGAAGCCCCTTGTCATATGGTGGGAGCCTGCTAAATGTTGACTGATTGCATTACTCTGAGTCTCCAGAGAAACACATTAGATTATGGAGGCTGAGAAGTCCTCCAGCAACTGACAAGGTGGAGACCCAGTAAAGTAGACAGTGTAAGTTCTAGTTTGAGTCTCAATCTGAAGGCACAAAAAACCTGATAAGTTAGCTCAAACTTCGGCAGGCACAATGAATCCTCTTTCTCCACCATTTTGTTTTCCATAGGCCTTCAAGGTACTGGATGAACCCCACCAATATTGGGGAGGACAATCTGCTTTCCTCAGTGCAGTGATTCAAAGGATAATCTCATCTAGAAACACTTCACAGATACACTCAGAATAATGTTTAATCAAAATTGTTAGCACCTCATGGCCTACTTATATCTACATATAATAGATACGTAATTAATTGCCACACTGATAACTGGGGAAAAAAAAAATGAAGATATCACCCTTGCTCCTTGGAAGAAAAGCTATGGCAGACCTAGACAATGTATTAAATAGCAGAGATATCACTTTGCTCACAAAGGCCAGTGTAGTCAAAACTGGCTTTTTCAGTAGTCATGTACAGATGTGAGAGCTGGACCATAAAAAAGGCTGAGCACTGAAGGTGCTTTTGAATAGTGGTGTTGGAGAAGACTCTTGAGAGTTCCTTGGATAGCAAGGAGATTAAGCCAATCAATCCTAAAGGAAGTCAACCCTGAATATTCATTGGAAGGACTAATACTGAAGCTAAAGATCCAATACTTTAACCACCTGAGACAAAGGGCCAGCTCCTTGGAAAAGATTCTGATGCTGGGAAGAATCAATATAGTCAAAATGACCATACTACCAAAAGCATCTACAGATTCAATGCGATCCCTATCAAATTATCAATGACATTCTTCACAGAACTAGACCAAAAAATACCACAGTTCATATAAAAAAAAAAAAAAAAAATCTGATGCTGGGAAAGACTGATAGCAGAAGAAAAGGCAGCACCAGAGGAATGAAATGGTTGGCTGGCATCACCGACTAAATGGACATGAGTTTAAGCACACTCCAAGAGAGAGTGGAAGACAGGGAAGCCTGATGTGCTGCCATCCATGGGGTTCCAAAGAGCCAGACATGACTGAGCGACTGAAAATCCCCACCACCACCAGGGAAGCCCCTTGTCATATGGTGGGAGCCTGCTAAATGTTGACTGATTGCATTACTCTGAGTCTCCAGAGAAACACATTAGATTATGGAGGCTGAGAAGTCCTCCAGCAACTGACAAGGTGGAGACCCAGTAAAGTAGACAGTGTAAGTTCTAGTTTGAGTCTCAATCTGAAGGCACAAAAAACCTGATAAGTTAGCTCAAACTTCGGCAGGCACAATGAATCCTCTTTCTCCACCATTTTGTTTTCCATAGGCCTTCAAGGTACTGGATGAACCCCACCAATATTGGGGAGGACAATCTGCTTTCCTCAGTGCAGTGATTCAAAGGATAATCTCATCTAGAAACACTTCACAGATACACTCAGAATAATGTTTAATCAAAATTGTTAGCACCTCATGGCCTACTTATATCTACATATAATAGATACGTAATTAATTGCCACACTGATAACTGAATAAATGAATGGGTGAATATTTTGGAAATTCACATAAGATGATGTAATGAGTGCTGTGGGGATTTGTGGCAGGATTATCCAAAGGACCTAGATAAAGTAGGAAAGGGCTGGTGATAGTTGCATGATGTAAAGCAAAATAGCATACAACTTTTAAGAGCTTGTTTTTATCTTGTTTGGGTGATTTTGTTGCCTCAAATTGAGCACAGTTTGCAAGTTAGCCCAGCAAATATCAGCCACATTCATAATCAAGTTTCATAAATGTGACCATTTGTTATACATGTGTAATGAAATTTAAGCTTTATGGAAAGCCTGAGCCTGAATTCTGTAAAATGATTCATTAATATTGATTATAAACAAATCTCAGGTTTTGTAATAAGAATTTTCTCTGCAAAGTAGAGAATGAAAATAAAGTTATTGTCAGAGCCTGTTGAGGTAAACAGCTCTTCACGAAAATCAATACACTTATGAACAGTCTTTTGAATTCACACTGAATATAGTGACTAGAGGGTTAGAACATTAAAATGTCCCTTTGCATACTTTATGATATTCTTGTTTTAGAGAAAAATAAAATAATTTTCTTCACTTTTAAAAATATTTATTAACATAATTTTATGTGGTTGTACAATGTTAAGTATGGGGTTCCCTGGAGACGAGGATGGTAAAAAATCTGCCTGCAATGTAGGAGAATTGGGTTTGATCTCTGGGTTGGGAAAGATCTCCTGGAAGAGGGCTTGGCAACCCACTCTAGTAGTCTTGCCTGAAGAATCCCACGGACAGAGGAGCCTGGCGGGCTGCAGTCCATAGGTTTACAAAGAGTCAGACACGGCTGAAGTGACTAAGCAAGCATGCAATGTTAAGTATGGTCGATATACCATAATTTGCTTAAGCAATCACCGATTGTACCATTAACTCATTTTCTAATGTTCACTATTGTGAATAATACTGTATTGAATAGTTTGTGTGTATGTTTATATATATATATATATATATATATATATATATCTTTTATTCTTCATATATTAATGGAAAGATTCCTAGAAGTGAAGTTACTGGGTTAAATTGGTATGATCCACATTGACAAATCACTTTTCAAAGGTAGTGTATCAGTTCACACCTTCAAAAGTACTGTCCATTATTATTTTCAAATCTTTACAATCTTAGTAGGGTAAAGTGCTATATTCATTTTTATTTTCCATTTTTGCTTACTAATGAACATTTTCTACCCTAAAAGTTTGTCCTTTAAAAATTCTTACAGAAAATCTTAAAGTAAAATAAGCAAGCAAGCAACTCCTATTTGGTCTGCTTTATTAGAGTGAGTTTCCATTTGGCTTAATACTTACACAGAAACACACACACACAGACACACACACACAGAGAAAGGTAAATGTTCACTTTCAGTCATCAAAGAGATAATGGTACAAGTAGGAAAAAATGCTGGTACATTATACCAGGATGCCATCTAGCTATTTGTGGAAGAAATATTCTATTCTAATCATGTGACAGTAATGGCATTGCTGTTCAATATAATTTGGTTAGAATTAAAAAAAAAAAAAAAGTCTTTTCATGAAGACAATATCATGTGACTTTGAGGAAAAGGTGATAAAGCTCTGTTCATTATTTACTTATGTTCTGGGATATGTGTGTGTATGTGTGTGTGTGTGTGTGTGTGTGTGTGAATGTGTGTGTGTAGTATAATAGCTCAGAAGGATGGGGAAAAATAGCTTAACAGTCTCCAAGGAGAGGTTAGACAAGGTCTAATATCCAACTGTAGGTTTGCTAACCAGTCCCATGGAGTATCTTTGTAAACTTATCCCTTTAATGATGGCACCCTTTTCCAGTTCTTACAAAGGTGTCATGTTGGCTCCCAGAGGTTCTGAGGGAAGCTACTAAAAAGGATAACTTGGAGAATTCTGAATCACTCCATGTATTTGAAGGCCAAGAATCCAGCAAGGCTAGTTGATGAAATTATGATGGACCTGCATTTAAGTTGGCCCTTGATCATTCATAGATTATAGGAGTCTGCAAAATGACAGCTTGGTTCTAAGTCGTATGTATAATTAATTTTCAGAGATCTGGAAAAATAACAGCCCTGTAGAGTATTTTATGTCTGTGTGTATATATATATGTATGCATTTATTTTTGGCTGGACTGGGTCCTCACTTCTGTACACGGACTTCTTCTGGCTGCATTGAACAGGGGCTACTCTCTAGTTGTGGTGTATGGGCTTCTCATTGTAGCAGCTTCTCTTGTTGCAGAGAGGGGCCTCTAGAGTGCAGACTCCATTGTTGTGGTGCATGAACTTAGTTGCTCCATGGCACATGTGATCTTCTCGACCAAGGATGGAACCTGTGTCCCTTGGATTGGCAGGTGGATTCTTAGCCTCTGAGCCACCAAAAAAGCCCCTACAGTGTTTATATTGAGTAAACCACAGGTTGAGTCTGAGAAAATCTTATCTGATGGCATTTTTCCTTAACTATCTTTTTTGCTAAGGAAATGAGTTTATTACATGCTTCTAATCTTGTAGAGCTGGACAAACTATATACTTTCCCTCCAGTTCTACTTCCCTTTCCCACTTCTGTTGCATCCTTCTGAGTCCAACTAATTGGCCACATGGATATTTCTTCGAAGATCACACACTGAAGGAGTGTGGCCAGTATCTGCCAGACACACTTCCTAGACTTGTTTTGCAATGCCACATTACAACTGCTGCTCTTCAGCCAACCAACAAAGGAGTCTTTAATTTCACCAGTAAAAATGAAGATGTTAAAACAAAACCAAAAACCCTGGGGGAAAAAATAAAGAAACGATAACTCTCAGAGGGACATAGAGATAAATGCCTAAAACATATTCTAAGAATCCTTTGTTGGTCTTCTAGCTGCTGAAAAGCAACCAAATCTGGAAAACTTCCTTTGGATTATGTCTGTTCTCTTCCCTGAAGCTAATTGGAAAATTAAAAGGGGGCAAACAAGGTCTGGCTTTGAAGGGACGTGGCTGTGAGGCTTTAATTTGGAGCAAACAAAGCATTTACAGCAGCTCTCCTCTGACAGTCCTAGCATATTACTGCATTGCTGAATATTTAAAAGCAAGTCAGGGTTTCCAACGCCAAGGTCTGTTGCCCAATTGATGTCTGCTTTTATTAAGTGAACTTTAATTACTTAATAATTAGAACTTCCATAGGAGGAGATGAGGATTCTGATAGTCAGCCAGAAGGCCAGAGAGCAAATCAGAAGAATGTGCCATGTTGAGATTAGAATTTAAAAGAAGGAATAGACCCAATCCAGGGGAAATTGAGGGTGGAAGAGGAGGAGTATCTTGGCATAAACCTGCAATGCTTTATTTCTACTTTTTCTTAAAAAGCAAAGTAGCTTAGTTTTAAATGAACTAGAATGCATGTCTAAACTCTTCAAACTTTTTGAATGTCTGGACCTGATGGAAAGATTTCTCATCTAGTCTAGTCTGTGTGTGCCTATTTCTACCCAGAAGAGAGTGGAGAGACTATTGTTCTCATTGTTTTAATTCTAAGAGTCTAACATTTTGATGTCCCTGCAGATTTAGCAGCTTTGTATTCATTGCCATGGAGATTTTTTACCTCATTTTTTAGCAGCACAAAGGAAAAGCCCAAATGGAAAATATTTGCTTCTTTACTATTAACATTTCTACTGCCCTGGTGACAGCCAACAGTTTGGTTATGCCAAGCTCCTGAAAAAAATATGTATTGGCCAGAGCCTGGTGGATGGCTGCAGCCACTGCCCAGTCTGTCCAGGTGGGGAGGGGGCTGGTCCTGAGACCACTGATGACTTTGTTTCCTGCGACAGTGATTTGAAGGAGGAATGGGGAAATCTCACTAGAAATATTACTGTTCCACAATTTAAACTTAGAGAGTTCAGATAAAATTTTCATGAATGCACTAGACATAGCTCTTCACACCCTCCCAAACCTTGTAATCTTTTCAAATGAAGGTGTGTGGGGGTTGGCTTTGTATGTTTATTAGCTTCATCTCTTCTTCACTTTCCCTGAAGAAATCTTTGTTTTCTCTCTTACGTTATGTTCTTCTTCCTAAATTTCCCAGTGTATAAGAACCTGGGATATTTGCCTAAACTGATTATTCTGATTAATCATACATACATTTTTTATTCAAGATGTATTTGACAGAGAATTATATGGAGCAAAAGCTTTACCTTTAGCATATTACTGCATTGCTGAATATTTAAAAGCAAGTCAGGGTTTCCAACGCCAAGGTCTGTTGCCCAATTGATGTCTGCTTTTATTAAGTGAACTTTAATTACTTAATAATTAGAACTTCCATAGGAGGAGATGAGGATTCTGATAGTCAGCCAGAAGGCCAGAGAGCAAATCAGAAGAATGTGCCATGTTGAGATTAGAATTTAAAAGAAGGAATAGACCCAATCCAGGGGAAATTGAGGGTGGAAGAGGAGGAGTATCTTGGCATAAACCTGCAATGCTTTATTTCTACTTTTTCTTAAAAAGCAAAGTAGCTTAGTTTTAAATGAACTAGAATGCATGTCTAAACTCTTCAAACTTTTTGAATGTCTGGACCTGATGGAAAGATTTCTCATCTAGTCTAGTCTGTGTGTGCCTATTTCTACCCAGAAGAGAGTGGAGAGACTATTGTTCTCATTGTTTTAATTCTAAGAGTCTAACATTTTGATGTCCCTGCAGATTTAGCAGCTTTGTATTCATTGCCATGGAGATTTTTTACCTCATTTTTTAGCAGCACAAAGGAAAAGCCCAAATGGAAAATATTTGCTTCTTTACTATTAACATTTCTACTGCCCTGGTGACAGCCAACAGTTTGGTTATGCCAAGCTCCTGAAAAAAATATGTATTGGCCAGAGCCTGGTGGATGGCTGCAGCCACTGCCCAGTCTGTCCAGGTGGGGAGGGGGCTGGTCCTGAGACCACTGATGACTTTGTTTCCTGCGACAGTGATTTGAAGGAGGAATGGGGAAATCTCACTAGAAATATTACTGTTCCACAATTTAAACTTAGAGAGTTCAGATAAAATTTTCATGAATGCACTAGACATAGCTCTTCACACCCTCCCAAACCTTGTAATCTTTTCAAATGAAGGTGTGTGGGGGTTGGCTTTGTATGTTTATTAGCTTCATCTCTTCTTCACTTTCCCTGAAGAAATCTTTGTTTTCTCTCTTACGTTATGTTCTTCTTCCTAAATTTCCCAGTGTATAAGAACCTGGGATATTTGCCTAAACTGATTATTCTGATTAATCATACATACATTTTTTATTCAAGATGTATTTGACAGAGAATTATATGCCATGCACTGGGCTAAGTGCTAGAGTATAAAATAAAATAGAACCAGCTCTACTTCTGTGGAATTTACAGATTAACTGGGAAGATGGCTATTAAATCCATAGTTGAAGAATTGTAATTGAAGTAAATGTTATAAAGGAGACATATAGGAATAATTGGTTCTATCTAGATCTGGAGGAGGTTCATGTGAGAAAGAGAATTCTGAGACTGTTGGTGCTATTAATATTAGGTAATTAAGTGTTAGTATAGTTAGTGAATGTTCTAGAAAAAAAATGTAGTTATGGCTGTTTATCAGGTCTAGAGCAACATTTCACAAAGTGACCTATATAAATAGATACCTAGTAAGTCCTTTTAATCTTAAAATTAGTATTAGAGAATTAAGAAAGAAGCTTCACAGAAATTGAAATACACAGGGCAGCACCCATTTCTCCATGGTACTCTCATAATGGCTATGTATCTCTTGCTAACAACATTTAATGCTTCTTGTACAGCTGTAATTAGAATAGTTGACATCAATAAAATTCTTAATGCTGAAGCCCAAGCACTTTTACTATTAGTGGCTTATAAAATTTGAGTTACATGCATCTGTGTTTATCATTTCTGGGACAGGGAGTAAAGTGGAGTAAGCATATATACATGCTCAGCTTATCCATAAGTGAAAAGATGTTCTTTCGTTATTATGATTTCTGAATTGACCTCCTCACTAATAGATGCTGATCTTTGTTAGTGTACAGAGCTGTGGGTAATATATAAACCTGTCTAGTGTGGAACTTGGTAAATCTCACTAGAAAGATTACTGTTCCACAATTTAAACTTAGAGAGTTCAGATAAAATTTTCATGAATGCACTAGACATAGCTCTTCACACCCTCCCAAACCTTGTAATCTTTTCAAATGAAGGTGTGTGGGGGTTGGCTTTGTATGTTTATTAGCTTCATCTCTTCTTCACTTTCCCTGAAGAAATCTTTGTTTTCTCTCTTACGTTATGTTCTTCTTCCTAAATTTCCCAGTGTATAAGAACCTGGGATATTTGCCTAAACTGATTATTCTGATTAATCATACATACATTTTTTATTCAAGATGTATTTGACAGAGAATTATATGCCATGCACTGGGCTAAGTGCTAGAGTATAAAATAAAATAGAACCAGCTCTACTTCTGTGGAATTTACAGATTAACTGGGAAGATGGCTATTAAATCCATAGTTGAAGAATTGTAATTGAAGTAAATGTTATAAAGGAGACATATAGGAATAATTGGTTCTATCTAGATCTGGAGGAGGTTCATGTGAGAAAGAGAATTCTGAGACTGTTGGTGCTATTAATATTAGGTAATTAAGTGTTAGTATAGTTAGTGAATGTTCTAGAAAAAAAATGTAGTTATGGCTGTTTATCAGGTCTAGAGCAACATTTCACAAAGTGACCTATATAAATAGATACCTAGTAAGTCCTTTTAATCTTAAAATTAGTATTAGAGAATTAAGAAAGAAGCTTCACAGAAATTGAAATACACAGGGCAGCACCCATTTCTCCATGGTACTCTCATAATGGCTATGTATCTCTTGCTAACAACATTTAATGCTTCTTGTACAGCTGTAATTAGAATAGTTGACATCAATAAAATTCTTAATGCTGAAGCCCAAGCACTTTTACTATTAGTGGCTTATAAAATTTGAGTTACATGCATCTGTGTTTATCATTTCTGGGACAGGGAGTAAAGTGGAGTAAGCATATATACATGCTCAGCTTATCCATAAGTGAAAAGATGTTCTTTCGTTATTATGATTTCTGAATTGACCTCCTCACTAATAGATGCTGATCTTTGTTAGTGTACAGAGCTGTGGGTAATATATAAACCTGTCACTTAGGTGTGATGGGGCATGTCCAATGAACCCACGTATTCTTAGATTTAAAGCTGTCTGAGAATCCTGGTCCAAGCTAGGTATGAAAATAGGAACATTGACTACAATTCATTCTTGGAAACACCTTTCCTCCAAGGCTAAGAATGAAAGGCCTCCATAGAAATACCAACCATAGGTTCATGTGTTTTTTTTAATCGTGCAGTACTTCAGCCTGAAGTTTGTGAGAATTCAATCTGGGGCAGAGTGTACTTAACTAAAAGAAGTTTACCAGTATTATGCTGAAACTTGGACGTTGAGGAGTCAGAAGGTACTGTTATATAAAAGAAACTCTTTATGGATATTTTCACTTGGGAAAATAGGAAATTTTAAGAAGTATCATTTAGGACAAAACTTTTTTTTAAACAGTCATACATAATGGGAACATTTGAATGAGTTCTCGTGCCTTTCTAGTTCCATCTATAAGGTAGAGACAGTAATAGTCATTTAAAGAGCTGTTGTGAGAATTAAAGAGAGGTAATTGATAAAGGATCTTAGAACAAGGTCAGTGATAAAACTCAGGTTTCCTGTACTCTTGATCTGGATCTAATAGTTCTCCAGTGAGTCACATTGTATGAAGGTTGAGTTGATGGTTCTTGTGACACATAGACCTTGAGGTCAACTTTGACAATTTATTTACGGTTTTCTGTTTGTTCTTTGGCTTTTTCATTTCATTTTGGTTTGGTACTATTTCTCAATTTACAGACTGATGTCAAATGGAAGAAAGGAGCAACAATTGAAAAAAAAAATCTGTTATTGCCTAAAGGTAGAATATTCTCGGGGAGAAGAGAAAGATTGTACTTGTTTTCTAAAATTGCCAAAAGGCCCATCCCAGAATTCAGCCTGGTTGGTTGATGTCAGGGCAAAAAGGCATCCTCTAATGGTTAGAGATGATCAGTTGCTATTTATGGCTTTACAGTGGCCTTTGAATTGCTCTATTCAGAAAGATTCCCTGGAAAAATGAATGACTACCCACTCCAGTAATTCTGGCCTAGAAAATTTCATAGACAGAGAAGCTTGGTGGGCTATAGTCCATGTGATCACAGAGTCAGACGTGACTGAGCAACTTTTACATCCTGTTTTGTTTTGATTCTAAGTCAAGATCTGACTAAATGATGAACCACAGGAGTGACCCCAGTCCGTCTAACACCCAGGTATGTTATTTGCCGTCTCAAACTTCCACAGAGTATGTTAGAAAGTGATAAACCAACACTCAAATGCAATTGTCAAAATTCCCACGTGTGCAATAGTCTGCTTAGACATATAACGTCAGTGAATATCAGTATTTTTTTTATTTCAGTAAACAAATACTATACTCTGTGGACTGAAAAAAAAAAGCACATATAAACATGTAACTACTGACCAGCTTTTTATTATTCATACAGTCAACTATGTCATACTATCTATAGTTTCTTTAAAAATTCAAAAGATTGAGACATGATTTCCAATATATAAGACTAAGGAAAAGAGGATTTTTTTTTTTTTTTTTACTTAGAACCTTAAAAATGAAAGACTTTAATTTTGTTAGGTAGATGTTAGGGGAGAAGATATTTCCCTAAAAAGGAAAAATCAAGAAAAATACCAACTAGAGGGAGCCAAGTATAGGCCTGTTGAACGAATCCAAGAATTCCATTGCAGAAGTTGTGAAAGATGAGCTGGAAGCAACACACTGTAGATTCTTGGGTACTAGGAATTAGGATATAAGACAATACTAGAAAATGGAATTTTACAGTTTCCTGAATGAAATGAAAACTTTGAATTTAGAAACACTGATCTTTTGACTATGTTTAAAATGGATTTAGGTAAGAAAAGGGTGACAACAGGAATACTATCCCTGTTAAGATTTTTGCTGTTGTTTACTCGCAAAGTCATGTCCAGCTCTTTCTGACCCTGTGGACTGCAGCCTTCCAGGCTCCTCTGTCCAAGGAATTCTCCAGTCAGGAATACTGAAGTAGATTGCCATTTCCTTCTCCAGGTGATCTTCTGACCCAGGGATTAAACCCATCCTCTGCATGGCAGGTGAATTCTTTACTACTGAACCACGATTGAAGCCCCACATTGTTATCATAGTCATTCAAATGTAATCTAATGAGCTGAACAAAGCCTTTTTCATGAACAGGCTTTTGATGAGTGGGTTACTGTTTTAATAAGGATATAGTTAAAATTATAACTATATTTTTGTATTGCATTAGAACATTAATTATGAAAACACTGTATTTCATCCTTATTCTTTGTTGGGAGCTTACTGTTCATAACAAGGTTCTCATACTCATGCCGTGGAAATAGTCTGCTTAGACATATAACCAACACTCAAATGCAATTGTCAAAATTCCCACGTGTGCAATAGTCTGCTTAGACATATAACGTCAGTGAATATCAGTATTTTTTTTATTTCAGTAAACAAATACTATACTCTGTGGACTGAAAAAAAAAAGCACATATAAACATGTAACTACTGACCAGCTTTTTATTATTCATACAGTCAACTATGTCATACTATCTATAGTTTCTTTAAAAATTCAAAAGATTGAGACATGATTTCCAATATATAAGACTAAGGAAAAGAGGATTTTTTTTTTTTTTTTTTACTTAGAACCTTAAGAATGAAAGGCTTCAGTTTTGATAGGTAGATGTTAGGGGAGAAGATATTTCTCTAAATAGGAAATATCATGAAAAATACCATCTAGAGGGAGCCAAGTATAGGCCTGTTGAACGAATCCAAGAATTCCATTGCAGAAGTTGTGAAAGATGAGCTGGAAGCAACACACTGTAGATTCTTGGGTACTAGGAATTAGGATATAAGACAATACTAGAAAATGGAATTTTACAGTTTCCTGAATGAAATGAAAACTTTGAATTTAGAAACACTGATCTTTTGACTATGTTTAAAATGGATTTAGGTAAGAAAAGGGTGACAACAGGAATACTATCCCTGTTAAGATTTTTGCTGTTGTTTACTCGCAAAGTCATGTCCAGCTCTTTCTGACCCTGTGGACTGCAGCCTTCCAGGCTCCTCTGTCCAAGGAATTCTCCAGTCAGGAATACTGAAGTAGATTGCCATTTCCTTCTCCAGGTGATCTTCTGACCCAGGGATTAAACCCATCCTCTGCATGGCAGGTGAATTCTTTACTACTGAACCACGATTGAAGCCCCACATTGTTATCATAGTCATTCAAATGTAATCTAATGAGCTGAACAAAGCCTTTTTCATGAACAGGCTTTTGATGAGTGGGTTACTGTTTTAATAAGGATATAGTTAAAATTATAACTATATTTTTGTATTGCATTAGAACATTAATTATGAAAACACTGTATTTCATCCTCATTCTTTGTAGGGAGCTTACTGTTCATAACAAGGTTCTCATACTCATGCCTTGGAAATAATAGTACTAAGTTGATAGACTGTAACTTCTTTTGGTACTGTTGCTGGTTTGTTACACCACCATGCCTTGTGAGTGCTCAAAGGTAGCACAATATTGGGAGTATTAATTCAGGCCATATAGAAACTCATAAACTTAGAATTGCTTTTTGATATGTGGGGTTCCTTTTGTAGAGATGAAAAGGAAAAGCTACAAATCATATTTATAATGCCTCACTATGTCAAATAATCAACTATTTGAAATTTTCGAACATTGTTTCATTAAATTTTGAGTTGGAGTCAATCCTGATCCTCTGTTTATTAAAATCTGAAATCACCACAGAGTGCATAGTGAAAAAGCATGTGGAACAGTAGCCAATCCCATTAACCTTAATTATATTCATATACGATCTCGTGCCTCATCTATGATTCTTCAAGCTAGATGAAGTTTATATAAAGGAACCAGTTTCTGAGTACAGTTTGAGCTACTCTTTCAATTATATTTTATTCTCTGTCTAGAACTCTGCAAGTGAATTTTTGAATGCCATAGACATTCAAATGTAAAATACATGCTTAGAATTTTATCCAGTGTATGTTAACTTGTACAGGACCATATGTCTGAATTTATAAAAGTATCCACATATTCTATCAATTTATCAGAAATATTTTATTCTTATCTACTTTGTATAAAACATGTAACTTGTATGTGTGGGTAAATTAATCCCAACTATATGTCCTTAACTATAAAATAAAATGCTAGGGATGAAGACTAAGAAGAAAATTATCAAATAAACAAGTCCGAAATGTACCTGAAACATATCTTGACCTCCATAACCATCACAACATCTGGCCACTACTCATTGCAGATTTGCTTTGTGTAGTATATATAAACTATTCTCTGTTCAAGTACATGCTTTAAATCCATATCAAATTTAAGCAGACATAGATTAATTTGCCTTCTTTTGAATGTGCTCAAGATTATACACTAAAACAGACTGGAAATTGGACTTTGAACAATGAGTGGGTTACTGTTTTAATAAGGATATAGTTAAAATTATAACTATATTTTTGTATTGCATTAGAACATTAATTATGAAAACACTGTATTTCATCCTCATTCTTTGTAGGGAGCTTACTGTTCATAACAAGGTTCTCATACTCATGCCTTGGAAATAATAGTACTAAGTTGATAGACTGTAACTTCTTTTGGTACTGTTGCTGGTTTGTTACACCACCATGCCTTGTGAGTGCTCAAAGGTAGCACAATATTGGGAGTATTAATTCAGGCCATATAGAAACTCATAAACTTAGAATTGCTTTTTGATATGTGGGGTTCCTTTTGTAGAGATGAAAAGGAAAAGCTACAAATCATATTTATAATGCCTCACTATGTCAAATAATCAACTATTTGAAATTTTCGAACATTGTTTCATTAAATTTTGAGTTGGAGTCAATCCTGATCCTCTGTTTATTAAAATCTGAAATCACCACAGAGTGCATAGTGAAAAAGCATGTGGAACAGTAGCCAATCCCATTAACCTTAATTATATTCATATACGATCTCGTGCCTCATCTATGATTCTTCAAGCTAGATGAAGTTTATATAAAGGAACCAGTTTCTGAGTACAGTTTGAGCTACTCTTTCAATTATATTTTATTCTCTGTCTAGAACTCTGCAAGTGAATTTTTGAATGCCATAGACATTCAAATGTAAAATACATGCTTAGAATTTTATCCAGTGTATGTTAACTTGTACAGGACCATATGTCTGAATTTATAAAAGTATCCACATATTCTATCAATTTATCAGAAATATTTTATTCTTATCTACTTTGTATAAAACATGTAACTTGTATGTGTGGGTAAATTAATCCCAACTATATGTCCTTAACTATAAAATAAAATGCTAGGGATGAAGACTAAGAAGAAAATTATCAAATAAACAAGTCCGAAATGTACCTGAAACATATCTTGACCTCCATAACCATCACAACATCTGGCCACTACTCATTGCAGATTTGCTTTGTGTAGTATATATAAACTATTCTCTGTTCAAGTACATGCTTTAAATCCATATCAAATTTAAGCAGACATAGATTAATTTGCCTTCTTTTGAATGTGCTCAAGATTATACACTAAAAACAGACTGGAAATTGGACTTTGAACAATGAGTCAGGGTACAGATTAGCTGATTTCTTTTGGTCTTGATTCAGTGGTGGATCCAGCATAGTTATAGATTAGTTCTGGTTAACTAAATGAAAAGAGGGAAATTAAGTATGAGGTTGGCTCCCACATCTGTACTGCTGAGACAAACTCAGAGGTCCATGGATCCAAGCTCCAGATGAATGCTTTTGGTACCTATGTGTAGGATAAATTTCAATTGATAAGTTAACATGTACACCAAAGTTATTATTTCTGTATGGTCTAGAATGAATTGCTCTATCATAATGTCACATCTTCAGGTCTGTTGCTCTGTTTATGAGTGTGGCTATAGTTAGTGCTATACCGTCTTTGGCAACGTATATTTATTCTGAATATCATATCGCCGTGGTTCCCTTTTTCATAGATTCAGCTACCCTGTGGCTCAAAAGACTAATCCCTGAAAGGGCATAGAATACTACCTTAACCTAGGGTATGAGACTTCTCTACAACATTCCTTATTGTCCCCCATGTTAAATTGTGAGGTTTTAACCTAGTCTGTTTTCCCATTGCCCTTTTCATTCTAGAAAAACTTTTATCAGATTATAGGTCAGGTTTGTGAGAATTAATGGATCCTCAAGTAAAATTAACAGTATTTCAAACTGAACACCTTAGAATTTGTTATTGACTAAATATTGGTAGAAAGCATCTTGACAAAGTTTAAACCAAGACCTAGGAAATTTTGACCTAATTAAAATATATCTATAAAATAAAAATTACAGTAGTGTTAATATGAGCAGAAAAACTTGACATGAAACTCAAACTGATGCACAAATCAAATTTTATTGTGAAATGCACATGCAATGAAACCAACCCCAGTAAAATTAAAATGAAGTATTAGAACATAACCAATTAACAGAACATAAGTCAAAAACAAATTATTAGTTGAATTAACTCTAGAAACTAGAATTGCCAAAGAGTCATTGTTGGTGACATAATTCACTCACGTATGTTTCTAATCATAAAAAAAATGTTTTCATGGTCAAAGCATTCAGTTCAGTTCAGTTCAACTGCCCAGTCATGTTTGCTCTTTGCAACCCCATAGACTGCAGCATGCAGGCTTCCCTGTCCATCCCAATTTCCCAGAGCTTGCTCAGACTCATGTCCATTGATGTAGTGATGCCATCCAACCATCTCATCCTCTGTGGTCCCCTTGTCCTTCTGCCTTATTTTTCCCATGGGAAAAAGGAACAAGGGGACAAGCCCCACGGTCATTTCCAATGAGTTGGTTCTTCACATCAGGTGGCCAAAGTATTGGAGCTTCAGCATCAGTCCTTCCAATGAATATTCAGAGTTGATTTCCATTAGGATTGACTGGTTTGATTTCCTGGCAACCCTAGGGGACTCTCAAGAGTCTTCTCCAACACCACAGTTCAAAGGCACCAATCCTTTGGTGCTCAGTCTTCTTTATGGTCTCACTGTCACATCTATGCGTCACTACTGGAAAAACCGTATCTTTGACTAAAACAAATTTTGGCAGCAAAGTGGTATCTCTGCTTTTGAATATGTTGTCTAAGTTTGTCATAGCTTTTCTTCCAAGGTCAAAACTTTCAGGTCACAAATGTCGGTCTGTTCATAGAAGGAAGTTCAAGATTGCAGGCTCCACATATCTTCTACGCTCTCACTTACAATATCATTGTAGAGGAGGTCTCTCTCTCAGCATGCTTTATGCTCAGTAGTCGTCACTTTATATTTATCTTTTATCTTTTCTATTTTCTCTACTTTTGCTTAATTATCTATGTATCTTTTTACATGTTACTTCAAATAAACCTCACAGTAGTTGTATGAGCTGAATTCACCGTTAACCCATTTTATAGCTTCCCAAAATGAAACAAGTTAGTACAAGACTCACATAGCTAAGTGGTCCAGCCAGGATAGGACCAATAATCTAATTCTAACTTAAACATTTTTTCATTCTACCACAGCCATAACTGGCAAATTCTGATGATCATTTACCTTAAGCAGTCAACCTATGAAATATTGTCTTCTGTTATTATAATTAGTGGTTAATACGGTCTATCTTTCTTGGAACTACATTTGCTGTTGTTCAGTCACTCAGTCATGTCCGACTCTTTGCAGCCCCATGGACTGCAGCACTCCGGGCATCCTTGTCCTTCACTGTCTCCTGGCGTTTGCTCAAGCTCATGTCCATTGAGTCAGTGATGCCATCAAACCATTTCATCCTCTGTTTCCCCCTTCTTCTCTTGCCCTCAGTCTTTCCCAGCATCATAACTTTGCCTATAGAGATATTTTGTTGGGAAAGTGATGTCTCTGCTTTTTAATACACTGTCTAGGTTTGTCAGCTTTTCTTCCAAGAGGCAAGTGTCTTTAATTTTTTCATTACAGTCATCATCCACACTGATTTTGGAGTGCAAGAAAATAAAGTGTGTCACTGTTTGCATTTTTCCACAGAGGCATCAGTTTTAACCTTTTATTGGCCTATACTAGTTTTAGTGTGGGCCAAATTAGTGATGTCTTTGGTGCTCAGTCTTCTTTATGGTCTCACTGTCACATCTATGCGTCACTACTGGAAAAACCGTATCTTTGACTAAAACAAATTTTGGCAGCAAAGTGGTATCTCTGCTTTTGAATATGTTGTCTAAGTTTGTCATAGCTTTTCTTCCAAGGTCAAAACTTTCAGGTCACAAATGTCGGTCTGTTCATAGAAGGAAGTTCAAGATTGCAGGCTCCACATATCTTCTACGCTCTCACTTACAATATCATTGTAGAGGAGGTCTCTCTCTCAGCATGCTTTATGCTCAGTAGTCGTCACTTTATATTTATCTTTTATCTTTTCTATTTTCTCTACTTTTGCTTAATTATCTATGTATCTTTTTACATGTTACTTCAAATAAACCTCACAGTAGTTGTATGAGCTGAATTCACCGTTAACCCATTTTATAGCTTCCCAAAATGAAACAAGTTAGTACAAGACTCACATAGCTAAGTGGTCCAGCCAGGATAGGACCAATAATCTAATTCTAACTTAAACATTTTTTCATTCTACCACAGCCATAACTGGCAAATTCTGATGATCATTTACCTTAAGCAGTCAACCTATGAAATATTGTCTTCTGTTATTATAATTAGTGGTTAATACGGTCTATCTTTCTTGGAACTACATTTGCTGTTGTTCAGTCACTCAGTCATGTCCGACTCTTTGCAGCCCCATGGACTGCAGCACTCCGGGCATCCTTGTCCTTCACTGTCTCCTGGCGTTTGCTCAAGCTCATGTCCATTGAGTCAGTGATGCCATCAAACCATTTCATCCTCTGTTTCCCCCTTCTTCTCTTGCCCTCAGTCTTTCCCAGCATCATAACTTTGCCTATAGAGATATTTTGTTGGGAAAGTGATGTCTCTGCTTTTTAATACACTGTCTAGGTTTGTCAGCTTTTCTTCCAAGAGGCAAGTGTCTTTAATTTTTTCATTACAGTCATCATCCACACTGATTTTGGAGTGCAAGAAAATAAAGTGTGTCACTGTTTGCATTTTTCCCCCATCTATTTGTGTATACTAGTTTAGGTCATATTTCCAGTCCCTCATAAGTTCCTTAACTTCATGCCCTTTGTTCAAAATTGGCTTACAGTAAGGTATAGGATTAAAATCCAGATCTTTTGCAGGAGTACCTCATAATAACTGTGAATGCATGTGGAATTTCACTTCTCAGTTTCCTTATGTATACAATTAGGATGATCTTGTTGGCTTTATTTTACAAGGCTGTTTTATTATTCAATAATAACCTGACAGTAAACTTTGGGAGACAAATGGTGATATCTTTATCATTTTTCAGTTACAGAAATTACTATAGATCTAGACACATAATGTGGTCAAATATGAAGAACAAACAAGATGGATTTTGAGAGGATATTTTGTGAAATGCAATTTTCTATAAAGAATTTGGGGTGAACATTTTATTTGGTGATGATTGTGCCTCATTGGAAAGATTGACTCTCTGTTCTTTGTGTTTCCCCTAGGGCCCCTGAGGTTCCTCTCCCAGACAGAATCTGTCACAGCCTTTATGGGTGACACAGTGCTACTCAAGTGTGAAGTCATTGGGGAGCCAATGCCAACAATACACTGGCAGAAAAACCAACAAGACCTGACCCCCATCCCTGGTGACTCCCGTGTGGTGGTCTTACCCTCTGGAGCCTTGCAGATCAGTAGACTTCAACCAGGGGACATTGGAATCTATCGATGCTTAGCCCGAAATCCAGCCAGCTCAAGAACAGGAAATGAAGCAGAAGTCAGAATCTTATCAGGTACTGCAGTGTTTTTTACTCTCTTTTGAATTATATTTTCTAGGTTTGTTTGAATAATTTTTCTTAAACACATATTTGCTAGTTGTTCTTAAGTTCTGTATTGTTTATTGGGTTTGCTTTTATGTTTTTCTTTTTTTCCCCTAGTTTTCTAACTAAACTATTAGGTGGGGATATGTCAAAAACTTTTCTCATCTTTCCGTGTCTTGTGGTAGAACTTTCCTGAAAAAAAAAGTATTTTCTTTATGTTTAGCTTCACTCACTCACTTATTCCATTAATAGTTAACAAGTGCTTCTTTGTACAGAGCCCATTGCTAAACATTATTATGTTATTTAATTTTCCTTTGGTAATAGTCTAAGAGCTAGTTACCTTTATCCCTATTTTCAGATAATGAAGGTAAGGCTTAGGGAGTTTAAGAGCCTTCCCTAGGCTAATCTTAAACATTTGTTGGTTCATCCATTCGTATACTCATTTCTGATAAGTCTTGTGTTAAGTAATAGCAATCCAGCAATAACTAATACTGACACAGAGACTTGATTACTAGAGTTCTGAACATACAAGTAACTGCCATCAAGTGTGACTGATGTTATGATACAGATAGTTGTTTCTCTCCATTTCTTACCTCCTTCTCTCTTCTCTGGAAAACCCTTCAGACTGGCTCATGTTTCTCTCCTAAGTAATCAGAGATTGAAATAGGTATATTTTGTTAAGATCTCATCCAATAACTGCTAACATCTTACAGGTATGTATTAGGTTGTCCAAAATGTTCATGTTTCTTTTTTGTAATGTCAGATGAACAATCCAAGTGAACTTTTTGGCTAGCCTGATAATATCTACTTTCTGATTTAATTTTACTTCTAGGGTTTGCTTAGATTCATTTGTGAGAATTAGGAATAAGACAGCACTTGAGTGATTGTGACGGACTCACTGTCAAAGCATTGACCTTGGCACTTGTCTTCCCATCCGGTGTGTAATTATTACAAGTCACTCAGCTAAGTAGAGGATGACAGCTATATGCCTTTCCAAATGCAAACTGGTAATTGGACTGAAAGTTTCCAAACTAAGTAGAGGATGACCTTTATCAGGTACTGCAGTGTTTTTTACTCTCTTTTGAATTATATTTTCTAGGTTTGTTTGAATAATTTTTCTTAAACACATATTTGCTAGTTGTTCTTAAGTTCTGTATTGTTTATTGGGTTTGCTTTTATGTTTTTCTTTTTTTCCCCTAGTTTTCTAACTAAACTATTAGGTGGGGATATGTCAAAAACTTTTCTCATCTTTCCGTGTCTTGTGGTAGAACTTTCCTGAAAAAAAGTATTTTCTTTATGTTTAGCTTCACTCACTCACTTATTCCATTAATAGTTAACAAGTGCTTCTTTGTACAGAGCCCATTGCTAAACATTATTATGTTATTTAATTTTCCTTTGGTAATAGTCTAAGAGCTAGTTACCTTTATCCCTATTTTCAGATAATGAAGGTAAGGCTTAGGGAGTTTAAGAGCCTTCCCTAGGCTAATCTTAAACATTTGTTGGTTCATCCATTCGTATACTCATTTCTGATAAGTCTTGTGTTAAGTAATAGCAATCCAGCAATAACTAATACTGACACAGAGACTTGATTACTAGAGTTCTGAACATACAAGTAACTGCCATCAAGTGTGACTGATGTTATGATACAGATAGTTGTTTCTCTCCATTTCTTACCTCCTTCTCTCTTCTCTGGAAAACCCTTCAGACTGGCTCATGTTTCTCTCCTAAGTAATCAGAGATTGAAATAGGTATATTTTGTTAAGATCTCATCCAATAACTGCTAACATCTTACAGGTATGTATTAGGTTGTCCAAAATGTTCATGTTTCTTTTTTGTAATGTCAGATGAACAATCCAAGTGAACTTTTTGGCTAGCCTGATAATATCTACTTTCTGATTTAATTTTACTTCTAGGGTTTGCTTAGATTCATTTGTGAGAATTAGGAATAAGACAGCACTTGAGTGATTGTGACGGACTCACTGTCAAAGCATTGACCTTGGCACTTGTCTTCCCATCCGGTGTGTAATTATTACAAGTCACTCAGCTAAGTAGAGGATGACAGCTATATGCCTTTCCAAATGCAAACTGGTAATTGGACTGAAAGTTTCCAAAGACATCCCCGAAACCTCTTCTGACTTTTTTGTGGCTTCTTTCCTCTGTTAGTCACAGGGATACTGACTTTATTATGTCAATAACCATCAGTGACACTGTGGTCTTCCATCCTCTGGGCAGTGACAGATGCAAACATCAGTGTTTATTCCCAACACGTATATGCATTTACCTAGGCATCCATTAGATACACAAAAATTTTAAATATTTATACTCACATATGCTTAATAATGCATCTCTGTCAATCAGATGAGAAGCCCAAGTAAGCCACATGGAAAATTGGCAAGGATATGTTTGAATGTCTTGATATGACCCAATACTCTGTTTTCTAGTGGTATTAAGGGATAAAGTTGGACTAATTAAATATTGTCTGTAGTAGAAACTTTTGAAAGACACAGAGACATAAGCATCAAACCACTATTTACATTTACTTGATTACCTTGTAAAACACATTTGCATTGTAATCCATGGGGATTTATTTAAAACCAAATTTCATATTCTTATCTAGCTAAAATCAAGAATTCCTAAGTGTACTTTAGAGATATATGGGTATTTCTTACTTGAAAAAAGTGCTATTTTAAAAAATTACTGTATTTATTGAGAATATTATTGGGACTATTTCTCCCTGTTTTATGAATTCAAACGAAAACTTTACAAAGGAGTTATGAGCTGGTACTAAACAGACCCGTGCTATTAGCATACTTGATCAAGCCTGTCTTCTATGCTATTGACCACATAAAGGATCTGCTGGAGGGCCATGTTTGTCACATCCCCAAATTGCAAATTAGTTTAGAGATCAAATGCACCACAAGTACAAAATTTAGAGAATGAATAAATAAATGAATGAATGCCCAGTTTCAGCTTCTTTTAGTTGCCATTTGTGCTTTACACATTTTTAAAATCACGCCAATTCTTCTGAATAAATTTCCACTTTCTAAAAGTACCAATTTGAGACAGTCATAGTTGGCATAGATATATTACCCATCCGGTGTGTAATTATTACAAGTCACTCAGCTAAGTAGAGGATGACAGCTATATGCCTTTCCAAATGCAAACTGGTAATTGGACTGAAAGTTTCCAAAGACATCCCCGAAACCTCTTCTGACTTTTTTGTGGCTTCTTTCCTCTGTTAGTCACAGGGATACTGACTTTATTATGTCAATAACCATCAGTGACACTGTGGTCTTCCATCCTCTGGGCAGTGACAGATGCAAACATCAGTGTTTATTCCCAACACGTATATGCATTTACCTAGGCATCCATTAGATACACAAAAATTTTAAATATTTATACTCACATATGCTTAATAATGCATCTCTGTCAATCAGATGAGAAGCCCAAGTAAGCCACATGGAAAATTGGCAAGGATATGTTTGAATGTCTTGATATGACCCAATACTCTGTTTTCTAGTGGTATTAAGGGATAAAGTTGGACTAATTAAATATTGTCTGTAGTAGAAACTTTTGAAAGACACAGAGACATAAGCATCAAACCACTATTTACATTTACTTGATTACCTTGTAAAACACATTTGCATTGTAATCCATGGGGATTTATTTAAAACCAAATTTCATATTCTTATCTAGCTAAAATCAAGAATTCCTAAGTGTACTTTAGAGATATATGGGTATTTCTTACTTGAAAAAAGTGCTATTTTAAAAAATTACTGTATTTATTGAGAATATTATTGGGACTATTTCTCCCTGTTTTATGAATTCAAACGAAAACTTTACAAAGGAGTTATGAGCTGGTACTAAACAGACCCGTGCTATTAGCATACTTGATCAAGCCTGTCTTCTATGCTATTGACCACATAAAGGATCTGCTGGAGGGCCATGTTTGTCACATCCCCAAATTGCAAATTAGTTTAGAGATCAAATGCACCACAAGTACAAAATTTAGAGAATGAATAAATAAATGAATGAATGCCCAGTTTCAGCTTCTTTTAGTTGCCATTTGTGCTTTACACATTTTTAAAATCACGCCAATTCTTCTGAATAAATTTCCACTTTCTAAAAGTACCAATTTGAGACAGTCATAGTTGGCATAGATATATTACCCATTCTCTATTTAAGTGCTCATTTAATAGGGTAAGATAAACTCAGTTAAAACAGAAACCCATCATATTATTTTCATGACTTGAAAGCGTTAAAGTGGTACCTGTATGGTTACCACTCTTTAAAAAATGTTTTATTCCATAGTCATTTCATTTAAAGACCATGTTGATGGATGAATACATGTATTTATGCTTTAGTTTGAAAGTGTTTGTTGCTCAATCATGTCCAACTCTTTGCGACCCCATGGATAGTAGCCTGTGAGGCTCCTCTGTCCGTGAGATTCTCCAGGCAAAAATACTGAAGTCAGTTGCCATTCCCTTCTCTAGGGAATCTTCCTGACCCAGGGATTGAAACCAAGTCTCCCACATTGCAGGCAGACTCTTTCTTTCTTCTTTTTTTTTTTCTTTTTTCCTTTTATCTTTTATCTGTATTTTCTTTTCTTTTTTTTTCTTTTTTTGTATTTTTTTTTTTTAATTTATTTATGTAGGCTCACTTTACCATCTGAGCCACCAGGGAAACACAATTGCTAATTTGAAGTTTTGCAATTTGATTCAACCTGTGTTTTTTTCCACAATTCATAGAGTATTTCCATTTGTGTGTGTGTGGCTGAGAGTTATCTATTTCTAAAAAGTATGTAATTTGATGTCCTTATTCAACTTTATGTAGAATACATTCCTGGTGGCTACTTTTATATATCAGGTATCTAATATCATTAAGTAACTGAGATTTATTAAATTCAGATTTTAAAATCAAATGATTGTTTCAAAGTATTTTCTTTCAGTAAGCAATTACAGTTTAGTGGTGCCAGTGTTAAAGAACCTACCTACCAATGCAGGAGATGTAAAAGATGTGAATTTGACCCCTGGGTTGGGAAGATTCCTAGAGGAGAGCATGGGAACCCAATCCAGTATTCCTGCCTGGAGAATCCCGTGGACAGAGAAGCCTGGTAGGCTATAGTCCATACGATTACAAAGAGTTGGTGACGACTGACGCAAATTAGCATTGTTTGTCATAGGAGATTATTACAAAAGCAGCAGCATGATGTACTTACCATCACACAGGTGGTTAGGAATATGAAGTTGAAAGGTAATGTCCCTCCAAACTATCATCTAGTGGGGAAAATAGACAAAGTGAGTGGTGGACTGTGGTTTGAAAGAAGAAATGTAGAGTGTCATCCTCTTAGAGAAGAGAGAAATACCAATGTTCCGGTCTTAAAGAGCAAGTGGTAGCTAGAAAAATATAAGAGTGCACCAGGAGTGTTCCCTTTTCTCCGCAGCCTCTCCAGCATTTATTGTCTGTCGATTTGTGGATGATGGCCATTCTGACGGGTGTGAGGTGATATCTCATTGTAGTTTTGATTTGCATTTCTCTAATTATTAGTGAAGTTGAGCATTGTTTCATGTGTTTTTGGGCCATCTGTATGTCATCGTTGGAGAGGTGTCTGTTTAGGTCCTTTTCCCATTTTTTGATTGGGTTGTTCGTTTTTCCAGTGCTGAGTTGTCTGAGTTGCTTGTAGATTTTGGAGATTAATTCTTTGTCTGTTGTTTCATTTGCTATGATTTTCTCCCACTCTGTGGGCTGTCTGTTCAGCTTTTTTGTAATTTCTTTGGCTGTACAAAAGCTTTTAAGTTTCATGAGGTCCCACATGTTCATTTGTCTTTTGAGTTCTGCTATTCTAGTAGGTGGGTCAGAGAAGATCTTGCTTTGATTGATGTCCTTGAGGGTTTTGCCTATATTCTCCTCTAAGAGTTTGATGGTTTCTGGCCTTACATTTAAGTCTTTAATCCATTTTGAGTTGATCTTTGTGCATGGTGTCAGGGTATGTTCCAACTTCATTTTTTTGCATGTAGCTGTCCAATTTTCCCAGCACCATTTGTTGAAGAGGCTGTCTTTGTCCCATTTTATATGTTCGCCTCCTTTGTCAAAAATAAGGTACCCATAGGTGCGTGGCTTTATCTCTGTGTTCTTGATCTTGTTCCATTGGTCGATAGTTCTGTTTTTGTGCCAGTACCATACTGTCTTGAGGACTGTTGCTTTGTAGTAGAGTCTGAAGTTGGGGAGGCTGATCCCCCCAGCTCCATTCTTCTTCCCCAGGATTGCTTTGGCTATTCGAGGTCTTTTGTGTTTCCATATGAACTGTGTTATTCGTTGGTCTAGTTCTGTGAAGAATGTTATTGGAAGTTTGATAGGGATTGCATTGAATCTATAGATGACATTTGGTAGTATGGTCATTTTCACAATATTGATTCTTCCGACCCAGGAACATGGAATATCTCTCCATCTGTTTAAGCCTTCTTTAATGTCTCTCATGAGTGTCTTGTAACTTTCTGTGTACAGTTCTTTTGTTTCTTTGGGTAGGTTTATTCCTGGATATTTGATTCTTTTGGTTGCGATGGTGAAGGGGATTGTCTCTTTGATTTCATTTTCTTATTTTTCATTGTTTGTGTGTAGGAATGCCAGTGATTTCTGTATATTGATTTAGTATTCTGCGACTTTGCTGAATTCGCTGATTAACTCTAGTAGTTTTGTAATTGATACAGCCTCTATGGAAGACAGTCTGGAGATTTCTTAAAAAAATAAAAATAGAAGCACCATATGACCCAGCAATCCCACTCTAAGGCTTATACCCTGACAAAATCAAAACTGAAAGAAGCACCTGTACCCCAATGTTCATTGCAGCTCTCTATACAATAGCTAGAACATGGAAGGAACCTAGATGCCCATCGATGAACGAATGGATCCAAAAGCTCTGGTACATATATAAAATGGAATACTACACAGCTGTAAAGAGAAATGCAGAAGAATCAACCCTAATGAGGTGGCTGGATCTAGAACGTATCCTAAAAAGTGAAGTAAGTCAGAAAGAGAAGGACAAATACAGTATATTAACACATATATATGGAATCTAGTAGGATGGTGATGATGGCACACGCAGTGAAGCGACAGAAAGACAGACATGGACAGTGGACATATGGACATTGTGGGGAAGGAACAGTGGGTGAAAGGCGTAAAGGAAGTAGCATGAAGGCCTGTACTATCATAAGTGAAGAAAATAGCTCTAGTCATTGCTCTGTGAGCAAAGGGGATCCTTCAGGGGTGCTGTGTGATGGTCGGGAGGGGAGGAAAGGGGGGGATATACATATGACTAATCTGAGAACATACATATCTGTAAACAACAAAACTCTGTAAAAGTTAAAAGTAAAATAAATGTTAAATAAAAAAAATGAAAAAAAAAAAAAAAAAAAAAAAAGAGTGCACCAGGAGGAAAGGCCACAGCAGCAAAACCAAGAGGAAAGAGACAAAGGCTTTTGAGGAGGAATGGTATACATTCTGTTTAACTGGGCCGTAGGGCACAGAAAGTGTTGGTGGACAAATTGGAAGCAAGAATGATAAATTAAAGGAGTAAGTATGTGGTAGAATGTGCAGCATTAATTCTGGAGAGAATTGATCAAAAATTGCTACTAATCAGGAGGGATTCAGAAATGAAGGTGGGTGAGGAGATGTTAATGACAGATCTTGGAGACTTACTGGCTGTCATTTAAGAGGGAGAATATGACATGCTCAGTTGAAGCTAGGTAGTGGCATTTTTCCTGACATTAGGGGCAGGATAGTGGTGGTACTGTGCTCAAATCTAATAACAATTTTTTAAAAGAAATTTTCCCATAATGTTATATATTGTCAAGGTTAAATGTGTAATTATTTATTTTATTTAAAGGTAGAAAAAATAATTTAGACTGTTGATAAATGTCTTAAGGAAAAAAAGAAACTAAGAGCAATTGTACATTTTTAACAAGATGATTTGCTATTAGATTCTTTATAAAGAATTGTTTGGAAATATTTATCGCAAAACACTAATAAGTAAGAGTTGAAATGGCTTAAAATGTCTCCATTGTCTGTGATGGAGAACTTAGGAGAGATTAAAGCAGCTATTATGATTGTCAAGTCCGTTTTATTCAGATTTCATCATGTCTGAGTACCAAACAGCAGATTGAATTGTTCGATTATAAATCTGCTTTGAGTACTAGGTTGACTAAAATAACTGACCTATGCACTGCAACTCTGATTTCAGTTTTCTTAATGACCTAATTGAATTGATCAATTGATAATTCAATCTGTTGTTCATTCATTTAACTATAATTAGATGACTCTAGGCTTGAAGTAAATACCTGTGTAATTAGAGACATTGAGTTTTAATGGGATAAATTGGACTAAACTATATTTTGAATGAGTTTTCTCTATGATATTTATTTTTTACTGGAATACATTTTAATAGAAACCATTTGAAGAGGCATATTATTTAGAAAGAAAACTATGCTTTTTGGTTTTAAGAGTTTCAGAATTTTTTCATCATGAAGAATTTATTATTAACTTATTAATTTTTTAGTTTGACTAAATATTACTTATATTTCAAAGTTAATTACAGTTTGCTACCATTTAGCTGTGTAATTTCTACAGAGTGACATGTAAGAAGACATGTTCTTCAAATTTCTTTTGAAATTTACCTGCTAACCAGGCAGTTAATTCATGGAGCCATATCACTAACATAACACAGGAAATGGTAAATTTAGGTAAACAATTCTAGTTATAAGTCATCACAGACAAGGAATCTATTGATTGTATATGGGAAATTTGCAAGGTCTTTATAGAGATGATTACTGTTGTAGATCATCAGGAGATAACCATCTGTAGAATGATAATAGTAGATGATAAATCTGGAGTTAGAAGCTGTACCTACCTTATGCAGAACCTAAAGTCCAATGTGTAGGAATTTAGACTTGATTCTATTCACTTAATTGGTGTTTGAGAATCCTTAAAGTTTTTGAGCAGTGGATTTCATGACAGAAGGACACACTCAGAAAAACAGGGATGTGAAGAACACATCACATTAAGGTATTACCTAATATTTTTGTATCATACTTAATGTTTTTTCCTCCACTGAAGAATTCTCCCATAGTTTGCTTTATTTTTCAGATTTCATCATGTCTAAGTACCAAACAGCAGATTGAATTGTTCGATTATAAATCTGCTTTGAGTACTAGGTTGACTAAAATAACTGACCTATGCACTGCAACTCTGATTTCAGTTTTCTTAATGACCTAATTGAATTGATCAATTGATAATTCAATCTGTTGTTCATTCATTTAACTATAATTAGATGACTCTAGGCTTGAAGTAAATACCTGTGTAATTAGAGACATTGAGTTTTAATGGGATAAATTGGACTAAACTATATTTTGAATGAGTTTTCTCTATGATATTTATTTTTTACTGGAATACATTTTAATAGAAACCATTTGAAGAGGCATATTATTTAGAAAGAAAACTATGCTTTTTGGTTTTAAGAGTTTCAGAATTTTTTCATCATGAAGAATTTATTATTAACTTATTAATTTTTTAGTTTGACTAAATATTACTTATATTTCAAAGTTAATTACAGTTTGCTACCATTTAGCTGTGTAATTTCTACAGAGTGACATGTAAGAAGACATGTTCTTCAAATTTCTTTTGAAATTTACCTGCTAACCAGGCAGTTAATTCATGGAGCCATATCACTAACATAACACAGGAAATGGTAAATTTAGGTAAACAATTCTAGTTATAAGTCATCACAGACAAGGAATCTATTGATTGTATATGGGAAATTTGCAAGGTCTTTATAGAGATGATTACTGTTGTAGATCATCAGGAGATAACCATCTGTAGAATGATAATAGTAGATGATAAATCTGGAGTTAGAAGCTGTACCTACCTTATGCAGAACCTAAAGTCCAATGTGTAGGAATTTAGACTTGATTCTATTCACTTAATTGGTGTTTGAGAATCCTTAAAGTTTTTGAGCAGTGGATTTCATGACAGAAGGACACACTCAGAAAAACAGGGATGTGAAGAACACATCACATTAAGGTATTACCTAATATTTTTGTATCATACTTAATGTTTTTTCCTCCACTGAAGAATTCTCCCATAGTTTGCTTTATTTTTTCAGGCTACTTTTGAATAAAACTATTTCCTATGTCATGCTATAAACAGGATAAAATAATTCCTTGTGCTTCTCTCTTTAAAAAAAACAAAACAATTTTAACATTTATTTATTTTTTAAAATTTATTTTTGGGGAGGTGCGGTGGGGAGGGAGGGGGACGGGCGGGCCGCTTCTGTTGGTCTTTCATTTCTCTAAGTTTCATCCTTCTTTGTTCTCTGGCTCCTGTGGGTCTCCCATCGTGGTGGCATCTGTCATCGCAGAGCGCCTGCTCTGGGCGCATGCGCTTCAGAACTCCGGCTCGGTAATTGGACACATGGGTCCAGCTGCTCCGCGGCATGTGGGATCTTCCCAGGCCAGGGATCGAACCAACGCCCCTTGCACTGCAAGGCGGTGTCCTTACCCACTGGACCACCAGGAAAGCCCTATGCTTCTCTTTTATATGTGCCTAGGAAAGAACAAAGTAGAAGACCATATTATTTTTAAGCCGTGTGATGTTCATGTTTCCTAAGTATTACATCAAATAAAGTCCAAATTAGATTCTATGAAGGGGTTAGCATGTAGACTATCATACACATTTCAGTGGATTAGGTTCATATTGAGTTAATATTAATTAATGAACATTTACAATTCCCAAATTGAACTATTATTATAATAAAAGTTGTGGGAGTCGGACACCCAAGTGTAAATCATGGTCTCACCACTTGCTATCTGTGTGATTAGAGAAATTATTTTATTTATATCCATCCTCAATTCTGCTCTTATGGCTGTAATGTGTAAGAGTAGATGTTTGCTAAACAAATTTCAATTATTGAAAACCTTAAGGACATGCTGAAACATAAAATTTAGAGGTCAGAAGACAATCTCTCAAAATAGGATATTGTTCTACTACATTGATTTTAAAAATAAGTTTTAAGTCAGTTTATATTGTCCTAGAAAACAGATCCTAAGAAGATCTGATATTTTTAATTTTAAGCTGACTACCCAGGTAGTGAACTAAGTTCGTGACATGATTTGCCTCTAACCTAAGGTGACATGATTTGCATCACATTAAGGTATTACCTAATATTTTTGTATCATACTTAATGTTTTTTCCTCCACTGAAGAATTCTCCCATAGTTTGCTTTATTTTTTCAGGCTACTTTTGAATAAAACTATTTCCTATGTCATGCTATAAACAGGATAAAATAATTCCTTGTGCTTCTCTCTTTAAAAAAAACAAAACAATTTTAACATTTATTTATTTTTTAAAATTTATTTTTGGGGAGGTGCGGTGGGAGGGAGGGGAGCGGGCGGGCCGCTTCTGTTGGTCTTTCATTTCTCTAAGTTTCATCCTTCTTTGTTCTCTGGCTCCTGTGGGTCTCCCATCGTGGTGGCATCTGTCATCGCAGAGCGCCTGCTCTGGGCGCATGCGCTTCAGAACTCCGGCTCGGTAATTGGACACATGGGTCCAGCTGCTCCGCGGCATGTGGGATCTTCCCAGGCCAGGGATCGAACCAACGCCCCTTGCACTGCAAGGCGGTGTCCTTACCCACTGGACCACCAGGAAAGCCCTATGCTTCTCTTTTATATGTGCCTAGGAAAGAACAAAGTAGAAGACCATATTATTTTTAAGCCGTGTGATGTTCATGTTTCCTAAGTATTACATCAAATAAAGTCCAAATTAGATTCTATGAAGGGGTTAGCATGTAGACTATCATACACATTTCAGTGGATTAGGTTCATATTGAGTTAATATTAATTAATGAACATTTACAATTCCCAAATTGAACTATTATTATAATAAAAGTTGTGGGAGTCGGACACCCAAGTGTAAATCATGGTCTCACCACTTGCTATCTGTGTGATTAGAGAAATTATTTTATTTATATCCATCCTCAATTCTGCTCTTATGGCTGTAATGTGTAAGAGTAGATGTTTGCTAAACAAATTTCAATTATTGAAAACCTTAAGGACATGCTGAAACATAAAATTTAGAGGTCAGAAGACAATCTCTCAAAATAGGATATTGTTCTACTACATTGATTTTAAAAATAAGTTTTAAGTCAGTTTATATTGTCCTAGAAAACAGATCCTAAGAAGATCTGATATTTTTAATTTTAAGCTGACTACCCAGGTAGTGAACTAAGTTCGTGACATGATTTGCCTCTAACCTAAGGTGATAATTTCATCCTGCCCTTTTGGAGAGTATGAGCTGGGCAGAGCAACTGAGTCCAGTGGCAGACATGTTATATTATATGAATTAGTTATTGTAAGTTAGTCCTTTTAACCAATGCAAGGTAACTGAGATAGCTGGTATTTCACAGAGTTGATGAAATCCCGTTCAGATACAGTAGAGTCTCAAATATTAGGAAGTTGAAGCTGACTCACTTTGGAATATGTAAGACCACGAGTCGATAATCTCTGTTTGGCTTTAGAATTTGTTAGTAACTCTTTGGGGGTAATCAACAAGGTCCAAGTTGAAAGTACTTGGAGTACTGGGGAATCTGTGACATTTATCTTGTATCATCCTGATGTCTCTGCTGATCGCTCCTTCACCAAATACACTAGGTTTTCTGTGTTTATCCTTGACTTTGAGTGAGGTTAGATATTGTTTATATATACTGTGCAATCTTAACTTTCATTCCTGAAAGATTGTTGTTTAACCTAAGGTTAAAAGCAAAAACAATGTGGTTGAGAGAGTGTGTGTGTGTGTGTCAAAAGGAGGAAGATCCATTTCTTTAAAAGGAGAGAGCTTGTCTTTCCCTAAGAGTCTACTGGGCAGACATATGATCAGCTCTGAGTTTACTAGGAATACGACACTTAGCAGCCTGGGTGGGTGACTGAAGGACCAGATAGTCTTCCCTAACTCATACACAACCAAGAGGCTTTCTCTTAGGATGTGTGAAAGCAAAACCCATAGCCTATAAGTGCAGAAGTCACAAAGAATAATGAAAGAACTGGGAAACTTTCTTCTTTGATCCTACAGAAAAGATGAATTTAATTAAGAGTTATGGCCATAACTTTACTGATTCTACATTGACCAAAGAGGAAAGATTTCAAGTACTTGTTGTTTATATATGTATGTATGTATATATATATATATATGTATATATATATATATATATATATGTGTGTGTGTGTGTGTGTGTGTATGTAAGTGTGTGTACATATATATACATATATAAAGAGTTAGAATAATAAATTACTTTTCTGAAAGTTTTAAGTGCTGCATTATCCGTTTATATAAATTATGAAGATTTCTGGGTTTCCTAAACTAGCTTTGACACACCATAATGGCAACATTTGTGTTCTGGGATTCTACTGTCAGCTGTAAAATTTAAAAAAAAAATTCTATAAAAGAAAAATCGCTTCCTTCAGATCTACTATAAAATGAAACTGATAGACGGGTTTTGCCTGTGAGACAGAAGGGCTATATCCACATGCCAATGACAAGAATAGACATTCCCCTCTTCTTCCAAGCTCTAACTACAAATAGCAATATGTGTGTGTACATGGGAAAGGGAGGAGGAAATATGAACAGATGTAGGAGTATTTACAGAGAGAGAATGCCATTTTTAGTACTGAATTGGTTCAAATGAAGAAGGAAAGCAATGGAATCCTAGAGCTTCTAAGAAATGGCTCCCTTTTTTCTTTCTGTTCATAGCTCTTTGGCTTTCAGCCAGATGGAGGGTTTTGTTTGTTTGTTTTTTTTTAGTTTTGATTCCTGTGATCCATATGAATCAAGCTGGTTTTTAATAAAAGACATTCTAGACACAGAGTTGGACGGGTCTAATGGAATTTTTGGTTCAAAGCATGTATTGGGGTAGTGCTTCCCAGGTGGCTCAGTGGTAAAGAATGCAGATGTCCATGCAGGAGATGCAGACTGAATCCCTCAGTTGAGGAGCTCCCCTGGAGAAGGAAATGGCAACCCACTCCACTATTCTTGCCTGTGACATTCCGTGGACAGAGATGTCTGGAGGGCTGCAGTCCATGAGATTGTGAAGAGCCAGACTCAACTAAGTGAGCATGCATGTACATCTTAGGGTACCTACTTGTGTTTGAAAACACATGGTGGATGCTGAATTTCCTGAAAAGGAACTAGATGGAGGAATGGCTCAGGAGCCAGCAGGTGGACAGTAGGTGAGCTGGAAAGTGAGCATGCAGACAGAGCAAACTAAATCTGTGAAGTTAAATCAATTTGTAGTTCTTATGCCTGGGAAGAAATCAAAGAGAGTATCCTTGGGTAGCCTGCAGTGCCCTTTTATTTTCAGTTGGAAAAGTGTTTTACATTCCAATTGCAGCAGGAATCTAATAAGAAAAATGAATGTATATAATCAGGGTGGGAAAAAAAAGGTTTTACCTTCAGAAAGCATAAAAATTAAAGCAAGTACTAGTTATTTTGAGGAAGATAGTCATTAAGTTGTAAAAACCAATATCTGTTTTTTTTGTGTGTGCGCATTGCTGAGACAGATGCCAACAGTCCATCATTAAATTTTTCTATGTCCCTGTTATTCTTTAGATTCTTCCACATAAGCTTAGTGCTGATTTTCCTAAACAGTAATTTAGAAAAATGGCCCCTTTTGGGGGAAAAAAAAAATCATTGTCATTGCAAGGTAAGAAGCCTTTCCAGTTTGCCCTCGATAGTCCTGGTCATACCCACCATCCTAGAATAATTCTAAAGAGAGTTATCTTTCATTGTGAAACATATCCAAGATTGGATAATTTATATATTCAACTTGATCATGGATCATGAAGGAACAGAAAATGATGTGGCCTCAAGACATTTGGGAAAACCTGTGGATGCAGAGAGTCAAATTTCCCTTCTAGATGACCTCAAAGACTCAATAACTTTGACCAGTGTAATTTTTTTTTTTTTTTGAAAATGTCTTTAAATGGAAGATACACTCTTCACTTTCACTACTGCACTTTCCCCATGTCTCTTTAGGGCATGCACTCAGAACATAGTTGAGTTCTTATTTCTAAATATGTAAAGTATAAGTTAAATATGTAAGGTTATATATTTCAAGATTTTTTTTTAACATGCAATAGCATAGAAGAGGTGTAAAGTATACAAAAAGAAGAACTGTACAAAAAAGTGTTTATGAGCTGAATGACCATGATGGTACTATCACTCACTTAAAGTTAGGCATCTTAAGTGTGTGAAGTCTAGTGGGCCCTAGGAAGCATTACAATGAACAAAGCTAGTGGAGGTGATGGAATTCCAGCTGAGCTATTTCAAATCCTAAAAGATGTTGCTGTTAAAGTGCTACACTCAAAATGCCAACAAAGCTGGAAGATTCATAAGTGCCCTCAGGACTGAAAAAGTTCAGTTTTCATTCCACCACCAAAGAAGGGCATTGTCAAAAAATGTTCAAACTACCACACCATCGCACTCATTACACACACTAGCAAAGTAATGCTTAAAATCCTCCAAGCTAGGCTTAAAAGTTACATGAATCGAGAACATCTAGGTGGACAAGCAGGATTTTAAAAAGGCAAAGGAACCGAATTGCTGATATCTGTCGAATCATAGAGCACGGCAGTTCAAGAAAAACATCTATTCTGTTTCATTGGCTATGTTAAAACCTTTGACTGTGTGAATCACAACAAACTGGGGAAAATTATGAAAGAGATGGGAATACCATCTGCCTTCTGTGAAACCTGTATGCAGGACAAGAAGTAACAGTTAGAACTGGACATGGAGCAATGAACTGGATCCGAATTGGGAAAGAAGTACATCAGGCTGTATATCAAGCCTGCTTATGTAACTTATATGCAGAGTACATCATGTGAAATGCCAGTCTGGTGAAGCACAAGCTAGAATCAAGATTGCCGGGAGAAATATCATTAATCACAGGTATGCAGATGACATACCAGTGGCAGAAAGTGAAGAGGAACTAACGAGTCTCTTGATGTAGGTGAAAGAGGAGAGCAAAAAAGCTGAGCTAAAACTTAACATTCAAAAAACAAGGATCATGGCATCTGCTCCCATCACTTCATGGCAAAAAGATGGGCAAACAATGGACAGTGTAACAGACTATTTTCTTGGGCTTTAAAATCACTGCAGAAGGTGACTGCAGCCATGACATTGAAAGACACTTGCTTCTTGGAAGGAAAGGTATGACAAACCTAGCAACATATTAAAGAACAAAGACATCACTTTGCTAACAAATGTCCATAAAGTCAAAACTATGGTTTTTCCAGTAGTCATGTATGGATATAAGAGTTGGACCTTAAAGAAGACTGAGTGCTGAAGAACTGTTTCCTTTGAACTGTGATGTAGAAGATGACTCTTGAGAGTGCCTTGGGCTACAAGAAGATCAAGCCAGTCAATTCTAAAGGAAATCAACCCTGAATATTCATTGGAAGGACTGATGCTGAAGTTGAGGGTCCAATTCTTTGGCCATCTCATGCAAAGAGACCATTCATAAGTGCCCTCAGGACTGAAAAAGTTCAGTTTTCATTCCACCACCAAAGAAGGGCATTGTCAAAAAATGTTCAAACTACCACACCATCGCACTCATTACACACACTAGCAAAGTAATGCTTAAAATCCTCCAAGCTAGGCTTAAAAGTTACATGAATCGAGAACATCTAGGTGGACAAGCAGGATTTTAAAAAGGCAAAGGAACCGAATTGCTGATATCTGTCGAATCATAGAGCACGGCAGTTCAAGAAAAACATCTATTCTGTTTCATTGGCTATGTTAAAACCTTTGACTGTGTGAATCACAACAAACTGGGGAAAATTATGAAAGAGATGGGAATACCATCTGCCTTCTGTGAAACCTGTATGCAGGACAAGAAGTAACAGTTAGAACTGGACATGGAGCAATGAACTGGATCCGAATTGGGAAAGAAGTACATCAGGCTGTATATCAAGCCTGCTTATGTAACTTATATGCAGAGTACATCATGTGAAATGCCAGTCTGGTGAAGCACAAGCTAGAATCAAGATTGCCGGGAGAAATATCATTAATCACAGGTATGCAGATGACATACCAGTGGCAGAAAGTGAAGAGGAACTAACGAGTCTCTTGATGTAGGTGAAAGAGGAGAGCAAAAAAGCTGAGCTAAAACTTAACATTCAAAAAACAAGGATCATGGCATCTGCTCCCATCACTTCATGGCAAAAAGATGGGCAAACAATGGACAGTGTAACAGACTATTTTCTTGGGCTTTAAAATCACTGCAGAAGGTGACTGCAGCCATGACATTGAAAGACACTTGCTTCTTGGAAGGAAAGGTATGACAAACCTAGCAACATATTAAAGAACAAAGACATCACTTTGCTAACAAATGTCCATAAAGTCAAAACTATGGTTTTTCCAGTAGTCATGTATGGATATAAGAGTTGGACCTTAAAGAAGACTGAGTGCTGAAGAACTGTTTCCTTTGAACTGTGATGTAGAAGATGACTCTTGAGAGTGCCTTGGGCTACAAGAAGATCAAGCCAGTCAATTCTAAAGGAAATCAACCCTGAATATTCATTGGAAGGACTGATGCTGAAGTTGAGGGTCCAATTCTTTGGCCATCTCATGCAAAGAGACCATTCATTGGAAAAGGTCCTGATGTTGGGAAAAATTGAAAGCAGAAGAAGAAAGGAACAGCAGAGGACAAGATGGTTGGATGGCCTGACTGAGTCAATGGACATGAGTTTGAGCCAGCTCCAGGAGATGGTGAAGGACGGGGAGCCTGGCATGCTGCAGTCCATGAGGTTTCAAAGAGTTGGACATGACTGACTGAACTGAACTGAGCATATTGCTGAAAGACAGTGATGGGAGATAGAGTTTTGTAGTGCTTCCCTAACTGAAATAATGATGATGATTGAGGATGATGGGGAAAAGGCGGAGGACAGATGGAGGAGTATATTTAACTTACCAATTCCTACTTCTACTTGAAAAAGGCAAAACTGGTCCCATGTGGAAAGGTAATGGGCTTCTCGAATGTCTCAGAAAACTGATTGGTTTCTTTAGACTGTCATTGTATCAGTTCTTCAAAGTACGGTTCATGAACCTCTGGCATTTCTCAATAAGACATCAGAAGATCTATAAGGTCAAACCTATTTCAATAATAATCCTAATATGTTTTGGGGGTATGTTTCACTATAGTGACCTCAGAATGTCTTTGATGAAGCAATAAAAATTATTATTTTTTATTAACTCTCGATCCTTAAATACATATCTTTTTTTAATATTCTGGATGTCAAGATGGAAAATATACTCAAGAATATCAAAGTACAGTGTATCTTTTAATTTCAGTAATTTGTACCTAAAAATCTTTCTAAAAAAAATGTTTTGAGTGGTAAAGTTTCAAAAAATGAGTCAGTGTAACAGACTATTTTCTTGGGCTTTAAAATCACTGCAGAAGGTGACTGCAGCCATGACATTGAAAGACACTTGCTTCTTGGAAGGAAAGGTATGACAAACCTAGCAACATATTAAAGAACAAAGACATCACTTTGCTAACAAATGTCCATAAAGTCAAAACTATGGTTTTTCCAGTAGTCATGTATGGATATAAGAGTTGGACCTTAAAGAAGACTGAGTGCTGAAGAACTGTTTCCTTTGAACTGTGATGTAGAAGATGACTCTTGAGAGTGCCTTGGGCTACAAGAAGATCAAGCCAGTCAATTCTAAAGGAAATCAACCCTGAATATTCATTGGAAGGACTGATGCTGAAGTTGAGGGTCCAATTCTTTGGCCATCTCATGCAAAGAGACCATTCATTGGAAAAGGTCCTGATGTTGGGAAAAATTGAAAGCAGAAGAAGAAAGGAACAGCAGAGGACAAGATGGTTGGATGGCCTGACTGAGTCAATGGACATGAGTTTGAGCCAGCTCCAGGAGATGGTGAAGGACGGGGAGCCTGGCATGCTGCAGTCCATGAGGTTTCAAAGAGTTGGACATGACTGACTGAACTGAACTGAGCATATTGCTGAAAGACAGTGATGGGAGATAGAGTTTTGTAGTGCTTCCCTAACTGAAATAATGATGATGATTGAGGATGATGGGGAAAAGGCGGAGGACAGATGGAGGAGTATATTTAACTTACCAATTCCTACTTCTACTTGAAAAAGGCAAAACTGGTCCCATGTGGAAAGGTAATGGGCTTCTCGAATGTCTCAGAAAACTGATTGGTTTCTTTAGACTGTCATTGTATCAGTTCTTCAAAGTACGGTTCATGAACCTCTGGCATTTCTCAATAAGACATCAGAAGATCTATAAGGTCAAACCTATTTCAATAATAATCCTAATATGTTTTGGGGGTATGTTTCACTATAGTGACCTCAGAATGTCTTTGATGAAGCAATAAAAATTATTATTTTTTATTAACTCTCGATCCTTAAATACATATCTTTTTTTAATATTCTGGATGTCAAGATGGAAAATATACTCAAGAATATCAAAGTACAGTGTATCTTTTTAGTAAGCACTTCCACAATCATTTGAGTGAATTAGTTACCTTTTTTTCTCCAAAACATCATTTTTACTTGAAAGGACAATCAACAGCGAAACTGTAGCTATTCAGACTTGAGTGCTAGTTAGAAATGTTCTCAGAAAAGAACGAGGTGAGTCAGTCAGTGCAAGGAAAATAGTGTTTACTGCCAAGGATGAAATTCAAGCTTTTAAGTTAAAATTAGAAATTTGGAAATCTTGTATCTGCCACTGGAATGTTGACAGCTATGCAACATGAAAAGAGCTCTACAGTGGGATTGGTGGTGATGGTAACAAATGAGATTTTGTGGTACTATATAATGAAATGTGTCAACATTTGGAAGATATGTCTAATTCAGTGTATCATTCCCAGTGACCTTTGATTGATGTGACAGAATCATGCATGGGCAAAAGATATGTTCAAAATGCAAGATAGACCAATGGATTTTTATAGAACATAGTGCAAAGTATTTATTCATATGGTGTCAGATTTCCCATTACAACCAACTTTCAGAAAACCACTTATTGAGTTTTGGTACAGTCTTAAAGGATAAAGTCTAAAATTCTCTGAAAAGACTATTAAAGATATACCTCCCTTTTCCAAGTATATACTTGAGGTCAGATTATTTACATATAATTCAACCAAATCAACATATCAAAACAAAGGGAATGCAGAAAATAACACAACAATCTAGTTATTTTCCTTTTAGCTCACTCATTAAAAATGTATAGAAATATAAAGCACTGACACTCTTCTTACTAATAGTTTTGCTTTAGAAAGGAGAGTTATTTTGACTATACTTTTTGGTGAGATGTGAATAAACAGTAAATAAATATTTTCATCTATTTTGATTTTAATATTCCTGGTAAAGAATTCACCTGCAATGTGGGAGACCATGATTCAACCCCTGGGTCCGGAACATTCCCTGAAGAAGGATATGTTTCACTATAGTGACCTCAGAATGTCTTTGATGAAGCAATAAAAATTATTATTTTTTATTAACTCTCGATCCTTAAATACATATCTTTTTTTAATATTCTGGATGTCAAGATGGAAAATATACTCAAGAATATCAAAGTACAGTGTATCTTTTTAGTAAGCACTTCCACAATCATTTGAGTGAATTAGTTACCTTTTTTTCTCCAAAACATCATTTTTACTTGAAAGGACAATCAACAGCGAAACTGTAGCTATTCAGACTTGAGTGCTAGTTAGAAATGTTCTCAGAAAAGAACGAGGTGAGTCAGTCAGTGCAAGGAAAATAGTGTTTACTGCCAAGGATGAAATTCAAGCTTTTAAGTTAAAATTAGAAATTTGGAAATCTTGTATCTGCCACTGGAATGTTGACAGCTATGCAACATGAAAAGAGCTCTACAGTGGGATTGGTGGTGATGGTAACAAATGAGATTTTGTGGTACTATATAATGAAATGTGTCAACATTTGGAAGATATGTCTAATTCAGTGTATCATTCCCAGTGACCTTTGATTGATGTGACAGAATCATGCATGGGCAAAAGATATGTTCAAAATGCAAGATAGACCAATGGATTTTTATAGAACATAGTGCAAAGTATTTATTCATATGGTGTCAGATTTCCCATTACAACCAACTTTCAGAAAACCACTTATTGAGTTTTGGTACAGTCTTAAAGGATAAAGTCTAAAATTCTCTGAAAAGACTATTAAAGATATACCTCCCTTTTCCAAGTATATACTTGAGGTCAGATTATTTACATATAATTCAACCAAATCAACATATCAAAACAAAGGGAATGCAGAAAATAACACAACAATCTAGTTATTTTCCTTTTAGCTCACTCATTAAAAATGTATAGAAATATAAAGCACTGACACTCTTCTTACTAATAGTTTTGCTTTAGAAAGGAGAGTTATTTTGACTATACTTTTTGGTGAGATGTGAATAAACAGTAAATAAATATTTTCATCTATTTTGATTTTAATATTCCTGGTAAAGAATTCACCTGCAATGTGGGAGACCATGATTCAACCCCTGGGTCCGGAACATTCCCTGAAGAAGGATATGGCTACCCACTCCAGTATTGTTTGGAAATTACATGGACAGAGGAGCCTGACAAAGGAGTTGTACAGGGCTGACTGACTTTCACTTTCACTTTCTTTTCATTTGTAGCTATAATCTATGTAGACAGTAGCATTTGGGTGCCTCCATAATTTGTAAGAATGCAAAGTTGAGATCAACTGTTCAAGTTGTTATTCATTTTTCTGGTGATTGTAGCTCTCTAACTCTGATGGTAGGTTAAGCCTAAGTAGGCCAATATTTCTTTTTAAGAAGTTATAAAGAAAGGAAGCGAGGGAGGAAGGAGGAAGGAAAAAAGAAAAGTCTAGGTAAAAGCAGCATATTACCATAAGGTGTTGCTGCCGTTTTTTGTGCCGAAGATCTGTATCACTGTGATGACTGTTCTCTTTTTGTTTCCCTACCTCTCTCTTGGTCTCTGAGGAGGATTAGCTGTCCCTCCACCAGCATGACAATGAGATCAGATCAGAGACTCAGGCTAACATTTGCCTCCCAACAGGAACAAGCTAAACTGGATTTTAGTTCAAGCACATCATGACTGCTTGTAATCCATTTAGAAAACATAGCTGTGACATTGTGTGCATTCTTTTCTGTGAGCATCATATGAAAAAGGTCTCCTTTTGACATTTTTAATAGAAAAATTTACATTAGAAGAAAAACAAGTTTTTTTAATTTGATTTGAAAGTAACCAATATGTATATTTTCTCAAACTCACCTTTGCCTTTCCCTCCCATTTCTAAATTTAAAACATATTACATGTGTGTACAATTACATGAAACATATCAGTCTGAAGAACAAGCATGCAATGATCATTTGTGTACATAATACAAATTTATGAAATAGAATGTTTGAAACTGGTATTATATGCCATTTCCTTGTGAAATCATGTCTTTTAATTTACTAGATTTTAAAAATGTTCTATTAGTTGAATAGCTCCATTTGGGTATAAATAACCTATACCCATACAGCAAGAACAAAAATGATTTTTATGAATAATAACTAATTTCATCATAGCTCAGTTAAAATCAATGTAATCAACAAAAGGTATGACCTAGAATTTTAAGTTTAATTTCAGGTCTTTCTCATCTGTATCATTATTGAGCCTAGAGGGAAAATTTTCATTTGCTCTTAAGAATTTGCCTTATGATTTTGTCATTAGCCTTTATAATGGCTTTATTCCTCATGCAATTTCCAGACACTTTTTTGCACCACCAGAGTTGAATATAACTGTTTACTCTTAAAAAAAAATATTCTTAATAAAAAACTTTTGGAATACAGAAAAATCCAAAGATGGAAAGAAAAACCACCCTTACTTTCATCACAGAAAGATAACCTTGGTAACTGTATATCCTTCGTTCTCACTTTAAAACTATATGTTCCCTGACATTCCTCTAAAAAAAATACCTTAAAGGAGAAAAACAATGGATGCATCATTTAATCATATTTCTTTAAATAGGTGGAATCACCCTAATAGTAAAAACAAAACAAACAAAACTCAGAAGCCCAAAGTCAAACTAAAAACAATAACCACTCAAAAGGTTATTTGGTATTTCAAATTACTGAGATTTGTTTTTTTTGTTTCTTTGTTTGTTTCAATGTCTATTTTTCAGTTATCTCTTGCTGCATAACACCAAGATGTGGTGACTTAAACTATTATCTCTTATGATTCTATGGTTGATCTCAGCTGTTCCTCTGCTGGTTTCACTTTGATTCATCCACACACCTTTGAACATGGTAGAACGTTTCAAAGCTCACCTTATTTTGGCCAATATGTATATTTTCTCAAACTCACCTTTGCCTTTCCTCCCATTTCTAAATTTAAAACATATTACATGTGTGTACAATTACATGAAACATATCAGTCTGAAGAACAAGCATGCAATGATCATTTGTGTACATAATACAAATTTATGAAATAGAATGTTTGAAACTGGTATTATATGCCATTTCCTTGTGAAATCATGTCTTTTAATTTACTAGATTTTAAAAATGTTCTATTAGTTGAATAGCTCCATTTGGGTATAAATAACCTATACCCATACAGCAAGAACAAAAATGATTTTTATGAATAATAACTAATTTCATCATAGCTCAGTTAAAATCAATGTAATCAACAAAAGGTATGACCTAGAATTTTAAGTTTAATTTCAGGTCTTTCTCATCTGTATCATTATTGAGCCTAGAGGGAAAATTTTCATTTGCTCTTAAGAATTTGCCTTATGATTTTGTCATTAGCCTTTATAATGGCTTTATTCCTCATGCAATTTCCAGACACTTTTTTGCACCACCAGAGTTGAATATAACTGTTTACTCTTAAAAAAAAATATTCTTAATAAAAAACTTTTGGAATACAGAAAAATCCAAAGATGGAAAGAAAAACCACCCTTACTTTCATCACAGAAAGATAACCTTGGTAACTGTATATCCTTCGTTCTCACTTTAAAACTATATGTTCCCTGACATTCCTCTAAAAAAAATACCTTAAAGGAGAAAAACAATGGATGCATCATTTAATCATATTTCTTTAAATAGGTGGAATCACCCTAATAGTAAAAACAAAACAAACAAAACTCAGAAGCCCAAAGTCAAACTAAAAACAATAACCACTCAAAAGGTTATTTGGTATTTCAAATTACTGAGATTTGTTTTTTTTGTTTCTTTGTTTGTTTCAATGTCTATTTTTCAGTTATCTCTTGCTGCATAACACCAAGATGTGGTGACTTAAACTATTATCTCTTATGATTCTATGGTTGATCTCAGCTGTTCCTCTGCTGGTTTCACTTTGATTCATCCACACACCTTTGAACATGGTAGAACGTTTAAGATGGTCTCACCGGCATGTCTGTCAGTTGGTGCTGGTTTGTGCCAGGAAAGCTCAGTCGTTCTCCATGTGTCTTCTCATTCTTTAATTGGCTAGACCAGTATGATCATTCAGAAAGAGCCATGGCAGAAATTTGTAAGGCCTCTTGAGGCCTGGTATTCAGAATTCATCAGTATAATTCCCAATACAGTCAATTTGTTAAAGCATGTTATGGGATCAGGCCATATTTAAATTGTAGGAAAGTGAACCCTCAGCACTGGACTAGAGACGGTTAAACAATTTATGGTCATGTTTAATCTATCACAGTGTTGTGAGACATATGAACTTTATTTACTATTAAAGACCACTTCTGTTAGCTTTGGGGGATACTTCCATAATTTTAGAATGTATCAGATTCTATAATTACAGAGAAATATCTTTGGAGAAATGCAACCAAATTTCTCTGCCAAAGAATGATATTTCCATATGTATATTCAGACACCAGTGTCTATGGAGACACAAAAATAAACATAACTGAAATGGGACAAATTGAGTTGGGAGCAATCTAGAATATATTTGCTGTTGTTTAGTTGCTAAGTCGTATCTGACTCTTTTGTGACTCCATGGACTATAGTCTATCAGGCTCCTCTGTCCATGGGATTTCCCAGGCAAGAATAATAGCCTGGGTTGCCATTTCCTACTCCAGGGGATCTTCCATGGATTGAAGGTGTATCTTCTGCATTACAGGCAGATTCTTTACTCCTGAGCCACCAGAAAAGCCTAACGTATATCCTTCGTTCTCACTTTAAAACTATATGTTCCCTGACATTCCTCTAAAAAAAATACCTTAAAGGAGAAAAACAATGGATGCATCATTTAATCATATTTCTTTAAATAGGTGGAATCACCCTAATAGTAAAAACAAAACAAACAAAACTCAGAAGCCCAAAGTCAAACTAAAAACAATAACCACTCAAAAGGTTATTTGGTATTTCAAATTACTGAGATTTGTTTTTTTTGTTTCTTTGTTTGTTTCAATGTCTATTTTTCAGTTATCTCTTGCTGCATAACACCAAGATGTGGTGACTTAAACTATTATCTCTTATGATTCTATGGTTGATCTCAGCTGTTCCTCTGCTGGTTTCACTTTGATTCATCCACACACCTTTGAACATGGTAGAACGTTTAAGATGGTCTCACCGGCATGTCTGTCAGTTGGTGCTGGTTTGTGCCAGGAAAGCTCAGTCGTTCTCCATGTGTCTTCTCATTCTTTAATTGGCTAGACCAGTATGATCATTCAGAAAGAGCCATGGCAGAAATTTGTAAGGCCTCTTGAGGCCTGGTATTCAGAATTCATCAGTATAATTCCCAATACAGTCAATTTGTTAAAGCATGTTATGGGATCAGGCCATATTTAAATTGTAGGAAAGTGAACCCTCAGCACTGGACTAGAGACGGTTAAACAATTTATGGTCATGTTTAATCTATCACAGTGTTGTGAGACATATGAACTTTATTTACTATTAAAGACCACTTCTGTTAGCTTTGGGGGATACTTCCATAATTTTAGAATGTATCAGATTCTATAATTACAGAGAAATATCTTTGGAGAAATGCAACCAAATTTCTCTGCCAAAGAATGATATTTCCATATGTATATTCAGACACCAGTGTCTATGGAGACACAAAAATAAACATAACTGAAATGGGACAAATTGAGTTGGGAGCAATCTAGAATATATTTGCTGTTGTTTAGTTGCTAAGTCGTATCTGACTCTTTTGTGACTCCATGGACTATAGTCTATCAGGCTCCTCTGTCCATGGGATTTCCCAGGCAAGAATAATAGCCTGGGTTGCCATTTCCTACTCCAGGGGATCTTCCATGGATTGAAGGTGTATCTTCTGCATTACAGGCAGATTCTTTACCCCTGAGCCACCAGAAAAGCCTAGAATATATAGGCTCTGTCTAAAAATAGCAGATTTTTTCTTTTTGTGGCACCGAATTCAATGATACCTGAACTTCTAATATTATTAGATAAAGATAGAAATCTCCTTTTTAGGGCTGAGTAGTATTCCATTGTCTGTATGTACTACATCTTCTTTTTCCACTCATCTGTTAATGGACATTTAGGTCATTTCCATATCTTAAGCGTTGTGAATAGTGCTTCTGCAGACATAGGCAGACATAGACATGTATCTTTTTGAGTTATATTTTTGTCTGGACATATGCCCAGGAGTGGGATTGCTGGATCATATGACAATTCCATTTTTAGATTTTTGCAGAAACCTCCCTACTTTTTTCCATAGTAGGAGCAGTAATTTACATTCTCACTGATAATGTAGGAGGTGATCTTTTCTCCACATTAGGAATTTTATTTTTAAGCATTTTCATTCAAAACATTTTCATTTGAATTGAAAAGTCATTTTTAAGCAGGGTTATTAAACAAACCACCAGCAATTTTGAAAAGAATTGAGACATTTTATCTACAATATTGGTTTAATAAAGATTAACACATTTTGAAAATTCTTTCAATATTTTCATTGTGAAGAATATTTTATTTTTGTTGCAGTATGAAGCTGAAACAGATGTAAGGAGACAGAGAAAGTGTGAATTTCTCTTCACACAAAGAATATTTTAGATGACAATTACTCTCCCGGCTATTAACAAGAGAACTATTGTTCTTTTATTCGTCTGTAAGCAGCCTGTGTGGAGTTGGCTCCAATGAAGGAAAATTAACAGCAGTATTGACATGGGTCACAGATCTTGTCCCACCTCACTTCCTCCTTGATCGCCTAGGACCCTCAGTGAGTGTGTGCACGCTCAGTTGTGTCTGACTGTTTGAGATCCCCATGGACGATAGCCCACCAGACCCCTTTGTCCATGGGATTCTCTAGGTAAGAATACTCAGTGAGTTGCCATGCACTCCTCTAGGGGATCTTCCCAGCCCAGGGATCAAACCCACATCCCTTAGATCTCCTGCAGGTGGGTTCTTTACCACTAGAGCCACCTGGGAAGACCCAAAGCTTGTACTTGTGACTTTATAAGTTTTTTCTTATTCCACCTGGTATCATCTTTAAAATTTTCAGATGAAATGAATTCTAAGATGAGTAGAATAAATCTTTAGGTTGAAAATGTGGTGCATATTTCCAGTGGAATATTACTCAGTCATTCAAAGGAATATTGTAGATATATGGATGGATCTAGAGTTTTTCATACAGAGTGATGTATGTCAGAAAGAAAAAAACAAATGCTGTGTATTAACCTATATATGTGGAATTTAGAAAAATGGTGCAGATGAACACATCTGCAGAGCAGGACTAGAGATGCTGATGTAGAGAATGGACAGGTTGGATATGGAGTGGAGGTTGAATTGAGAGATTAGAATTGACATATGTGCACTGCCACGTGAAAACAGTTAGTGGGAACCTGCTATCACCCAGTGCAGGGGGCTCAGCTCAGTGCTGTCCAGTGCTAGTCTAGCTAGTGCTCCCCCATGTAGAGGGGTGAGATTAGGGGTGTTTAAGAAGGAGTGGTCATATGTATACATATAGCTGTTCACATCATATAGCAGGAACAGACATAACCTTCTAAAGCAACCATAACCCACCTCCAAAAAAACACTGTTTCAGTTGCCTGCCAGTGGCAGTAAATACTGTTGTATTGGTAGAACAGGAGGCTTAGTATGTAGGAGTATGCTTCTCATTCTCATTTACCCAGAGTCTCAGCTCTAAGGACAAACACATTCTTTGAAAGGTTTGTTGAAAATAAAGAGAAAGCTTAGAATCTGCCAAACATTGTTTTATATATATAAAGCAAGCTTTAGTATAATTTTGGTTTTGAAGACCTTCCTCAATACCTTCTAACAGTCTGCTCTTCAGTACTTGTATGTATTTAACAGACTTCTAACATGTCATTTTTAATCTTATATCCCAAGCCACAGAAGCAGTAAACAAGGCAGAAGGAAATGGGATAGATAGTGTGGTGGTGTTTTTGTTTTGTGTCTGACACTTTGTGACCCCATAGACTTGTAGCCCACAAGGCTCCTCTGTTCATCGCATTTTCCAGGCAAGAATACTGAACTGGGTGGCCATTGCCTTCACCAGCGGATCTTCCCAATGCATGGATTGATCCCTCACCTCCTTCCTTGACAGGTGGATTCTTTACCATGGGCTCACCAGGAAAGCCCTGAATAGGTACTAGTGGCTGGCAGAAAGATGCAAGTTCATTTAGAAAAGGTACTGCTACTGCTACTGTCCTGTTCTTTAATGATGATCAGTCAACAGGTTCTGCAGCCCATGTGAGTGACTTGTAATCTCAAGCCTTTGCCTCTGCTTTTCCCATGATGTTATGAACTGACAATAATATTCTAATATCATAATCCTAGAAACTAGGCAAGGGAACACTTCTAGGAGTCTGTACTTCTAGGAGTCTGTGCTTCTAGGAGTCTGTTTCAGAAGTTTTTTTGGCACCTTTCTGTTTTTCTTTTTTCCTCTTCATCACAGCATTTTGTAAAAAAAAAAAAAAAAAAAGGTTCCAACCATATATAGTTTTCCTTTGGAATATTTATCGTAACAGATGTCATCCTGTGTTTTTCCCCACAGATCCAGGACTACACAGGCAGCTGTATTTTCTGCAAAGACCATCGAATGTAGTAGCCATTGAAGGAAAGGATGCCATCCTGGAGTGCTGTGTTTCCGGCTACCCTCCCCCAAGTTTCACCTGGCTACGAGGAGAAGAAGTCATCCAACTCAGGTATTAGGCATGTAGGACTTTTGTGAAGTATATGCTCCTGTTCATTCTTCTCTAATTTGATTCAACTGTCTATTAATACTAGGGATTTTGATGATAATGAATATTCCATATTATTCTTTCCACATTATTGGCATTAGAGAATATATGAAAAGATACTTTGTTGTTGTTGTTTAGTTACCAAGTCATGTTCTACTCTTTTGTGACCCTGTTGACTGTAGCCGGTCAGGTTTATCTGTCCATGGGATTTTCCAGGCAAGAATACTGGAATGGATTGCAGTTTCTTCCTTCAGAGGGTCTCCCTAGTCCAGAGATGAAAGCCTGCCTCTCCTTCATTGGCAGGCGGATTCATCACTATTGCACCATGTGGGTGCAGAGTCAAAATTCATGAGAAAAATTCTCAAGGGAAATTTAGAAAACCAGAGTTGCCCATGAGATGGTCCTACCCATGGGGTCTTCAGTAAAAATACTTTGGAGGATCTGAGTCTAGGAAAGTGATATAGAGAGTGAAATATTTCTTAAGAAACTGTTTGCTGCATTAAAATATGTAACATGTCACCATAGAGTCTGTGTAGTGTTTTTAACACTGATTATACTCTCACCATCTTAACTATGACAGATATTCAAGATAAGACAGAACCTGACTGACTTTAAATGATTGAACATTAATATTAAGGCATAGTGAGAAGATAAACTCTTAATAGAATGAAGCACAGCTACATTTTAGTAGAAGTGGATTGGTTTTCATTTAGGAAATTAGTTTTATTGATTTTGTGGTTTGGTGAAGTACTTTTTTTTTTTTTGGCCACATCTATTGGTCTTTCATTTATTTATTTTCATCCATCTTTGTTTTTTGGCCTGTGCGGGCCTCCCATCGCAGTGGCCTCTCTCATTGCAGAGCACCGGCTTTGGGCGCATGTTCTCCAGAGCACCGGCTTGGTAGTTAGACACATAGGTCCAGACGCTCCGTGGCACGTGGGATCTTCTACCTGCTGGACCAGCAGGGAAGGCTGGTGTGGTACTTTTTAACATGTGTATCCTTTATGGCAAAATGAGTTCATAGGCAATAAATTCATCTTAGTTTCATCTGCATGAAGGGTTTGTTTATATAGCAACACTTCATGGTGTGGTGTCACAATACTTTTGAGAGTATGAATGCATGCAAAAAAATGTGGTTGCCACATCATCATGTGGAGATGTGTTCTCTGAATATGGCCAGGCATGCACAGTACAATATGACATGTGACTTTGTACAAGGATACTAAATTGGATATCAGACATAGAATAGGAACTCCCACTGTGGGGAATCACTGAACCTGCAATTCTCCCAAATCTGAAGGAAAAAAAAAAAAGAGAGAGAGAGAGAATCGAGCCACATTACATCCAAGTTTCTATTCAGAACGAACATTCATTTTAAGTTTAGTCTGCTTCCTTTCTTTGATCACAGCACACTGTCTTCCAGTGGAAGTGGTTTGCCTTGAAGGAATTTTTGATAAATTGTTATCAAGCTGTCAGGAAAGAGAGACCCCAGTTTTATAATTTGAGCTTTTGTGGAGTTGATTTAAACTTTTGGATACCTTGCCTTATATAGAGAGTGAAATATTTCTTAAGAAACTGTTTGCTGCATTAAAATATGTAACATGTCACCATAGAGTCTGTGTAGTGTTTTTAACACTGATTATACTCTCACCATCTTAACTATGACAGATATTCAAGATAAGACAGAACCTGACTGACTTTAAATGATTGAACATTAATATTAAGGCATAGTGAGAAGATAAACTCTTAATAGAATGAAGCACAGCTACATTTTAGTAGAAGTGGATTGGTTTTCATTTAGGAAATTAGTTTTATTGATTTTGTGGTTTGGTGAAGTACTTTTTTTTTTTTTGGCCACATCTATTGGTCTTTCATTTATTTATTTTCATCCATCTTTGTTTTTTGGCCTGTGCGGGCCTCCCATCGCAGTGGCCTCTCTCATTGCAGAGCACCGGCTTTGGGCGCATGTTCTCCAGAGCACCGGCTTGGTAGTTAGACACATAGGTCCAGACGCTCCGTGGCACGTGGGATCTTCTACCTGCTGGACCAGCAGGGAAGGCTGGTGTGGTACTTTTTAACATGTGTATCCTTTATGGCAAAATGAGTTCATAGGCAATAAATTCATCTTAGTTTCATCTGCATGAAGGGTTTGTTTATATAGCAACACTTCATGGTGTGGTGTCACAATACTTTTGAGAGTATGAATGCATGCAAAAAAATGTGGTTGCCACATCATCATGTGGAGATGTGTTCTCTGAATATGGCCAGGCATGCACAGTACAATATGACATGTGACTTTGTACAAGGATACTAAATTGGATATCAGACATAGAATAGGAACTCCCACTGTGGGGAATCACTGAACCTGCAATTCTCCCAAATCTGAAGGAAAAAAAAAAAAGAGAGAGAGAGAGAATCGAGCCACATTACATCCAAGTTTCTATTCAGAACGAACATTCATTTTAAGTTTAGTCTGCTTCCTTTCTTTGATCACAGCACACTGTCTTCCAGTGGAAGTGGTTTGCCTTGAAGGAATTTTTGATAAATTGTTATCAAGCTGTCAGGAAAGAGAGACCCCAGTTTTATAATTTGAGCTTTTGTGGAGTTGATTTAAACTTTTGGATACCTTGCCTGATATATAAACATACATTAATCTACTCACTCATGTCATACACCTTCTGTCTTTCAGGTCCAAAAAGTATTCTTTACTGAGTGGAAGTAACTTGCTCATCTCCAACGTGACAGATGACGACAGTGGAACGTACACTTGTGTTGTCACATATAAAAATGAGAATATTAGCGCTTCTGCAGAACTCACAGTCTTGGGTAAGTGTATGACTTGAAATGAATTTACCTGGTACCCTTCAAAATGCATCACTGTGGTGCTCTAAGTGCTTAGTGTTGAAATGCTTCCTGTATGTATTAGTGTGAAATTGTGAGGCCGCAGTACTTCCGATGTATCCTTGCTCGATGTTGATGAATTTACACAGGGCTGAATGCAGTATTTGAGTCCTTGTTCATTGATTAAAATTCAGATACATCACTGCTTAGTCTAATCATTCCAGTTATGGAACTAAAATTTACCAAAAGTTATTAGTGAACACACGTGGTAAATATCAAATGAGAGGTTCCAAAACATCTGGGAGAAATAAATAATAGAAATTGAAGAAAAATATAGGTAGGTGAGTAGAAAATAAAATATCATCTGAGATGACAAGGTTTTTGACATTAAGCTCAGATGTATTGGTAATATGGAAATATTGGTTAATATGGAAATATTTTAGATGTTAGGTTGAAAATGAACCATTAAGATCAAATACTTCTAAAGAAAACTTTCATAGCAAGAATCTAATTTAAGAAAATGTAAGAGGCTCAGGTAAGTTCATTAAATTGAGAAAGGCAGGGTCATTGTGTCTCGCTGCAAATAATTCTTATATGTGGTAGCTATTCAGTCAAACAAAATGATTTATTATTTACTCATCTTCTTTTATCCAGTTTCATTTGAGTCATGTAGTTTAGAGAAAGTGCTGTAACATTTGAATTCCAATTGCTTTTTCCTATAACAACAAGAAAAACTTGTTTATAAGTCTTTGATTTTTCTCCCTTGAATAAATCTTTTGCCATTTAAATAGTCTAGGAAAAATCATTGGCTTCTTAAAAATTATTCAATAGGAAAGAGAGACCCCAGTTTTATAATTTGAGCTTTTGTGGAGTTGATTTAAACTTTTGGATACCTTGCCTGATATATAAACATACATTAATCTACTCACTCATGTCATACACCTTCTGTCTTTCAGGTCCAAAAAGTATTCTTTACTGAGTGGAAGTAACTTGCTCATCTCCAACGTGACAGATGACGACAGTGGAACGTACACTTGTGTTGTCACATATAAAAATGAGAATATTAGCGCTTCTGCAGAACTCACAGTCTTGGGTAAGTGTATGACTTGAAATGAATTTACCTGGTACCCTTCAAAATGCATCACTGTGGTGCTCTAAGTGCTTAGTGTTGAAATGCTTCCTGTATGTATTAGTGTGAAATTGTGAGGCCGCAGTACTTCCGATGTATCCTTGCTCGATGTTGATGAATTTACACAGGGCTGAATGCAGTATTTGAGTCCTTGTTCATTGATTAAAATTCAGATACATCACTGCTTAGTCTAATCATTCCAGTTATGGAACTAAAATTTACCAAAAGTTATTAGTGAACACACGTGGTAAATATCAAATGAGAGGTTCCAAAACATCTGGGAGAAATAAATAATAGAAATTGAAGAAAAATATAGGTAGGTGAGTAGAAAATAAAATATCATCTGAGATGACAAGGTTTTTGACATTAAGCTCAGATGTATTGGTAATATGGAAATATTGGTTAATATGGAAATATTTTAGATGTTAGGTTGAAAATGAACCATTAAGATCAAATACTTCTAAAGAAAACTTTCATAGCAAGAATCTAATTTAAGAAAATGTAAGAGGCTCAGGTAAGTTCATTAAATTGAGAAAGGCAGGGTCATTGTGTCTCGCTGCAAATAATTCTTATATGTGGTAGCTATTCAGTCAAACAAAATGATTTATTATTTACTCATCTTCTTTTATCCAGTTTCATTTGAGTCATGTAGTTTAGAGAAAGTGCTGTAACATTTGAATTCCAATTGCTTTTTCCTATAACAACAAGAAAAACTTGTTTATAAGTCTTTGATTTTTCTCCCTTGAATAAATCTTTTGCCATTTAAATAGTCTAGGAAAAATCATTGGCTTCTTAAAAATTATTCAATAGAAGTGAAAAGGTATGGTATAGCAATTATATCAGCTAATCTATATTGTAATATCATTATGCCATACATTTTGTTGTAAAGTTTGTGTTTGGCTTTGAAGTTTGTTGTTAAAATGCTATCTTCTACAAACAAGGTAATAATGTATGTGATGGGTGAGAGAATGGTTTGTTTGTTCTTTGATAAAGCCATAAACATTAAACTAAGAATAGTCAAAGGACTCTATTTGATTTTAGAGGTAGTGTAATTCGAAAATATCAGCTAACTTCAAAATGGAATGATTTATTTTATACAGAAGTTTTTTGGTGAAATGACTTTCATGTTTGTATCATCAAAGTACAGTAACACAGAACAGCTACCATAGAAATGATCTTGGAATGTGTATTGCTGATTATAGAGGAAATGTGGTTATAGAATGAGCTAGAGTCTGTGGTGATGAGAGCTAAACCTCTAAGTGCAAATACTGAAGTCTAATTTTATATCAAATTGATTCCTGAAATGAGACATGTAATTCTGCATCGATATTTAAATTAAATGTATATAAATACTGACTTCTGAAGATTAATTAGTCAAGAAATATATATATATATATATATATATATATGTATACACACACATTTTGGCATGTGAGGCATCTTCCTCTTTGCATTCCTATGCATATATATATATTTTATGGTCCTTGATCATTGAGTATTACCTTATTTCAGATATTTATTTTTTTAAAAAGCAAACACTAAACTGATTTATCATTTTTATGAAGTTTGGTCACTCATTTGCTTATATCCTAAGGAAAAGTGTCAAAGAAAAGTTATACTCTCATCTGCAGTACAAGAGTTTGCCTCTTACAAAAGTTCATTCTCTAACAATTTTATCAAATTGTCTCTTTGTTCTAATTTGCATCCTTTTTAAATCTATATTATTTTTATAGTTTTAATGGACATACTCATTTTATGACTTATTATCAATCTGTTCTGATATTCATAAATTTATTGAAATAGTCATCTTTATCTTGTTGATTTACAGGAGCTCTTTATATAGAAGAATAGCAATAATACTCTGTATAGTCTATGAGTGCATGTATTTTGTTGTTTTGGTTTTGGTTTGGTTTTAAATTCTACATAGGGTACCAAGTCTTTCTCTTTATGACTCCTTGATTTGTTGCCTTTAAACTTCAATTTTTATTCTTAGTGTATTTTATTTCTAAACATCTGGTTATCAGCTATGTGTTAAATATGTAGTTTGGAAACATTCTTATAGATACAACTGTGTCTGAATCTCATACCACCAAGTCTATGGTATTTGGTAATGTCAGCACGAGACTCATGATATTTTAAAATACCCTTAATCAGTTTTGTAGAGATAGAAGCTAACTTCAAAATGGAATGATTTATTTTATACAGAAGTTTTTTGGTGAAATGACTTTCATGTTTGTATCATCAAAGTACAGTAACACAGAACAGCTACCATAGAAATGATCTTGGAATGTGTATTGCTGATTATAGAGGAAATGTGGTTATAGAATGAGCTAGAGTCTGTGGTGATGAGAGCTAAACCTCTAAGTGCAAATACTGAAGTCTAATTTTATATCAAATTGATTCCTGAAATGAGACATGTAATTCTGCATCGATATTTAAATTAAATGTATATAAATACTGACTTCTGAAGATTAATTAGTCAAGAAATATATATATATATATATATATATATATATATGTATACACACACATTTTGGCATGTGAGGCATCTTCCTCTTTGCATTCCTATGCATATATATATATTTTATGGTCCTTGATCATTGAGTATTACCTTATTTCAGATATTTATTTTTTTAAAAAGCAAACACTAAACTGATTTATCATTTTTATGAAGTTTGGTCACTCATTTGCTTATATCCTAAGGAAAAGTGTCAAAGAAAAGTTATACTCTCATCTGCAGTACAAGAGTTTGCCTCTTACAAAAGTTCATTCTCTAACAATTTTATCAAATTGTCTCTTTGTTCTAATTTGCATCCTTTTTAAATCTATATTATTTTTATAGTTTTAATGGACATACTCATTTTATGACTTATTATCAATCTGTTCTGATATTCATAAATTTATTGAAATAGTCATCTTTATCTTGTTGATTTACAGGAGCTCTTTATATAGAAGAATAGCAATAATACTCTGTATAGTCTATGAGTGCATGTATTTTGTTGTTTTGGTTTTGGTTTGGTTTTAAATTCTACATAGGGTACCAAGTCTTTCTCTTTATGACTCCTTGATTTGTTGCCTTTAAACTTCAATTTTTATTCTTAGTGTATTTTATTTCTAAACATCTGGTTATCAGCTATGTGTTAAATATGTAGTTTGGAAACATTCTTATAGATACAACTGTGTCTGAATCTCATACCACCAAGTCTATGGTATTTGGTAATGTCAGCACGAGACTCATGATATTTTAAAAATACCCTTAATCAGTTTTGTAGAGATAGAAGCTACAATGGTAGAGCATATTATCAACATTTCTTACACATTTTTAGTATAGTATGGACAAACATAAATTTCCAGGAGTGTTAAAAAAAAAAAAAATCTGCTTCTTACAAGAGAAGTGAATAAAAGCCCATTTCTTCATTTATACAGTTGATTATATGTAGTTCTGATATCCTTATAAATTTAATGCTCACTTCTCTTATTTTTTCCACTATCATTTATTTAGTAATTTCTAAGTATAAGGTGTCATTTACATTTTTAGACCTATGATTTCAATTTATCCCAATTTTAATAGTAAATATATAATTAATTATGTAAAAAGTATGTTTCTTTTCTAAATCAGTTCTTAGATAGGCAGTATGAATTCAGCTTACCTGTAGCACGTAAATTTTCTCACACTCCATCAACTCCCAGATGTGTCCAGTAATAGAAGGAAACATAATTAAAAATTTGTATGACTTTGTATCCTTTTGTTCTTTTCCATAAGCTTTAGTTTTATAATTTTTTCCTGAAACATATGTGTCATCTGTGACTACGTTCTGAGCCTGTAAATTGGCATCCCAAGCAGAAAACTGAGGCATCCATCTGGAGAGTTAGTGGTATACTCACCTCCCATGAAGGTCGTCCATCCATTTCCTTTATAAACTCACTGGTGGATTGACCACATTGAGTTTTAGGCTTAGGTTCTTAGCCATGAATAGAAAATAGTTATTGTAAAATGTATTAATAATAAGATAATATTTATTCTTTTATTACAATGTATAACTCTTTGGTTGAATGGAGTTCTTCAAAATTTATTGCTTCTGCCTAAGTAGAAGTTCTTAAATTTCATGTCTTTCTATAATTGGCCTTTATGAGCAGTGACCTCCCTCACCTATATGCATTTAATGATCATAGTCATAAAATCTGTGCCTTAGGTAAGTTTATATTGATTATCCTTCCCAGGGTAATTGCCAAATGGATCATATTCAAATTAGTTAAGATTTTTTTTTCATGGCGAGATATGATCCCTAAGTAAAATACAACTGCATAAAGTAAAGCAGAATTAAAGGTAAAAAAATTCATATACTAACTGCTTATTCTCATCACTGTGTTGATTTATTATAGTTACTTTCCTCACTTGAGACCACCACTGTCAAGAGCATATGTAAAAGTTGTATCCAAAATGATGTTTAGAAAATTCTGTTGAGTGCATATATTTATTAGAATAAGAAAAATGGTAAAATCAGGCTGATAGTAATAACATTATTTAATATTACTATTGCAGTTATACCTGGTTGTGGAAATACTAGTTGGATGAATGGTAGGATCTATTTATTTATTATACAGATATTTACTTGAAGGCCTCCTATGTGGATCTCCACTCTCCTTCCTTCTTTCTTTAGAGAAAACAGTGTGTATGGTGTTTTGCCTTTATCCCTGAGAAGATTAAGATCTAATCTCTTTCCTTCTTGGATAGATAAGGAAGGAAGTAGAGGCCCCAGAGGGAAAGGCAAAGGCTATGTACTAATTCAGCTTACCTGTAGCACGTAAATTTTCTCACACTCCATCAACTCCCAGATGTGTCCAGTAATAGAAGGAAACATATTTGTATGACTTTGTATCCTTTTGTTCTTTTCCATAAGCTTTAGTTTTATAATTTTTTCCTGAAACATATGTGTCATCTGTGACTACGTTCTGAGCCTGTAAATTGGCATCCCAAGCAGAAAACTGAGGCATCCATCTGGAGAGTTAGTGGTATACTCACCTCCCATGAAGGTCGTCCATCCATTTCCTTTATAAACTCACTGGTGGATTGACCACATTGAGTTTTAGGCTTAGGTTCTTAGCCATGAATAGAAAATAGTTATTGTAAAATGTATTAATAATAAGATAATATTTATTCTTTTATTACAATGTATAACTCTTTGGTTGAATGGAGTTCTTCAAAATTTATTGCTTCTGCCTAAGTAGAAGTTCTTAAATTTCATGTCTTTCTATAATTGGCCTTTATGAGCAGTGACCTCCCTCACCTATATGCATTTAATGATCATAGTCATAAAATCTGTGCCTTAGGTAAGTTTATATTGATTATCCTTCCCAGGGTAATTGCCAAATGGATCATATTCAAATTAGTTAAGATTTTTTTTTCATGGCGAGATATGATCCCTAAGTAAAATACAACTGCATAAAGTAAAGCAGAATTAAAGGTAAAAAAATTCATATACTAACTGCTTATTCTCATCACTGTGTTGATTTATTATAGTTACTTTCCTCACTTGAGACCACCACTGTCAAGAGCATATGTAAAAGTTGTATCCAAAATGATGTTTAGAAAATTCTGTTGAGTGCATATATTTATTAGAATAAGAAAAATGGTAAAATCAGGCTGATAGTAATAACATTATTTAATATTACTATTGCAGTTATACCTGGTTGTGGAAATACTAGTTGGATGAATGGTAGGATCTATTTATTTATTATACAGATATTTACTTGAAGGCCTCCTATGTGGATCTCCACTCTCCTTCCTTCTTTCTTTAGAGAAAACAGTGTGTATGGTGTTTTGCCTTTATCCCTGAGAAGATTAAGATCTAATCTCTTTCCTTCTTGGATAGATAAGGAAGGAAGTAGAGGCCCCAGAGGGAAAGGCAAAGGCTATGTACTAATTCAGAGCATTAAAGGCAATCTGAGACTGTGATTTTAATTAGCCCTAACAATCTCAGCAAGGTGAATTGACCGTCTGTGGTTTAGAAGAACTGCTGACAGGAGTGGAAAGCTACCCAAAAGGGCACTCCCTGCCAGTGTTCCTCAAGTATTCAAAGTACACATTCTCCCAGAAGGAGTTTAATTCTGTGAAAGGACTGGAACTAAATCAGACAGGAGGGCTTTAATGAAAGTTAGCAAGAGTTAGCATCCATTGTGTTCGCCAATTTTTTAAAGATTAGGGAGGCAAGAGATACATACTCCATGTATATGTATATATAGTATATATTCTTTATAAACTGATTTTTTCCTAATTTATTATGTAATATATCTAGGTATATACTCATTTCAATAGTTTTTCATAGGTGTGGGCTCATCTCTAGTATAATCTGATATGTTTAAGCAAGAAACCTCTAGAAAATACCTAGTATTCACCCATCTGAAGTTCACACTGTAAGACCAAGGTTCCTGCTTAGTGGTCCTGTACCTAAAGGCGAAATGCAGCAACTGGAAAACACAGGTCTTAAAATGGTGGACTCTCCAATAGGCTTTGGAATTTCTAGAGGTACATTGGTTGATTTATTTATTCGTTTGTTCAGCAAAATGTGTGCTTAAAATATAACATTCTTTTGCCTAATGCTTTAAGAAACAGCTTTACTGAATATCATTCATTATAATCTGCATACTATACAATTCTACATTTAAAGTAAACAGTGATTTTCTGTGTAATGCAGATGTGTGTGACCCACTGGACATAATGTATTGTGATGAAAATGGTTAGGCTGATAGTAATAACATTATTTAATATTACTATTGCAGTTATACCTGGTTGTGGAAATACTAGTTGGATGAATGGTAGGATCTATTTATTTATTATACAGATATTTACTTGAAGGCCTCCTATGTGGATCTCCACTCTCCTTCCTTCTTTCTTTAGAGAAAACAGTGTGTATGGTGTTTTGCCTTTATCCCTGAGAAGATTAAGATCTAATCTCTTTCCTTCTTGGATAGATAAGGAAGGAAGTAGAGGCCCCAGAGGGAAAGGCAAAGGCTATGTACTAATTCAGAGCATTAAAGGCAATCTGAGACTGTGATTTTAATTAGCCCTAACAATCTCAGCAAGGTGAATTGACCGTCTGTGGTTTAGAAGAACTGCTGACAGGAGTGGAAAGCTACCCAAAAGGGCACTCCCTGCCAGTGTTCCTCAAGTATTCAAAGTACACATTCTCCCAGAAGGAGTTTAATTCTGTGAAAGGACTGGAACTAAATCAGACAGGAGGGCTTTAATGAAAGTTAGCAAGAGTTAGCATCCATTGTGTTCGCCAATTTTTTAAAGATTAGGGAGGCAAGAGATACATACTCCATGTATATGTATATATAGTATATATTCTTTATAAACTGATTTTTTCCTAATTTATTATGTAATATATCTAGGTATATACTCATTTAAATCGTATTTTTATAGGTGTGGGCTCATCTCTAGTATAATCTGATATGTTTAAGCAAGAAACCTCTAGAAAATACCTAGTATTCACCCATCTGAAGTTCACACTGTAAGACCAAGGTTCCTGCTTAGTGGTCCTGTACCTAAAGGCGAAATGCAGCAACTGGAAAACACAGGTCTTAAAATGGTGGACTCTCCAATAGGCTTTGGAATTTCTAGAGGTACATTGGTTGATTTATTTATTCGTTTGTTCAGCAAAATGTGTGCTTAAAATATAACATTCTTTTGCCTAATGCTTTAAGAAACAGCTTTACTGAATATCATTCATTATAATCTGCATACTATACAATTCTACATTTAAAGTAAACAGTGATTTTCTGTGTAATGCAGATGTGTGTGACCCACCTGAGCACAGTGGATCTTAGAGCACTTCTGATAGGTCGGACCCTTTGACCTTCACTTCCACATCCTCTTGGTTTCCCTGCCTTCCTCAGAGCCCTAAACAACCACTGATCAACTTTCTGTCTCTATCGAGTTCCCTATTCTGGACATTTCATATGGATAAAATCTTAGAATCTGTTGTTTTGCAACTGTTTTATTTTAACTTATAATATTTTCAAAGTTCATCCTTGTGGTATATAGTTCACTACTCCATTTCTTCCATGGTCAAATGGTATTCCATTTGTATAGATATATCATATTTTACTTATCCACACAGAAGTTGGGGAACATTAGAGTTAGCTCTACCTTTTGCCTAGTATGAATAATTCTATATAAGCATTTGTGTACAAGTTTTTGTTTGAACCTATGTTTTTTATTCTCTTGGGTATCTGCCTAGAAGTAGAGCTGTTGAGCCATGTGGCAACTCTAGTTTAATCATTTGAGTAACTACCAGGCAGTTTTCCAAAGCTCCTGTATTTTCCATTCTCCACAGCCAGGCTGAGCATTTCTATCTCTCTGCATCCTCACCAACACCTGTGTATACCTCACTTTTTATTCAAGCCAGCCTAGTGTATCTGAGGTGGTATCTTATTGTAGCTTTGAGTTGAATTTCCCTGATGACTAATAACGTTGAGTATTTTTTGTGGGATTATTGGTCATTTGTGTATCTTTCTTGAAGATAAGTCTATTCAGATTCTTTGCCCACTTTTAATTGGGTTATTGGTCTTTTCATGATTGAATTATAGTGACTTTATATGAGCATATGTGTATGGGGTCTTAATAAAATCTACCACTTTGTGTTTGCTACACGGTCTAACCTAAAGGCGAAATGCAGCAACTGGAAAACACAGGTCTTAAAATGGTGGACTCTCCAATAGGCTTTGGAATTTCTAGAGGTACATTGGTTGATTTATTTATTCGTTTGTTCAGCAAAATGTGTGCTTAAAATATAACATTCTTTTGCCTAATGCTTTAAGAAACAGCTTTACTGAATATCATTCATTATAATCTGCATACTATACAATTCTACATTTAAAGTAAACAGTGATTTTCTGTGTAATGCAGATGTGTGTGACCCACCTGAGCACAGTGGATCTTAGAGCACTTCTGATAGGTCGGACCCTTTGACCTTCACTTCCACATCCTCTTGGTTTCCCTGCCTTCCTCAGAGCCCTAAACAACCACTGATCAACTTTCTGTCTCTATCGAGTTCCCTATTCTGGACATTTCATATGGATAAAATCTTAGAATCTGTTGTTTTGCAACTGTTTTATTTTAACTTATAATATTTTCAAAGTTCATCCTTGTGGTATATAGTTCACTACTCCATTTCTTCCATGGTCAAATGGTATTCCATTTGTATAGATATATCATATTTTACTTATCCACACAGAAGTTGGGGAACATTAGAGTTAGCTCTACCTTTTGCCTAGTATGAATAATTCTATATAAGCATTTGTGTACAAGTTTTTGTTTGAACCTATGTTTTTTATTCTCTTGGGTATCTGCCTAGAAGTAGAGCTGTTGAGCCATGTGGCAACTCTAGTTTAATCATTTGAGTAACTACCAGGCAGTTTTCCAAAGCTCCTGTATTTTCCATTCTCCACAGCCAGGCTGAGCATTTCTATCTCTCTGCATCCTCACCAACACCTGTGTATACCTCACTTTTTATTCAAGCCAGCCTAGTGTATCTGAGGTGGTATCTTATTGTAGCTTTGAGTTGAATTTCCCTGATGACTAATAACGTTGAGTATTTTTTGTGGGATTATTGGTCATTTGTGTATCTTTCTTGAAGATAAGTCTATTCAGATTCTTTGCCCACTTTTAATTGGGTTATTGGTCTTTTCATGATTGAATTATAGTGACTTTATATGAGCATATGTGTATGGGGTCTTAATAAAATCTACCACTGTGTTTGTTGTTGTATAGTCACGAAGTTGTGTCTGACCTTTGTGATCCCGTGGATGGTAGCCCGCTAGGCTCCTTTGTCCATGGGATTTCCCAGGCAAGAATACTGGAATCAATTGTCATTTCATTCTCCAGGGGATCTTTTGATCATTAGGTCTGACACAACCTGTACCCATGTGGCAACCCTCTCTCTTCTCTGTGCTTCTGCAACTTCTTGTTAATTTTACTGTTAACATTTAGCACATTGGTAAGATAGTTCCATAGTTTATAAGAGGAATTGTAATTGCATATAACTCAAATGGGTTTCTCAAGAGGAGGGGTTATATGTTAGTCACATTTGTGTCCCTAGTGTCCCAAAATCATACTAGTTGGCATGCATTAGGCATTAAGGAATAAAGAAATGCATAATTTTCTCTCAGACTTGAATTCAGATTTTCATCCTAAATTTTGAAAATATGAAAGAAAAAAACCTGCCTCATTCATTTAGTCCTTGTGAAAAAGAAAATCCACAAAAACAACAACAAGAAAATTGCTCACAATCCCAAGATTCCATGTCTTTTTCATTTTATCTGTATTCTTATGGTTTCTAAAAACTGTTCCAACACACAAAGTTAATTGCAGTGCAAGTAAGACATGACAAAATGTTCTAAATTGCTATAGAAATATTTTGATAATTACTCCTTGTTAAATACATTTTGGTTACTAGTTTGGTAGGAAAAAAATGGGTATTTGTTTTTTTTTAATTTGAGGTGTCTGGTTTTCATTTTTAGACCAGAGGATAATTGTTTTACATGAGCATGTGAAAATGGGAAGGTTTAAAGACAAACAGCTGTGTCATCAAGTGAGACACCTTGTAGACACGAAGGCTAAAGTTCTCCTTCACCAACATATCCCCCAGCTCTCTTTTTTATTCAGTTCAGTCACTCAGTCATGTCCAGCTTTTTGTGACCCCATGGCCTGCAACACACCAGACTTCCCCATCTTTCACCATCTCCCGGAGCTTGCTCAAACTCATGTCCATTGACTCAGTGATGCCACACAACCATCTAGCCCTCTGTCATCCCCTTCTCCTTTTGCCTTCTATGTTCCCCAACATCAGGCTCTTTTTCAATGAGTTGTCTCTTCATATCAGGTGGTCAAAGTACTTCAGCTTCAGCATCAGTTACTTCCAATGAATATTCAGGGGTGATATCCTTTATGATTGACTGATTTGATCTCCTTGCAGTCCAAGGGACTCTCAAGAGTCTTCTCCAACACCACAGTTCAAAGGTATCAATTCTTCTGTGCTCAGCCTTCTTTATGGTCCAAGTCTCACATCCATACACGAGTAATGGTAAAACCATAGCTTTAACTATACGGACTTTTGTTGGAAAGTAATGGTTCTGCTTTTGAATATGCTGTCTTGGTTTGTCATAGCTTTTCTTCCAAGGAGCAAGCACCTTTTAATTTTATGGCTGCAGTCTTTATCATTAGGTCGTTTAATAATAATGAAAAAAATCCTCTGTGGTTACCTCAGTTTGGGAAATGCTGGATCAGACAAAGTTAAATTAAAACAGGTACACACTGCAGGTTTCAGAATCTCTAACAGGTTAATGTTTGGGAAATTCTATGTGTAATTAGCCAAGACTATAGAGTTAAAGGCTATTTTTTTCCCTGTGTTTGGAGGTTGAAAGAGTGCCTTAGGTAAAGAATATCCCATTATCAGCAATAAAACTACACCATTTTAACTTATATGTAATTGCAACTTACTATGTACATTTTGGTTACTAGTTTGGTAGGAAAAATGGGTATTTGTTTTTTTTTAATTTGAGGTGTCTGGTTTTCATTTTTAGACCAGAGGATAATTGTTTTACATGAGCATGTGAAAATGGGAAGGTTTAAAGACAAACAGCTGTGTCATCAAGTGAGACACCTTGTAGACACGAAGGCTAAAGTTCTCCTTCACCAACATATCCCCCAGCTCTCTTTTTTATTCAGTTCAGTCACTCAGTCATGTCCAGCTTTTTGTGACCCCATGGCCTGCAACACACCAGACTTCCCCATCTTTCACCATCTCCCGGAGCTTGCTCAAACTCATGTCCATTGACTCAGTGATGCCACACAACCATCTAGCCCTCTGTCATCCCCTTCTCCTTTTGCCTTCTATGTTCCCCAACATCAGGCTCTTTTTCAATGAGTTGTCTCTTCATATCAGGTGGTCAAAGTACTTCAGCTTCAGCATCAGTTACTTCCAATGAATATTCAGGGGTGATATCCTTTATGATTGACTGATTTGATCTCCTTGCAGTCCAAGGGACTCTCAAGAGTCTTCTCCAACACCACAGTTCAAAGGTATCAATTCTTCTGTGCTCAGCCTTCTTTATGGTCCAAGTCTCACATCCATACACGAGTAATGGTAAAACCATAGCTTTAACTATACGGACTTTTGTTGGAAAGTAATGGTTCTGCTTTTGAATATGCTGTCTTGGTTTGTCATAGCTTTTCTTCCAAGGAGCAAGCACCTTTTAATTTTATGGCTGCAGTCTTTATCATTAGGTCGTTTAATAATAATGAAAAAAATCCTCTGTGGTTACCTCAGTTTGGGAAATGCTGGATCAGACAAAGTTAAATTAAAACAGGTACACACTGCAGGTTTCAGAATCTCTAACAGGTTAATGTTTGGGAAATTCTATGTGTAATTAGCCAAGACTATAGAGTTAAAGGCTATTTTTTTCCCTGTGTTTGGAGGTTGAAAGAGTGCCTTAGGTAAAGAATATCCCATTATCAGCAATAAAACTACACCATTTTAACTTATATGTAATTGCAACTTACTATGTACATTTCTTTGGGAACTGCCTACCCAATTAAAAGCAGAATTTTACCACAGTTAATGGGTGTAGCCAGTTTTGTTTTTTTTTTTCTTTCAGCTCAGACCCATTATACCTTTCATAGGAAACAACATGATGCATTTTTAATCACAGCCCAGTGCTTCCCCCCTGCTAAGAGAAATAAATGTGATATATGTAAGTTTGCATCTACTGCTTCTTTAGAGGACCTGGAAAGAAAATAATTAGCCTCAGTGATTAAATTATATAATTTAATTTTCCCTTGGTATGTTCTTAGTGACATTCAAAAAGTAGTGAATCAAACTGCTGAATTCCTGGTCATTACATTTTATCACCGATTTCCAGTGTATGAAAACAAAAGACATTTCAAATGAACCAGGAGACTGGTGTGTATGTATGTGTGTGTGTGTGTGTGTTCCAGAGAAGAATACCGGTGTGAGTTGCCATTTCCCTCTCCAGTGGTAGAACTTAAGGGCAGTTCTAACTAACATACAGGGTCTCTGAACCAAAGCTGTAGAAGTAGAAATTTGTGAGAGAAGATGAATGAATTGTGCTGCTTTGGGTGGGCTCTTTAGTCTAGTGACTTGGGAAGGAACCAGAGTCTAGTATGTGCGATACATTAAATAAATATTAGGGATTATTATTTTAAGGAATAATTTGAGCTGAAAGTATTATAGGCTTTCTTGTGGGAGCTTAACAAATGTACTGGCATTATTTACCATTTACGAAAGATGATGAAAAATGTCAACACTGTAAATTGTTAAATGAAAATCACCTAGAAATAAATATCCACCGTTAAGTTAGCTTTGGATAATAAGGGTTATTTATCATTTGCATATATAATACAGTTGAAAGTTTTCAAAATAAATAAATAGGGTTTGGTTTAATGAATATGTTGTCAGAGTTGTAATACATTAAACCCAGTCATGAGCTTCAGGAATATGTTTCTCTTATGTCCTACTTCTATTGAATCTAGAATAGTTCAACTTCTGGGATGTATTTCAGATCTGTTCACTTTTTCTCCATCTTGACTTCCCTCACTCTAAATAAATCCAGCTACTCTCATTTGTTACCGGATCCAGACCTATAACATCCTGTCTCCCTTTGTCTTATCTTACTGTATCCCATTCTCATCAAGAATCATATTATTATATTTTTAAATTTTGGCCTCTTTTATTTATTTTTTTTATTTGTTTATTTTCATTTATCTTTCTTCTTTGGCATTTGTGGCATCCCATTACATTGGCCTCTCTCATTGCAGAGTGCTGGCTCTGAGTGCATGCACTCCAGAGTGCTGACTCATAATTGGACACACTGGTCCAGCAGCTCCACGGCATGCGGAACCTTACAGGGCCTTACAGTGCCCCTTGCACTGCAAAGGGGTGCACTGCAAAGGGGACCCTCTACCCACTGGACCACCAGGGAAGCCCCAGAATCATCATAATAACAGGTTAATCAGAATTTGGTATTGTCATGGCCCTTCCCCCCTCCTTTTTTTTTTGACTAAACTAAAAACTCCTTACTGCATCTTACAAACTGCTGTGGGATTTAGTTTGCATTAAGTTTTCTAACTTTATCATGTCCTGTCTCTCTTCATTCCGCCCCAGTACTACTGCCTGCCTATTCCTTGAGCCAACCAATTTTCAGTCTCAAGCATTTGGGGGCAGCTTCCAGTGTCTGGAGTTATCTTCCCTCAGCTCTTTGAGTGACTGACTCCTCAACCAGATCATATCACAAATACACCCTTTTAGGGGGTTTATCCTTGTCTACTCTGATTAATTCAGCCTTTCTCAGTTACTCTGTTCATGCATCACATTATTAGTTTTTTCTTTGTCATACTTATTGCAATATATTATTACCTAGGTCTTCCTCTGTCTTTATCAGAGTAGAGTCCTGATCTGTTTGGTTCACTGTTGTATCATAAGAAACTAGTCAATCAATCACTCTTTTGAATTAATGATATTTTGCTATCACCATCTCCATTGATGTTTCAATAACTCACATTTATGGGGGCACCCATTTTGTGCCAGACATTCCGTAAAAGTGCTGTGTTTTCTCATTTAATAGATTCAAAATGTCTAACAAAAGTAGTCATCTTATTTCCTTCTTTATCTCCACTTTAGGTATAAGAAAATTGAAGCCCATGATCATCCCCACTGTAGTCCCTGTCACTATCATGACCCCCATCCTCATCATTTTAGGAAGAAGAACTAGAATTGGTATTGTTTTTCTCAGAAAGTGGTTGAGCAATGAATAAGACACTTTGCTGCAGAAAATCCATCAGAACAATCCAACTGAGCTGGTGAAACAGGTGGATCACCAAGGGAGGCTTCTGGTTAACAAACAAGCAAAAACCCCAGAAACTTTAAAGGCTGTGTAATTCTCCAAGTGTGATCTTCAGGCCAGTAGCATTGGCATCCCTTGTAAGCCTGTTAGAAAAGCAGATTGCTGACCTTGCCTAGTGAATCAGAATCCCTAGAGTTGGAGGCATGAAATTGTATCTCAGTAAGGCTTCTAGAAGACTTATAACCACTTCTTTAGGAAAAAGATGAGCAATCTGGAAGGTAGCCAGAAAAAAAAAAAAAAAACCAAAATTAGCAAGAGTAAGGCAAGGTATTCATTCAAAAATCAAAACCAGGGCTTCCCTGGTAGTCCAGTGGGTAAAGTGTCTGCTTTGCAATGCAGGGGTCCCAGTTTGATCCCTGGCTTGAGAAGACCCAATGTGCTGAGGAGTGGCTGGACCTGTGTGTCCATTTAGGAGCTGGAGCTCTGGAGCTCATGCGCCCAGAGCCAGTGCTCTGCAGTGAGGGAGGCCATTGTGATGGGAGGTCCACACATGCCAAAGAATGAGGATGGATAAAAGAATCAATAAAAGAGGTCAAAATTAAAAAGAAAAAAAACCTAACAAACAGAAGCAAAATTAATAGACCACGTACAAAGACACAGGCCTGTTATCAAAGCTGGAGGAAGGGGCTTGGAGATAAGGAAGAACAGTCAAGATAGAAAATGGGGTAGCAGGTGCAGAGTAGTATTAGATAGAAGTCAATCTTTTTTTTCCCTCACATTTATGGGGCACCCATTTTGTGCCAGACATTCCGTAAAAGTGCTGTGTTTTCTCATTTAATAGATTCAAAATGTCTAACAAAAGTAGTCATCTTATTTCCTTCTTTATCTCCACTTTAGGTATAAGAAAATTGAAGCCCATGATCATCCCCACTGTAGTCCCTGTCACTATCATGACCCCCATCCTCATCATTTTAGGAAGAAGAACTAGAATTGGTATTGTTTTCTCAGAAAGTGGTTGAGCAATGAATAAGACACTTTGCTGCAGAAAATCCATCAGAACAATCCAACTGAGCTGGTGAAACAGGTGGATCACCAAGGGAGGCTTCTGGTTAACAAACAAGCAAAAACCCCAGAAACTTTAAAGGCTGTGTAATTCTCCAAGTGTGATCTTCAGGCCAGTAGCATTGGCATCCCTTGTAAGCCTGTTAGAAAAGCAGATTGCTGACCTTGCCTAGTGAATCAGAATCCCTAGAGTTGGAGGCATGAAATTGTATCTCAGTAAGGCTTCTAGAAGACTTATAACCACTTCTTTAGGAAAAAGATGAGCAATCTGGAAGGTAGCCAGAAAAAAAAAAAAAAAACCAAAATTAGCAAGAGTAAGGCAAGGTATTCATTCAAAAATCAAAACCAGGGCTTCCCTGGTAGTCCAGTGGGTAAAGTGTCTGCTTTGCAATGCAGGGGTCCCAGTTTGATCCCTGGCTTGAGAAGACCCAATGTGCTGAGGAGTGGCTGGACCTGTGTGTCCATTTAGGAGCTGGAGCTCTGGAGCTCATGCGCCCAGAGCCAGTGCTCTGCAGTGAGGGAGGCCATTGTGATGGGAGGTCCACACATGCCAAAGAATGAGGATGGATAAAAGAATCAATAAAAGAGGTCAAAATTAAAAAGAAAAAAAACCTAACAAACAGAAGCAAAATTAATAGACCACGTACAAAGACACAGGCCTGTTATCAAAGCTGGAGGAAGGGGCTTGGAGATAAGGAAGAACAGTCAAGATAGAAAATGGGGTAGCAGGTGCAGAGTAGTATTAGATAGAAGTCAAATGGACTTTTATCTTTTCACCTCCAGAACTTGCCCAGAGCATGAGGTTTGACTAAATAAAAAGTAGCATTAAAAAAAGAAAGAAAGAAAGAAAGAAACCAAAGAACTTTCCCATTGTTTCAGTTATATATACCGGAAGGCTGTGGGTCTGGGAAGGAAGATGGGCCATGATCACTGCAATTAGGCAGATTTGTAAGTTTGCAGATGACTTTGAAACTGTTCAAACCAGTGATATGGATGTATCCTGCAAGAACACTTTGTAATGGGCAAGATAATAGAAGATACATTTCAGGTGTGGCAGATATAAGACAAAGTATCTGGGGAAATGTCATCCAAACTATGCTGGTAATATAAATTACTCTCCTCTACTACTTTTCTCTGGGGTAAAAAGAGATATCTGAATCTGTGTCAACTATTTGAAGACAGTCCAGTGCAGAGTAGCCACTCAAAAGGTCAATCAAATGTCATATATAGCATTGAAAAAAAAGTGATAAAATTGAAACAAAAAGAATAGGATTATGTAATTTTGTTAAATCTTTGAACAGAGCTGATAATGTTTCCCTACTTGGGTTTGAGCTCATGTTTCTATTCATACACCCCATCAAGGCCATAAAACAGTGTAGAGAAGCCTGAAGGTTAATGGAAATGAGCAAAGGAATAAAATAGTAAGAACAGATGAGAAATTTTCAGTTCAGAAAAATGATGGTTGAAAAGGGACATAATCAAATTCATGTCCATGAAGGATGTTAGAAGTGGAGAATGGTCATTCAACAAATTCAAGAATACTATATCTAGGAGAATGTTCTTGAAACTTGAAAGTAATTTTAGGAACAACAACAACAAAAAAAGACAACGTGTTAGATTTCTTTTTTGTATCTGGAGTAAATTTATTGATATTGTTCCCCACAATTGAGCTCATAAATAAGAAAGATAATAAGTAATATAAATGTTTATATTGTAGAAAATGAGATTGAAAATGGATATCATAACATTTAAAGAAGACATTATTTGAAGATATATCAAAGTTTATTCATTCTCATGAAAAACAGTCCAGTAATTGATGGCTGATTCAGTATTATAAACTATTCTTTTTCATGTATGTATATATACATGCACAAATACATGTTTATATTCTCACACTTATGCGTATGCATATATACATTTATATTTTCTCTCCTTTAAATAAAATATTATCAAAGAAACATGTACACATTACTTATAGGTACATTTAAAAGTGCACAGTTATATACAAATAGTAAACAGTAATATAAATAGCATGCAAATAGGATACAAATAGCATACTAGTATACTATTTACATTTTATTGTGCTATTTTCTGAACATGGTTAGAATTTGTTCTTCTGATTTTTAAAAGTATTTACTGACTTAAGAATTTTAACTGTGTAGATTGTTGATTTAAGATAGGCATTTTTAGTCATAATAACATGAAAATACTAATGCTTTGTTAGATTTCATTTAACAGAGTGTAGGATTTTAGCTGTATATCTTTTAATAGCATGAAGTGTGTCCTGTGACTGTTCATATCTACCTAGTTTTTTTTAAGGAAAGATTCTTTTAATCATTTATTATCACACACAATTTAAATTTTTTGCCATGAGATACTTGAGAAAACTGAATCTGAGTTTGAATATCGGTATTATTTACTAGCTCTTATTGAGAATTTGGATGAAGATTTAAACAGTGAATTTAAAGTACTTAGTATATTATATGTCATAAAGTCAGTATTCAAATTATAGTTTTTGTTGTGGTCATTTCCTCTATCTTATGCATTTGTCTTTTCACCCTATTTTGATGTTTTCTTCGTTTGTATTGTCTATTGTGTAGATATTTTTAATTTGATTTTTTAGAGTAACTAAGAAGGTAGAAACATTATTACACATTTTTATAGGCAGTTAACTACATTGATAAAAATAGTTACATAAATCCATACTTCTAAAATATGATAGTGTGATGGGTAATTTAGAATGTCATTATTTTTTACTGCCTCTTCTTGGTTTAGATCTCAATGATATTTGTATTTCAGTACCATATAAATTTTTTTCATCCAGGATTTGGGAGTCATTTGCCTTTGCTTTTTTTGCTTTTAATTTTAATCCATAAACATTTCAGTTATTCAGCCACAGAAGTAGAAGGTGACGGTGATTCGTATTTAAACTATTCTTTTCATGTATGTATATATACATGCACAAATACATGTTTATATTCTCACACTTATGCGTATGCATATATACATTTATATTTTCTCTCCTTTAAATAAAATATTATCAAAGAAACATGTACACATTACTTATAGGTACATTTAAAAGTGCACAGTTATATACAAATAGTAAACAGTAATATAAATAGCATGCAAATAGGATACAAATAGCATACTAGTATACTATTTACATTTTATTGTGCTATTTTCTGAACATGGTTAGAATTTGTTCTTCTGATTTTTAAAAGTATTTACTGACTTAAGAATTTTAACTGTGTAGATTGTTGATTTAAGATAGGCATTTTTAGTCATAATAACATGAAAATACTAATGCTTTGTTAGATTTCATTTAACAGAGTGTAGGATTTTAGCTGTATATCTTTTAATAGCATGAAGTGTGTCCTGTGACTGTTCATATCTACCTAGTTTTTTAAGGAAAGATTCTTTTAATCATTTATTATCACACACAATTTAAATTTTTTGCCATGAGATACTTGAGAAAACTGAATCTGAGTTTGAATATCGGTATTATTTACTAGCTCTTATTGAGAATTTGGATGAAGATTTAAACAGTGAATTTAAAGTACTTAGTATATTATATGTCATAAAGTCAGTATTCAAATTATAGTTTTTGTTGTGGTCATTTCCTCTATCTTATGCATTTGTCTTTTCACCCTATTTTGATGTTTTCTTCGTTTGTATTGTCTATTGTGTAGATATTTTTAATTTGATTTTTTAGAGTAACTAAGAAGGTAGAAACATTATTACACATTTTTATAGGCAGTTAACTACATTGATAAAAATAGTTACATAAATCCATACTTCTAAAATATGATAGTGTGATGGGTAATTTAGAATGTCATTATTTTTTACTGCCTCTTCTTGGTTTAGATCTCAATGATATTTGTATTTCAGTACCATATAAATTTTTTTCATCCAGGATTTGGGAGTCATTTGCCTTTGCTTTTTTATCCTATCTGCTATAGTTTGGATATTTATAAATATGTCCTAATAAACATTTCAGTTATTCAGCCACAGAAGTAGAAGGTGACGTGTAAAGACAATGACTTATCAGTAGAATATATGGAAAGCATGATTGGAAGTTCATGAGTACAAACAGAAATAGAAAAACATTTTTGTAATCTATGTATCATGCTTCTTTAACATGTATTTTTTTTTATTATTATTATTTTTTTTTTTGGAGGGGGCGGGTTGGGGAGGGAGGAGGGCAGGCGGGACACTTCCATTGGTTTTACATTTATTCAGTTTCATCCATCTTTATTCTTCGGCCCGTGTGGGCCCCCCATCGGGGTGGCCTCTGTTGTCGCAGAGCAACGGCTCTGGGCGCATGCGCTCCAGGGCTCCGGCTCGGTAATTGGACACATCAGTCCAGCCGCTCCACGGCACGTGGGATCTTCCCAGGCCAGGGGTTGAACCCATGCCCTCTGCACTGCAAGGCGGTGTTCTTACCCACTCAACCACCAGAGAAGCCCTATTTCATTTATTTTTATGACTGAAAAATATTCCATCATTATTCCACACACTGCATCTTCTATGCGCTTTTATCTTTGGAAGTATTTTCTGTATCATTTCCAGAGACCATATATATAGTTTCAGTTAAAACTTAAATCCTCTGAGGAAAAAAAACATTTTTGTCATATTTTTATTTCTTAACAGTCAGAAAAAGCAAAGTGATGTTTTTTCTGTGTTGTTGCTATGTTATAATGACACCTCCATGATTCTAGTCTCTTAGCATAGTATCTAATGGGAGGTTTTGGCAGAAAGTAACATTTCCGGCTGGTGATTTGTTATATAAGTGGACATTGAAATACTCAGTCAATTATGTTTCGGTAACAAAAGATGTATCAATACATGTCTGATCAATAAGTTTTTAAATACGAAAGTTAAAGTCAGAATCACTGAAGATCAGGAATTCGAACCCTAGTTCATCATGGAAACTCATGTGTGATTGCAGGCAAAAGTCTGAAGGCTAGAGGCACAATCTTTGTCTGAAGAAGCAAGGGGAGAATGCCCAGTTTTTCTGGAAGTGTTTTATAAGCAAGCGCAGTGATAGTACAAAGCATTGATAAGTGATGGGTGGAGAGGGAGCTAAGAAATCTATTAAAGAAGAAAAAGGAAAAAAGTTAAAAAAAAAAAAGTATAGCAAAGGTGTTTAAAGTGTGGTTTCTGCATCACCAGCAGCAATATTCCCTGGATACATTAGAAATGCAAAATTGTTCTCCACCCTTAACGAATGGAAAGAGAAAACAGGAGAGGAAGGGGACCAACAATCTGTGTTCCCTCAGGTAACTGTGATGCAGAGAACCAGTGGACCGTAAAATAGATCAGGGGCCATTTTGTACGTGGATCAGCAACTCCATCTCTGACTGTAGCCACAGATGGCCTCATTGTATTACAGTTTAATGTGATATTCATGATGATAAACTTAAAGAATCCAGGACTTTGCTTTAGCTGTCTCTTTATTTCAGTTAGGCTGTTTAAGATGCAGGTTAATGATGTGATAGATTGCTTCTCATCAATTTTCCTGGTGGCATTTGAATTGATAACCACTAAGCTATCAAAGATATGTGTGTTCTTAGAACCCCAAATGTCAACACCATGCTAAATAAATATCACATTTGTTATTGCTTAGTCACTAAATTGTGTCTGATGCTTTTGGGACCTCGTAAACTGTAACCCATGAGGCTCCCCTGGCCATGGGACTTCCCAGGCAAAGAAGACTTGAGTGGGTTGCCATTTCCTTCTCCAGAGATCTTCCTAACCCAGGAATTGAACTTGTTCTCCTAAAGAACATAAAGGCATGTTCTTTACTACTTGAGCCACAAAGTATCATGTTACTAAATTATATTATTGATAAATGAAGATCACTCGCGCAGTCCTGATAAATTCAACATTTAACCTCCTGGTCTTCCCAAAACCTCCCATTGGTGGTGCTATTATTTGCTTTGAAAATATGAACTTCAATTTTGACCACCAACAACAAAAAATCCTTTCCAATATTTATATGAGTAATACCTACATAGATTATTTTTATATTAATCAATGGTAAATTTATTAAAATTTTTCAAATTCACTTTACTTGGCACTCACCTTGAAAATGTACCAGGAATATATTGTTATGGGTGTCTGAAAAATGAGAAGCAGTAATCTAGGACCAAAATGTGGCTCTTGCCTAGGGCGTGAAACTTAAGAGGATGCCACCAAACTCAGTAATTAAGATAAATAATATTTTAATACTACAAAATTAATGAAAAAAACATTATTGAACAAAATATAAGTCTTTTTGATAAAGATAGCCTGGCCATGTTTTTGCACAACTCATCATACTTGTCTCCCCTTAATCTGGTCCCATTGGATCCAATTCCCACCATTGGTCCCATCAAAAACACTGCTTAACAGCAGTTATCTGCCTGGTTTTACTTGTATCTTGACTCCACGTTGGCCTGAATACATGTATTGAAACATACTAGGAATTTAGGTCTTCAGGAGTTTTACTTATAGTTTATGATACACCCCAAAAGAGGATTGAGGCCAAATAGCTTTTAACATAAAATAGCTTTCATTTGTAAAAATAAAATTATGTTAAACAACACATTTCACAAGAGCATTTTATGTCTGCTAAGTAGAAAGGTCCTTTAGTAATAAAAAATGTCTGTGTATTTTTACAGTTGGCCACCTGCATCCATGGGTATTATATCGGTGAGTTCTGAATCTGCAAATTCAACCAAACACAGATCAAAAACATTTTTTAAAAAATTCAGAAAGCTTCATACATGCAAAGATACTCAGCATGACTCATTACTAGGGAAATGCAAATCAAAAGTACAATAGCATATCACCTCACACTGGTCAGAATGGCCATCATCAAAAAATCTACAAACAGTAGATGCCGGAGGGGATAGGGAGGAAATGGAAACTCTTGCATTAAAGGTGGGAATGTGAGTTGATACAGCCTCTATGGAGAACTGTATGGAGACTCCTTAAAAAATGAGATATTGGGCTTTCCTGGTGGTCCAGTGGGAAAGGACACCACCTTGCAGTGCAAGGGGCGTCGGTTCGATCCCTGGCCTGGGAAGATCCCACGTGCTGCGGAGCGGCTGGACCGGTGTGTCCAATTACCGAACATTAGATTATTTTTATATTAATCAATGGTAAATTTATTAAAATTTTTCAAATTCACTTTACTTGGCACTCACCTTGAAAATGTACCAGGAATATATTGTTATGGGTGTCTGAAAAATGAGAAGCAGTAATCTAGGACCAAAATGTGGCTCTTGCCTAGGGCGTGAAACTTAAGAGGATGCCACCAAACTCAGTAATTAAGATAAATAATATTTTAATACTACAAAATTAATGAAAAAAACATTATTGAACAAAATATAAGTCTTTTTGATAAAGATAGCCTGGCCATGTTTTTGCACAACTCATCATACTTGTCTCCCCTTAATCTGGTCCCATTGGATCCAATTCCCACCATTGGTCCCATCAAAAACACTGCTTAACAGCAGTTATCTGCCTGGTTTTACTTGTATCTTGACTCCACGTTGGCCTGAATACATGTATTGAAACATACTAGGAATTTAGGTCTTCAGGAGTTTTACTTATAGTTTATGATACACCCCCCCAAAAGAGGATTGAGGCCAAATAGCTTTTAACATAAAATAGCTTTCATTTGTAAAAATAAAATTATGTTAAACAACACATTTCACAAGAGCATTTTATGTCTGCTAAGTAGAAAGGTCCTTTAGTAATAAAAAATGTCTGTGTATTTTTACAGTTGGCCACCTGCATCCATGGGTATTATATCGGTGAGTTCTGAATCTGCAAATTCAACCAAACACAGATCAAAAACATTTTTTAAAAAATTCAGAAAGCTTCATACATGCAAAGATACTCAGCATGACTCATTACTAGGGAAATGCAAATCAAAAGTACAATAGCATATCACCTCACACTGGTCAGAATGGCCATCATCAAAAAATCTACAAACAGTAGATGCCGGAGGGGATAGGGAGGAAATGGAAACTCTTGCATTAAAGGTGGGAATGTGAGTTGATACAGCCTCTATGGAGAACTGTATGGAGACTCCTTAAAAAATGAGATATTGGGCTTTCCTGGTGGTCCAGTGGGAAAGGACACCACCTTGCAGTGCAAGGGGCGTCGGTTCGATCCCTGGCCTGGGAAGATCCCACGTGCTGCGGAGCGGCTGGACCGATGTGTCCAATTACCGAACCAGAGCTCTGGAGTGCATGTGCCCAGAGCTGGTGCTCTGCGACAACAGAGGCTACCACGATGGGAGGCCCACACGGGCCAAAGAACAAAGATGAATGAAAAATAGATAGATGAAAGTCCAGTGGAGGTGGCCCGCCCGCCCCCCTCCCTCCAACCCCCCACATCCCCCAAATGAGGTATTGATGAGCCTGTTTGCAGGGCAAATACAGAGTCACAGATGGAGAGCCCAGAATTGTGGACATGGGGGAAATGAGAGGTTGGAACAGGTTGAGAGAGCAGCACTGAAACAGATACATTATCGTGTGTGAAGTACAGAGTGAGTGGAAAGTTGTTGAGGAGCACAAGGAGCTCAACTCAGTGTTTCGTGATGACCTAGAGGAGTGGGGTCGAGATGTGGTGGCAGATGGGTCGAAAAGGGCGGGGTTATACAGATATGACAGCCAGTTCATGTTGTTTTACAGCAGAAACCAATACAACCTTGTGAAGCTATTCTCTCCCAATTATTATTTTTTTAATGAAGAAAGTTTCAAAAAGCAAACCTTGACTACGCAAGGCAACTCTTGACGTAGTTTGTGCCTTCTGTTTACATAGCATGCACATTGTATTAAGTATTATAAATAGCCTGAAGATTATCTAAAGCATACAGGTTATATGCAAATATTAATACTTTACCACTGTATATAAGGGACTTCAGTCTCACTGGATTTCCATATCCTCAGTGGCAGAAGGATGTGTCGGCGTAAGGACAGTGTTCTAGAATGAACCTCCCTTGGATACTGGGGAGTGACTATATATCGGTCAACACCTTCTACTGGATACTGTCCAAATGCTGAATTTGGTTTTCTGAAGAGCACCTTGGACTCAGACTGCAGAGATATAAATAACCAAAAACTCCCTATATTCAAAAGTAAGAAGGGTAGTAGGAGACCTGGAGAGCAGTATTTTCTGATCCACTTAGGGGTTTCTCTAGGAGGTTTATCAGAGTGTAACTGACCTCCCTGAGTGAAGATTTAACCGGAAGTATCTGTCATATGTGAGACAGAAGCAAATGAAAAGCAATCATCTTATATTAGTCTTCACATGTTCTTATTACTTTTCAACCTGGAAGTTGGAAACTGGCCTCGGGCCCACTTATGAGGATAGTGTGGAACATGGCTGACGGAAGGGCATCCATGCATGCTGCCAGAAATGAGAGCCATGCTCCATTTAGCTGCCAGGTCCTATGAAGCCCTGGCCAGGTTGGAACAACCTTCTGGCTCAAGTTGCATGTTCAAGAATTCATAATGGATGCCTGTTGTTGTTGTTCAGTCACCTGGTAGTATCCAACCCTTTGTGACCCCATGAACTGCAACACACCAGGCCTCTCTACTGAATTCCAAATGTAGAGTGCACTGTGATTATCCTTTTAAGAAGGGAGCTGAGACATATTTAGGAAGGACAGATGAAGGTAAGACCTGTAATGTAAGAGTCAACAACTCTGATTTTTTATAGGTAGAAAGGCATCATTTTATTTTAATTACTATTAAAGAGCAAACACTAAAGCACATCTCTTTAGGTATTCTAGCTAAATAAAGTAAAATAATATTAGCAGCAAAACAGTCTTTAAAAGATGGACAATAATGAAAAGAATGTCATTAGTATGAGTACAATATTATTGCTTATTCAGGATATATAAAGTAGTTTTGGTGTGATGTTCTTTTGTGAGCTACCATGACTTTTATGGTGGTGCACACTAACTTTGTAAGACTCCCTAGAAATCACTCCTGCTCCTCCTCTTTCACCAGAATTATTATATTTAATGAAATCTTAGGTTAGTTTCTTACCTACTAATTCCTCTGTCACCATATGTTTGTGTCTGTATATAATTTATTATGATTATTTAGGACATGTGATAGATTAAAGAACCTTCTGCAATTGTGAATGATATTGAAAAATAAAAGCTATCATTTATTGAGTGCCTTCTGTACAGCAGATGCCATACTCTGTATGTCACATGAATTTATGCTTCTGTTTGCTATAACTCAGTAAAATATGTATCCAATCCCTGTTTTCTGAATTAGAGAACTGAGGTTGAGAGAAGATTAAATGGCTTACATACATACCTAGTAGCCATCTGAGTTTGGATTCAAACTGAGGTTCTTTCCTCTCCTGCACGTGAACCCCTTGTGTCGGATCTCTCTCCTGCTGCTTTCAGGCTTGTGACTCTTGTTCCAGATACTGAGCAGCCTCCCCTCTTGTTAACACACACAGAGTAAGCCCTCATCCGCTGAGGGCTAAGTTAGACCAGATCTCAGGTTTAACAGTAACTTATCTCTTTTAATGAGGGCTTCCAAAGTAACACAGTGATAAAGAATATGCCTGCCAATGCAGGAGACAAGAGATGTGGGCTCAGTCCCTGGGTGGGTAAGATTCCTCTGAAGTAGGAAATGGCAACCAACTCTAATATCCTTGCCTGGAGAATACCTTGGAGAGAGGAGCCTGGAGGGCTGCAGTTCGTGGGTTCACAGAGAGTCACACTCAACTGAGCACACACACATCTCTTTAATCTTCACTTGACATGATGTATCGTCATTGTGTCCCTATTTCAAGTGTGGAAACTAAGACTCTGAGAGTGTAAGCAAATTGCCTTTGTCACATAGCTAGGAAATAATTGAATCAAGGCTCAAATCCACCTCCAGGTGCCATGCTCTTAACCACTATATAGAAGTGGCCCAAGCCTTGCCATTCTTCCACTGTGATACAGTGGATAAACCACAAGATTAATAGTCACAGACATCAGGGTTTTATCCCAGACATGGCTCTTGCCAAATCCTGCCTCTTCATCTGTAAGGGGATGTTATTAATCACTCCTGCCCTATGTAAGTCATATCTTTGTTGTGAGACAGACTCTGGGAAGGGATAACTCACTCACTGCAAGTTACTGCTAAAGTACTGTGAGCAGCTAGAGAGGCCAAGGCAGTCATAACGATCGATGTTGTATCTCACACAAACTAGAAGAGTTCTTGACTTTGACGCTTTTCAAAGCTCAGACAGGGCTTCCCTGGTGGTCCAGTGGGTAAGGACACCACCTTGCAGTGCAAGGGGCGCCGGTTCGATCCCTGGCCTGGGAAGATCCCCCGTGCCACAGAGCTGCTGGACCGATATGTCCAATTACCAAGCCAGAGCTCTGGAGCATATGTGCCCAGAGCCGGTGCTCTGAGACAGCAGAGGCCACTGTGATGGGAGGCCCACACGGGCCAAAGAACAAAGATGGATGAAAACAAAGACCAATAGAAGTGGCCCGACCACCCTCCTCCCTCCCCAATCTGCCCCCCTCCCTCCCCAACCCACCCCCCTGCAAAAATAAATAAATAGAAAAGCTCAGACAAAAAGCAAACAAACAGAAGCTCTTGGTAAGAGAAGTCAAGGGCATTTCTTGAAAGCGGGAAAAGACTCCTCTTTATCTCTCTCCTTCAAGGCAGAGCCAGCCTAACCTGTAATTCAGAGCAGTGGTCCCCATCATTTTTGGAACCAGGGACTGGTTTTATGGAAGGCAGTTTTTCCATGGACAGTGGAGGAATGGTTTCAGGATGATTCAAGCACATTCTATTTATGATGCCACCACTGATCTGACAGGACGTGGAGCTCAGGGGGTAATGCGAATGATGGGGAGCAGCTGTGAACACAGATGAAGCTTTACTTCTTGGCCCAGCACTCAACTCCTGCCATGTGGCCCTGTTTTAACAGACCATGTGCCACTACCAGTCAATGTCTCAGGGGTTGGAGGACCCCTGATTTAGAGGATTCTGATAAAGAGCAAGTAGAATTGTCAGGCTATCATGCCTCATTAATAAGTTTCCTATTATATGTTTCAGTTCTTTGTTCCCATTCCCTTCCCATGAACTTATTGCTTCTTAGAGTGAAGAGGAAGTAAGGAATGTTAACAACTGATAGTTTCTGAAAATAATCCTGAGACTCACCTCTGAAATTCACGTGAGCGTGCATGTGATAATGAGTTGACTTCTTTTCTTTTGCCTTCAGAGTGGATTTCAGTGAAGTCCTGGTCCATGGTTTACTGACCTTCCTACAGAGCAGACAGGGGCAACCAATGTGGTCAGGAGGTGGAGGCAAGACACTAAGATACTAGCCAACTGGTTAGCGGACTTCTGAACCAAATTGTGGTTCAGAAGTCCTTCAGCAAACCCCTTTCAGATAAGAAATATGCAGCTTATAAAACCCACACCCAAAGATGTGTAAGGCATATCATGGTAGTGTTGGAGAAGACTCTTGAAAGTCCCTTGGACTGCACGAAGAGCAGCCCAGTCAATCCTAAAGGAAATCAACCCCGAACATTCATGGGAAGGAACTCATGCTGAAGCCAAAGCTCCAATAGTTTGGCCAGCTGATGTAAAGAGATGACTCATTGGAAAAGACCCTGATGCTGGAAAAATAGAAGGCAGAAGAAGAAAGGATGACAGAGGACAAGATGGTTGGATGGCATCACAAACTCAATGGACATTAGTTTGAGCAAACTCTGGGAGATGGGGAAGGACAGGGAAACCTGATGTGCTGCAGTCCATGGGACTACAAAGAGTCGGACACTACTAAGCAACTGAACCAATGTCATTTAACTCATAAAAATGGGAAGGTTTGCCATCAGTTAAATACCTCACTGTGTTACACTTTATGAATACTGACATATGAAGATGTCAGAGACACCTCCCCAGCTACGGCTACCTTGAAATAGACAGCCAGATTTTCTCTGAATCTCCAGATTTTTGTTTTGGAGTATTATCTTGCTTGTTGCTTTTCCCTGTGTTGCCAACAAGCTAGAAGATACTGTAGAATATTACTGCAACTGAGTGTGTATGGTCTTGGAGGGGGTGGATACTTGGCCCTCAATTATCATTACACCAAAATAGAGGAGAGCCTCTATTTTCTGACTTTTAGCCCAGGATGTTCTCTTATACTAATCTGTCTCCTTAAGGTATGTCAACTTATTAAAGTACATTAATACTTACAAAGTGGTATGTAGCCTCCTAAGAGGAAAGTATCATTGCAAGTGCAAGATAACTAAGAATTCTGAACATATTAATTAAGGTGTTTTATTTTCCAAATATATAGTGGTATCTTCAATAGTATTATATTCAATGTTGTAGCATTACCTAAATTGTAAAATGCCATTACGATTTGTGTTATTATCACTAATAATGAGGCAGATAGGCATATATGCTCATTCCCATGGTAAAGAGAAGATGTTCAAGTGTAGAGATTTTCATCATATTGTTCAAGGATACCCAAATAGTTCATAGGATATGGTATAGAATTTTCTATGAGGATATGCATATTCTGATATCCCTAGATTTTAGTTATAGATAATGTTATTTCAGAGATCTTTATTTGATCCTGTGTTGAGGGTCATACACCCTTGAAATAGATGAAACCTTGATGGAAGGAACTCATGCTGAAGCCAAAGCTCCAATAGTTTGGCCAGCTGATGTAAAGAGATGACTCATTGGAAAAGACCCTGATGCTGGAAAAATAGAAGGCAGAAGAAGAAAGGATGACAGAGGACAAGATGGTTGGATGGCATCACAAACTCAATGGACATTAGTTTGAGCAAACTCTGGGAGATGGGGAAGGACAGGGAAACCTGATGTGCTGCAGTCCATGGGACTACAAAGAGTCGGACACTACTAAGCAACTGAACCAATGTCATTTAACTCATAAAAATGGGAAGGTTTGCCATCAGTTAAATACCTCACTGTGTTACACTTTATGAATACTGACATATGAAGATGTCAGAGACACCTCCCCAGCTACGGCTACCTTGAAATAGACAGCCAGATTTTCTCTGAATCTCCAGATTTTTGTTTTGGAGTATTATCTTGCTTGTTGCTTTTCCCTGTGTTGCCAACAAGCTAGAAGATACTGTAGAATATTACTGCAACTGAGTGTGTATGGTCTTGGAGGGGGTGGATACTTGGCCCTCAATTATCATTACACCAAAATAGAGGAGAGCCTCTATTTTCTGACTTTTAGCCCAGGATGTTCTCTTATACTAATCTGTCTCCTTAAGGTATGTCAACTTATTAAAGTACATTAATACTTACAAAGTGGTATGTAGCCTCCTAAGAGGAAAGTATCATTGCAAGTGCAAGATAACTAAGAATTCTGAACATATTAATTAAGGTGTTTTATTTTCCAAATATATAGTGGTATCTTCAATAGTATTATATTCAATGTTGTAGCATTACCTAAATTGTAAAATGCCATTACGATTTGTGTTATTATCACTAATAATGAGGCAGATAGGCATATATGCTCATTCCCATGGTAAAGAGAAGATGTTCAAGTGTAGAGATTTTCATCATATTGTTCAAGGATACCCAAATAGTTCATAGGATATGGTATAGAATTTTCTATGAGGATATGCATATTCTGATATCCCTAGATTTTAGTTATAGATAATGTTATTTCAGAGATCTTTATTTGATCCTGTGTTGAGGGTCATACACCCTTGAAATAGATGAAATCTATATACTATGATGAAGCTGTTTTTCCCATTTATCCCTGAAATGGACATTCCTGTTCATATAATAGTCTTTTTCTATACTAGGTTGGACACACCCTTTCCCTTTTTCAGTATCTTGAATTGTCTATGTCCTTGATTTCCTTATTTTATGTTTTATTTCCTTGATATTTTCTCTTATTAGCTTTAATTAAACAAGAAATATCACTAAAAGATTTGAAATAGTTCATCAGTATCTAAAATGAAATGTAAATTCCTTCCCTCTAATTAAGTCCTATTTGATTTTGCTCAGGCAAACACCCTTAAGGGTTTCTCACATCTTCACTAGAAACTACACGATCAGGAAAAATCCATGTTGTATCTGGAGGTAGAAAACCCCAGTTAAAGATACAGTTTCCTAGCATGACCTTAAAATATCTCACGAAGTTCATTTTCAGTTTTAAAATTGGTGACTATTAGACTATTGTAGTGACCATATAAAATAGGGTGTAGAAAGGTGATGAAATTAGAAGACATATGAATGTAATTTACTGCATTTATTGTTGTAATTGTCCAGTTACTGAGTGTCTGACTCTTTGTGACCCCATGGACTGTAGCATGCCAGGCTCCTCTGTTTTCCGCTGTCTCCCAGAGTTTGCTCAGATTCATGTTCATTGAGCTGGTGATGCTATCCAGCCATCTCATCCTCTGCCCCCTCCTCCTTTTGCCTTCAGGCTTTCCCAGAATCAGGGTCTGTTACAGTTAGTCGGCTCTTCACATCAGGTGGCCAAAGTACTGGAGTTTCAGCTTCAGCATAGTCCTTCCAATGAATATTCAGAGTGGATTTCCTTTAGAATTGACTGGTTTGACTACCTTACAGTCCAAGGAACTTTCAAGAGTTGCTCAGTGGATTATGTTCCTTCACAGATTGTGTTAGGAAAAAAAAAAAAAGTCCTACTCAGATCAAATGTCCCTTTTACTCTATATACATTTAGCCTTTGTTGAGCTTGCTTTCATTCTCATATTAAATATCCCTTTGAATTAACCAGAAGTGATTTCTCACTTATTTACAAAGCCCACAGCATAGCATCTGTACCTCTGTTGGGTTTCTTATACCACCCTCCTCTGCTCTTTCTATATGTGTAGGGTCCCCAAATAGATCTCTAGCTCAATAGCTAGCTAGCTTCAGTTCTCTAGCCTTCCTCCTGTAGCATCCAGCGTTCCTTGTCAAAGAAGACATACTCATTACATATTTGTTAAGTTTTGAGTGAATTTAGAAATAGACACGTAGGTGATTTATGGAAGTATTTCAGAGCCCATGTGGATATTCATCCTCAGCACTTAGGTAACAAGCCTTAAAGACAGGAGCCAAAGTGTTGGCACAGCCTCTCACCCCTCTCTTGCCACTCACTCGCTGCTCTTAGAGCAGTGACTGAAATGGTACCTCAGCTCACGGCATCGCCTGACTGCTTCATCTGGGCTGGCTGCCTCTTTGACCTGGCCCAAATTCTCACACATAATACTCTGAATCCATCCTGCTGAGTCCAACCTGTATCTGCCAGTTTCATTTGCCCGTGGAGTCCTTTGGACCTTCTGGAGCACTGGGCTTTCTCTGCCTGCTGAGCCATTCAAACAGCACTAAAGACAGAAACCTATAGCTTATGCCTTTGTATCACTGACTTTCAGAGCTGCCTGAACAAATGGTTCTGGCTGCATTTCTTTCAAAGCATTGACTCAAGCAGACAGAAAGCTTCCTTCCAGGCAGTTATATTTACCACACAAATTTGTCAGCTTAACCAAACATTTCATTGTGCTAGGAGCAGAAATTTGAGCTGATTGATCTAAAGGGCTCAAACACTATGAAAGCAACGAAGGTACATCAGACTGCATAACAGTGTCGGCAGGACTCCACGATGATCACTAAATAAATGTTTTTCAGAGGAACTGCACTGTTGTCTCTCAACCTTCATCACCACCCCCATACTGGCTCCCACAATCAGGAACGTTCATAAGTGGTGGCATCTTAGGCTAAATGCAATGGTGATGTTAGCAGCAATCTTGAGATGGCTCAGGACCTTTGCCCTTTTTTTGGAGCTTGCTTTCATTCTCATATTAAATATCCCTTTGAATTAACCAGAAGTGATTTCTCACTTATTTACAAAGCCCACAGCATAGCATCTGTACCTCTGTTGGGTTTCTTATACCACCCTCCTCTGCTCTTTCTATATGTGTAGGGTCCCCAAATAGATCTCTAGCTCAATAGCTAGCTAGCTTCAGTTCTCTAGCCTTCCTCCTGTAGCATCCAGCGTTCCTTGTCAAAGAAGACATACTCATTACATATTTGTTAAGTTTTGAGTGAATTTAGAAATAGACACGTAGGTGATTTATGGAAGTATTTCAGAGCCCATGTGGATATTCATCCTCAGCACTTAGGTAACAAGCCTTAAAGACAGGAGCCAAAGTGTTGGCACAGCCTCTCACCCCTCTCTTGCCACTCACTCGCTGCTCTTAGAGCAGTGACTGAAATGGTACCTCAGCTCACGGCATCGCCTGACTGCTTCATCTGGGCTGGCTGCCTCTTTGACCTGGCCCAAATTCTCACACATAATACTCTGAATCCATCCTGCTGAGTCCAACCTGTATCTGCCAGTTTCATTTGCCCGTGGAGTCCTTTGGACCTTCTGGAGCACTGGGCTTTCTCTGCCTGCTGAGCCATTCAAACAGCACTAAAGACAGAAACCTATAGCTTATGCCTTTGTATCACTGACTTTCAGAGCTGCCTGAACAAATGGTTCTGGCTGCATTTCTTTCAAAGCATTGACTCAAGCAGACAGAAAGCTTCCTTCCAGGCAGTTATATTTACCACACAAATTTGTCAGCTTAACCAAACATTTCATTGTGCTAGGAGCAGAAATTTGAGCTGATTGATCTAAAGGGCTCAAACACTATGAAAGCAACGAAGGTACATCAGACTGCATAACAGTGTCGGCAGGACTCCACGATGATCACTAAATAAATGTTTTTCAGAGGAACTGCACTGTTGTCTCTCAACCTTCATCACCACCCCCATACTGGCTCCACACAAGCAATCAGGAACGTTCATAAGTGGTGGCATCTTAGGCTAAAATGCAATGGTGATGTTAGCAGCAATCTTGAGATGGCTCAGGCAGTTTAAATTCCACCTTGAAAATGTTGTTACAAACTCGGAGTAAAATTACAAGATATGATGAATCCTTGATTTGTTATTGCCGCTTTAACATCATCTCTGTCTTGTGTGTGTTTGTGCTTAACTCATCTTTCTGTAAAGCAGGAATTATTCACTTTTATCCTACTGCTGAACATGCTGTCTTCATAATTTAACATTAGGCTCACAACAAAAGCCTTCATGACTCAAATGCCATGGGGACCTCCTGTACCTTATAAAGTATACCTGGAAAAGGCAGCAAAGACTTATCATTCAAGAAGACAGAACAGTGGTTGGTATATGAGAAGAGTATATCACCAGTTATCTTTTTCAGTATATTTTGAAGGTAAGATAGTCAGACTGGTTGTCATTGTCATAACTGTTATCAGGTTTATATAATTTGTGTTTTCACTATTTTCTACACGTATAATTTAATTAAGTGTGATTTACTCTTTCATTATTCTTTTAGGGAAAGATTAAATTTGTAAGACAGAATTTTCAAATATTTCAAACAGCATTCAGGCAATAAACACCATTTACTTGGCAGATGGGCCTGGGGAGCCCTCACAGAGAAGGGTTGGGATATATTGGAGAACAGTCTGATGTGTCCCCATGGATTTTCTCATCTACGAGGCAGATGAGTAGCCCGATTCTTTCCAAGGGACTGTTGGCAAATTTTATACATTGGATTACACAAGAGGCAATTTTTAAAGCCACATAGTTTAAATTAATTTAGCAACAATATAAATGGGCCTTGTTCTTTTCCCAGTCTCCTCTAAATCTGTTGTGGTCTATTCATTATGTACGAGAGGAGCTGTATAAATATTTTAATTTGAATTTATTCAGTGAAGCAGTAACCAGAGAAAATCTTAGATTAAGCCTGTACATTAGCAGTTAGCTTCTTTTGAGTTTAATAGATTTGATGTTGTGGAGTAACGTTTGGTTCCCAAGAAAGTTAAGCAGAAAGTGCAGAGGCTTTCCAAAGACTTCTTGTCCTCACACCTGGACAAATCCTCCCCTAAGGCGTCATTCGTCAGAGAGGTACATTTGTCATAATTGAGGAACCTACATCGATACATCATTATCACCCTTGGTCCAGGGTTTGTATTGAAGTTTCTCCATGTTGTGCACCCTGTGGATCTGACAGATGTATAATAAATGACTTGTATCCATCACTGTTCTAACACATGAAATATTTTTTCACTTTCCAAAGTTTTATGTGTTCTGCCTGTTCATCATTCCCTCCTCTCTAATACTTCATAAACACTACTGTCTCTATAGTTTTCCATATTCCAGAATGTCATATAGTGGGGATCATAACATATGTGATCTTTTCAAACCAACTTCTTTCAATAGAAATATGCACTTGAGTTTCTTCTAGGTCTTTTCTTCTTTTGATAGTTTATTTCTTTTAAATATACAATAGTATTCTATAATCTGAATGTACCACATTTTATTTATCCATTCATTTACTGAGGGATAGTAGGTTAATAAATAACTTGCTTCTAAGTTTTGGCGCTCATGAATGGAGCTGCTATAAATATTCTTGTACAGATTTTTGTATAGACATGTTTTCTGTTCTTTTGGGTAGAGAGAAATGTGGTTGCTGGATCTTGTGGCCGTGGTCTGTTTGATTTTATAAGAAGCTGTCAAACTGCCTTCTAAAGTGGCTGTACCATTTTCATTCCAACCAGCAGTGAATGAGAGTGTCTGTTTTTGTACATCCTCATGAGCTTTTGGTGTTGTTAGTGTTTTGAATTTTGGTCATTTAGATTGATGTGTGGTGGAATCTCATTGTTTCTCTTGCAATTCCCTAATGATGGAATTACAAGCAATAGAACACTTTCCAGGTGACACTAGTGGTGAAGAAACTCTACCAATACAAGAGACATAAGAGATGGGAATTCTATCCCTGGGTTGGGAAGTCTCCCTGGAGGAGGGCAGGGCAACCCACTCCAGTATTCTTGTCTGGAGAATCCTGTGGACAGAGGAACCTGGCAGGCTATAGCCCATAGGATTACAAAGAGTCAGATACAACTGAAGTGACTTAGTAGCACACATGCAATGATGTATGATGTTGCAGTTTTTCATGTGCTTACTTGCATTTCTATATCTTCTTTGTTGTTTCCTTTTTTTTTTTTTGATGTGTCCATTTTTAAATTGAGTTGTTCACTTTCTTACTGATGAGTTTCTAGAGCTCTTTGTTTTAGACGACAATCTAAACTAATCTAAAGTCTAAATCTAAAATGTCTTTTGATTTTAGACAACAATCATTTACCAGTAAGTGTCCTTTGCTATATTTTATCTCTGTGATTGTTTTTTCATTTTCTTCATACTATCTTTCATAGATCAGTTTTTATTTTTTGAAGTCCAGCTAATCAATTATTTAATTTTTGGATTGTGTCTTTAGGAAGTAAGCAGATAGAAACTGATTTGCCTTTCTGAGCATCCATGATTAAGCCTCATTTTAAATCAATTTCACAGGAAATGGAAAGTCATATAAACCAAGAATTCATTTACTGTGTGCCCTTAGACACGTTTCTGAGCCCTCTAGACTTAAATGTGTTTAATTTTTAAATGTGGAAGATAAAATTCTATTTGTAATTTTTGGCAAGCACTTGGTATAATATAAAAAAAAATCACACTGGCAAATGGGAGGTACACAGTAAATACTATTTAATATTAATAGTATTAATGATAACATGAGTGCAGAGCAGAACAAGATATATCTATGGGATTCCCTGTGCATTGGTTTACAAAGGAAATCAGTGTACTTTGAGAAGATTTACATGGGACCCCTCTGCACTTTCAGAAAGCTCTTGGTAATTACTGAGTGGTAAAAGTAATGTTAAGCTGGGGTACTTCTGAAAACTTGAATTGTATGTACAGATTCCTGAGCTATAGCTAGTCTCTACTGACTTTATGTGGGACACTAAGGAAATTTTCAAAAAGCGATAGTAACAAAATGAAAACCCATCATTCCTGTTATCAAGGACTTTAATTAGAAATAGGACATACATGTAAAGTTTAATATTAGTAAAAGAATATCTGTTGTTCAAGTAAGTGTTCCTGAGAGAGTTTGATGATGTTCAAATAATGCATGTTCTGGGAGACTGTCTGTGTTTGTCTAACTCTCTTCTACTTCTTTCTGCCCATCCACACCTTGAACTCAATCTCAGTATCATGTCCTTATAAATAATACAGGTCTTTCAATTTCCTTGGGCCTCACATCCATGGATCTCTAAACGTTTCTAGTTTTTGCACATGATGCATCCCCCATAGTGTTATAGAATGACAAATGAAGTAGGGAGATTTTTTTTTAATGAATATCCTTGAAGCCTTTTCCTGTAATTAAAAATTTTTAGCATGTGTAAGAAATTATATAAATCATCACACTTTCTATTGCCAGAAGAAATAAGTTTAGAGTCCTACAGCTTCCAAATTCTAGGTCTGTCCCTGATTTAAATTCTGCATTTTTAATGTCACTTTAGGCCTTCTGTCTCTTCTTTACTAATTGGCATACTTTCTTTGTTCTTTGTATTTTACCCTTTTAAGAAATTCCGCGGTTTTTCTTCAGTCATCTTTAAGAATAACTCACCATAATTCACCACTGTTCATTATCAACTGACTCCAAAATCAAAATGACATATTCGGTTTAAATGCGATCTTATTTCAGCCACTGTTGGAGGCCATCATAGAGGATCACAGTATACCAGCTCTATAATAGTATCTCAAACTCATAACTGACTTTATTGACAAATTGCAGCTTGTAATCTGACTTTCTTTACTTCCTCCTTCTATCCCTCCAAGACAACCACTCTCACAAGACAAGTCAAATGTGGTTTCTGTGAATTCTAAGGGATGGTTCCAAGTCAAGAATTTATTGATCAACTGATGTTTGAAGTGCTAGGTTTAACAGTACTTTTGTCAAAGAGTAATATTATTTTGCAATAATATTTTTGTGGAAAGGCTGCCGTCGGCCAAAAATTGAATTTTGATGGCTCCACACAGAGGTCTGTAAAGCTTCATAGATTACTGCAATCAGGACCAATCCTATCCTTAAATATACACTTATGTTGATTGCGTGCACATCAGTAGTCTAAATTCTACAATACAGCACCACCAATCTGAAATTATGTAATGATCTGTGGCAAAATAAGTTACTGTTTTAGGAAAGTACCTGTGTCATAGATGTTTCCTATGAGAATGGTATTATATTGACACATATATTTACAAGTGAGATCAGACTTCTTTAGCAATTAACACAGAAACCAAGACTGTGGAGCAGATCCTTCCGTATCAAGTACATCTTGATGGACCAGAGATAGGTGAAACTGTACACAAACACAGCAGTCTGAAGACAGACTCAGACCTAAGACTGTGCCCCAGGAAATAATGGGGCAGGGTGAAGGCAGTAGGGCGTCTCTCCAGTAGGAGAATGTTGAGAAGGTCAGGTACAAAGGGAAATGTGAACATTCAAAAGGAAAACAATGCTCAACTCTTTACCATTTTGCCCATAGTAAGCCCTTCTGTTATAAGCCATGATGTATGCTTTGGAGCCATCACTTCTGTTATGTAGTATATATCATTCAGTTTTGATGGCTATTTCTGATTATCTTTAGTTGTGGTTGTTTTTTTTTTTTTCCTCTCAGATTCCCTGAACATTTTCTAGTATGTTATAACTTTAGTCTATGTAAGAATTAATTCCAAAAACATTTATTTAGTCTTTATCTGGTACAGTTTGGGAGATATGGCAGTACATTAAAAAAAAAAAAATTACTCATTGGAAAAGACCGTGATGCTGGGAAAGATTGAGGGCAGGAGGAAAAGGGGGTGGCAGAGGATGAGATGGTTGCATGGCATCACTGACTCAATGGACATGAGTTTGAGCAAACTCCAGGAGATAGTGAAGGAGAGGGAAGCCTGGCATGCTGCAGTCCGTGGGGTCACAAAAAGTTGGACTCAATTGGACAACAACAGTCTTAAAAAAAAAAAAAAAAAAAGCACGCACCTCAGTCTCATCATTAGAGTCTACTGGACAGAGACAGCCTTGTAAATAAGGAATTATAATATGTTATGCTAAGTGTAATTAGAGAGAGAGGTATATTCAGGGGCAGAAAGCATAGAGGGAGTAAATAGCTATTTTCATCAAAATGAATTCCATATTACTCTTTTTAGAAGCCCCACTTATGGGAACTTTGAAAGAGGCCAGAACTTATCTTCTTTTCCAGCCTGAGTCCACTTGGATTCAGGAGGGATGCCTCAAGAAAAGGCACATTCAGAAATGGTTCACACTAGCATAGTTAGCAGCAAAAGACATTTCATGATATTGAATCTAAAAATTAATTTCTCCCTTACCCACTGATATTTGTTAACAGAAAAAAAAATGGAAGAGTAGAAAATCTAACAGAAAAGGTAATGAGTTCTTATGAATTAATGAGGACTCTTGCAAATGGTAATAGGAAAAAAAATCTTCTGTATTCTTTTGATCTGTAAAACTGTCTTTTTTTCTCACAGAATCATAATTTAGGACTATCTCATGAGACTTATTGCCTTACAAGCCAAGAGAACTCATAGCTGAATTCATGGTGCTTGAGAAAATGTGGGTACTAACACATCTGCACAACTTTTCATTATGGAGTATGAAATCATCAGTGCTTTCTTAAATAATTATATATTTGCTTCTCTGGTTAATGGAGATTTTAGATCTTTCTAGAAGACCCTATTTAAAATAATCTTAGAATTTTTGCACTCTATTGTGACTGTAAATGGATTACCACAAATTTAGTGACTTGAAACAAAATAATTATATTATTTTACAGTTTTAGACACCGGAAGTCAAAAATCCATTTCACTGGGCTGAAATTAAGGTGTCAGCAAGGCTGTGTTTCTTGTTGGAGCCTCTCGAAATTCTGTTGCTTTCATTGACCCACTTCTAGAGGCCACCTACATTCCTTGGCTAGTCGTCCCCTTCAGCACCTTCAGAACCAACAGTGTAGCATCGTCTCTCCTCTCTGACCTCCTTTTCCATCCTTGTATCTTCTTTCTCTTACCCTGATTCTCCTGTCTCATCCTTATAAGGGTCCTTGTTTATAATTACGTCTGTCCCATTTGGATAATCTGGACTAATCTCCCATCTCCGAATCCTTTGTCATATCTACAAAGTTTCTTTCCCCATGTAAAATAAGGTATTCACAAGCTCCAGGGATTAGGAAGTGGATATTTATGGAAGGCCATTATGCAGTTTATCAAAGTGAAAGTTGCTCAGCTGTGTCCAACTGTTTGTAATTCTATGGACTCTAGCCTGCCAGGCTCCTCTGTCCATGGGATTCACCAGGCAAGAATACTGCAGTGGGTAGTGATTTCCTTCACCAGGGAATCTTCCCAACCTAGGGCTCAAACCTGGGTCTCCTACATTACAGGCAGATTCTTTACCATCTGATCCACCAGGAAGCCCTTATCACAGAAGGTAGTATTTTAAATTCTGTTTTTATATGTCAGTATTATCTTAGAAAAGATCTTCATAAGGGAAAAATATTCTTGAAGAAGCATACGGGAGGCTGGTGGTCTAGGCTAGATTGATAAAAAGAAGTCAGAAAGAATATGCTTGAATGTAAAAAAAAAAAAGAAAGAAAAGCACCACAAGAAGGCAAAAGGAAGATCCCTTCACCGTCAAATAAAATATTCACAGTGCACCATTTTATCAAGGACAATGTCCTAAGCAAAGACAAAACTTAATCCCTCTTTTTTACATGATACTATTTCCTTCTACCTCCTATATTTAATGTTTGTGGTCATATAACTGAGAACCTCAAAGAAATATTTAAAAATATGGCCAGAAGAAAAGAATAAAAGCTTTAGCTAAGGAAGGTCATTGTTCTTTTTCTTTTTTCTGGTGTGGCTTACTTTTTAAAAGGGTATCTGGTTGTTTCAATGGATGCCCTTAGAAATTAGATTTTCTTGAAGCGGTTTTTAAAAGGACACTGGAAATAAACTAACCCAGATTTTACAGAGAAAGTTCAATGTGTCACAAAAAAATGTAACATTCCTCATCTGTAATTATATTACTACTTAGTGATAGATTCAAACTTTGTTTCCCAAACCCAAGTCTCCAGACTCCCAATTCAGTTCTCTTCCCAGTAAGTCCATTAAGTCAGTGATTTTCATTTGAATTTGGGTCTCAGTCCAATGTACCAGCTACCCATGAGCCTCTTCCTTTCATAAATCAGTTAATCTGTGAGCCAGGAGCATTTTCTTACTACATTCAATAAAACACACGGACGCAGTCAGATCCGTGGGGAGTCATGGAGGAAGATCATGATCGTTATCCAGAAATGCTTGTCTCTGTTCTTAAAGAACTTTAAAATACCCACGATAGCCTGCCAGGAATTCTTTCCAAAAAAAATCCATGTATTGTTTCCCACAGTAAACAAGGAAACCCTCCTAACCTTTCCCTGTGTTATTATAAAGCTAAAATTTGCCCTAAGGCCAAAGTGGTTTGAGCACAGGGTTATTACATGACCATGAATAAAGAGATGTTGCTTATACACTCTGACAGCTTGAACTATTCACTTTCCAGAAACAAGTAGCAGAAAGAGCACAGTTATTTATTTATGCTTTAAAACACCCAGGAGAACAAACATCGTTTTTATACTGTTTTTGAGTTGCTCAAGCATTACATTCACTTTTGAGAATTAGTTGGCCAATATAATGAACAATCACTGTTTGTTCTGCTTTCCCCCACCCCAAAGCCAGTGTTTGTCTGCCTCTGCTATGAAGTATGTCGTGAGAGGCTGATCCCTTGGTACTGCATCAAATAGGCACTCTTGTCACCAGTTGACTTCTAGCGTATTTTCCCAGTGGGAGCACCCAGAGATAGAAGAGTGGAAGGAAAATGAGGTGGAGGCTTTTCTTTACCCCACTGGGCTGTACTTAATGTGAGTACAGCTCTTTAAGGGGGTTTGGGTGTCAGAAATATTCATTCTGGCACTTGTTAATGATGGTGAGGTATCGGGGGTAGGGGTACTACAAAGACAACTCCAAGTACAGCAAGAAAAAATGGGATTTTATCACCAAGGAACAGGGTTGTGGGGCTCAGTGAATGGAAAATTACAAAGAGAAAATATCAGCGATGATTCTAGCTCACATGGAGGCTTTTGCTGAAGACAGACCAGATTGATCCGACACTACCTGAAAGATAGTAGAGATGAAGAACCTGATAAGATATTAAAGGTGATCCGATATCAAGGGTGGAAAACTCTAGACAAACAGACTTACCAAGATTCTTGTTAAAACTGGACAATACTGAGACAGGAAGCCCAAAAGTCAGGGCCTAGTTGAGGAGTTCAGAGGAACCTGACTAAGGTTTGGTCAAGGAGAAACTCTTCAGGCCTGCTCTTGGTGATCTCAGGATGGGAACCTCTTTCCCTTCCTTTGCTCCTCCCATACAGTCAGCGTTCATGATCTCTTTCTGTTGCTGATGTCTAGGCATTTCACTCAATCCAACCCTCACATTACTAGCATCTTTGTTAAGTGTTTACATTTGAGTCACCTGAAGTTTTCCTATAAACCTATATCACTGATGACCATTTTCTATAAGAGGAAATTCAGTCGCCACTGGAGCATCTTTATAGCATCCCTGTGCTCTCTTATCTGCTGACTCTCTTCCATCCTCTGATTGGTCCAGGCTGCAGGTGGGATGTCAGGCAGGGGAAGGATCTCAGAAGGCTGCTGCCCAACTCTCTCTGAAATTAGTTGAGTCACCGACTTTTCCCCATCCAGTAAAGATTTTTTTTTGGCTCAAGCATTACATTCACTTTTGAGAATTAGTTGGCCAATATAATGAACAATCACTGTTTGTTCTGCTTTCCCCCACCCCAAAGCCAGTGTTTGTCTGCCTCTGCTATGAAGTATGTCGTGAGAGGCTGATCCCTTGGTACTGCATCAAATAGGCACTCTTGTCACCAGTTGACTTCTAGCGTATTTTCCCAGTGGGAGCACCCAGAGATAGAAGAGTGGAAGGAAAATGAGGTGGAGGCTTTTCTTTACCCCACTGGGCTGTACTTAATGTGAGTACAGCTCTTTAAGGGGGTTTGGGTGTCAGAAATATTCATTCTGGCACTTGTTAATGATGGTGAGGTATCGGGGGTAGGGGTACTACAAAGACAACTCCAAGTACAGCAAGAAAAAGTGGGATTTTATCACCAAGGAACAGGGTTGTGGGGCTCAGTGAATGGAAAATTACAAAGAGAAAATATCAGCGATGATTCTAGCTCACATGGAGGCTTTTGCTGAAGACAGACCAGATTGATCCGACACTACCTGAAAGATAGTAGAGATGAAGAACCTGATAAGATATTAAAGGTGATCCGATATCAAGGGTGGAAAACTCTAGACAAACAGACTTACCAAGATTCTTGTTAAAACTGGACAATACTGAGACAGGAAGCCCAAAAGTCAGGGCCTAGTTGAGGAGTTCAGAGGAACCTGACTAAGGTTTGGTCAAGGAGAAACTCTTCAGGCCTGCTCTTGGTGATCTCAGGATGGGAACCTCTTTCCCTTCCTTTGCTCCTCCCATACAGTCAGCGTTCATGATCTCTTTCTGTTGCTGATGTCTAGGCATTTCACTCAATCCAACCCTCACATTACTAGCATCTTTGTTAAGTGTTTACATTTGAGTCACCTGAAGTTTTCCTATAAACCTATATCACTGATGACCATTTTCTATAAGAGGAAATTCAGTCGCCACTGGAGCATCTTTATAGCATCCCTGTGCTCTCTTATCTGCTGACTCTCTTCCATCCTCTGATTGGTCCAGGCTGCAGGTGGGATGTCAGGCAGGGGAAGGATCTCAGAAGGCTGCTGCCCAACTCTCTCTGAAATTAGTTGAGTCACCGACTTTTCCCCATCCAGTGCCCCACATTTCTATGTTTTAAGATCTGGTGAATAGAATAGCGCGACAATGTGGAAATCACATAATTTATTACATTGGCCTTTTAGATCAGAGGCACCAATCTAGAGTACAGGTGGGTAGTCACAGCCTTCTTTTAACCCTTTAAACATAAAGCCTATTGTTTTCCTTCACTGCATTGTTCTCTTTCTATGAAACAAGCCCAATCCAAACTCATCTACAGACCTTTCCCACGGTAGACTTAACAGATTACAGTTGTCCCAGCTTCCAGTGCTGTTTGTTTGATTTGTAGCTGGTTTTCTTCATAACAGTATGATTACCCCAATGCTGGGAGATTTTGCCAAGGCAGCCAAGGGTGGAATGTGCACAGGCAAGTTTTGAATAAGACCTTGCATTCAATTTTGCTCATTTTATTTCAGGACTTTTGGTAATAATTTTTTTTTCAGTGGAAAGAATTCAGGTCATTCCAAGGTTTTGCATTTAAAAATGTCCTCTTTGTTATGTGTCTTGCTTTTACGAGGTCTGACTCTCTCTCCAAGTTCCAGTGTATCTGCTTTCTCCTACATCTATCATCTTAATTTTTTGTTACTTCCTCCTTTTCTGATACTTCAGATTTTTCTGTAAACCAACTGTTCCATTCAATATGTTCACCTGCTGATTACAAACTCTTTTGGTGTGTTTATTGAGATATGTCCTTAACTAATAGCAGAAAATGAAATACGAGAGTCTGTCTTTTTCCAGCAAAAATTTGGGTTTAATCTTCAGGCCTGCTCTTGGTGATCTCAGATGGGAACCTCTTTCCCTTCCTTTGCTCCTCCCATACAGTCAGCGTTCATGATCTCTTTCTGTTGCTGATGTCTAGGCATTTCACTCAATCCAACCCTCACATTACTAGCATCTTTGTTAAGTGTTTACATTTGAGTCACCTGAAGTTTTCCTATAAACCTATATCACTGATGACCATTTTCTATAAGAGGAAATTCAGTCGCCACTGGAGCATCTTTATAGCATCCCTGTGCTCTCTTATCTGCTGACTCTCTTCCATCCTCTGATTGGTCCAGGCTGCAGGTGGGATGTCAGGCAGGGGAAGGATCTCAGAAGGCTGCTGCCCAACTCTCTCTGAAATTAGTTGAGTCACCGACTTTTCCCCATCCAGTGCCCCACATTTCTATGTTTTAAGATCTGGTGAATAGAATAGCGCGACAATGTGGAAATCACATAATTTATTACATTGGCCTTTTAGATCAGAGGCACCAATCTAGAGTACAGGTGGGTAGTCACAGCCTTCTTTTAACCCTTTAAACATAAAGCCTATTGTTTTCCTTCACTGCATTGTTCTCTTTCTATGAAACAAGCCCAATCCAAACTCATCTACAGACCTTTCCCACGGTAGACTTAACAGATTACAGTTGTCCCAGCTTCCAGTGCTGTTTGTTTGATTTGTAGCTGGTTTTCTTCATAACAGTATGATTACCCCAATGCTGGGAGATTTTGCCAAGGCAGCCAAGGGTGGAATGTGCACAGGCAAGTTTTGAATAAGACCTTGCATTCAATTTTGCTCATTTTATTTCAGGACTTTTGGTAATAATTTTTTTTTCAGTGGAAAGAATTCAGGTCATTCCAAGGTTTTGCATTTAAAAATGTCCTCTTTGTTATGTGTCTTGCTTTTTACAAGGTCTGACTCTCTCTCTCCAAGTTCCAGTGTATCTGCTTTCTCCTACATCTATCATCTTAATTTTTTGTTACTTCCTCCTTTTCTGATACTTCAGATTTTTCTGTAAACCAACTGTTCCATTCAATATGTTCACCTGCTGATTACAAACTCTTTTGGTGTGTTTATTGAGATATGTCCCTTAACTAATAGCAGAAAATGAAATACGAGAGTCTGTCTTTTTTCCAGCAGGATAACTGAGGTAATTTTTCGATATTGCTTAGGAAAATAAAAGCTAGAGGTATAAATCGTGCATGCTGTATAATGTAATATATATCTTCATGTTACATGGCTACTTAATGCATCTGTACTTGGGATCTAGATAGGTTTCAAATTTTATTTTGTCCAATAAGCATGAGATTCTTAAAATTTCCCTATTTGTAGTTGTTACAGCCCCTATAAATAAGATAAAGCAATCTCAGGTGGATGTATACAATTCTTCCATCATTTATTAACCATCTACACTGGTCCCAGAGATGGGCTAAACTTTGGGATTATGAAGTTTAATAAAGCAGAGTTCTGTCCTTAAACTTTCTATGTGAGAAGTCAGGGATATTAAAATAATTATAATCCAAAATTTAAAGCATCACAGAGAGAAAGAGTAGTTAATAACTCTAATGAGAGTGACCAGCACATTTCGTACAAAAAGTTTGGGTATGGAAGGATGAATTGCTTGCCTCAGGCAGGCAGAGGAGCCCAAACTTGAGAAGACATCCAGACAGCACAGATTTGTCAGAAGACTTGGCTGCGGAAATGTGGAGTTGGAGCAGTTATGTCCCTGAGTCAGCATCTCAGTCCCTCTCGTTCTCCTGGTTCTATCCTTTCACTATTCTGCTTTCTAAAAAGGCCTGAATACCACTTTAGTGTTCCCCTGTCTTTCAGTCTTCCCATCATAGCAAAGATCTCAAAAGAATGTTTTAAATTTCAGGTTCAGTGTTACCCTCTGTCTTTTTTTTAAAATCTTCCCATCATTGGAAAGAATTCAGGTCATTCCAAGGTTTTGCATTTAAAATGTCCTCTTTGTTATGTGTCTTGCTTTTACAAGGTCTGACTCTCTCTCCAAGTTCCAGTGTATCTGCTTTCTCCTACATCTATCATCTTAATTTTTTGTTACTTCCTCCTTTTCTGATACTTCAGATTTTTCTGTAAACCAACTGTTCCATTCAATATGTTCACCTGCTGATTACAAACTCTTTTGGTGTGTTTATTGAGATATGTCCCTTAACTAATAGCAGAAAATGAAATACGAGAGTCTGTCTTTTTTCCAGCAGGATAACTGAGGTAATTTTTCGATATTGCTTAGGAAAATAAAAGCTAGAGGTATAAATCGTGCATGCTGTATAATGTAATATATATCTTCATGTTACATGGCTACTTAATGCATCTGTACTTGGGATCTAGATAGGTTTCAAATTTTATTTTGTCCAATAAGCATGAGATTCTTAAAATTTCCCTATTTGTAGTTGTTACAGCCCCTATAAATAAGATAAAGCAATCTCAGGTGGATGTATACAATTCTTCCATCATTTATTAACCATCTACACTGGTCCCAGAGATGGGCTAAACTTTGGGATTATGAAGTTTAATAAAGCAGAGTTCTGTCCTTAAACTTTCTATGTGAGAAGTCAGGGATATTAAAATAATTATAATCCAAAATTTAAAGCATCACAGAGAGAAAGAGTAGTTAATAACTCTAATGAGAGTGACCAGCACATTTCGTACAAAAAGTTTGGGTATGGAAGGATGAATTGCTTGCCTCAGGCAGGCAGAGGAGCCCAAACTTGAGAAGACATCCAGACAGCACAGATTTGTCAGAAGACTTGGCTGCGGAAATGTGGAGTTGGAGCAGTTATGTCCCTGAGTCAGCATCTCAGTCCCTCTCGTTCTCCTGGTTCTATCCTTTCACTATTCTGCTTTCTAAAAAGGCCTGAATACCACTTTAGTGTTCCCCTGTCTTTCAGTCTTCCCATCATAGCAAAGATCTCAAAAGAATGTTTTAAATTTCAGATTCAGTTTCTTACTCCTTCCTACTCATCTACTTGTTAACCCATAATGACTAGATTTTTAACATCTAATAACATTATTTTGTAAATATGGTTCATAAAGGATGTTCTCATCCTGGTCAATGCAATCTTCATAATGCTCACGGAATTTGACTAGAGTCATCAGACCAAATAGAGGACACTCTGGATTTTAATTACTAAGCTTAATTGGTAACATTTACACTTCAGATGTAACGGAGATGTTCTTAGGAGAAACATGTTTGATGCAGTCTTTGAGATATGGCAAGTTGCTGTTTATCTGAAACGCCCATTTTGCTGGGATGCCTGTATTTGTGTTTACTAAATCTGGACTCTAAGTTGTCCTTTTCTGCAGGTGAAACCACACCGTTCTATCATGTTTCTCCTGAGCCATGTCAGCCCCTTTCTTGGTGTTAGTTGTTCTTTCCCTATGACTCACAACTCTCCTTTCATCCAACATCTCTTCTTTGCTTCCAGAACAATATATCCAGTGCCTCCATGACATTTTCTTCTGGTGATCCTACAAGCATCTGAAACCCAACACACCCACAGTAAACATAGCATCTTTGCCCCAAACCTGCTTCCTGCTTGTAATTTTCATGTCAACAGAAAGGGCCCACCATCACCACCAACCCAACCCAGTTAGCAGAGTAGAAACCTGGCCATTATTCTAGACTCACCACCCCCCACACCACTTCCCTTTCCCATTACCCCACTCAGCCCAAAATGACTCCTGATAGTCCTCCTTATTAACATGGCTTAATTTGCCCTCTCTTCTGTGACTTCTCTGGAACCTTCCTAGTTTATAACTATTATCTCAGCCAGCATAGTAGGTTACCCTTCAGTGCATTTCCCTGTTTGACACATGCACACATACCTAGGCACACACATGGACACACACACACGCACTGTCTCTGATACATCTCCAGAATTTCAAATTTCATTGTCTTTCGTTTTACTTACTGTTCTTACATAACTTCTTATTTTCTATGAGATAAACCTGAAAACTTTATAGTTGATAGATCATACACTCCAGAATCTGGCCTCTACCAGCCTCTGTAGTCTTCTCTCTCAGGGATGAATGAACACATGTGTTCTGCTTTTTTTCATTGTCTCATACTTCATGTGTAGAAGGCAATCAATGGTTGTTTGTTATACAGAAGGTGTTCACAGAGTGACATCTGTCATGTCATCAGGTAAGAGAGCGTTTAGTGTGCACTAATGAGAGACTTGTTATGCTTGAGGGATTTGATATGATACAGCTGTTTCAGAAATGATATAAAAAAGAGCCCTGACCTTGGTGAATTTATGTGCAAATGTCTATACATATAAATATTTAAATACATATAAACATTAACAGCCCCTAAGAAGGTGAACATTCATATAAATATTTAAGTATGTTGAACCCACTTTACTCTTGGCGTAGTCAAGAAATATTGCTGTTCTGAGTGTTTGAATCCTGATTAATTGATCATCATTTTTTTAGCACTTAAACTAAATTAAAATATGATCCACTGTACAATTATGTGGGATGAAATTAAACATTTATCATGTCAAAAGATAGTTCTGACGACCATGCATTGTATTTATCTGTGATGAGTAGTTTTATTTATGAGAAAACAGAGAAACTTGTTTTGAGGCTATAGGTGTTTGTTCAGTGTCCTGAAACGCAAAGAATTCATACAGCATATAATTAAACTATCTCTAAGGTACATGTGAGCATGCTAAATTTCTTCAGTTGTGTCCAACTCTTTGTGACCCTAAGCACCTAGTCAGCCAGGATCCTCTGTCCATGGGATTCTCCAGGCAAGAATACTGGAGCCCCCCCTTTAGCCCAAAATGACTCCTGATAGTCCTCCTTATTAACATGGCTTAATTTGCCCTCTCTTCTGTGACTTCTCTGGAACCTTCCTAGTTTATAACTATTATCTCAGCCAGCATAGTAGGTTACCCTTCAGTGCATTTCCCTGTTTGACACATGCACACATACCTAGGCACACACATGGACACACACACACGCACTGTCTCTGATACATCTCCAGAATTTCAAATTTCATTGTCTTTCGTTTTACTTACTGTTCTTACATAACTTCTTATTTTCTATGAGATAAACCTGAAAACTTTATAGTTGATAGATCATACACTCCAGAATCTGGCCTCTACCAGCCTCTGTAGTCTTCTCTCTCAGGGATGAATGAACACATGTGTTCTGCTTTTTTTCATTGTCTCATACTTCATGTGTAGAAGGCAATCAATGGTTGTTTGTTATACAGAAGGTGTTCACAGAGTGACATCTGTCATGTCATCAGGTAAGAGAGCGTTTAGTGTGCACTAATGAGAGACTTGTTATGCTTGAGGGATTTGATATGATACAGCTGTTTCAGAAATGATATAAAAAAGAGCCCTGACCTTGGTGAATTTATGTGCAAATGTCTATACATATAAATATTTAAATACATATAAACATTAACAGCCCCTAAGAAGGTGAACATTCATATAAATATTTAAGTATGTTGAACCCACTTTACTCTTGGCGTAGTCAAGAAATATTGCTGTTCTGAGTGTTTGAATCCTGATTAATTGATCATCATTTTTTTAGCACTTAAACTAAATTAAAATATGATCCACTGTACAATTATGTGGGATGAAATTAAACATTTATCATGTCAAAAGATAGTTCTGACGACCATGCATTGTATTTATCTGTGATGAGTAGTTTTATTTATGAGAAAACAGAGAAACTTGTTTTGAGGCTATAGGTGTTTGTTCAGTGTCCTGAAACGCAAAGAATTCATACAGCATATAATTAAACTATCTCTAAGGTACATGTGAGCATGCTAAATTTCTTCAGTTGTGTCCAACTCTTTGTGACCCTAAGCACCTAGTCAGCCAGGATCCTCTGTCCATGGGATTCTCCAGGCAAGAATACTGGAGTGGGTTTCCATGTTCTCTTCCAGGGGGTCTTCCTGACCCAGGGATAGAACCTGTGTCACTTTATGTCTACCTGCATTGGCAGGCAGGTTTTTTACCACTAAGGCCACCTGGGAATCCCAAGTGGTACACGCTATTATTATTTGACTAATAAAGATTTTCCTCAGTCATAAGCTTAAATGTGTATAGTGGAAATGAACACATATTGTAAATTTGCAAAACTCCTCAGAGCATTGATATCAACCAGATGCTTGTGCCACATTTAACCTTCCAGATAATATGTATGAATGAAAAGAAATTATAAATGGAATAGGGAGTCTTGTTTGCCTTTAATAAAATCATTCCTTTTGGTGTGCTAGAGCCAAAGCATGGTAGAATTCATGTTGGATAATGCAATCCCATTTGAAGGCTCTGTAGAATGATTTCTATTTAGTTAGTAACAAGTGGAGCTTGGGGTATTATTAGGCAGAATTACAACAGCAGTGCACCACTGAGCAAAGGGAGATCGTGGCATTTCCTCTAAACAGCATCTTTAAAAGTCTGGCTGTTAAAACTAATGTTGTGAAGCTTCAGTTCTTTTGAATTGAGACTACAGGGAATAAGAAAGAATCATAATTATTAGCTAGGAATTGATGCTAAATTTGTTTATTCACTGATTTCCCACCACTTTCTATAGTATGTAAATGAGATCTTTACTTAGAAAAAGCGTTCCCACTCTGAGACAGATGACAGCTGTTCAAGCCCAGGGGAGAAAGAAAGCACAGCTTTCTCTTCAGCCTTTTCTTCCCCTTCAGCTCAGTTTCCCAAGCCTCGTGGAGTTTTCCCAGAATCCCCTGAGCAGGAACTGTCTTGTGCTGATTGATGAGTCATCCTATCAGAGCTCACTGCTTCGTAGCTGCACGTCTACCAATTGAACAGCATAAACTGGGCCTCAAAAATCCACTTGCTCAGTGCTGTTGGAATTGTGAGCTCTTTAGCAAGGGGTGTCTAGTTTCCTATGACTCTCGTTAGTAGACATGGCATCGGAGTGATACGACTAGCATGTCTTCAGCAAGACTTCAGAACATCTCGTTGAAGTTTATAACACTGCAAATGAGGTGTAGGAAAAGGCAGACATGCACACAGAGTCCTTCAGACCTTCAGCCAGAGGCACGTATAGGCTGGACTATAGCAGAGGGGAGGTGGAATGGAGGCCTCATTCTGGTGGGAGATGGGAGACAGGTGATTTTTGATTTTTGATTTGTCTGCTTCTGTCTCCCCAACCCCACTGCATTCTGTAGTATGCTTAGGAAATGACTCAGTGATCACACTTTCTACTGGATCTCAGTCCTGCCAGCACCTCCCTAGGCATAGAAAAGACCAGCTGTCCTGAGAGCTGATGCTTGGTACTGATGATCCATTGTAGTTAGAACTTTTGTCTCCGACCCTTCTCTTCTCCCTGGAGGCTCTTTTCTGGGTAGACACTCCCCAGATCTGAGAAACTTTAGCATCCCTACTCAGGCATGGCTTCCTTAAGTACTCTGGGTTCCCCAAAATGCCTGCATCTCCTGACAATTAGACACCCCAGTCCGTAGGAGGGAGCTCTTTTTTTTCAGTGGAGCTTGGGTATTATTAGGCAGAATTACAACAGCAGTGCACCACTGAGCAAAGGGAGATCGTGGCATTTCCTCTAAACAGCATCTTTAAAAGTGGCTGTTAAAACTAATGTTGTGAAGCTTCAGTTCTTTTGAATTGAGACTACAGGAATAAGAAAGAATCATAATTATTAGCTAGGAATTGATGCTAAATTTGTTTATTCACTGATTTCCCACCACTTTCTATAGTATGTAAATGAGATCTTTACTTAGAAAAAGCGTTCCCACTCTGAGACAGATGACAGCTGTTCAAGCCCAGGGGAGAAAGAAAGCACAGCTTTCTCTTCAGCCTTTTCTTCCCCTTCAGCTCAGTTTCCCAAGCCTCGTGGAGTTTTCCCAGAATCCCCTGAGCAGGAACTGTCTTGTGCTGATTGATGAGTCATCCTATCAGAGCTCACTGCTTCGTAGCTGCACGTCTACCAATTGAACAGCATAAACTGGGCCTCAAAAATCCACTTGCTCAGTGCTGTTGGAATTGTGAGCTCTTTAGCAAGGGGTGTCTAGTTTCCTATGACTCTCGTTAGTAGACATGGCATCGGAGTGATACGACTAGCATGTCTTCAGCAAGACTTCAGAACATCTCGTTGAAGTTTATAACACTGCAAATGAGGTGTAGGAAAAGGCAGACATGCACACAGAGTCCTTCAGACCTTCAGCCAGAGGCACGTATAGGCTGGACTATAGCAGAGGGGAGGTGGAATGGAGGCCTCATTCTGGTGGGAGATGGGAGACAGGTGATTTTTGATTTTTGATTTGTCTGCTTCTGTCTCCCCAACCCCACTGCATTCTGTAGTATGCTTAGGAAATGACTCAGTGATCACACTTTCTACTGGATCTCAGTCCTGCCAGCACCTCCCTAGGCATAGAAAAGACCAGCTGTCCTGAGAGCTGATGCTTGGTACTGATGATCCATTGTAGTTAGAACTTTTGTCTCCGACCCTTCTCTTCTCCCTGGAGGCTCTTTTCTGGGTAGACACTCCCCAGATCTGAGAAACTTTAGCATCCCTACTCAGGCATGGCTTCCTTAAGTACTCTGGGTTCCCCAAAATGCCTGCATCTCCTGCACAGTATTAGAATTCAGGGCCCTCAAGTACCCTGATAGGAGGGGAGCTCAAAAATGTTTCACATGAAGGTGCTGATGGTCAATTTCAATGTAATATGTGACTTCCCTCAGAATTATGTATATTTAAAGCAGAAATGTGAGGCAAGAAAATATATGAATGTAAAGGAAAAAAAAAAAAAAGGCATGGCCACTGATCAGGTACAATCAGTTTGGTAGACGTTTGGAAGAGAATCAGTAGTACAGAGGAGGTATTTCAATTTTCCTTCAAATTTTACTTGAGAGACTGGTATTAGTAATAATAATACTTTCTAGGTGGCTCAGTGGTAAGGAGTCTCCCTGAAAATGCAGAATACATGGGTTAGATCCCCTGGAGGAGGAAATGGCAATCCACTCCAATGTTCTTACCTGGGAAATCCCATGAACAGAGGAGCCTATGTCTCCTGCATTGGTGGTGGAGCATTTACCATTTGAGCCACCTGGGAACCTCTAATAGTAATAACTCAATTTAGAGATATTATTTAATATGTATACATATACTAAAGATAGTATGTGTGTATATATGTATATATATATATATATATATATATATATGTATAATATAGCTATACATACTGTACTGTCAGGATCCCAATACAGGCTGACAAGGTCCCTGCATAAGGAGGACAGATGGCCACGGGCCTGTCCTTGGCTCATCCCAGAATGGCCTCCACCTGTCTACAGGAGTGTGGTCTGGCCCAGTGTTCTAACTCAGCACATTTGGCTGTATGTACCAACCCTGACCTGACTCTAACCCTGCAGCTATTTCCACGCACCCTTAACCTTCTTCCCTGTTCCCAAGAAGAGACAAAAGTATAAAGCAAGAGTCGGGTAAACATCCAGCTCTGGGGTTTCAGATCTGAGAAAGACTCAGTGATCACACTTTCTACTGGATCTCAGTCCTGCCAGCACCTCCCTAGGCATAGAAAAGACCAGCTGTCCTGAGAGCTGATGCTTGGTACTGATGATCCATTGTAGTTAGAACTTTTGTCTCCGACCCTTCTCTTCTCCCTGGAGGCTCTTTTCTGGGTAGACACTCCCCAGATCTGAGAAACTTTAGCATCCCTACTCAGGCATGGCTTCCTTAAGTACTCTGGGTTCCCCAAAATGCCTGCATCTCCTGCACAGTATTAGAATTCAGGGCCCTCAAGTACCCTGATAGGAGGGGAGCTCAAAAATGTTTCACATGAAGGTGCTGATGGTCAATTTCAATGTAATATGTGACTTCCCTCAGAATTATGTATATTTAAAGCAGAAATGTGAGGCAAGAAAATATATGAATGTAAAGGAAAAAAAAAAAAAAGGCATGGCCACTGATCAGGTACAATCAGTTTGGTAGACGTTTGGAAGAGAATCAGTAGTACAGAGGAGGTATTTCAATTTTCCTTCAAATTTTACTTGAGAGACTGGTATTAGTAATAATAATACTTTCTAGGTGGCTCAGTGGTAAGGAGTCTCCCTGAAAATGCAGAATACATGGGTTAGATCCCCTGGAGGAGGAAATGGCAATCCACTCCAATGTTCTTACCTGGGAAATCCCATGAACAGAGGAGCCTATGTCTCCTGCATTGGTGGTGGAGCATTTACCATTTGAGCCACCTGGGAACCTCTAATAGTAATAACTCAATTTAGAGATATTATTTAATATGTATACATATACTAAAGATAGTATGTGTGTATATATGTATATATATATATATATATATATATATATGTATAATATAGCTATACATACTGTACTGTCAGGATCCCAATACAGGCTGACAAGGTCCCTGCATAAGGAGGACAGATGGCCACGGGCCTGTCCTTGGCTCATCCCAGAATGGCCTCCACCTGTCTACAGGAGTGTGGTCTGGCCCAGTGTTCTAACTCAGCACATTTGGCTGTATGTACCAACCCTGACCTGACTCTAACCCTGCAGCTATTTCCACGCACCCTTAACCTTCTTCCCTGTTCCCAAGAAGAGACAAAAGTATAAAGCAAGAGTCGGGTAAACATCCAGCTCTGGGGTTTCAGACAAGTGTATAAAAAATGTGCTTCAATAAATGACACCACCTTTCAGACCATCAGCCTGACTGGGTCCTTCTGATCCCAGCTTTTGTGTTCTGCTTCTTTTCTCATTTCCCACCATCCTCTCCTCCAGCCTGCACAAGAGGGCCACATTACATATCATATATAGTATCTATAAATTGAGTTATTAGTAAATTATGCTTTTACAAATAAGTTGTCTTAATTTTATGTAACCTGACACAAATTAAAACACCATTTAGTGAACAAAAACTGATGAAAACCCTTATTAGTTTTGGATTGTTGTTCCATTTTACAATAAAATAGACTTACAAGGAGATAAGATCTATGGCCCACAATCAAGTAGTGAATTTTTTATCAGTTACTATAAGTATATTTCTGTGTTAAGGAATATACACATATGGGTGCATGAAAAATTCTCCCATGTTTCTTTTAAAAGCAGTTATATAGTTTTCATTCCAAGTACATATCATGATGAATATGTCTATATAATAAAGGATGTATGCATATATTGGCATACAGGAAAAGAAACTTCTAGTACTCAGTTGTGTCTCTTTTGTGACCCCATGGACTGTAGCCCACCTGGCTCCTCTGTCCATGGAATTTTTCAGGCAAGAATACTGGAGTGGGTTGCCATGCCCTTCTCCAGGAGATCTTTCCATCCAGGGATGGAACCCATGTCTCGTGTATGGGCAGCTGGATTCTTTACCATTAAGCCACCTTGGCTTTGCATATTAACATATGTAAACACTGGCACCCCCAAAATGGGCAACTCTGACCCTCAGGAAGTAAAGTCTGCCTTGTCCATGATTTCCTCTCCTTTCTGTTCTCTCTTAGCACACATGAGCTTCTCACTGGAGGACACATGACAGAGGGACTTCCATCCCTGGTCAGCGGTGCCTGATGATGCTATTGAAGGGAAGACACTATGGTGCTCAGGGTTAAGTTTGCTTGGTATCCACGGCTGTTTTACATTAACTCAGACACATTACTGAATATAGTTTCCATTGGTTCTATGTTGTGTATCATTTTTTCTGTGGGTACACTGGGCTGTGCAGCTCGCACACGCTGCATTTCATATGAAGAGAGTTGATAATCTAGCGGCAGAGTGATCAGTTCAGTGCCAGTGCACAACATGGCAGATTTAACATTTTTTTTTTTTTAATTTTGGCCTCTTTTATTGGTTATTCATTTATTTTCATCCATCTTTATTCCTTGACCTGTGTCGGCCTGCCATCGCAGTGGCCCCTCTCATTGCAGAGCCCCAGCCCTGTGCACATGTGCTCCAGAGCCATGGCTCATAATCGGACACATCAGTCCAGCCGCTCCGTGGCATGTGGGATCCTCCCAGGCCAGGGATTAAACCAGTGCCCCTTGCACTGTAAGGTGGACTCTTTACCCACTGGACCATCAGGGAAGCCGAAGATCTGAAATTTTATTCTTGATGGCCACTTAGATTGTTCCTGCCAACACAATGCTAGAATCTAGTAGATGCTCAATAAATGTTTACTAAGTAGAAAAGTGAGGAATAGATGCCTTCTGTGTATTCAGTAGGCTTCCCCCCATGGCTCAGCAGTAAAGAGTCCTCATGTAATGTAGGAGCCACCGAAGATAGAAGTCTGATCCCTGGGTTGGGAAGATCTCCTGCAAGAGGGCATGGGAACCCACTCCAATCAGTATTCTTGCCTGGAGAAGTCGATAAACAGAGGAACCTGGTGGGCTACAGTCCATGGGGCTGCAAAGAATTGGACACTACTGAAGTAACTTATACACGCACATGTATTCAATGGAGTCTTAATCTAGATCTTTAATATGAGGCTCCTCTGTCCATGGAATTTTTCAGGCAAGAATACTGGAGTGGGTTGCCATGCCCTTCTCCAGGAGATCTTTCCATCCAGGGATGGAACCCATGTCTCGTGTATGGGCAGCTGGATTCTTTACCATTAAGCCACCTTGGCTTTGCATATTAACATATGTAAACACTGGCACCCCCAAAATGGGCAACTCTGACCCTCAGGAAGTAAAGTCTGCCTTGTCCATGATTTCCTCTCCTTTCTGTTCTCTCTTAGCACACATGAGCTTCTCACTGGAGGACACATGACAGAGGGACTTCCATCCCTGGTCAGCGGTGCCTGATGATGCTATTGAAGGGAAGACACTATGGTGCTCAGGGTTAAGTTTGCTTGGTATCCACGGCTGTTTTACATTAACTCAGACACATTACTGAATATAGTTTCCATTGGTTCTATGTTGTGTATCATTTTTTCTGTGGGTACACTGGGCTGTGCAGCTCGCACACGCTGCATTTCATATGAAGAGAGTTGATAATCTAGCGGCAGAGTGATCAGTTCAGTGCCAGTGCACAACATGGCAGATTTAACATTTTTTTTTTTTTAATTTTGGCCTCTTTTATTGGTTATTCATTTATTTTCATCCATCTTTATTCCTTGACCTGTGTCGGCCTGCCATCGCAGTGGCCCCTCTCATTGCAGAGCCCCAGCCCTGTGCACATGTGCTCCAGAGCCATGGCTCATAATCGGACACATCAGTCCAGCCGCTCCGTGGCATGTGGGATCCTCCCAGGCCAGGGATTAAACCAGTGCCCTTGCACTGTAAGGTGGACTCTTTACCCACTGGACCATCAGGGAAGCCGAAGATCTGAAATTTTATTCTTGATGGCCACTTAGATTGTTCCTGCCAACACAATGCTAGAATCTAGTAGATGCTCAATAAATGTTTACTAAGTAGAAAAGTGAGGAATAGATGCCTTCTGTGTATTCAGTAGGCTTCCCCCCATGGCTCAGCAGTAAAGAGTCCTCATGTAATGTAGGAGCCACCGAAGATAGAAGTCTGATCCCTGGGTTGGGAAGATCTCCTGCAAGAGGGCATGGGAACCCACTCCAATCAGTATTCTTGCCTGGAGAAGTCGATAAACAGAGGAACCTGGTGGGCTACAGTCCATGGGGCTGCAAAGAATTGGACACTACTGAAGTAACTTATACACGCACATGTATTCAATGGAGTCTTACTCTAGATCTTTAATATGATGTGGTCAAAAAAATAAGATTATGACATCACATATTTTATTGAATTATTTAAATTAATAAAGTATTCAAAGTAATGCATACATTAAAGATTTTCTTTAGCATAACTACACTAGTATATATTTTTAAAATCATCACTGGTGACTATGAAGTTCAAACTAAATAATACTGTCTACATTTTATATGGTTTTCAACTTGTGGCATGCCAAAATACTGGTTATTCATATTTCCCAAACACACACGTGGTCTGGGAAATTCGGTTTCCCTCTTCCTGTCCCACGTTTCTGTTCTCTGAGTGAAATATGACCTTTCTGTCGCTTCTCGAGTTCCAACTGTCTATGTCCTCATCTCCAGTTAGGTTAGACTGGGATTTCCTTTCTTCCCACATGCTTTGTGTTGCAGTTCACAGAGAGACAGATCTTAGCATCTGAAGAGACCTTGGACTGGCTTGCTGCCTGGGGTCAGAAAGGTACATTTTGCCAGTTGATAGAAGAAATCCACAGGAGGCCTGAAGAGTAAATGTGTGGAATTGAAAAGCTGGTAGGAGTGGAAGAGAAAGGAGGGGCTGGACCTTCAGGACTCTTTCTTTCTTTTAATACACATTTATTTGAGCCCTCTTCCACTTTCATTTCTGTATGCTAGTGACAAAACTAAGTGTTTTAAAACTCCTTTCAGTGGTTCGAGGTCTCCTTGAGTATTTCCTCCTAACTTAAGTGTTGGTCTATACTGTTAGGTATACTAAAAGTTTTGTCTTTTCATTAGTAACTGCAGAATCTAGTAGATGCTCAATAAATGTTTACTAAGTAGAAAAGTGAGGAATAGATGCCTTCTGTGTATTCAGTAGGCTTCCCCCCATGGCTCAGCAGTAAAGAGTCCTCATGTAATGTAGGAGCCACCGAAGATAGAAGTCTGATCCCTGGGTTGGGAAGATCTCCTGCAAGAGGGCATGGGAACCCACTCCAATCAGTATTCTTGCCTGGAGAAGTCGATAAACAGAGGAACCTGGTGGGCTACAGTCCATGGGGCTGCAAAGAATTGGACACTACTGAAGTAACTTATACACGCACATGTATTCAATGGAGTCTTAATCTAGATCTTTAATATGATGTGGTCAAAAAAAAATAAGATTATGACATCACATATTTTATTGAATTATTTAAATTAATAAAGTATTCAAAGTAATGCATACATTAAAGATTTTCTTTAGCATAACTACACTAGTATATATTTTTAAAATCATCACTGGTGACTATGAAGTTCAAACTAAATAATACTGTCTACATTTTATATGGTTTTCAACTTGTGGCATGCCAAAATACTGGTTATTCATATTTCCCAAACACACACGTGGTCTGGGAAATTCGGTTTCCCTCTTCCTGTCCCACGTTTCTGTTCTCTGAGTGAAATATGACCTTTCTGTCGCTTCTCGAGTTCCAACTGTCTATGTCCTCATCTCCAGTTAGGTTAGACTGGGATTTCCTTTCTTCCCACATGCTTTGTGTTGCAGTTCACAGAGAGACAGATCTTAGCATCTGAAGAGACCTTGGACTGGCTTGCTGCCTGGGGTCAGAAAGGTACATTTTGCCAGTTGATAGAAGAAATCCACAGGAGGCCTGAAGAGTAAATGTGTGGAATTGAAAAGCTGGTAGGAGTGGAAGAGAAAGGAGGGGCTGGACCTTCAGGACTCTTTCTTTCTTTTAATACACATTTATTTGAGCCCTCTTCCACTTTCATTTCTGTATGCTAGTGACAAAACTAAGTGTTTTAAAACTCCTTTCAGTGGTTCGAGGTCTCCTTGAGTATTTCCTCCTAACTTAAGTGTTGGTCTATACTGTTAGGTATATATGTGTGTCTTAAATAACAGACCCCCCTTATAATGATAGGTACAAAAGATAAATAGTGGTTACATTCAGTCTGTTAACACTTTTTATGCCAATGAAAAGTATTTTAAGATGAAAAATATCCTATATTTTGAAGTGCATATTATATATGCAGAGCTTCTCAGGTGGCTCAGTGTTCAGGAATCTGCCTGCCAGTGCAAGAGACATGGGTTCAATCCCCTGGTCGGGAAAATCCCCTGGAGAAGAAGATGGAAGCCTACTTCAATATTCTTGCCAGGAAAATCCCATGGACAGAGGAGCATGGTGGGCTACAGGCCATGGGATCACAAAGAGTCAGACTCAGTTGAGTGACTGAGCGCACACACACAACATATTATACATGTATATAACAGCATTTCATTTTTATTTCAGTTAAAAGTCAGGAATTTGGGTGCTTAGATGTGTTTAATTAAGGACAAGCCTGGTACAGTTTTCACGCCAGCTTTAGCTTCTCTGTGGAATCTGGTAGAATACAGGGTAGGAATAAAGCTAGCATCTCCTAATATTACGCATGTAGGTAGCATGATATCCTAAAAATCAAGACATCTAGGTCTTTAATCTCTTGCTAATATAAACTGGGTAAGAGATGGGGGCTGCAGTTGGTCATCTTTAAAGTCTATTCCAGCTTTAAGCAGTTTTTAATGAGAAGTTGATTGTCAAACTGAAAATGAGCATTTGGTTGGTCAAAGGAGCCACATTTGCATGAGGGGCCCCTGAGACACTGAATGTTAATAAGTGCCAGAGGACTTGCAGCAAATCAAAACACAAGTGCTGCTAAAATGAGTGTATGGGAAAGAAATGATTATTTTACTTAAAAGGCATGGGGTGGACTGTAGAATATAATGCAGGGAGGCTTGGTGACTATATGAGACTGAACAAGGCTGTTGTTATCTGAGCCTATGTTGTAAGGAGAATCCAAATGATCCAATATATTCCCCTGTTATTTTCCACTTGAAATGTAGACAGCTAATTTTATTTTTCAGTTTTCACTTTAAGCAAAACCCAGCAGTAAGGACTATGATGAAAGACCCAAAGCTGTTGGGAGGAAATTTTCATGTGGCATCTCGTTTGTCTTTACCTTTAACTTTTAAAAAGTATAATAGCCATATGGCAGTTTTATGTTAAATTATGTTTTGCTGTGAGTTAGACTGTATGCAACATACTCTAGGCACTCACCATGAATATGTGAAAGCTTCGTTGAGTTGTAACACATTTCAACTTTCTTTTCGACTCTCTCCATCAGAAGGCTCTCTATTGGAAGCAGAGAAATTCTCTGAATGCTCTTCAGAGAATTCCTCTGCTTCCTTTATGTCATCTCTTTGCTGACCCTAAATAATAATTTTTTAAAATCCATATTATATTAGTCTGCTAGGGTTTACCATAGCTAGATACACACCCTGGAAGACTTAAACAACAGGCATATATTTTCTCATAGTTCTGAAGGCTGGGGTCCCAACATCAGGTTCTAGATGTGATTACTAATTTCAGTTAAAAGTCAGGAATTTGGGTGCTTAGATGTGTTTAATTAAGGACAAGCCTGGTACAGTTTTCACGCCAGCTTTAGCTTCTCTGTGGAATCTGGTAGAATACAGGGTAGGAATAAAGCTAGCATCTCCTAATATTACGCATGTAGGTAGCATGATATCCTAAAAATCAAGACATCTAGGTCTTTAATCTCTTGCTAATATAAACTGGGTAAGAGATGGGGGCTGCAGTTGGTCATCTTTAAAGTCTATTCCAGCTTTAAGCAGTTTTTAATGAGAAGTTGATTGTCAAACTGAAAATGAGCATTTGGTTGGTCAAAGGAGCCACATTTGCATGAGGGGCCCCTGAGACACTGAATGTTAATAAGTGCCAGAGGACTTGCAGCAAATCAAAACACAAGTGCTGCTAAAATGAGTGTATGGGAAAGAAATGATTATTTTACTTAAAAGGCATGGGGTGGACTGTAGAATATAATGCAGGGAGGCTTGGTGACTATATGAGACTGAACAAGGCTGTTGTTATCTGAGCCTATGTTGTAAGGAGAATCCAAATGATCCAATATATTCCCCTGTTATTTTCCACTTGAAATGTAGACAGCTAATTTTATTTTTCAGTTTTCACTTTAAGCAAAACCCAGCAGTAAGGACTATGATGAAAGACCCAAAGCTGTTGGGAGGAAATTTTCATGTGGCATCTCGTTTGTCTTTACCTTTAACTTTTAAAAAGTATAATAGCCATATGGCAGTTTTATGTTAAATTATGTTTTGCTGTGAGTTAGACTGTATGCAACATACTCTAGGCACTCACCATGAATATGTGAAAGCTTCGTTGAGTTGTAACACATTTCAACTTTCTTTTCGACTCTCTCCATCAGAAGGCTCTCTATTGGAAGCAGAGAAATTCTCTGAATGCTCTTCAGAGAATTCCTCTGCTTCCTTTATGTCATCTCTTTGCTGACCCTAAATAATAATTTTTTAAAATCCATATTATATTAGTCTGCTAGGGTTTACCATAGCTAGATACACACCCTGGAAGACTTAAACAACAGGCATATATTTTCTCATAGTTCTGAAGGCTGGGGTCCCAACATCAAGGTTCTAGCTGGCCTTCCCTCTGTGTGTCTGTGGACATCCTTCCTGTTGGATTAGAGCCATGCTTATGACCTCATTTAACTTTACCTCTTTAAAGGCTGTGTCTCTAAATACAATTGCACTGCGAGTTAGGTCTTCAAAATATGGATTTTGGGGAAAACAATTCCACTCATACCAACCTATAAAATTATTTTCACTTTCTTGGAAATTTTAATTCCGCAACTGAAGATATTTTCACATGTTCTTTTCTAATCTGATTTAAATTGGAAAATAAAACATAAGCCTTAAAGAATTTTTTTCCCTTAGAGAATTCTACTCTGATATCCAAAATTTAAAAGTAAGTCCATCTCTGAAAGGAGAGAAACAGCGGTTGCCATCTGCTTCTACTGTCTTAGTCAGTTTAAAGGCAGAACTTACTCCTGGATCCATATGTGAAAGGCACACAGTTCTTCTGTTGAAAGCTACGGGAAAGGTACAATGTTTCTTGTTACTCTCCAATGACATTTTAAGGTTTAGCAGTTCTTCACTCATTATTTCATTCACTGATAAGTTTTCAATAAATACCTACCGTGTGGCAATCACTATTTTAAGCATTAGAGCAACAATGAACAGCCAAGTTTCTCCCCTCCAGGAGCTCATTATGCCCTAGCGTGGATAATAAAAAATATGTTCACTCTTTCTCACGTGGAATAAACTCCTTCTTTTTCTGTTTTACTCTTTCAGTTTTAAACTTTCTGAAAAGTATAATAGCCATATGGCAGTTTTATGTTAAATTATGTTTTGCTGTGAGTTAGACTGTATGCAACATACTCTAGGCACTCACCATGAATATGTGAAAGCTTCGTTGAGTTGTAACACATTTCAACTTTCTTTTCGACTCTCTCCATCAGAAGGCTCTCTATTGGAAGCAGAGAAATTCTCTGAATGCTCTTCAGAGAATTCCTCTGCTTCCTTTATGTCATCTCTTTGCTGACCCTAAATAATAATTTTTTAAAATCCATATTATATTAGTCTGCTAGGGTTTACCATAGCTAGATACACACCCTGGAAGACTTAAACAACAGGCATATATTTTCTCATAGTTCTGAAGGCTGGGGTCCCAACATCAAGGTTCTAGCTGGCCTTCCCTCTGTGTGTCTGTGGACATCCTTCCTGTTGGATTAGAGCCATGCTTATGACCTCATTTAACTTTACCTCTTTAAAGGCTGTGTCTCTAAATACAATTGCACTGCGAGTTAGGTCTTCAAAATATGGATTTTGGGGAAAACAATTCCACTCATACCAACCTATAAAATTATTTTCACTTTCTTGGAAATTTTAATTCCGCAACTGAAGATATTTTCACATGTTCTTTTCTAATCTGATTTAAATTGGAAAATAAAACATAAGCCTTAAAGAATTTTTTTCCCTTAGAGAATTCTACTCTGATATCCAAAATTTAAAAGTAAGTCCATCTCTGAAAGGAGAGAAACAGCGGTTGCCATCTGCTTCTACTGTCTTAGTCAGTTTAAAGGCAGAACTTACTCCTGGATCCATATGTGAAAGGCACACAGTTCTTCTGTTGAAAGCTACGGGAAAGGTACAATGTTTCTTGTTACTCTCCAATGACATTTTAAGGTTTAGCAGTTCTTCACTCATTATTTCATTCACTGATAAGTTTTCAATAAATACCTACCGTGTGGCAATCACTATTTTAAGCATTAGAGCAACAATGAACAGCCAAGTTTCTCCCCTCCAGGAGCTCATTATGCCCTAGCGTGGATAATAAAAAATATGTTCACTCTTTCTCACGTGGAATAAACTCCTTCTCTCTGTTTACTCTTCAGTTACTTTCTATGCTGTCTTTATGGCTTAGGTCTCATTGCTAACCTCGGTTGTTTTCCCTGGGGGATAAAATACTGAGACAAAAATGAAATCAAGTGTTTTACAGTGTGCCTATTTCTAAAATGATGGTTTAGAATGGATCAGTGGTTTGCAGTCCTGGTTATCCATTAGAAACATCTGAGGAGCTTTAAAATTATACCTTGGACCCTAGAGATTCTGATTTATTTGATCTTTGATGCATCATGACCTTTGATGCTTTGAAAAATATCTGTGAATGATTCCAAAGCACAGCCAGAATTGAGAGCACGTGAAGTAGATGAGCACCAAGACTCGTTACTGATCTGAAAGGTTGCGTCTCCTAGATAAAAGTTATGGATTCCTAGATTTTTTTCCCTCCAAAATCTGCAATTATACTCTGAGATAAATTGGGGAAATTATTTATGTTCCTCAGTGTGTGAGTGTTACAGGGACTCTTACTGATGTTTCTAAGAACCAATCTCTACTCTCAGGAAGATTGAATTAAACTAAATTTCTATAAAAATCATGCAGTTTAAATGTAGCCTAGATGGGAAGTACAGAAAAAGTGACATTGAATGAACCTGGGCAGGTGGAGAGGACCTTGTCAAGTGTGCAGTATGAGGGTGATTGTTTGCCACTGAGATAACTCCAAATGGTGGAGAGAGCTTCAGAGGTCCGTGGTTTAGAAAGAGCAGATGAGAGAAGAGTAGAGAATGAATGAAAAGGGGGTAGAACAAAGAAAGAATATTGGAGGCCTTTACAAACAACCCAGAGGAGAAATGCTTAGGGCTGAAGTTATAGCAGGTAGACAGAGACCAGAGAATGACTTGTGTCAAGATGGACTTTGAAAGAATTAAAAAAAAAAAATGATGGCAAATAAAGCAGTCTCTGATATTCATTTTGGTACATGAGAGGCTTGGTCAATGTCTTTACTGAAAAAGGAAGAACATAGGAGGAACAGATTTGGGTAATGATTTTTAAAACATACTGAGTTCGTAGGATATTCAAGGAGAATTATTCTAGAAATAATACCATTTACAGCAACCTGGATGGACTTAAGAGATTATCACACTAAGCAAAGTAAGTCAGAAAGAGACAGACAGATACTATATAATAGTGTTTATATGTGGAGTCTAAAATATTGACACAAATGAGCCTGTCTTTATGGCTTAGGTCTCATTGCTAACCTCGGTTGTTTTCCCTGGGGGATAAAATACTGAGACAAAAATGAAATCAAGTGTTTTACAGTGTGCCTATTTCTAAAATGATGGTTTAGAATGGATCAGTGGTTTGCAGTCCTGGTTATCCATTAGAAACATCTGAGGAGCTTTAAAATTATACCTTGGACCCTAGAGATTCTGATTTATTTGATCTTTGATGCATCATGACCTTTGATGCTTTGAAAAATATCTGTGAATGATTCCAAAGCACAGCCAGAATTGAGAGCACGTGAAGTAGATGAGCACCAAGACTCGTTACTGATCTGAAAGGTTGCGTCTCCTCGAGAAGAGTTATGGATTCCTAGATTTTTTTCCCTCCACCATCTGCAATTATACTCTGAGAAAAATTTGGGGGAAATTATTTATGTTCCTCAGTGTGTGAGTGTTACAGGGACTCTTACTGATGTTTCTAAGAACCAATCTCTACTCTCAGGAAGATTGAATTAAACTAAATTTCTATAAAAATCATGCAGTTTAAATGTAGCCTAGATGGGAAGTACAGAAAAAGTGACATTGAATGAACCTGGGCAGGTGGAGAGGACCTTGTCAAGTGTGCAGTATGAGGGTGATTGTTTGCCACTGAGATAACTCCAAATGGTGGAGAGAGCTTCAGAGGTCCGTGGTTTAGAAAGAGCAGATGAGAGAAGAGTAGAGAATGAATGAAAAGGGGGTAGAACAAAGAAAGAATATTGGAGGCCTTTACAAACAACCCAGAGGAGAAATGCTTAGGGCTGAAGTTATAGCAGGTAGACAGAGACCAGAGAATGACTTGTGTCAAGATGGACTTTGAAAGAATTAAAAAAAAAAAATGATGGCAAATAAAGCAGTCTCTGATATTCATTTTGGTACATGAGAGGCTTGGTCAATGTCTTTACTGAAAAAGGAAGAACATAGGAGGAACAGATTTGGGTAATGATTTTAAAACATACTGAGTTCGTAGGATATTCAAGGAGAATTATTCTAGAAATAATACCATTTACAGCAACCTGGATGGACTTAAGAGATTATCACACTAAGCAAAGTAAGTCAGAAAGAGACAGACAGATACTATATAATAGTGTTTATATGTGGAGTCTAAAATATTGACACAAATGAGCCTGTCTGTGAAATAGAAACAGACTTAGTAGACACAGAGAACAGGCTGTGGTTGCTGAGAGGGGGGGAATCTAGGGGAGGGATAGAGTAGGAGTTTGGTGCTGGCAGATGCAGACTATTCTATATTAATATATAGAATAGATAAAGTATTGTTCCCCCTGTAGAGCAGAGGAACTATATTCAGTGTCCTGTGATATTAAATAATACACCCACACATACATATATATGTGTGTGTGTGTCTACATATACACACACACTATATATATATAAGTCAGTTTGCTATATAGTAGAAATTAACACAACATTGCAAATCAACTATGCTTCAATTCGAAAAAAGGAGAAAGGACTTCCCTCATGACCCAGTGGTTGAGATTCTGCACTTCCAATGGACGGGACGTGAATTTTATCCCTGATCGGTGACATTCCACAGGTCATGCAATATAGTCAAAAGAGAGAGAGAGAGAGAGAGAGAGAGGGGGGGGATTGTTCAGTATAGTCAGACCCTTAAAGAAAAAAGATTTGAGCTCCAGAAAAAATCATTGTGATGTTGTTAATTACATTGAAAACAATGGAGATGGATACAATTGTTTCCAGAGAATGTGTATCTGGGAGGAAGGCATGGACAGATTCTTAGGTTAAGGAAAATAGAGACAAGTAAGAGATTGTGATAAAAACAGAAAGATAGGTAAAATGCTTAGGGCTGAAGTTATAGCAGGTAGACAGAGACCAGAGAATGACTTGTGTCAAGATGGACTTTGAAAGAATTAAAAAAAAAAAATGATGGCAAATAAAGCAGTCTCTGATATTCATTTTGGTACATGAGAGGCTTGGTCAATGTCTTTACTGAAAAAGGAAGAACATAGGAGGAACAGATTTGGGTAATGATTTTTAAAACATACTGAGTTCGTAGGATATTCAAGGAGAATTATTCTAGAAATAATACCATTTACAGCAACCTGGATGGACTTAAGAGATTATCACACTAAGCAAAGTAAGTCAGAAAGAGACAGACAGATACTATATAATAGTGTTTATATGTGGAGTCTAAAATATTGACACAAATGAGCCTGTCTGTGAAATAGAAACAGACTTAGTAGACACAGAGAACAGGCTGTGGTTGCTGAGAGGGGGGGAATCTAGGGGAGGGATAGAGTAGGAGTTTGGTGCTGGCAGATGCAGACTATTCTATATTAATATATAGAATAGATAAAGAAGTATTGTTCCCTCTGTAGAGCAGAGGGAACTATATTCAGTGTCCTGTGATATTAAATAATACACCCACACATACATATATATGTGTGTGTGTGTCTACATATACACACACACATATATATATATAAGTCAGTTTGCTATATAGTAGAAATTAACACAACATTGCAAATCAACTATGCTTCAATTCGAAAAAAGGAGAAAGGACTTCCCTCATGACCCAGTGGTTGAGATTCTGCACTTCCAATGGACGGGACGTGAATTTTATCCCTGATCGGTGACATTCCACAGGTCATGCAATATAGTCAAAAGAGAGAGAGAGAGAGAGAGAGAGAGAGAGAGAATTGTTCAGTATAGTCAGACCCTTAAAGAAAAAAGATTTGAGCTCCAGAAAAAATCATTGTGATGTTGTTAATTACATTGAAAACAATGGAGATGGATACAATTGTTTCCAGAGAATGTGTATCTGGGAGGAAGGCATGGACAGATTCTTAGGTTAAGGAAAATAGAGACAAGTAAGAGATTGTGATAAAAACAGAAAGATAGGTAAAATCTTGAACAAAGTAATATCCTGGAGCTTGAAGGGGATAAAGCGGACCTCCAATTTTCCGATTGCTTAATGTGTGTTGATTCATTTCATTCTCATAATAGCCCTGGAAGGTAGCTATTGTCACCTAATTGCATAGAAAGGAAACAAAAGCAGAGCTAGTGTTTTGTCAAAGACCACAGTCAGCTAATGGTGGCCTGAGGATGTGAGTTTGGGGAGTCTGACCCCAGAAGCCAGATTGTGATTACCCTGCTGAACCATTTGGATGAAAAGTGAGAACGGAAGCACCCGTTGGTGATCAGTCTTTGAGCCTGATGAGAAGAGTTCAGTAAACAGTGTGGATCCCAAACTGCGTGTGTGTGTGTGTGTGTGTGTGTGTGTTTCCCTGTGTGTATATGTATGCGTATGATGGGGATGGGCACGGGTGGGCAGTTCAGAAGAGAGATTCAGAAGAAACTGCTTTCTTTTAAATGCCTTGTGTGTGAAAGGCACATAGTAACATGATACCTTGAGGATGACAGTACAAAAGAAAGATTATATTTAAAGATGGAAGAGGTAGCATTTTCTTACATTCTGCTGAGAAATACTGAAGAGAAATGAAAAGGTGGAGACATCAAAAATAAGACAATGATGAGAGAGTCCTGTGAAGGTCGGGGCCACGGAGTAGAACCAGAAAGTTGGGGGAAGAATCAGTATTAACTGCCTTTACCAGTGAGAAAAGAAAAAAGAAGATATGAGAAATAAAGCACATAAGGGCAAGAACGTTGCAAAGGAATCCTTACTCCACCTGTGGATAAGGAGGACACAGTCTGCTCAGAGACTGTAGTCACCTTTTTTTTTTTTTTTAATTTGGTCTTTTTTATTGATTTTTTTATCCATTTATTTCCATCCACCTTTATTCTTTGGCCTGTACAGGCCTCCCATCGCAGTGGCCTGTGTTCACCTTTTGCCTGTATACAACGCTGTACTCTAGCATTCACCCACCCAGTACAGAGCCCTCTTTCTCAGTTAGCCCCTTCTTTAAGTTTTATTTATTGAATTCAGATAATATTTCCTCAGTAAGGGGGAAGGCCTGTACCATGCCAAAAAAATAACTTCTTGTTCAAGGAATAGCAAAGGACAGCTTTGCATAGCTCATTTTTGGAGTGGCCCGGGAGGAGTCCGAGATTGATTTTCAGTCAGCTGCTATGTCTCAGTATGCTGAAGGAAGAGGGTACCACGGGTAACACATCTAGTTAGACTGGCAGTGATGGGCCTGCCTGGGAAAAGGATGTGAACTGAATTAAGAACACTCCCACCTTGAGCAGAAAGAACCTCGGAGGAAAGATGCGTTCAGATGAAATCCCCAATGCAGACTGTGTTCCCATCTCACTTAACAGGAGAAGTGGTTGCAAAGGGCAACTGCAACAGCTTTGCACCAGCAGCCCAATCACTGTCAATCTAACTTAAAAAAAGAGAGGGATGTCAGCTCTCCAGAAAGCACGTGTCCCCTGAGATATCGGCCCGGCTTTCGTGTTCAATCACTGTATTTAATTCAATTATCTGCCCCTGCCACCCCCAGTGGTCTGCCTTACAAGCAAGGCTGGGAGGAGACTGAGGCTTGATGCTTCTGCAAGTCCCCAAAGATGCACATTCTTTATTAGGGAATTCAATAAAGGATAAGCTCGTACTCACCCAGCTGCTTTCTCTGGGAAGTTGTCATGGGGCTCCAGCTGCCTGCCATAGGAGGATGACTGGGTCTTGGCCATGGATTGATTTTTTTTTCTTTTTCAGATTGGATCAGCGAGCTGTCTTTTTTAAAGGAGAACTTATTTCAATTACAATGAAATTTTTCATGTTTTATTGGTATGTGAAAACCACCACAGACTCATTTTCTGTTGTAAAATTTTCAGACTCAGATAGATTTCTAATTAGAAATCTTTCTCTCATTTCATTGTCTTATCTGTCTTCTTATTTGCCCATTGGAAGGGACTGTTAGGGCTTCTCTGGTGGTTCAGTGGTAAAGAATCCACCTGCCAATACAGGAGACAGGGATTCTATTCCTGGATCAGGAAGACCCCCTGCAGAAGGGAATGGCTACTCCCTTCAGTATTCTTGCCTAGGAAATCCCATGGACAGAAGAGCCTGGTGGACTATAGTCCATGGGGTTGCAAAAGAGTCGGACACAATTTAGCATTCTCCCCCAGACCCCTTAAGTTTTATTTATTGAATTCAGATAATATTTCCTCAGTAAGGGGGAAGGCCTGTACCATGCCAAAAAAATAACTTCTTGTTCAAGGAATAGCAAAGGACAGCTTTGCATAGCTCATTTTTGGAGTGGCCCGGGAGGAGTCCGAGATTGATTTTCAGTCAGCTGCTATGTCTCAGTATGCTGAAGGAAGAGGGTACCACGGTAACACATCTAGTGAGACTGGCAGTGATGGGCCTGCCTGGGAAAAGGATGTGAACTGAATGAAGAACGCTCCCACCTTGAGCAGAAAGAACCTCGGAGGAAAGATGCGTTCAGATGAAATCCCCAATGCAGACTGTGTTCCCATCTCACTTAACAGGAGAAGTGGTTGCAAAGGGCAACTGCAACAGCTTTGCACCAGCAGCCCAATCACTGTCAATCTAACTTAAAAAAAGAGAGGGATGTCAGCTCTCCAGAAAGCACGTGTCCCCTGAGATATCGGCCCGGCTTTCGTGTTCAATCACTGTATTTAATTCAATTATCTGCCCCTGCCACCCCCAGTGGTCTGCCTTACAAGCAAGGCTGGGAGGAGACTGAGGCTTGATGCTTCTGCAAGTCCCCAAAGATGCACATTCTTTATTAGGGAATTCAATAAAGGATAAGCTCGTACTCACCCAGCTGCTTTCTCTGGGAAGTTGTCATGGGGCTCCAGCTGCCTGCCATAGGAGGATGACTGGGTCTTGGCCATGGATTGATTTTTTTTTCTTTTTCAGATTGGATCAGCGAGCTGTCTTTTTTTAAAAGGAGAACTTATTTCAATTACAATGAAATTTTTCATGTTTTATTGGTATGTGAAAACCACCACAGACTCATTTTCTGTTGTAAAATTTTCAGACTCCAGATAGATTTCTAATTAGAAATCTTTCTCTCATTTCATTGTCTTATCTGTCTTCTTATTTGCCCATTGGAAGGGACTGTTAGGGCTTCTCTGGTGGTTCAGTGGTAAAGAATCCACCTGCCAATACAGGAGACAGGGATTCTATTCCTGGATCAGGAAGACCCCCTGCAGAAGGGAATGGCTACTCCCTTCAGTATTCTTGCCTAGGAAATCCCATGGACAGAAGAGCCTGGTGGACTATAGTCCATGGGGTTGCAAAAGAGTCGGACACAATTTAGCAACTAAATCACCACCACCACCACCACCTCATATAACAAATATCTCATGATGTGAAGAAAAAAGAATAAATAGAACATATCAAAGACTATTAGTTGAAGAAAGCTAGGCTAAAGCAACTTTTCCATCATAAGTCACAAACCTTCAAATTGTTTCAGAGTACAAATGGATTGTTATTGCACTTGATTAAAATAAACTCAATATGTCCATGAAGATGTAAATCAGTATTTTCTAAATTCTAGACCCTCTTAAAGAAAAGTTATTTGCAGACCTTCTAACATGTTTTGTCTCAGTTTTGAAAAATATTGGCTAAGAGTTCCAATGCTTACTCTACAGAAATGTCTTTTACCTGCACATGATCATAGCAAAGTATAAAATCCATCTTTAGAGTGGTATAAATCATTTCAATTTCAACTGCCAGTTGAAGGTAAAAACAAAGCAGCCAAAAGGTATAAAATCTTGTGGACCAACAAGTCATTATTGGCAGAATCAATATGAAAAACAGTACATTTAGCACTTTTTTTCGGTAAAACTTAGAATTTTTTGAAGATTCTTTTTTATGTGTTACATTGCTAGCTTTCTTTGAGCTTTACCATTAATTCAGTCTGAATCCTGCTTCTGTGTTTTCCACATCTTTGTAGGATTTGAATAGAAGGAAAGGATCGGTAGCAAAAATGAATGTCTTCTGAAACTCTTTCCCTATTTCTTTTTTCCTCCAGTCCGGCTAGAAAAAAGTATCTCCTTTGAAAACTGATCTCATTAAGAGGTTATTTAATCACAGATTTGTCTCCATAAGGGTTGTCCACAACATGTATTGATTGAATACTAGTAAATGTTTGAGTGGCACAGTTAGTGTTCTAGATATCCATGAATGATATTTCTTGAACACATTTATGAGTAATTCACCATAAATGAGTTTATTGAAGATACTTTTTAAAATGTGAATTCATATTTTTCCTTAAGTCTGTACTGTCTTATTGGGAAGATTACGTACTCAGAAGATAATAATTCGTGCAAGTGAGCCATGAAGTAGACAGATATCATGGGGATCCTGTGGCCAGAAGAGTTTGAGGCAAGTGAAATTTGAGCAGTATCTTGGGGAGCAAATAGGATTGGGGTCGACAAAAGGGAAGCAAGAAGGTATTCTTGGAAGGAAACACTGAAGGGTAAGAGGTGGGACATGTTAATTGGAGGTAGAGATTAGAACAGTCTGGCTGGAGTTGGATGCTCATAGAAAGAGCTTTGCAAGATAGCTTCGGAAAAACTAGGTAAGCACCTTGGACTTTGATGTTGGAGGGATTCAAACAGAGCACAGAAATGGAGAAACCAGTGCTTCTGGGCAATTCACTTGGCAGTGGTGGTAAGAAAGATATAAATAGGGGAAAAAGTAGAATATTAATTTCAGGATAGTTGCTTATTTCTGTTTTGTACAGTGAGATACTTAGAGACTAGAGTTATCTTTGACTTGTTGCCACATCTTCGATAACAAGTGATGAGGACAGTGCCCTTGCAAGAGGACCCGTCGAGGCTGGGTGTGAAGTTAAGTGTTTCCTATGGAAGACTGGCCTCCTCACACTGGGCTACGGGGTTGACACTGTAAATCCATATACTGCGTATGTCTGCTGCTTTTCTTTTTGCCCTTCTTTCCTGCTCAGTGTATCACTTGCTTAGGGCAGTGTTTCTCAGCACTGGCCCTCTCAGCATTTGGGTTGGATAGGTCTTTGTTCTGAGCAGCTGTCCTATGGCTGGTTTCTGTCTTCTAGAAACCAAATTGTAGGCCCACCTCCAGATTGTAAGCCCCAAAATTGTAAGCCCCCCAAATACCTCCATACACTGCCAAATGCCCCTCAGGGGATAAAATCACCTCCTGTTGGGAACTGGCTTAGTAAAACAAGGATTATTTTCTTTAATGTTAAACATTTGTGCTTGGAGAAGAAAATCTCTTCCTGTTCTCCAACATGGCTAAGCTTTGGCTTTGTGAGTCCTGCAGGCATCAGAAAACCAAAGTATCAGCCATGCAGTAATATGCCTTCTCCATTAACACAGTCCGACTTTAACCCTCTTCTTTCAACCCCCGCTTGCAAACTGTCCAGAAAGTTGGAGGACACTAAGGGTAAGAAGTAGACAGATATCATGGGGATCCTGTGGCCAGAAGAGTTTGAGGCAAGTGAAATTTGAGCAGTATCTTGGGGAGCAAATAGGATTGGGGTCGACAAAAGGGAAGCAAGAAGGTATTCTTGGAAGGAAACACTGAAGGGTAAGAGGTGGGACATGTTAATTGGAGGTAGAGATTAGAACAGTCTGGCTGGAGTTGGATGCTCATAGAAAGAGCTTTGCAAGATAGCTTCGGAAAAACTAGGTAAGCACCTTGGACTTTGATGTTGGAGGGATTCAAACAGAGCACAGAAATGGAGAAACCAGTGCTTCTGGGCAATTCACTTGGCAGTGGTGGTAAGAAAGATATAAATAGGGGAAAAAGTAGAATATTAATTTCAGGATAGTTGCTTATTTCTGTTTTGTACAGTGAGATACTTAGAGACTAGAGTTATCTTTGACTTGTTGCCACATCTTCGATAACAAGTGATGAGGACAGTGCCCTTGCAAGAGGACCCGTCGAGGCTGGGTGTGAAGTTAAGTGTTTCCTATGGAAGACTGGCCTCCTCACACTGGGCTACGGGGTTGACACTGTAAATCCATATACTGCGTATGTCTGCTGCTTTTCTTTTTGCCCTTCTTTCCTGCTCAGTGTATCACTTGCTTAGGGCAGTGTTTCTCAGCACTGGCCCTCTCAGCATTTGGGTTGGATAGGTCTTTGTTCTGAGCAGCTGTCCTATGGCTGGTTTCTGTCTTCTAGAAACCAAATTGTAGGCCCACCTCCAGATTGTAAGCCCCAAAATTGTAAGCCCCCCAAATACCTCCATACACTGCCAAATGCCCCTCAGGGGATAAAATCACCTCCTGTTGGGAACTGGCTTAGTAAAACAAGGATTATTTTCTTTAATGTTAAACATTTGTGCTTGGAGAAGAAAATCTCTTCCTGTTCTCCAACATGGCTAAGCTTTGGCTTTGTGAGTCCTGCAGGCATCAGAAAACCAAAGTATCAGCCATGCAGTAATATGCCTTCTCCATTAACACAGTCCGACTTTAACCCTCTTCTTTCAACTGCTTGAAACTGTCCATATTATTAGTGGCTTGTCTGTGCCTCCTGGTTTTCCTGGGAGTAAGCACCTGTTTGATATCTGTTTTCTCCATTCCTGTCTAGTCCATACCCTTCTGCACTCTCTGACGTGTCCTAGATGGGATGGTAAATTATGTGATCATTCTTCTATGTAAATTAGAAAATAAATAGGAAATGCTAGGGGTGAAGGGTTTCCCTGATGCCTCAGTGGTAAAGAATTTGCCTGCCAATGCAGGCAATACTGATTTGATCACTGGGTCAGGAAGATCCCCTGGAAGAGGAAATGGCAAACCACTCCAGTATACTTACTTGGGAAATCCCATGGAGAGAGGAGCCTTGGAGGCTACAGTCCACAGGGTTGGGAGAGCTGAACATGACTTAGTGACTGTGCACGCACTAGGGATGAAGGAGACAAAGCAACAAATTACCCCTTTCGCTGCCCCAGGAATGATTTCCTGGAAAGGACACTGAAATTAAGACTTGGAAGGACATGAGGAGTTAACCAGAAAGGAGGCCAAAAGGTTTACAAGACAGACAACAGGGTGATTTATAGGGTAAGACAGTGAAATGGATACATTGAGGAGTTATATCAACAGGCTAATATGAAATCCAAAAGTCATTTTTGCAAACTTGACTTCAATTTTGTAGCTACCTATCCAATTGTTTTCTTATCTAGCAAAATGGTCAGTGGCATTTTGAGGCTATAAATTCCAAATGTGACCAACATTTATTTTGCACAAAAGAAAAAGGATTGATTACTAGGGACTGTCTAAAAAGGAGAGGCAGGTTCATCCCCTAGGTATGGGTTTGCTTATATGATGATATTAAAATGCACCGATTACCTCCTTTTCTTTTTATCTGAATGCTTGTAGCCGAGACGTAACTACAGAGGATCCAGCATACCATTACACACATAGATTTCAAAGACTAGGGAAGAAATCTTATTTCAGCATCTGTACTTGGTTTTATTAAAAGCAGTTTAAATTCCCCTGCCTAGAGCAGTTTGGAATTATAGAGATGGGCTGCAGAAATTTACATTTTAATTGAGGCAGAAGACAAAATAGGGCATGGTGCAGCATTCACACATTACAAGGAAGAATAAATAAGATGTGTATCAGCTGGGAGAAAAGAAATGACTGCTCGTTTTTCACTGCTTTCTGCACTTAATTTTTTGAGATGGCAGTGAGCTGAGTTAGGCTTGCTATGCAAAGACAATTTTTCCAGTCAAAATGTTTACCATTTCAGAGTCTTGGCATTGAAATATCTTCCTGCTATAGAGTAAATATGTAAATACTTAAATAGGCATGGCTGTGTGTGTCCAAGTATGTACAGTGGTGTCTATAAATGTAATATTTCAGATATCTATAGATATAAGTAACATTTCAATGAAGCAAATAGGAAATGATTTTAAAGTGTAGGATAAAACTGAGAATTATTGACAAATGTATTTATTATATGAAGTACTTTGAGCTATTGCTGGTAAGTCTCATAGAAATAGACATTTTCTCTGGGGATAAATTCTTTGTCCTATTATCAGTACGAAGTCTCTGTGAAGAGTGGTAGAGAGGATCCAGGTTTTCTAACTTGAAGCTTTAGCTGCATATGACAGTCACCTTGAGAAAATATCCAGGTTTTTTTTCTGTATTCATTAGCCATTTGATTGGTTCATAGGAAATCATGTTGAGGATACAACTTCAAAGGAAAAACAATATACATAAAAATTATAGTGTAATAAAGGCTTTACAAAAGTAAGTTACTATGCTAGTGGTAAAAATTATTTCCAGAAAATTGCTGTAATTAAGCACATTTATTTAAACCTTCATCAACTTTATGGAATCTTCTATCAACTCTATGTGAATTTTTACAGTCTTACATGCTCTTCTTAAACCATAATTAAAGATTAATTGTAAAATTGAAAACCAGTAAAATACATATTACAGTATCATGATTATCCAATTATTATTTAATGCAGCGCCAAGTCCTTCATTGGACACATAGAAAGGACATATGATCTTTTTCACCAAGCATGTTGCTCTTCAGCATATAGGTCAAAGGAATTCCCTACTTTTAGTCACCCGGACTTGCCTTACTTTACCTTGTATTTTGCCTGTATATTGCTCTTTTGCTTGTCCTGAAGTTTAAAAATGATATTTTATAGATTTTAAAAAATAGAGTATGTTCATCTTATCACTAAGATTGTTGTTGTGGAGTCATTAAGTTGTGTCCAACTCTTTGGGACCCCATGTCCTTTGCCAATAGATTTTCCCAGGCAAGAATACTGGAGTGGGCTCCCATTTCCTTCTCCAGGGGAACTTCCCCACTCAGAGATAGAACTCATACCTCCAGTATTGGCAGGCAGATTCTTCACTGAGCCACCAGGGAATCCTGAGATTACTGATTTCTTAATCATGTACTGCCTTTAAAATGAAAAGTAATTTTTCTTAAAGACATTTTTTTCATTTTTCCCTCCACTTGCAGCTGTCTGTATCACTGCTCTAATTTTTATTGACAGTTTTTTAGTTCTGCCCCTTGGCTGTCATATCAGGATTTTTCTCATTTCATTTCTGGTCTAATATTGTTTGATTATGCCTCTTTTATTTTGATATTTGTCTGCCTCTTCTGTTCTTGGATTTCCTTTTTGTTTTACTTTGGCCTCTGTCTTTGTATTAATTATGTATAATGACATTTGATATATGCAAGGACTCCAAGTGTTTGCTTTCTAATACCTTCTGAAACGTGCTTAGCAATGTCAAATACTGTGATTTTGTTCTCATAATCAAGAAAGAGTATGACTGAAAGTAGGTTTTGAAGTTCAAAATAGTTTTGCCACAGGATTTTGAAAGCATTATGTTCTTGTCTTATGATGATCAGCACTGTTGACGAGGGATACAAAACCACCTTCATTTTCGTTCCATTATAGACAGGCAGTTTTTCCTTTTGGAAGCTTTTTTAATTTTCTCAGACCTTTGGAGATGTGACATTTCATTGAGTTATAAGTCTGTGTGGGTCTTGCTGGGCACTTAACTACTTAACAACCACTTTATTTTGAAAAGTGTTGTCATTTTTCAGTTCTAGAATATTTTTTCCCTATTGTTTTCTTTGCTTTGTTTTCAAGAATTATCATATTACAGTATCATGATTATCCAATTATTATTTAATGCAGCCAAGTCCTTCATTGGACACATAGAAAGGACATATGATCTTTTTCACCAAGCATGTTGCTCTTCAGCATATAGGTCAAAGGAATTCCCTACTTTTAGTCACCCGGACTTGCCTTACTTTAACTTGTATTTTGCCTGTATATTGCTCTTTGCTTGTCCTGAAGTTTAAAAATGATATTTTATAGATTTTAAAAAATAGAGTATGTTCATCTTATCACTAAGATTGTTGTTGTGGAGTCATTAAGTTGTGTCCAACTCTTTGGGACCCCATGTCCTTTGCCAATAGATTTTCCCAGGCAAGAATACTGGAGTGGGCTCCCATTTCCTTCTCCAGGGGAACTTCCCCACTCAGAGATAGAACTCATACCTCCAGTATTGGCAGGCAGATTCTTCACTGAGCCACCAGGGAATCCTGAGATTACTGATTTCTTAATCATGTACTGCCTTTAAAATGAAAAGTAATTTTTCTTAAAGACATTTTTTTCATTTTTCCCTCCACTTGCAGCTGTCTGTATCACTGCTCTAATTTTTATTGACAGTTTTTTAGTTCTGCCCCTTGGCTGTCATATCAGGATTTTTCTCATTTCATTTCTGGTCTAATATTGTTTGATTATGCCTCTTTTATTTTGATATTTGTCTGCCTCTTCTGTTCTTGGATTTCCTTTTTGTTTTACTTTGGCCTCTGTCTTTGTATTAATTATGTATAATGACATTTGATATATGCAAGGACTCCAAGTGTTTGCTTTCTAATACCTTCTGAAACGTGCTTAGCAATGTCAAATACTGTGATTTTGTTCTCATAATCAAGAAAGAGTATGACTGAAAGTAGGTTTTGAAGTTCAAAATAGTTTTGCCACAGGATTTTGAAAGCATTATGTTCTTGTCTTATGATGATCAGCACTGTTGACGAGGGATACAAAACCACCTTCATTTTCGTTCCATTATAGACAGGCAGTTTTTCCTTTTGGAAGCTTTTTTAATTTTCTCAGACCTTTGGAGATGTGACATTTCATTGAGTTATAAGTCTGTGTGGGTCTTGCTGGGCACTTAACTACTTAACAACCACTTTATTTTGAAAAGTGTTGTCATTTTTCAGTTCTAGAATATTTTTTCCCTATTGTTTTCTTTGCTTTGTTTTCAGCTCTTCGATTTTCTATGGCTTCTCTTCTTAACTCTTAGTAGATGAATATTGGCACCCTGAGTTAATTTCTTGTGTCTGTTAATCTTTTTCTTCCGCTCACCTTTTCTTTTCTTCAGTGCAAAAATAGGATTTCTTAATTTCTTATAGACTTCTAAGCTTCAAGAACTCTTTGTTGGATTTATCTTTATCACAACACCTTGTTCTAGTTTATGGATGCAAATAGTTTCTCAGTACTCATGGGAATTTAGTATTCTGTTTTTATTCCTTGCATTTTGTTAGGCTTGGCTGCTATCTCGGCCCTTTTTGGTTCTGTTACATTGTGTTGTTAACTTTCTCAGTGTGTCCAATAATCACTGACTGTTCATTCATGTTTGACTGTTCATTTTCATGTTCATCAAGAAAAAACTGCATGTTGAGTAATGTTGAGTATGACTGCATGTTGAGTTATGCCTCTGTGATTATCCACATTTTGATTCCCAACGTCTGTCTGCTCCAGAGTGGGTCTGACTAAGTACATTAGTGACCTGGCTGTGGTTGCATTAGGTAGGCGCAGTAACAGGAAGATTCACCAGAAAGCTTACAAAGTGAGAATGACTTAAACTTCAGCTCTACCCATCTTAAAAAGATAGGCTTACAGAGAATAGAAGGCTTAAAGAACCTATGAATGTCATTAAATATGTTTGGAGATTAGTTCTAGACATTTAGAAACTACTAGAAACAATCCCTTAGCAGGTACCCAACAATAATGGGTTTGTAAATGATACACACATTGCTTAGACTATTTACCTCAATATTTCTTATTTGCCTGCCCTGATTTCTTTATTTACTCTACATTTTTGAGTCTTTGTTTTAAAGAAAGCCTCTCATCTCCTTATAGGCTTTGTCTTATAATGCTTTAAGTCTTAGTTTCACCTGCTTTGTTCAAAACGTCAGTCTGATTTCACTCATTTTCTCTCTTCCATATATCTGCCTAAAATAGTTACCCCAGTGAGACTTAACCATCCCCTCAACATGCTTTTATCTTCAGACCTCTTATGAGAGGTTTATTACATTTTGATTTATCTCCTTTAATTTCAGTAGGATTTTTGGAAGGAAACAAACATGTTTTAAGTCTGACTTTATTTTTTTGCACCAGATGCCATATTTTCAAGGTAAAAAGAAACTCCAAGGACTCTCCATTCCCCTTTCTTTCTGTACTATCCCTCTGACTAGGAAGCAGTAAAAACCATAAAGGTTTCTACCTTGAGCTCTGTAGTTCTTACTCCTGCCCAGCCGTCCATGTGCAGTGACTACCAAGTAGAGTAGTTAGGACAAAATGGCATCATTTAGAGCTTCCAAGAAATTATTTCGCTTGATAGTGTAGTACGATCAAGCTGTCTTACAACCCAAATTATTACCTCTTGACTTTATCATTTGTTGGCAGAACTGCTGCTGAACTCTATGACAACATTTTCCAAGATAGAACTTAGACCCGATTTTTTTTCTCAGTCCTTGATTTTGTGTGTGTCTGCTCGCCGTGTCTGACTCTTTGCAACCCCACAGACTGTAAATAATCAAGCTCCTCTGTCCATGGGATTCTCCAGTCAAGAATACTGGAGTGGTTTGCCATTTCCTTCTCCAAGGAATCTTCCCAAAGCAGGAACCAAGCCCGTGTCTCTTGTGTGTCCTGCATTGGCAGGTAGATTCTTTACTATTGCTCTGCCTGGGAAGCACCAGTTCTTAATTAGTCTTCATCTGTTTCCATGTAAAGTTTCTCATAATGTCATTCATCTAAAGCCAAGTAGTGTGTATAGCTAAGGAAATGGACAGTGGGGCCCGTATGGTTCAGTTTCAACAGTTCTGTTATAGTTGGGGGATTCTATCTATGTATGTACTTTGTCACCTTCCTGGGTCCCAAGAATCTAGACACTGGGTGATTGTCATTGACATTTCCAATTTTCCAACTGTGTTTCCTGGATTCCATGATTTCCCACATTGTGTTTCTACTAACATTACATGAAAAATATTTCCAAACTATTTGGAAAAATAAATGCATTTCATATAATTACTGCTTACTCTAAAGCATTTCTTTCTTCCAATATAATAGTTTTCTCTTTTTATCAATATCTCCCAGGAAGAAAGCTCAAACTATTTAGCCAGCAAAGCTGCCAATATTTACAACCACTTAAATTAATAAAGGAATTTGAATTATTTGCATTTTAGTGTTTCCTGGTTACTTAATGGATATTGTGCCCAGGATTTTATTTACTTATGTTCTGCCTTGGTCCAAAAGTAATTTGAAGTTTCTTCAATATTGAAGAATATACATATAAAGGATTACAATCTGAATACTGTATAATGAAAGCAAATTTTGACCAAAATTAGCTTACCAAATGGGAAGACACTGAGCGTTTACGTAATGCTATGTATATTTTAAAGTTCTGAGCGTTACTGTGAAAAATTAAAAAGAAAAAAAAAAATCAATCATTCCTCTTAATTTATACAATTATCAAAGGAAGATAAAACAGAAAGTTCACATAGTATAAGACTATCTAGTTTATACTGAAATATTCATATAATTGACATTTTTATTCTCTTTATGAAAGAATTATTCCTTGTTAGTACGATCAAGCTGTCTTACAACCCAAATTATTACCTCTTGACTTTATCATTTGTTGGCAGAACTGCTGCTGAACTCTATGACAACATTTTCCAAGATAGAACTTAGACCCGATTTTTTTTCTCAGTCCTTGATTTTGTGTGTGTCTGCTCGCCGTGTCTGACTCTTTGCAACCCCACAGACTGTAAATAATCAAGCTCCTCTGTCCATGGGATTCTCCAGTCAAGAATACTGGAGTGGTTTGCCATTTCCTTCTCCAAGGAATCTTCCCAAAGCAGGAACCAAGCCCGTGTCTCTTGTGTGTCCTGCATTGGCAGGTAGATTCTTTACTATTGCTCTGCCTGGGAAGCACCAGTTCTTAATTAGTCTTCATCTGTTTCCATGTAAAGTTTCTCATAATGTCATTCATCTAAAGCCAAGTAGTGTGTATAGCTAAGGAAATGGACAGTGGGGCCCGTATGGTTCAGTTTCAACAGTTCTGTTATAGTTGGGGGATTCTATCTATGTATGTACTTTGTCACCTTCCTGGGTCCCAAGAATCTAGACACTGGGTGATTGTCATTGACATTTCCAATTTTCCAACTGTGTTTCCTGGATTCCATGATTTCCCACATTGTGTTTCTACTAACATTACATGAAAAATATTTCCAAACTATTTGGAAAAATAAATGCATTTCATATAATTACTGCTTACTCTAAAGCATTTCTTTCTTCCAATATAATAGTTTTCTCTTTTTATCAATATCTCCCAGGAAGAAAGCTCAAACTATTTAGCCAGCAAAGCTGCCAATATTTACAACCACTTAAATTAATAAAGGAATTTGAATTATTTGCATTTTAGTGTTTCCTGGTTACTTAATGGATATTGTGCCCAGGATTTTATTTACTTATGTTCTGCCTTGGTCCAAAAGTAATTTGAAGTTTCTTCAATATTGAAGAATATACATATAAAGGATTACAATCTGAATACTGTATAATGAAAGCAAATTTTGACCAAAATTAGCTTACCAAATGGGAAGACACTGAGCGTTTACGTAATGCTATGTATATTTTAAAGTTCTGAGCGTTACTGTGAAAAATTAAAAAGAAAAAAAAAAATCAATCATTCCTCTTAATTTATACAATTATCAAAGGAAGATAAAACAGAAAGTTCACATAGTATAAGACTATCTAGTTTATACTGAAATATTCATATAATTGACATTTTTATTCTCTTTATGAAAGAATTATTCCTTTGTAGGCACAGCTAAAGCCATATCAAAGAGAAATGTTCTGTGAGAAAAATTCATGCATATTTTAAAAATGAAAAACTTCTCAATTATGTACCTTAATCTGATTTTTATTCAGTCCTCAATTATTATACATTCACTTGTATTAATAAAATCTATAATAGAGTTCATTATTTTTAAAAATATAAAAATTGAAGACGATAAAACATTTTGTACTAAAATTTTTTTTCTATGAGCTTAAAAACTGTGACTCCTACTTATGTATCATGTATAAAAATTGTATATGAAAAGATTTCCAATAACATTCATTTGGGTTCTTAAATCAGCCTTCACTGAAAATAATTATAGTAGTGTGGATCATGCTGTATCTTCATAGCAATGCAATATTATTTTTAGATTGATTTGTAAGTAACAAAGCAGTTTTGCTTTTGAATTAACTAATTTTAAAAAATACAACAGACATCCCCTTATCATCTACTAAAATGATAAAATGTTGGCCGCCTAAAAATGTTTTTAACAGAATATATACAGTGAAATTATTAAAATAGTGTGGTCCTAAATTTTAGAAATCATTTCCTTTAATTAGAGTGGATAGAGATTTATAGGGAAGAGATAAATTCATAAAATGTTCTTCTCTCAAGGTAATTATGTTTTTGATAGACATTGTTTTATTCTTCAGAATTTTTAATGTTTATTTTAAAAATATGGCTTCCCTGATGGTCCAGTGGGTAGAGAGTCTGCCTTGCAGTGCAAGGGGCACCAGTTCAATCCCTGGCCCTGAAAGATCCCATATACCAAGGAGCAGCTGGGCTGTTGTGTTCAATTATGAGCCAGTGCTCTGGAGCACATGTGCCCAGAGCCAGTGCTCTGCAAGAAGAGAGGCCACTGTGATGCGAGGCCCACACAGGCCAAAGAATAAAAGTGGATGAAAAATAAATGATGACTTAAAGACAAAAACATAAACAGATAAATAGAGGGTACAGTTCTTTGAGAAAAAAAGAAAAAAATATATATATATACACACACACACCCCCAACAAAAATTGTTATTCCAATGGGATTTTATTGAACATATTATTAACAATGGGTTAATTACTGAACATAGTGAAGGCATAGTGAAGAATCTTGTCTTTTTCTCTTTTCTTGAAAAAATAGAACAAATATAGATAAGACATGAATTTTGGAAACACATACACACAGTCACATATGAATAAGCTATCTCTTCTCCCATCCCTTACAAGTTGGATTTCTTTTCAAAAACATGAATGATAAAACCTTTCCTGAGTGAAGTAAGTCAAAAAGAGAAAGACAAGTATAGTATACTAACTCATATATATGGGATCTAGTAAGATGGTCATGATAACACACACAGTGAACTCATGAAAAAACAGAGAATAGACATGAAGACATTGTGGAGACCGAACAATGGGAGGGAGTAACATGGGAACCTATACTGTCATGTGTAGAAAAGATAGCTATTGTCATTGTGCTAGGGGAATAGGAGTACCTACAACCACTTGGAGCAATGGTCTGGAGGGATGGGGGGAGGGACCTGGGTGGGGGGAGGGTCAAGGGATATGCATCTGATTGATCTGGGAACATACATGTACAAAAATAAATAAATAAATAAATAAATAAATAAATAAATTAAAAAAAAAAAAAAAAAAGAAAACCTTTCCTGATGTGGTTGGAATTTTCCATCAGTTACTAAGTTGATGATAGGACAGTTCTATTGGTGCTATGTGACTGGTAGCAGAAACTAATTTCAGCCAATCAGAGGCACATGGGGACCAGACAGGAGGGCTATAGTCACAGTCTCAGTGCCCAAGTGCTCACTTATCCTACAGGTGGAAAATTCATGTGTTTGTCATCAGCACCTCAGATGTAGAGAGATATTGCCAAGACTTTGAATGGTGCTTAGCACTTTGGAATGTTAAATCATGGATCCACAACATAAGCTTCTAGATAAGAAGGAAACAAACTATAGTCCCTCCTTTTATAGTCCGAAAATTAAATCTGGAAAGTTCATTGATTTGTCTAAGGTCTCACAGCAAGTTAGAGGTAGGAACCATAAACAGATAAATAGAGGGTACAGTTCTTTGAGAAAAAAGAAAAATATATATATATACACACACACCCCCAACAAAAATTGTTATTCCAATGGGATTTTATTGAACATATTATTAACAATGGGTTAATTACTGAACATAGTGAAGGCATAGTGAAGAATCTTGTCTTTTTCTCTTTTCTTGAAAAAATAGAACAAATATAGATAAGACATGAATTTTGGAAACACATACACACAGTCACATATGAATAAGCTATCTCTTCTCCCATCCCTTACAAGTTGGATTTCTTTTCAAAAACATGAATGATAAAACCTTTCCTGAGTGAAGTAAGTCAAAAAGAGAAAGACAAGTATAGTATACTAACTCATATATATGGGATCTAGTAAGATGGTCATGATAACACACACAGTGAACTCATGAAAAAACAGAGAATAGACATGAAGACATTGTGGAGACCGAACAATGGGAGGGAGTAACATGGGAACCTATACTGTCATGTGTAGAAAAGATAGCTATTGTCATTGTGCTAGGGGAATAGGAGTACCTACAACCACTTGGAGCAATGGTCTGGAGGGATGGGGGGAGGGACCTGGGTGGGGGGAGGGTCAAGGGATATGCATCTGATTGATCTGGGAACATACATGTACAAAAATAAATAAATAAATAAATAAATAAATAAATAAATTAAAAAAAAAAAAAAAAGAAAACCTTTCCTGATGTGGTTGGAATTTTCCATCAGTTACTAAGTTGATGATAGGACAGTTCTATTGGTGCTATGTGACTGGTAGCAGAAACTAATTTCAGCCAATCAGAGGCACATGGGGACCAGACAGGAGGGCTATAGTCACAGTCTCAGTGCCCAAGTGCTCACTTATCCTACAGGTGGAAAATTCATGTGTTTGTCATCAGCACCTCAGATGTAGAGAGATATTGCCAAGACTTTGAATGGTGCTTAGCACTTTGGAATGTTAAATCATGGATCCACAACATAAGCTTCTAGATAAGAAGGAAACAAACTATAGTCCCTCCTTTTATAGTCCGAAAATTAAATCTGGAAAGTTCATTGATTTGTCTAAGGTCTCACAGCAAGTTAGAGGTAGGAACCAAAGGAGAATCCAGGGAACCTAATTCCCAGTACAGTGATCTTTTCTCAGTACTATCTCATCTTTTATGAGCTAAATAAAATTTAAAAAAATTAAAGAAGAACATATTAGTACATTCAAAATCCAAAAGGCTCTTCTTGTGTTCTCAGTTGCAAAAAAAAGAGACATAGTTAGTAATAAAAATGTTCCCACCAACGTGCAATGCCAATGTCTGTCTTATCCACCTATCTACATACATTTTGAAGGCCACAGACAGAACATTTTATTTGTATTAAGTACTATATAGGAATGAATTCCTATGGAAATTTATAAAACAGGTTACAGCATCTTTGACTCATGACAAAATAGTTATTTTAAGGCAATAAGAGTATAATAATAAACATGACACATTTTGATGTACCGTGTACTCCTCTAAGCATGAGTCATATTTTAGTTCATTTAATTCTTGTAACAGCTCTTCCATAGATATTATTATTTCCCCTTGTTTATGGTGAGATGTTGTTGCCCAGACAGGTTAAATTGCTCTAGATCATACAGCTAGCGAGTGGAGGAGACAAGATTCAATGATTTACATTTTTGAAAATGAAATCTAAGTGTCAGAATTTATCTATACAGGGAGAAATTGTAGACCCATCTCATCCACAAAGCTGTCTCAGTGTCTTAGATCCATACTTTTCTGTTGCTTCTTTTGCATTCCTGAAGAGTGGCACATAGCAATAGTGTTTAAACTTTCAACCACACACACTGACTACCCTCGTCTCCTGCATTCTGTTTAAAATATTTTTTATTTGTTCATTTGTTTTGGGCAGTGCTGGGTCTTTCTTGCTGTGCGTTGGCTTTTTCCAGTTGCAGTAAATGAGGGCTACTTTCTAGCTATGATGCATGGGCTTCTCATTGTGGTAGCTTCTTTTGTTGCAAAGCATAGGCTCTAGGCTGTGTGGCTTCCAGTAGTTGCTGCTCATGGGCTTTAAAGAGCTTGGATTCGGTAGTTGTGGTACTTGGGACTTACTTTCCCATGTCATATGAAATATTTTGCACAGAATTTGAATGGTGCTTAGCACTTTGGAATGTTAAATCATGGATCCACAACATAAGCTTCTAGATAAGAAGGAAACAAACTATAGTCCCTCCTTTTATAGTCCGAAAATTAAATCTGGAAAGTTCATTGATTTGTCTAAGGTCTCACAGCAAGTTAGAGGTAGGAACCAAAGGAGAATCCAGGGAACCTAATTCCCAGTACAGTGATCTTTTCTCAGTACTATCTCATCTTTTATGAGCTAAATAAAATTTAAAAAAATTAAAGAAGAACATATTAGTACATTCAAAATCCAAAAGGCTCTTCTTGTGTTCTCAGTTGCAAAAAAAAGAGACATAGTTAGTAATAAAAATGTTCCCACCAACGTGCAATGCCAATGTCTGTCTTATCCACCTATCTACATACATTTTGAAGGCCACAGACAGAACATTTTATTTGTATTAAGTACTATATAGGAATGAATTCCTATGGAAATTTATAAAACAGGTTACAGCATCTTTGACTCATGACAAAATAGTTATTTTAAGGCAATAAGAGTATAATAATAAACATGACACATTTTGATGTACCGTGTACTCCTCTAAGCATGAGTCATATTTTAGTTCATTTAATTCTTGTAACAGCTCTTCCATAGATATTATTATTTCCCCTTGTTTATGGTGAGATGTTGTTGCCCAGACAGGTTAAATTGCTCTAGATCATACAGCTAGCGAGTGGAGGAGACAAGATTCAATGATTTACATTTTTGAAAATGAAATCTAAGTGTCAGAATTTATCTATACAGGGAGAAATTGTAGACCCATCTCATCCACAAAGCTGTCTCAGTGTCTTAGATCCATACTTTTCTGTTGCTTCTTTTGCATTCCTGAAGAGTGGCACATAGCAATAGTGTTTAAACTTTCAACCACACACACTGACTACCCTCGTCTCCTGCATTCTGTTTAAAATATTTTTTATTTGTTCATTTGTTTTGGGCAGTGCTGGGTCTTTCTTGCTGTGCGTTGGCTTTTTCCAGTTGCAGTAAATGAGGGCTACTTTCTAGCTATGATGCATGGGCTTCTCATTGTGGTAGCTTCTTTTGTTGCAAAGCATAGGCTCTAGGCTGTGTGGCTTCCAGTAGTTGCTGCTCATGGGCTTTAAAGAGCTTGGATTCGGTAGTTGTGGTACTTGGGACTTACTTTCCCATGTCATATGAAATCTTCCTGGAGCAGAGCTTTTTCCTGAACCCATTTTCTCTGTATTGGCAGCCAGATTCTTAATCACTGGATCACCAAAGAAGTCCTCCTATGTTCTCTATTTGTTTCTTATTTGAACTATGCGTTGTCCACTAAGGAAACTGAAACTTCTTAAAAACATGAATCTTATTTCATTCTTCTCTTGTACATCATAACATGCCAAGTTTTGTTGGAAAGAGTGTAGTTGTTACCACAAAGACATTCATTGACTGAGAGTCTCTTTAGGAGAATAAAATGTAAGTAATAACAGATTCGGTGGAGTAAGATTGTTCCTTCTGCCAATTCCAACTCTAGTATTGCTCAGATTTTTAGTTGAACTTTGTCTCTTTCCTCTTTAAAGTGCTGCCTCTTGTTTCTTTCCCTCCATGGTTTCACCAATCCTTTTTTTGTGAACATGTCCATTATATCACCGTCAGTCTTGTCTTCTTGTTAACCCTAACCATCATTGCTACAGAATTCTTACTACTTAAATTTCCATATGAAAAGTGAATTCACTGTCTTTGTTGCCATTTAGTCATTAATTCCTTTCCAACTCTTTGTGACCCCATGTACTGCAGCACACCAGGCTTCCCTGTCCTTCACTGTCCCCAGAGTTTGCTCAAACTCACGCCCATTGAGTTGGTGATGCAATCCAACAACCTCATCCTCTGTCACCTCCTTCTCCTTCTGCCCTCAGTCTTTCATAGCATCAGAGTCTTTTCCAAAGAGTTAGCTGTTCACATCAGGTGGCCAAAGTATTGGAGCCTCAGCTTTAGCATCCATTCTTCCAATTAATATTCAGGGTTGATTTCCTTCCTTTAAGATGGATTGTTTGATCTTCTTGCTGTTGAAGGGATTCTCAGGAGTCTTCTCTGGCACCACCGTTTGAAAACATCAGTTCTTTGGTGTTCAGCCTTTTTTATCTCTATAGTAATCTAGTACTGCTTCTAAACTACTTATTGTATTCAATAACATCACAGTTTCTTTCCCCAGTTGCAGTAAATGAGGGCTACTTTCTAGCTATGATGCATGGGCTTCTCATTGTGGTAGCTTCTTTTGTTGCAAAGCATAGGCTCTAGGCTGTGTGGCTTCCAGTAGTTGCTGCTCATGGGCTTTAAAGAGCTTGGATTCGGTAGTTGTGGTACTTGGGACTTACTTTCCCATGTCATATGAAATCTTCCTGGAGCAGAGCTTTTTCCTGAACCCATTTTCTCTGTATTGGCAGCCAGATTCTTAATCACTGGATCACCAAAGAAGTCCTCCTATGTTCTCTATTTGTTTCTTATTTGAACTATGCGTTGTCCACTAAGGAAACTGAAACTTCTTAAAAACATGAATCTTATTTCATTCTTCTCTTGTACATCATAACATGCCAAGTTTTGTTGGAAAGAGTGTAGTTGTTACCACAAAGACATTCATTGACTGAGAGTCTCTTTAGGAGAATAAAATGTAAGTAATAACAGATTCGGTGGAGTAAGATTGTTCCTTCTGCCAATTCCAACTCTAGTATTGCTCAGATTTTTAGTTGAACTTTGTCTCTTTCCTCTTTAAAGTGCTGCCTCTTGTTTCTTTCCCTCCATGGTTTCACCAATCCTTTTTTTGTGAACATGTCCATTATATCACCGTCAGTCTTGTCTTCTTGTTAACCCTAACCATCATTGCTACAGAATTCTTACTACTTAAATTTCCATATGAAAAGTGAATTCACTGTCTTTGTTGCCATTTAGTCATTAATTCCTTTCCAACTCTTTGTGACCCCATGTACTGCAGCACACCAGGCTTCCCTGTCCTTCACTGTCCCCAGAGTTTGCTCAAACTCACGCCCATTGAGTTGGTGATGCAATCCAACAACCTCATCCTCTGTCACCTCCTTCTCCTTCTGCCCTCAGTCTTTCATAGCATCAGAGTCTTTTCCAAAGAGTTAGCTGTTCACATCAGGTGGCCAAAGTATTGGAGCCTCAGCTTTAGCATCCATTCTTCCAATTAATATTCAGGGTTGATTTCCTTCCTTTAAGATGGATTGTTTGATCTTCTTGCTGTTGAAGGGATTCTCAGGAGTCTTCTCTGGCACCACCGTTTGAAAACATCAGTTCTTTGGTGTTCAGCCTTTTTTATCTCTATAGTAATCTAGTACTGCTTCTAAACTACTTATTGTATTCAATAACATCACAGTTTGTGAGACCTCAGAATAGTGCTTATTTAGATTAATTCAATAGATCTTCACCAAACACTATGTGCCAAAAGCTGCATCAAGCACTCAATACAAAAGGGTATATATGACGTCCTTTCTTCCACGTCTGTGCTAAGTCACTTCAGTCGTGTCTGACTCTATGCAACCCAGCCAGGCCCCACCATCCATGGGGAGCTAAATAAATTAATTATTAGAGTCTAAGTAGAGATGTTTTACCCTAGAAATCTGCATGGGATGCTATGAAAATCACCATTTCCCATTGTGTGGATCTCAACATTTATTAAACAATTTTATATGTAAATTTAATTATTAAAATAAACCTGACGTGTTATTGTTACTGCCTATAGGTTTGAGAAGCCAAGTGACTTGCCTTAATGTCCCCTATCATAGTCTGTTTAGGCCACTATTAATACAACATAAAACACCGGAGACTGCAATGAAATCTTAAATGAAATAGTTTTCTTTATTTTCTTTCTGAGAGTTTATTAGAATATAGAATTGTAACATATTTCAATATATTAATTTTGTACCCTGAAGCCATATTGAATTCATCTGTTACTTCTAACAAATTTTTGAGTATTTGGGGCTTTCTATATATCATCTGTAAATAGCGACCGTTTTATTTCTTTTCTTCCTATTTGAATGTCTTTATTTTTGGTTCCTAATCACTGTGGCTAGAATTTACAACACTGTGTTGAGTAAAAGTGAAAGCTTTCAGCTTCTGTTTTTTTCATATATGGCCTTTATTATGTTGAGATATGTTTCCTTTACTCCCACATTGTTGAGAGGTTTTTTTTTTTTTTTTTTCTTACCATTAATGGATATTGGATTTTATGAAAAGCTTTTTATTCATTTGTTGAGATGACCATTTAATTTTCATCTTTTGTTAGTGCGGTGTACCACATTGATTGATCTACCCTGGAATGAATCCTGCTTGATCTTAGTATATGATCCTATTACTGTATTAAATTAGGTTTGCTAATACCTTGTTGAGAATGTTTTACATCTAGGCATACCAAACTGTAATTTTATTTTTTCTGTGATCTTTGTCTGATTTTGGTATCAGTAATTTTTATCATGAGGTGGTTAAGTTTTTTGATTAGTGATACAGTTTTATTACTAGATTTGATGTATTTAGATTTTACATTCGTGATTTAGTTTTAGAAGTTTTCCTGTTGCTAGAAATTTACCATTTATTCTAGGTTGTCTAATCTGTTGACATATAAATTTTCATAGAATTCTTTTATAATCCTTTATAGTTCTTGATGTTGGTAGTAATTTCTTCTGTTTCACCTGATTTTATTTATCTGAGCTCGCTCTCTCTGTTGATGACTCTGCTAAACGTTTGCCAATTTTGTCTGTCTTTTCAAGGAACCACTCAGTTTCTCTTTTTTTGTGTGCATCCATTGTAAGATTTTGGCTTGTGATTTATATATATCTACCTGTTTGTTTACCTGTCTATTTTAAGCCAAGCATGACTTAATTCTGAAGGCATTATAAAAGAACTACCTCTTTATTCCCCTCTCTGTTCCCATGCTTTGTATTTTAATGTTGTATACTACATTTTTTATTTTGTGTAGCCTTTAGCTACTTACTTTAGTCATGATTGATTACACTGCTTTGTCTTCCACCCTTCATCCTAGCTTTTAAACTGATGATTCTCTGTCTTTACCACATATTTATCTTTACCAGTGAACTTTTCTCATTTATTATTTCTAATTGTGGCCTTTATTTTCCCTTTTAAGAAGACCCTTTAACATTTACTGTAATACCAGCTTAAAGGTGATGAACCTTCTTAATTTTCACTTGTCTGGGAAACTGTCTGTCTCCTCTTGAGTTCTGGATATTCTTGCCAGATATATTATAGTGTTTTAGATTATCACTTTTCTTTTTTCGTCACTGTAAGTGTATCTTGCCACTCCCTTATGACTTGTAAAGTTTCTACTGAAAAAAATCAGGGAATAGTCTTATTAGGTTTCCCTTGTGAGTGGTTAGGTGTTTTTCCCTTGCTACCTGCTAAGATCCTCTCTTTCTATTTGACTTCTGCTTTTTTAATATGTCTATAGGTGGACCTCTTTGAATTTATTTTGTTTGGGGCTCTCTGTGCATCCTATCTTTCCTTCTCCAGATTAGGGAATGTGTTTCAGCCACTTTAAAATTTTTTTTCAAATAAATGTATTATCCCTTTTGTTCTTGTCTCCATATGGCAGCTCTGTAATGCCCGTATTAAGTACTTGATATTGTCCCCAGAATCGCTTACATTCTCCCTCACTTTAAAAAGCTGTTCATTCTTTTTACTTTTCTGATTGGGTAATTTCCACTACTCCATCTTCCAGATCTCTAATTTGTTTTTTCTGTCATCTAATCTGCCCTTAACTGACTCTAATCCATTATTTCATTTTATTTTATTTTATTTTATTTTATTTTATTTTATTTTTTTAAGGAGGAAAGAGTTTAATCATAAATTCTTAGGTACGTGTTTAGGGTTCTTCCTTATGGTCAGCAGGAAGGACAACAGGAAATCCATTCTTTTAAATTTTGGGTTATTGTATTTAGTCCCGCTTGGTTCTTTCTCTTTTTCTCAAAGTCTTTGTTGAAGTTCTCACTTAGCTTCTCTATTCTTCCTTCAGTAAATATCCTCACATCTGCTTTTTAGGCCTTTAGCTACTTACTTTAGTCATGATTGATTACACTGCTTTGTCTTCCACCCTTCATCCTAGCTTTTAAACTGATGATTCTCTGTCTTTACCACATATTTATCTTTACCAGTGAACTTTTCTCATTTATTATTTCTAATTGTGGCCTTTATTTTCCCTTTTAAGAAGACCCTTTAACATTTACTGTAATACCAGCTTAAAGGTGATGAACCTTCTTAATTTTCACTTGTCTGGGAAACTGTCTGTCTCCTCTTGAGTTCTGGATATTCTTGCCAGATATATTATAGTGTTTTAGATTATCACTTTTCTTTTTTCGTCACTGTAAGTGTATCTTGCCACTCCCTTATGACTTGTAAAGTTTCTACTGAAAAAAATCAGGGAATAGTCTTATTAGGTTTCCCTTGTGAGTGGTTAGGTGTTTTTCCCTTGCTACCTGCTAAGATCCTCTCTTTCTATTTGACTTCTGCTTTTTTAATATGTCTATAGGTGGACCTCTTTGAATTTATTTTGTTTGGGGCTCTCTGTGCATCCTATCTTTCCTTCTCCAGATTAGGGAATGTGTTTCAGCCACTTTAAAATTTTTTTTCAAATAAATGTATTATCCCTTTTGTTCTTGTCTCCATATGGCAGCTCTGTAATGCCCGTATTAAGTACTTGATATTGTCCCCAGAATCGCTTACATTCTCCCTCACTTTAAAAAAGCTGTTCATTCTTTTTACTTTTCTGATTGGGTAATTTCCACTACTCCATCTTCCAGATCTCTAATTTGTTTTTTCTGTCATCTAATCTGCCCTTAACTGACTCTAATCCATTATTTCATTTTATTTTATTTTATTTTATTTTATTTTATTTTATTTTTTTAAGGAGGAAAGAGTTTAATCATAAATTCTTAGGTACGTGTTTAGGGTTCTTCCTTATGGTCAGCAGGAAGGACAACAGGAAATCCATTCTTTTAAATTTTGGGTTATTGTATTTAGTCCCGCTTGGTTCTTTCTCTTTTTTTCTCAAAGTCTTTGTTGAAGTTCTCACTTAGCTTCTCTATTCTTCCTTCAGTAAATATCCTCACATCTGTTTCTTTGAACTTTTTATCAGATAATTACTTGTTTCCACTTCAACTTCATTAGGAATGCCCTCTCACTCACTGCCCAGGTTTTATTTTGTTATTTTATTTCAAACATGTTTCTTTCTCCTTTTGTTTGAATTCTGTTTTTTTGCCACTGTGAATTTGGCAAAATTGCTACCTCTCCAGATCAGTAAGGAATGGCCTTGTGTGTGAGTATCTTCTTTGTGGATTGCTTGTACCTAGTGGCTCTGGCAAGCTGGCTGGGGCTGGAGAGGGCCCAGGCTGAGGATTATCTCACTATGCCTAAAGTCACGTTGTCTGTGCAGCTGGCCTAGCACAGCCTGGTCCAGAACAGTCCCCAAGAAATGCTGTCCCTGAGTCTGACTTAGTCTAGTGGCTGAGGCTGGAGTGGGTACACGTTGGGAGTCCTTGGAGAATGCGGAGCCAGAGGCCAGGTTGGTGGAGTGACTGGAGCATGAGCGGGTGCAGGCCAGGAGGAGTCCTTGGGCACCCAAACAGTAGTGCAAGAGGGCATCTCTGCCTCCAAAGAGGGCTAGAGCAGTTTCATGCCTGTTTGGCAGAAGCTCCAGGAATAAAAAATGGATTTCCTTCCTTTATAGTCTAGTTGGACAGGAGGCTCTCTACCCAAATGTTTATTTTATTATCAGAATTAAATGTAGTGTGTTGAACTGAAAACAGATTGCTGCTCAATTTAAATGAGCATTTCCAACTAGTCCATCTAGGGATAGAGTGGATTGCTACATTTGCAGAAGTGCTCAATTTGATTCTGGATGACTTCTTTTTTTAGGGAGATAAACAGGATTTAAGCACATGACAAGATGTTTTAATAAGTGATTCGGAAGATTCAAACTCTGTGTCTCTATGGTTAATTTCTTTAGCGACTGACTCTATAGACTGAAATTGATTTTATCTTTTCTTAAAGATGGTAAGCCACTAATTCTCAAGAGACAAGGATTGCTATTTAAGAAAATTGTGAAAGACCATCATCAATCAATATAAGTCAGGGAACATGACTCTCTTGAACCCTCCCTCTGATGACTTAATTTAGGGCATCTGGTGTGGAATGAGTTCATTACCATCCTCTGCATGGTTCAATATCTTGTTAGAGGGTTGAACCTGGGAATCATCATCTTTTTTCCTCAGTCATTGTTCCAGTTTCTATAAAGGTAACTTAAATAAAGCTAAACTCAGAAAGTATCTCTTACAGAAAAGGACAATTATTTTATAATATCTACTGAGGCCAATAAAACTTTGAAGAGTTGCTGTGAGGCTTGATGAGATAGTCAAAGACAGGAAAGAAATGAAAAGTTCTTGGCTGAAGAAATAAAAAAAGTTCTTACTGTGTTCATTTTATATAGGAACTTTTATAAGTGGATCCTTTTTTAAATATAGGAACTTTTAAATGGATCCTCACTCTAATATACAAGAACAATTGGTGAATGAACAATATGCTTAGCAATGGAAGGAAGGATAAGGAGCACAGTATAATTCTAGAATATTTTAACTCCTGTATAAACCAGGAGAGTATTCCCTTTCCCAACAAAATGATGCTAATATAATATCTCTTTATGATCAAATTTAAGTGAGAGACTAGGATTCTCTCATTGCCTCATGTCAGTGTGACTTGACCCAGGTGGCTAAGTTGTCAAAAGAATTTGGGGTGGAAAAGGCTATGATTTGGCATGTTGTTTCCTATTCAGACTTGGATAGAGATAAAAAGATTGATTAGGTGGCTCATCTTAGGGTATGTAGGAAGTAATATAGATTGAGGAATATGATGCCATTTTCCTGGATACATGTTTCTGTTGAATTAAATCTCTATCTTGTATACATAAGTAATGGATAGCTCCCATTTTTAGAAATTCTGAGAATTCTCTGTGATTTTTCCTTGCTACTTGTCAGAGGAACATTCTGTTCACTCTGTGTCATGTTAGAATTTGGATTAATGAGGATCTTTCCTTGAATAAGGTCAATTTTTCAAAATATCTTAGCTGATTTTTGAATGGTCAGGAACTACAGTATGAAAAATGTTTTATCACACAGATGGACAAGTTGAGAGTTGACCACACTGACAAAACTATTCAGCGCAGCTGTGTTAATAAAAAAAAAAAAAAAAGAAGAAATCTCCACCTATATAAGAGTAGCAAGTGTGTATTAGGAAGAGTCGTTACTGCCCAACTCTCTTACAAAATGCTGAAATTAACATTGCCTATCAGATTTTCATAAAATGCAACCACCTAGATCCTTTGAGTTTCATTGCTTTCTCTTCTTATCACTTGGATTTATTGACAGAACATTCTTTTTTAAGACCATCTTTGAGAGAAGTGAATAAAGTAGTAGATTCTTGGCAAATCATTCTTAAAAGTTCCACCAATTTAGGAATGTGAGGCAAATGGGAGGATAAAGAAGCAGTTTTTATTTCAATTACTTCTGCTCGAGAAAAGAATGTATTCTTCTTTTATTTTAAAAATAAGGAAGGAACAAAAGAATTCATACATTAAGAAAACTGAGGTTTTCCAAGCCATGATGATTGCATTTTATGCTTAACTTTCTCATGAGACAAGAACTTTCCGTGTTCAAACTTGAATGTTTCAGTGTCTTATGTGACCATTACCTTAGGGGCAATTAATATAAACTTAATAGTGGATATTGCTTTTTGTTTACAGAAATTAAATTTAGTTGGAAAGATATTTCTAGTTACATGTCTTAATTTAAAATCTTTTTTAATATTTTATAATTTAAAAAATAATATATTTCTGGTGACTTGGATACCAAATTTAAGAAATGTTTCAGTGGATTAGATGTTATTTTGCAAGTAAATATAATTGCCACGTGTAATTTCAAATTTTTAAAAATATTCTTACATGTTCCCACTTCTGTGAGAGTGGAAACATGTTTGAACGATGCTTCAATGGTTTTTTTAGTTTCACAAGTTAGCATTTATTCATTAATAATTATACCAACAGCAAATAATAATACATTTTCTCAAAGCAAAGATTTATTTCTTTACTGAACATGGTTCCTGATTGCATTCTAAATGAACAAATAGTATTTTATGACATTAAACTTTCCAAAGCTAAATGCTTTGTAAGTAGCAACTAAAATAATATGAATTTATTAGCTATCCATGAAAATAATGTTTAAGAAGATAGACATCTCTGTTATTAATTATTGGGTACTCAGTATCTGGTATGAACCCAGAATTACTTTAAATGAATATATGGTCCTTGGTCTTTAGTGACACATGGTCAGTCTTTTTGTTAACCAATAGTCAAGATAGGAGATTTAGAGGAGGCAGAAAGAGGTAGGAAACTTCGACCTGACTTTGTCCCAACTCATCTTATTAATAGCTTAATCTTGAGAAGCAATTTAACTTTGATGCATTTCTGTCTCCTCTGTCATATAGTATTGTGTGTTGTATCTATTTTGCATAATTATTGAGAAGATACGTTTTTTAAGACTCCGTTGATCTTCACGAGGGACCCATCTTTGACAGCTCTCAGCAGGGCTTTCATCCCTTTCCAATGCCCGTTACAATTCTGTTCTTCAACAATGACATAGACAGTGTTTCTTACTTCCAAATATGTGGATATGATACTGTGTTGGGCAGAAGAGTTTACTCAAATAAGACTTACTCAACATTTAAAAAAAATCTTAGGAGGCTATATATGTTTTTTATGATCTAGATAAACTGTAATAGGCACATAAAATTCTACGTCTTACTTCAGAAACTCACATTTTCCAATTACTATCAGAGAGGCTTGACTTATTAGCAGTTACACTGAGAATTTATAGAATTCTTTTAATTAAATGTAAACTTAAATGGAGCCATTTTTCTGCCATGAATACCAAATTTAAGAAATGTTTCAGTGGATTAGATGTTATTTTGCAAGTAAATATAATTGCCACGTGTAATTTCAAATTTTTAAAAATATTCTTACATGTTCCCACTTCTGTGAGAGTGGAAACATGTTTGAACGATGCTTCAATGGTTTTTTTAGTTTCACAAGTTAGCATTTATTCATTAATAATTATACCAACAGCAAATAATAATACATTTTCTCAAAGCAAAGATTTATTTCTTTACTGAACATGGTTCCTGATTGCATTCTAAATGAACAAATAGTATTTTATGACATTAAACTTTCCAAAGCTAAATGCTTTGTAAGTAGCAACTAAAATAATATGAATTTATTAGCTATCCATGAAAATAATGTTTAAGAAGATAGACATCTCTGTTATTAATTATTGGGTACTCAGTATCTGGTATGAACCCAGAATTACTTTAAATGAATATATGGTCCTTGGTCTTTAGTGACACATGGTCAGTCTTTTTGTTAACCAATAGTCAAGATAGGAGATTTAGAGGAGGCAGAAAGAGGTAGGAAACTTCGACCTGACTTTGTCCCAACTCATCTTATTAATAGCTTAATCTTGAGAAGCAATTTAACTTTGATGCATTTCTGTCTCCTCTGTCATATAGTATTGTGTGTTGTATCTATTTTGCATAATTATTGAGAAGATACGTTTTTGAAGACTCCGTTGATCTTCACGAGGGACCCATCTTTGACAGCTCTCAGCAGGGCTTTCATCCCTTTCCAATGCCCGTTACAATTCTGTTCTTCAACAATGACATAGACAGTGTTTCTTACTTCCAAATATGTGGATATGATACTGTGTTGGGCAGAAGAGTTTACTCAAATAAGACTTACTCAACATTTAAAAAAAATCTTAGGAGGCTATATATGTTTTTTATGATCTAGATAAACTGTAATAGGCACATAAAATTCTACGTCTTACTTCAGAAACTCACATTTTCCAATTACTATCAGAGAGGCTTGACTTATTAGCAGTTACACTGAGAATTTATAGAATTCTTTTAATTAAATGTAAACTTAAATGGAGCCATTTTTCTGCCATGAATGCCAATTTAAATTTCAGATGCACATTTTGAAGTATAATATTCAAATAAGGAAAGAAGCATTTTCATGATTTTTTTTTTCCTACAGATCAATACAAATTGTGTAGAGTGTGCTTTGAAAACTAATTTTATGAAGGTCATCAGGAAAATGGAATTTCTACTCATATCTCATAGTCAGATGTTGTGTTCAAACTGGTATTGGAGTTCTTTATTTTCAGTAGGTCCACTTGTGCCGATGTGATTTTGTGACCGACACTTTTTCTTGGTTACCTGCCTAATTTCAGTAACAAGATCCAGCTCAGACATCACTTCCTCAGGGTAACTCTAACTCAGTCACTGCCTGGTCTCTCATTTCATTCCTCTGTAGCTGGGAACTATATGTTTATTGTTATATTTATCCATGTATGGCAGTGAAAATATTAGTCAGCCGTGTGTGACTCTTTGTGGCACCATGGACTGTAAGCTTGCCAGGGTCCTCTGTCCATGGAATTCTCCAGGCAAGAATACTGTAGTCGGTTGCCATTCCTTTCTTGAAGGGATCTTCCAGAGTCAGGAAATCCATGTCTCCAATGGCAGGCAGATTCTTTACTGCCTGAGCCACCAGGGAAGCCCTTGTCCATGAATAAGCCTGTCTATTTTACCAGACTTACATTGTGCAATACATCGGCCATTACCATATGTGGCAATTTTAATAAAACACAATTAAGTAAAATTATAAATTCAGTTTTTCAGTCTCCCTATCACATTTTGCCTGTTGATTGGCCACAGTTGGTAAGTAGCTACCATATTGGATAATATGGGCATAAAATATATTCATCATTTTAGAAGTCTCTATCAGTTAGAGCTGCTCTAGTCTGAGATCCTTAAAAGAGATTCTTTCCCCCTGATCCCTACATCCTCATCATCTGGAGGAATAACTGGAACATGGAAGACAGCCAGTAACAAACCACTGAACACAACTGCCAAACATGCTTACTCAACATTTAAAAAAAATCTTAGGAGGCTATATATGTTTTTTATGATCTAGATAAACTGTAATAGGCACATAAAATTCTACGTCTTACTTCAGAAACTCACATTTTCCAATTACTATCAGAGAGGCTTGACTTATTAGCAGTTACACTGAGAATTTATAGAATTCTTTTAATTAAATGTAAACTTAAATGGAGCCATTTTTCTGCCATGAATGCCAATTTAAATTTCAGATGCACATTTTGAAGTATAATATTCAAATAAGGAAAGAAGCATTTTCATGATTTTTTTTTTCCTACAGATCAATACAAATTGTGTAGAGTGTGCTTTGAAAACTAATTTTATGAAGGTCATCAGGAAAATGGAATTTCTACTCATATCTCATAGTCAGATGTTGTGTTCAAACTGGTATTGGAGTTCTTTATTTTCAGTAGGTCCACTTGTGCCGATGTGATTTTGTGACCGACACTTTTCTTGGTTACCTGCCTAATTTCAGTAACAAGATCCAGCTCAGACATCACTTCCTCAGGGTAACTCTAACTCAGTCACTGCCTGGTCTCTCATTTCATTCCTCTGTAGCTGGGAACTATATGTTTATTGTTATATTTATCCATGTATGGCAGTGAAAATATTAGTCAGCCGTGTGTGACTCTTTGTGGCACCATGGACTGTAAGCTTGCCAGGGTCCTCTGTCCATGGAATTCTCCAGGCAAGAATACTGTAGTCGGTTGCCATTCCTTTCTTGAAGGGATCTTCCAGAGTCAGGAAATCCATGTCTCCAATGGCAGGCAGATTCTTTACTGCCTGAGCCACCAGGGAAGCCCTTGTCCATGAATAAGCCTGTCTATTTTACCAGACTTACATTGTGCAATACATCGGCCATTACCATATGTGGCAATTTTAATAAAACACAATTAAGTAAAATTATAAATTCAGTTTTTCAGTCTCCCTATCACATTTTGCCTGTTGATTGGCCACAGTTGGTAAGTAGCTACCATATTGGATAATATGGGCATAAAATATATTCATCATTTTAGAAGTCTCTATCAGTTAGAGCTGCTCTAGTCTGAGATCCTTAAAAGAGATTCTTTCCCCCTGATCCCTACATCCTCATCATCTGGAGGAATAACTGGAACATGGAAGACAGCCAGTAACAAACCACTGAACACAACTGAACTGCAAAATAGAGGATATGTTAACATGGAAAATAGAATCAGAATTTCTGTTGCTCTATATGCAAAGCTGGAATTTCAAATGCATGAAGACATGTAGACAGATTTGAGTTCAGTACTTTTCTCAGTAGACCTGTTGGAAAATGGAATGGGCTTCCTCATTCAGTACTTTTCTCAGTTTCCAAACTCACTATACTGAAGTCAGGGATCAACTTTCAGGACTCTGGTGCAACAGATCCTTGCTTTGGGGTGGAAATTGCCAGCAGTACAGAATAATTGATTTTTATCCATTCTTATGAGAAAAATTTGAGAAAGTTTTATGAAACCTTTCAGAAACATTGACTGCCTGTCACATTTCAGTCCTTGACTGTCAGCGATGATCCATGCTTCTCTTGAAAAAAATCTCAAAAGTGTACCTTGTCTTTCCTGGGATAGATTGTACTAAACTAACACAACTCTGAAATGTTCTTCTAATAGTATTTTTTAAGGAAGACTGTCTAGAGACAGAAAACTGAATTAAGGCTTCAATTTTGGTCAAGAAAGAAATAGTAACTATAATAAAGAATAACTGAGAAGATAATATCGTATCAGATTTCAGCATCATGGACTAGTGATGATGCTGAAGACAGACCATGTGAATTTTTCAGACATCTGCCTTGCAAATAATTAACTCAAATGTATTTTGGGTCTTTGCATATCATGGACATGCAATAGCTGTGAAGTATGAAGAGATTGAATGCAATTGGTCTGATTTTTCAAGCCATTCTGATGTGTTCACAGAAAACCCTGAAGATTAATCGATTTATTTCAAAAAACCTGTTTTCTTTATTGGAGCAACAACATTTGTGTGTGCGTGTGTGTGTGTGTGTGTGTGTGTGTGTGTGTTTATCTCATGTTAAAAAGCAGCATAAACCAACAGCATAGACTGAAAAAATATTAGAATATACCTGAAAAGTGCGATTTTTAAAAAATGAACCTACACAGAACAGACTTCAAGTGTAGTCTGAGGAAAAGCTTCAGTGAGGAAGAAAGAGAGGTTGGATTCAGGAAAAAATCTTACTTTTATATCTGACAAAATTCTAGGCTTATTTATTTATGCACAAGCTGATTTGGATCAAACATTGTCTTCTATCAGTAAGTCAACTTCTTTCTCTGTTAAATGGGAGTGTATTTCCTTTCAAAACAAAGCAATAATGACATTGACCAAACCATTATTTTGGAGAAAAAGTTGTCAAACTCAGGATCAATAATTATCATTCATAATCTTTTAAATGGTTAACTTAAAACCTGTTAAGGGTTAAATTGGCAGTCTCAAAACGATATGTCAAAGTCCTGACCCCGAGTACCCTAAAATGTGACCTTGTTTGGAAAAGGGGTCTCTGCTGATATAATCAGTTAAGTTGAGGTCATACTACAGTGGGGTGGGTTCTTAACCCAACGTAACTAGTATCTGTATATGAGGACACACCCATGCAGAGTATGCCGTGTGATGACAAAAGCAGAGTTTGGAATGGTAGAGCTCTAACTATAAGCTAAGGATCAGCAGCCACCCCTGAAAGCTAGGAAGATGGAAGGAAAGATTCTCTTGCCTCTTGATCTGTGAGAGATACATTCCTATTGTTTTAAGCCACCTAGTTGGTGGCACATTGTGATGGCAGCCCTGAGAATCTAGTTCTACACCCAAATGAGTTGACCAGTCAGTTTCTTATTTCTAAGTCAGATATTTTTTAAAAAATCAATTGAGTGGAAATCAGTCATACAAGGTCATGCAGCAGTGTCCCTTGAGGAGCTTCCCCTAGTCTCTCGTTTTTCTCGCACATCTTCTCATGACCTCCTTCTCAATAAAACTTGGCTATGAGATTGGAAAGGAGACAGGCAACAACTCTCTGAAAATATAAAATTGGATAAGTATTTACATATGTACAGTTTTCGTAGGGCATAGTTCTGTGGTTTTTAATCAAACTCTCCATTGACAATCTAGGAATTAGGACCTGTTTTCTGTTTTAACACTGAAGGTTCAGAACACTCCTCTTATTGGAGATAAGCTGCTTGAATTTACTTTAACATCTAGACTCTGCCAGGCTAACACCATAGGAACAGCTACTCAGTCTGAGCCAGTAATGTGTTATAGCCAGCTGATAACAGCTTGTGAAAGGTGACTGATGAATTTTCAGGATTTTTCAAGCCAGTAGTTAAGCACAGCTATAATTAAAATTAAACAAGCTTCCATTTAAATGGATTATAATAAAATCAAAGTAATAAATAGTTATAATCCAAAAGTTTCTAATTATTTTTAACTGCGTTGTGCTATTAGCTTTGTGCTTGAGAGTACTACTTACATCTATTGAATCTCTACTATAGACATACTATATAAGATGCATTACTCTTCCTCTCCTCCCAATTCTATGTTCCATCAAGTCAGTAGCTTGAAATCAGTCATAGTGGAAAAATGGATCACCAAGGAAATTGGCAAACGCTACCAATGAGGGTTTCCAGCTCCTCAACTTCTCACCAGGAGAGTTGATGATAGTTATCAGCCTACCACTGGTTCACACTGTCTGAGTGTCCACTCTTTCACCCTTGGGATTTTCACAGCTTTGGATATTATATTAGAAAGTTGGATTAGACAACAAGAGAGGACCCTTAAACAAGGTTAAATCACACCCCTTTTTAAATAGGAGAGTTCACAGAAGGTTTGACAACAGTGCTTTATGTCTAGATCTGACCTTTATGAACATAGAAGAGTTGTCAGTTCTCCAATTACAAATTTTTCAGGGAACAAGATGTCACCATCTTTCTTATGACTTATCATGACCAAGTGTTCCCCTGAGATGGATAAGAGTAAAATAGTTCAAAACCTCAAGACTTCACCCTCTGGGTCCCAGATCTTACATGACTGAATAACAATTTATGAGAGCAATGAATCACATTTTTTATTTCCCTTTTCTCTTGGGTGACCTTTTTGAAAAGTTTTAGTACTATCTTTAACCTGCAAGAGACTATTTCTTCTTAGATTATGCTATGATGATAGATTTCTCTAGGCTATTTAAAGTAAGTTATATATTTGTTATATTTCATTTTTTAGTGTCTTATTTTTTTATACAAAAGCAATCAGGTGCAATATACTATAACTCAGACATGACAAAATGTAACTAGCTGAGATCTGGGGAAATTCATCCTTTAATCTTCATTTTCTTTTGTTATTTTTCCTGGGATTGTCCATGTGATAAGTAATGTGTTGTAGCCAGCTGATAACAGCTTGTGAAAGGTGACTGATGAATTTTCAGGATTTTTCAAGCCAGTAGTTAAGCACAGCTATAATTAAAATTAAACAAGCTTCCATTTAAATGGATTATAATAAAATCAAAGTAATAAATAGTTATAATCCAAAAGTTTCTAATTATTTTTAACTGCGTTGTGCTATTAGCTTTGTGCTTGAGAGTACTACTTACATCTATTGAATCTCTACTATAGACATACTATATAAGATGCATTACTCTTCCTCTCCTCCCAATTCTATGTTCCATCAAGTCAGTAGCTTGAAATCAGTCATAGTGGAAAAATGGATCACCAAGGAAATTGGCAAACGCTACCAATGAGGGTTTCCAGCTCCTCAACTTCTCACCAGGAGAGTTGATGATAGTTATCAGCCTACCACTGGTTCACACTGTCTGAGTGTCCACTCTTTCACCCTTGGGATTTTCACAGCTTTGGATATTATATTAGAAAGTTGGATTAGACAACAAGAGAGGACACTTAAAAAAGGTTAAATCACACCCTTTTAAATAGGAGAGTTCACAGAAGGTTTGACAACAGTGCTTTATGTCTAGATCTGACCTTTATGAACATAGAAGAGTTGTCAGTTCTCCAATTACAAATTTTTCAGGGAACAAGATGTCACCATCTTTCTTATGACTTATCATGACCAAGTGTTCCCCTGAGATGGATAAGAGTAAAATAGTTCAAAACCTCAAGACTTCACCCTCTGGGTCCCAGATCTTACATGACTGAATAACAATTTATGAGAGCAATGAATCACATTTTTTATTTCCCTTTTCTCTTGGGTGACCTTTTTGAAAAGTTTTAGTACTATCTTTAACCTGCAAGAGACTATTTCTTCTTAGATTATGCTATGATGATAGATTTCTCTAGGCTATTTAAAGTAAGTTATATATTTGTTATATTTCATTTTTTAGTGTCTTATTTTTTTATACAAAAGCAATCAGGTGCAATATACTATAACTCAGACATGACAAAATGTAACTAGCTGAGATCTGGGGAAATTCATCCTTTAATCTTCATTTTTCTTTTGTTATTTTTCCTGGGATTGTCCATGTGATAAGAATGTAATCCAGGTTACTTGAGGCAGCTGTTTGAATTTTTTTTTTCCCTGTAATTTCATTAAGCTATATTGTCCAGCAACTGTGTCTATATGAGAAAATTACTATAACCATAAAATATATATTGATATCCTTCGCCCATGAGAAACACAATTTTGAAATATATTTTCTTTGTTTTCATGATGTTATAAACCAAACAAAAAGTAGACCAGTAGGTGTTCCTGAGATGCAGTTATTTCATTGTCAAGGTTTACTGTCTCGAGTTGGTAGCACCATCTAATGACACAGCTAACACTGTCCCTCTAGCCATGTGTAATTATCCTTTAGTTTCCCAGGTCAGGCACACTATGATATTAGTCCCATGCTGAAGCTTCCTGCATTTCACAGTATACGACGTGTTTTTAGGGCCATGTGAATGAGAGGTACCACACATAGACTTGCCCAAATGATCTTGTCTTTTTTGAGGGGAAAAGAATTTGTCATCATTATCATCATCATCATTATCATGAAATAGTACGTCATAAAATAAAGTATTTTTGCTACACACACATTCATTTGGCAATGGAAGAATTACAGATTTCTTCTTTAGCTTCCTCTTCCACCATGTCTTCTTTTGTAGTTAAGATGGCAGTGCTGAAGGACTTTTTGCTTGTCACAGGCGAAGTCACCAGGCACATCATGGATGAGCAGGTAATTCACAATAGACCAGTGATTGCTTTTGGCTGTTGGCGAAATTCAAAATCAACTCATTTCTAATTAAACACCAACAAGTGTGCTCATTATTCCTTGAATTGCTTCTCATTTTGTTTGTTTCTTTTTCTCAGAACTTTGGTAATAAACGCATGACAGATGTTTAAGAAGCACTTGTTTCTGAAGCAGCATTAGCCTTGACAAGACAAATGAGAGAGGTTGGGAGGACAGGGGGATAGATTTGCACTTGATATATTTACAGGAAAGCAATCAGGTGCAATATACTATAACTCAGACATGACAAAATGTAACTAGCTGAGATCTGGGGAAATTCATCCTTTAATCTTCATTTTTCTTTTGTTATTTTTCCTGGGATTGTCCATGTGATAAGAATGTAATCCAGGTTACTTGAGGCAGCTGTTTGAATTTTTTTTTTCCCTGTAATTTCATTAAGCTATATTGTCCAGCAACTGTGTCTATATGAGAAAATTACTATAACCATAAAATATATATTGATATCCTTCGCCCATGAGAAACACAATTTTGAAATATATTTTCTTTGTTTTCATGATGTTATAAACCAAACAAAAAGTAGACCAGTAGGTGTTCCTGAGATGCAGTTATTTCATTGTCAAGGTTTACTGTCTCGAGTTGGTAGCACCATCTAATGACACAGCTAACACTGTCCCTCTAGCCATGTGTAATTATCCTTTAGTTTCCCAGGTCAGGCACACTATGATATTAGTCCCATGCTGAAGCTTCCTGCATTTCACAGTATACGACGTGTTTTTAGGGCCATGTGAATGAGAGGTACCACACATAGACTTGCCCAAATGATCTTGTCTTTTTTGAGGGGAAAAGAATTTGTCATCATTATCATCATCATCATTATCATGAAATAGTACGTCATAAAATAAAGTATTTTTGCTACACACACATTCATTTGGCAATGGAAGAATTACAGATTTCTTCTTTAGCTTCCTCTTCCACCATGTCTTCTTTTGTAGTTAAGATGGCAGTGCTGAAGGACTTTTTGCTTGTCACAGGCGAAGTCACCAGGCACATCATGGATGAGCAGGTAATTCACAATAGACCAGTGATTGCTTTTGGCTGTTGGCGAAATTCAAAATCAACTCATTTCTAATTAAACACCAACAAGTGTGCTCATTATTCCTTGAATTGCTTCTCATTTTGTTTGTTTCTTTTTCTCAGAACTTTGGTAATAAACGCATGACAGATGTTTAAGAAGCACTTGTTTCTGAAGCAGCATTAGCCTTGACAAGACAAATGAGAGAGGTTGGGAGGACAGGGGGATAGATTTGCACTTGATATATTTACAGGAAAGACTGAATGGCTCTTCAGTGACGGGCTGTATCAGCTCATACGCTTCATAAATCTAAGAATGGAACGGATCAATTTCCTTTTGTGTTTGTTTGTCTGTATGCCACCAACATGTACGGAGACTATCAAGACTTCCTGACAAAGGAAGTTTCGCCCTTAGGTCTTCCTTTGTGCTTTGTAGTAGCCAAAGGTACACAGAATTATGCAAAAACAAATTGGCATATGCTGAAAGCAAAGCTGTATAAGGCGATTGTGACTAGACTGAGTATAAAGAATTCTGTCAAGGATGTGGGAGTAGGAAGTGACGTGGTATGTTTCCCATTGCATTGTCCCCTCCTGTTTCCTTAGCAACTTGGCTTCTTGATGGTCAGACCTGAGATAACTAATTAAAATGCTGGGAAAATCACTATTATTTAATTAAATAATGGATTATTGATGGTAAACTGTTCAATACTTGATTGAAAATGCTGTTAAACTAAGAGATCCCTTCCTCTTGGATCTATAATACACATCAGTCACAGTAATATGACCCCATGGTCAGTGGTGGAACTTGTGTGGCTTTGAAGAGAGAGAGGATTGGGTGGAACTACTCTGACATCATAAAATAGGTGCAATTCTACCTCTGTCCCGTTTCTTGAATGGTGGTATTTGTAGGCTTCAGACATTATTAAGAATGAAAGCTATGGTGTACTTAGAGATGGCCTTGCTCTTTGTTTTCTCAGAAAAAAATAAAGAAGGGAGTGACAACCCCCTGTGATTTTCTGTCCCTATTTTTGTGGCTTTTGTAGGCACTGGGTGTCAGTTGCAGAATTTATGGTGATGTTTCAAAATGGGGAAGATTATAGATGACAAAGGCCATCATTTAAAATCTGTCTACTTACAAAGAATCTTTGCGATATAATTTATTTCTGGTGGTCCTCCTCAATCACCATTTGAATATGATGCATATTGACATGCGTGTACATGTTATACTTTTGTTTCACTTATCGTTTCTCCAAGGTCTATCCTCATCAACAAAGTCCAGTGTACCTTCAGTATTGAAACTTATAAATGGACCAATGGAATTTCCACAGCGTCTTTCTTAGTAAGGGCAGTCTATGAAGAAAGTAGTATACTGGGTGAGACAATGATGAAAATGGGGCAAAACCCTCATAAAAGCTTACCTCCGTGGTTGTAGTTTTGTTCTTTTTTAGTCCATGTATATATGCCTTCAGTCATCATGTAAAAATAATATGGAGAACATTTTATGCTCATTTTCTTTGTGTTCTTATGTGGACATCCAAATCATTTTACTAATACAAAGAACAAGAAAAATCACACCTGACTGTATCTCTCATGGAAAACAAAATTGCCTTCTCAACTTTCTAAAATGAGATTTGTAAATGATATGACTCAGATTTAAAGTGTACTATAAGGTATCTTCTCCACAGACTGAGTAATGAAAGCATAATTTGTAGGCATGGCAATGCTCATCTTACATTTATCTCTGTCCTCTGGGTTAATGCTAAGTATAAGGCAAGCATATACTTTTTAACCAGGAAAAACGCAATCTAGGAAAATAAAAAAGAGTTGTGACAAAAGTGGAGGAATCAGCAAATTAGAAATGACTTTGGACAGACATGGGCATTGGGGTGAGGAAATAGTGGGTGAGAAGTAGAAGGTAACATGGAAACTTATATTACCATATGTAAGATAGACATACCATGGGAATCTGCTCTAAGACTAAGGGAACTCAAACAGGGGCTCTGTAACAACCTAGAGGGGTGGAATGGTTGGGGGAGGGGGGACAGGAGGGGAGTTCAAGAGGGAGGGGACATACGTATACCTATGGCTGATTCATGTTGATGTTTGGCAGTAAACAACAAAACTCTGTAAAGCTATTATCCTTCAATTAAAAAAAAATATGTTTATAGTTGTCCAGGTTTAAGTTTTAATATACATATGACGTGGAAATTTAAGGTAGACGCCATGATAAATAATATATGTATATATTGCAAATGATCTACACAGTTAGGTTGTTAACACATCCGTTGACCTGATGGTTACAGTTTTTTATTTCTTTGTGTGTGTGTGTGTGTGTGTGTGTGTAATGAGATGTCTTAATATTTACTTTCTTAAGCAACTTTCAGACATAGAGTAGTGTATTGTTAACTATAGTTAGTGTGTAGTACATTACATCCCTAGTTGTATACATCTAAAAACCATAAGCTTGTGCCCTTTGACATCTTCGCCTGTTACCACCTGTCTCCCTTATCTGCACCTCCAGCAACTACCAGTATGCTCTCTGTTTCTGAGTTTGTTTTCTAGAATCCACATATATGTAAGATCATACAGTAAAGGATGTGGCACTGTGGTTTGGATTTGCATTCCCCTAAAAGCTAGTGGTGTTGAGCCCCTTTCCATAAACATGTTGGCCATTTGAATATCTCCTCTGGAAAAATGTCTCTTCATGTTCTTTGCTCACTTTTAACTGGATTTTTTACTTTCTGCTGCCATACCAGACTCTGCAGTCACCTCCCATCAGGCGAGGTTCCAGCAGTGTGGTGCCACTTGCTGGGCTCCCTGATTGAGCAGGGTGATAGCCTGGGACTTCACAGTGACTCTTAGCAGGGTGGATCTCAGGCAGTGCTCTCCAACACGATGGTACCTTCAGCTGCCTTCCATGTTATGGTGGTCCCTCAGGCAGGTAATTTTCATTAGATGAGGTCTCAGAGTGTGCACTCTGATCAGATAGGGCTGGAGCTAAGCTCAAAGTTGGGCAGGGCCACAGACTAGAATTCATGATCAGGTGCCGATTGGGCAAAGTCACTGACTAAGGGAACTCAAACAGGGGCTCTGTAACAACCTAGAGGGGTGGAATGCAGAGGGAAGTTCAAGAGGGAGGGGACACATGTATACCTATGACTGCTTTATGTTGATATTTGGCAGTAAACAACAAAACTCTGTAAAGCTATTATCCTTCAATTAAAAAAAAATATGTTTATAGTTGTCCAGGTTTAAGTTTTAATATACATATGACGTGGAAATTTAAGGTAGACGCCATGATAAATAATATATGTATATATTGCAAATGATCTACACAGTTAGGTTGTTAACACATCCGTTGACCTGATGGTTACAGTTTTTTATTTCTTTGTGTGTGTGTGTGTGTGTGTGTGTGTAATGAGATGTCTTAATATTTACTTTCTTAAGCAACTTTCAGACATAGAGTAGTGTATTGTTAACTATAGTTAGTGTGTAGTACATTACATCCCTAGTTGTATACATCTAAAAACCATAAGCTTGTCCCCTTTGACATCTTCGCCTGTTACCACCTGTCTCCCTTATCTGCACCTCCAGCAACTACCAGTATGCTCTCTGTTTCTGAGTTTGTTTTCTAGAATCCACATATATGTAAGATCATACAGTAAAGGATGTGGCACTGTGGTTTGGATTTGCATTCCCCTAAAAGCTAGTGGTGTTGAGCCCCTTTCCATAAACATGTTGGCCATTTGAATATCTCCTCTGGAAAAATGTCTCTTCATGTTCTTTGCTCACTTTTAACTGGATTTTTTACTTTCTGCTGCCATACCAGACTCTGCAGTCACCTCCCATCAGGCGAGGTTCCAGCAGTGTGGTGCCACTTGCTGGGCTCCCTGATTGAGCAGGGTGATAGCCTGGGACTTCACAGTGACTCTTAGCAGGGTGGATCTCAGGCAGTGCTCTCCAACACGATGGTACCTTCAGCTGCCTTCCATGTTATGGTGGTCCCTCAGGCAGGTAATTTTCATTAGATGAGGTCTCAGAGTGTGCACTCTGATCAGATAGGGCTGGAGCTAAGCTCAAAGTTGGGCAGGGCCACAGACTAGACTTCATGATCAGGTGGACCTCTGCCTGTGCTCCACTATTGGGCAAAGTCACTGGCAGGATTCTCTTGTTAGGAGGGGCCCTCAGTTGGGTAGGCTCTGTGAAGGGATGCTGTTGGGGGTCCCTTGTCAAGTGGATCTGCAGGCTGTACTCTGGATGGGAGGAGTCACTGAAAGGGTTCCATGCCTGGGCGGGGTTCAGCAGTTGGACTGTGCTGTGCTACATAACTACACAGTAGGCTGGGCTCCTTGGCTGACCAGGCACCCTGATTACTCAGCCCCCGAGGCTGTACTTAACAGTTGGCAGGGCTACCGGCTCCCTGCCAAAGGTGGTTGTGAGATGAGCTTCTTGGTTGCCAATGTTCTCTGTGTAGTCTTCTTTGCTGTGGGTTACCAGAAGCTGTACTCATCATTTAGGAGGGGCTGGAATTTGCTCTTCTGCCCAGGCCCAGATGTAGAACACAGCTCATTGGCTGGGAATCGAATTTAGGTAAAACTGCCAACTGAGCTCCCTGGCTGGATAAGGCTCAGATCAGCATATGGCCTCATTCATTGACTGGAGTCTCAGATCAGGTCCTTCTGCAAAACAGGGATGCAGTCTGCGCAGATATTAATGCTGGTTGCTATAAGCCCTGGCCTCCTGCTCCATCTTTTCGTGACACTCAGTCCTTGAGCCATCTAGATTCCTCCAGGGATCCACTTGAGGCAAGACCCAACTAGACTTCCCGGGAAGTGTCCTGCAATACTAAGAAATGGGATATTCACCTTGGGGGTCTCTTTTTTTTTCAACTGGAGAAACCATAGGCTTGGAAGGGCCCTGTGAGGCAGTTGTTTCAGCCTGTGGGAAGTGTGATGCACTCAGTGTGTAACTGCTTCTCTTCCCTTCTATTGTGATCCTTCTCAGTCTCTCTGGTCCAGGGTGAAGAATGCTTCACAATGATGTCGTGTTTATAGATAGTTGCTAGTTGGTTTTCTTGTGAAGGGGACTGAAGTGGGGAGTGGTCCACATCACCATCTTGACGATGTCCTGGAGATACACTTTTAGGGTAGAATTATTCCATAAGGAAGCATAAACTTAGAGGTGAATATGCGTATCTACCTCCAGCATAGAGAGGCAGAAATCAGGAATCCCAGATGAATACAAAGCCAATGATATGGATAAGAGTTTGATAAAGTATGCCGTGGTATGTTGTTAGTTTTCACTTCCATAGAGGTTGGTCATTTACATCAGCCAGGCAGGAAGCACTATGGATGTCAAACCATCATGTAAGCTCAGCTGTTTGAATTAGTTTCATTATTGCTTATAAGCTGCTCTGACCTTGTCAATTCTAGTGTACAGAACACTTAAGTCTTAAGTCCTGTCAATAAATATCAGGCAGCTGATCCACTTCTAACAGGACATGACAAGGTCATAATGTTTTGCAACCTCCGTTTCCTGCAAATGATAATGACCATGGATTCCAAAGAGATTGCTCTACTGCATGTGATATATCATCAAAAGTGGTGCATTAACTGAAATGTAATCAACACAGGCTGATTTGAAGCAAATGATGGACAGGACTGTAGGAGTGCCAAAGAGCTATAAAAATAACAACAGCAAACAAAAGAATAAAAATATCCCTAGCTGAAGGGAAGCAACTGATTAAGTTGTTTGTACGTACTCCAGGCTTTATAGAACAAAATTAGTTGCATCTGGCATCATGGAACATAACTTTCTAGCCTTTGTTGGAAAAGCACTGAGGCTAAATTGCAATGGCTATGATAATTTAAAGAGATGTGGTTACATGTTGAAAAACCCAAGCTGACAATGACAAATTCTGCAATAAATATATAGTAAGTTTGAACATAGGTATCAGCCAATTAAATGAGCAATCAAACTCCAAATAGAATGTTTCTTTTGAACTGTCAACTCTATGGAGAGCCCCATTACTTGGCAAAAAGAGACAAGTTATAGAAGAAATCCATCAAAGTATATTGTCTGGAACTAAATAAGAGCTGAGGTAGCAACTGTGTTTATAAGGGAGAAAAACCTAATTTGGATCAAGATCAATGATGACATTTTAAATAAAATATGCTGAGAGTCAGAGGCAAGTCAGAAGCTTCAGAATAGAAATTAAGCCCCATTATCTTTAGTGACTATATATATGTGCATATATATTGTAAATATGATTTAAATAAAATTTCTAAATATTAAAAATAAGATTATATATTTATTAGTATAAAATAAAATTTTATACAGTGTAAATGAACATTGTATGTATATATTAGAAGTACAGTAATCTTTTGTTCTCAATGTAGCAAAATTTAAACCTGAAAGTTGCAAATTTTAATGTCTACAGAACCAGGAAATTAGCATGAATATTAACAGAAAGAGCCCAGTGTTAATAGAATAGTGAATGTTAGGGACTATGACCAACTAGGGAGCTCATGACATAAAGTCATTCCTATTCTGTTTTCTCATCTAGAAACCTTTTTTGCTATTTCAAATACTGGAGATTTTGACCAGTAAGCACCTGGTTCTGGAAACTCAGGCTGAGACCGTTAAATAATTACTTGAACCAAATTTTCTTAAGGATGTATTATGTGAAGATGAGAGTGATTTTAGTATTCCAAGAGAAAATATGAAGTAACACCAGATTTTTTGCGTAATGTTATTTAAAATCCTTCTGAATCCCATATGTAGAAATGTTAAATGAATCCTCACCTAAAAATCAAGCCATAATAAATATTAACAGTTTTGCAGGATGCTTTGAATTCCCTGGTTAAGGTTGCTCTGTAAATCCATTACATTCAATTGACTTAAATCACACTTTCATGTTTATTGATAGCTAGCCCTTTCCTTAGCTTAGTTATTCCGCTGACTCATGAGCCATTTTTACCATTAATCATTAGTAGCTATTCTGCTTAATTACACTTGTGTTGATATCTCAGTAATTTCTATTTAATTTGCTTCCAGAGAAGTGGTTTAGAAACAGAAACGTTTAACCATTTCCATAGCTTCATGATATGCTTCTGCCTCATAGTATTTATCTGTTTTTCGAAGAGAATATATTCTGAGAAGGGAAAATGGGAAGCCTTTCCTGTTCCTTCTAAGGAGTGCTTGCAATGCACAACTTTAGCTTAATTATAAGTGAATTTTCAGGATTTAAAATATATCCATATTACTTAAATTGGTAATAAACTTTTTGTATCAATGTAAAATAGTTAAATCTATGTCATGTTTTCCTACATTAGCCATGTCACTAACAGTGCCCGTGTTTTGGAAATATATCATTATTAGTCAAAAATACCTGTGAATAGATGTGTAAATATAGAATGCTTAACAGCTATTATGAACAAAAATTGCGGAGTATTAATTTAGGAGAAATTTCTCAATAAACCTCATTAAGTACTGAAGAAACAGTACCAACTTTGATAAAGGCAGAAAATAAAAGAAATACCAAATAACCTCGTGACAGTTAAATGAAAGGTTGCAAATGAGTCTCTACTTACATCTATGATACCAGCAGTAATGATTGTAATAAATGCTGTGTAATAGAATACATATCCCACATTTAGAACCCTCAATTTCAGGATTGTACTCAAAAAGGAGTTGTAACAGGCCTGAAAGGATTAGATTAGAACATATAGGTTAAAATAATGGGAGTGGAATATTATAGCCCTCACTAATAATCCTTTGCCATTCTGGATTTCTATCACTTTCTGTTATTTGTGAGTGCTAGGAGAAATTGTTTCTGTCTTAACTGATCATATTTCTGAGGCCATATATCAGAGCACAGTGTCTTTTTCCCTTTTAATCTGTTTTTTAATTGAAGTATAATTGCTTTATAACATTGTTAGTTTCTGCTATACAACAACGTGAATCAGCTGTATGTATGCATACGTCCCCTCCCTCGTCAGCCTTCTTCCTACTCCTCCATGCCCCTTCTAAGTCACCACAGAGCACCGAGCTGACCTTACTGTGCTCTACAGAGCTTCCCACTGTCTATTTACACACGGTAGTGTATACACGTCACTGCCACGCTCTCAGTTTGTCCCACTCTCCTCTCCCCATGCCCACAAGTCCATTGTCTACATCTGCATCTCCATTCTTGCCCTGCAATTAGTTCCAGCTGTACCATTCTTCTATGTTCCTTATGTATATCTGTTGTTGTTTAATTGCTGTGCCATGTCAGACTCTTTGTGACCCCATGGATAGTATTTATCTGTTTTTCGAAGAGAATATATTCTGAGAAGGGAAAATGGGAAGCCTTTCCTGTTCCTTCTAAGGAGTGCTTGCAATGCACAACTTTAGCTTAATTATAAGTGAATTTTCAGGATTTAAAATATATCCATATTACTTAAATTGGTAATAAACTTTTTGTATCAATGTAAAATAGTTAAATCTATGTCATGTTTTCCTACATTAGCCATGTCACTAACAGTGCCCGTGTTTTGGAAATATATCATTATTAGTCAAAAATACCTGTGAATAGATGTGTAAATATAGAATGCTTAACAGCTATTATGAACAAAAATTGCGGAGTATTAATTTAGGAGAAATTTCTCAATAAACCTCATTAAGTACTGAAGAAACAGTACCAACTTTGATAAAGGCAGAAAATAAAAGAAATACCAAATAACCTCGTGACAGTTAAATGAAAGGTTGCAAATGAGTCTCTACTTACATCTATGATACCAGCAGTAATGATTGTAATAAATGCTGTGTAATAGAATACATATCCCACATTTAGAACCCTCAATTTCAGGATTGTACTCAAAAAGGAGTTGTAACAGGCCTGAAAGGATTAGATTAGAACATATAGGTTAAAATAATGGGAGTGGAATATTATAGCCCTCACTAATAATCCTTTGCCATTCTGGATTTCTATCACTTTCTGTTATTTGTGAGTGCTAGGAGAAATTGTTTCTGTCTTAACTGATCATATTTCTGAGGCCATATATCAGAGCACAGTGTCTTTTTCCCTTTTAATCTGTTTTTTAATTGAAGTATAATTGCTTTATAACATTGTTAGTTTCTGCTATACAACAACGTGAATCAGCTGTATGTATGCATACGTCCCCTCCCTCGTCAGCCTTCTTCCTACTCCTCCATGCCCCTTCTAAGTCACCACAGAGCACCGAGCTGACCTTACTGTGCTCTACAGAGCTTCCCACTGTCTATTTACACACGGTAGTGTATACACGTCACTGCCACGCTCTCAGTTTGTCCCACTCTCCTCTCCCCATGCCCACAAGTCCATTGTCTACATCTGCATCTCCATTCTTGCCCTGCAATTAGTTCCAGCTGTACCATTCTTCTATGTTCCTTATGTATATCTGTTGTTGTTTAATTGCTGTGCCATGTCAGACTCTTTGTGACCCCATGGACTGCAGCCCACCAGGCTCCTCTGTCCATGGAATTCTACAGGCAAGAATACTGGAGTGCATTGCCATTCCCTTCTCCCAGGGATCCTCCTGACCCAGGGATCGAACCTGTTTCTCCTACAGGGCAGATTCATTACCACTGAACCATCTGGAATCCCATATATATTCATCAATATACACTATTAGTTTTTTATTTATTTAGAACTCACCCTGAGAAATAGAAGAAGCTAAAAGATATTCTATAAATACATTATTTTTGTTGTCTGTGATTCTTTAAACTCATGTTTTAAATAAAAGACAGCCATGATGGAAAAAAAGAACAAACAAGGGTATTCCTCAAAGTACAGAATCCTTGTTCACATATCAAAATATTACAAAATAAATAAATTAATAAAATATTGCCATTCAAGGTTAGAATGACTGTATATGAAAAATATTTATAAGACCCCCAAACAGTCTAATAACCAATATGTTTCTTGTGTGGTTAGGAAGATAGTGCTGGTGATCCCAGATTGAGGGTAAAAACAAATAATAAATTCAAAATTTAAAAATATTTAAAAGCTCTGAATTCAGACCTAGTAATTAGGTGACATTTTTTGAGACCATATGTTAGATATTTATATCTAGTAACATTTAGACAGTAACATTTAATCTATAGTTTAACTTGTTGACTAGTGCAATGGAAATCATCTCCCTATTGACTTTCGGAGTCAATGACATTGTTGCTGGTCTAATCATGTCTTGAGTTTATTGTTAAATCCCCAGTGACTTATCTAGGTAGAGGCAATGAAGCAGCAGGAGTAATTCTGTGAATGTATATGTGACAGACGTTTTAAAAATCAAATCTATCAAATATCACTGCCTTAAATTCAGCTGTATGTATGCATACGTCCCCTCCCTCGTCAGCCTTCTTCCTACTCCTCCATGCCCCTTCTAAGTCACCACAGAGCACCGAGCTGACCTTACTGTGCTCTACAGAGCTTCCCACTGTCTATTTACACACGGTAGTGTATACACGTCACTGCCACGCTCTCAGTTTGTCCCACTCTCCTCTCCCCATGCCCACAAGTCCATTGTCTACATCTGCATCTCCATTCTTGCCCTGCAATTAGTTCCAGCTGTACCATTCTTCTATGTTCCTTATGTATATCTGTTGTTGTTTAATTGCTGTGCCATGTCAGACTCTTTGTGACCCCATGGACTGCAGCCCACCAGGCTCCTCTGTCCATGGAATTCTACAGGCAAGAATACTGGAGTGCATTGCCATTCCCTTCTCCCAGGGATCCTCCTGACCCAGGGATCGAACCTGTTTCTCCTACAGGGCAGATTCATTACCACTGAACCATCTGGAATCCCATATATATTCATCAATATACACTATTAGTTTTTTATTTATTTAGAACTCACCCTGAGAAATAGAAGAAGCTAAAAGATATTCTATAAATACATTATTTTTGTTGTCTGTGATTCTTTAAACTCATGTTTTAAATAAAAGACAGCCATGATGGAAAAAAAGAACAAACAAGGGTATTCCTCAAAGTACAGAATCCTTGTTCACATATCAAAATATTACAAAATAAATAAATTAATAAAATATTGCCATTCAAGGTTAGAATGACTGTATATGAAAAATATTTATAAGACCCCCAAACAGTCTAATAACCAATATGTTTCTTGTGTGGTTAGGAAGATAGTGCTGGTGATCCCAGATTGAGGGTAAAAACAAATAATAAATTCAAAATTTAAAAATATTTAAAAGCTCTGAATTCAGACCTAGTAATTAGGTGACATTTTTTGAGACCATATGTTAGATATTTATATCTAGTAACATTTAGACAGTAACATTTAATCTATAGTTTAACTTGTTGACTAGTGCAATGGAAATCATCTCCCTATTGACTTTCGGAGTCAATGACATTGTTGCTGGTCTAATCATGTCTTGAGTTTATTGTTAAATCCCCAGTGACTTATCTAGGTAGAGGCAATGAAGCAGCAGGAGTAATTCTGTGAATGTATATGTGACAGACGTTTTAAAAAATCAAATCTATCAAATATCACTGCCTTAAATTCACTCAGAATTGATTAGACTCACTCATATGATCTTGCCTCATGCTGATTTTGTTTAGTTTATGTTGTAATTAATCTTTGCAAAAATCTAATTCATCCCCAAATTTCTTTCACACGATGATCTGTTTGTGTAAATCCTCTGAAACAAAATACCCTGACTAATTTGATCTGTTGTCATGACTGAAAATAGTAAGTTGATACTGCTTTGTTTCTACAGTGATATAATTAAGATGCTCACGCTTTTCTAATTAATCTAATCTAAAATTGCTTTGGTTATTAGATGTCCTAATAGAAAGTAATGCATTGTTTTCCTTTCTTATCTCTGTCATTAATCAGAAGAATTAATTTCACCAAGTTTGAAACATACTCAATGTTTATTTGCAGTTATCAATCTAAGCCAAACTTCTTTGCCAAATATGCTCCATTGCTTATTTGTCCTAGAAAAAAAGTGTCAGATTCAGTATTTAAAGAGAGATCTATCCATGGATAGATACATACCAGAAGCTTAAACTTCAAATTAACCTTCATTATTAATAAAAAATAGGAATAGGAAGGCTTTGAAAAGCTTGCAAATATTTTTTCCTGAATTTTTACTTTAGTGAAATATCATTGTGCAAATACACATTTCTGTTTTTTTGACATATGGCAAACATTATTTTTAGAAAGGAGCCTTGCAGTGATTAGAATTAAAAGTATTTTTTAATCTATAATGACATTTGATTTTTTAACAAAATGATTTAGTAATGAAGCTAAAAAGGGAAAAGTTATTAAGCAATGTTAGAATGTAGCTCCACCATCTTCCAAGAAAACTAGCCTGGTTTGTCACTCAAAGTATGTTTAAATATGATATTAAGTAGTTGCACTTATATTAAAAATGTAAATTTAATTAAATGACTCATAGTAATATTAATTGGATGTCATGTAATAGATCTGTTTATGAAATTGCTCATTAAAATATTCCTAAGATCCTTTACTAATAGTCTGACTGAAAACATATATAAGGCTGTAAATAATAATGATTCATTTTATATTCAGTTGTTGATAAAATATAGTTCAGTAGACTGTTTTGATTATTTGCACATAATGAAAAGAGCCTAGTGTTATAATATTCACTGATGCTTGAATCTCATGAAAAGCCTTCTGTTTAGAAACAATTCTGTTTTAAATTAATCTTTGGACATTTGTATCATATTTCAATGCTTAAAATATGTATTTTTTAAACACATAATCCATTTTCCATATAGTTTCAGTTTTGACTATATTTTGCTCCTCTTATAACTAAATTTAGTGTTTTATTTCCCAAGGTTGTATATCTTTAAGTTTTTCAAGAAGTTGTATCTTCAGTTCAAAAATAAGCCTTTCATAACTAAGGACTGCTAAAAATTAGTTCCTTAAAAAAAACACTTTTTTTTTTTTTAAAGATTTATTTATTTATTTATTTATTTATTTATTTATTTATTTATTTTAGGCGGGGATCGGGTTGGGGAGGGAGGGGAGCGGGCGGGCCACTTCTATTGGTCTTTCATTTCTCCATTTTCATCCGTCTTTGTTCTTTGACTCCTGTGGGCCTCCCATCGCGGTGGCGTCTGTCGTCGCAGAGCGCCGGATCTGGGCGCATGCACCCCAGAGCTCCGGCTCGGTGATTGGACACATCAGTCCAGCCGCTCCGCGGCACGTGGGATCTTCCCAGGCCAGGGATCGAACTGGCACCGCTTGCACTGCAAGGCGGTGTCCTTACCCACTGGACCACCAGGGGAAGCCCTAAAAAACTTTTAATGAAAATTTTATTGATAGTAAAGTACACAAAGGAAAAAAAATTGTAATGAGATAAAGTTGCTATATAAAACACTTCCGATTAAGGAATGCATTCCCTAATTGCATATGTTTGGGGCAAAATTCAGATTAATTTGGACTAAAAAGGGAAAAGTTATTAAGCAATGTTAGAATGTAGCTCCACCATCTTCCAAGAAAACTAGCCTGGTTTGTCACTCAAAGTATGTTTAAATATGATATTAAGTAGTTGCACTTATATTAAAAATGTAAATTTAATTAAATGACTCATAGTAATATTAATTGGATGTCATGTAATAGATCTGTTTATGAAATTGCTCATTAAAATATTCCTAAGATCCTTTACTAATAGTCTGACTGAAAACATATATAAGGCTGTAAATAATAATGATTCATTTTATATTCAGTTGTTGATAAAATATAGTTCAGTAGACTGTTTTGATTATTTGCACATAATGAAAAGAGCCTAGTGTTATAATATTCACTGATGCTTGAATCTCATGAAAAGCCTTCTGTTTAGAAACAATTCTGTTTTAAATTAATCTTTGGACATTTGTATCATATTTCAATGCTTAAAATATGTATTTTTTAAACACATAATCCATTTTCCATATAGTTTCAGTTTTGACTATATTTTGCTCCTCTTATAACTAAATTTAGTGTTTTATTTCCCAAGGTTGTATATCTTTAAGTTTTTCAAGAAGTTGTATCTTCAGTTCAAAAATAAGCCTTTCATAACTAAGGACTGCTAAAAATTAGTTCCTTAAAAAAAACTTTTTTTTTTTTTAAAGATTTATTTATTTATTTATTTATTTATTTATTTATTTATTTATTTTAGGCGGGGATCGGGTTGGGGAGGGAGGGGAGCGGGCGGGCCACTTCTATTGGTCTTTCATTTCTCCATTTTCATCCGTCTTTGTTCTTTGACTCCTGTGGGCCTCCCATCGCGGTGGCGTCTGTCGTCGCAGAGCGCCGGATCTGGGCGCATGCACCCCAGAGCTCCGGCTCGGTGATTGGACACATCAGTCCAGCCGCTCCGCGGCACGTGGGATCTTCCCAGGCCAGGGATCGAACCGGCGCCCCTTGCACTGCAAGGCGGTGTCCTTACCCACTGGACCACCAGGGGGAGCCCTAAAAAAAACTTTTTAATGAAAATTTTATTGATAGTAAAGTACACAAAGGAAAAAAAAAATTGTAATGAGATAAAGTTGCTATATAAAACACTTCCGATTAAGGAATGCATTCCCTAATTGCATATGTTTGGGGCAAAATTCAGATTAATTTGGACTAAAGGCATTTTGCAGTTAATGAATGGTTTCAACCCTCCCTTCCTAATCATTAAATTCATGGTCCTTACCTTAATATTTTTCTCCCAAGATAGCCCAACTCTTTTCCATGTTTTTCATAATATATAACATAGACATATGGAGTTCTTGGCCACATTGTACATTCAAATATAATGAATATGCACTTGACCCTTTAGCAACATGTGGATTAGTGGTACTGACCCACTGTGCAGCTGAAAATGCACAAATAGCTTATAGTTGATTTTCCTTGGTTCCTTCCTATCTGTGGTTCCTTCTCTGAGATTTCACATTCATCAATTAAACCAAATGTAGCCTGTGTGTTACTAGTACATATTTATCCAAAAATTCCACATGGAACTGAATCTGCACAGTTCAACTATGTTCTTTACTGATCAACTATGTGTGTGTGTGTGTGTGTGCATGTGAGTGTGTGTATATATATATATGTATACATATATGCATTTTGTATATGTATATATAAATAAAAATAATTATGGTATTGGAGATTTCCCTGGTAGCTAGATAGTAAAGAATCTTCCTGTAATTCAGGAGACCCAGATTCGATCCCTGGGTTGGGAAGATCCCCTGGAGAAGGAAATGGCAATGCATTGCAATATTCTTGCCTGGAGAATCCCATGGATAGAGATGCCTGGTGGGCTACAATTCCTAAGGTCGCAGAACTGGACATGAATGAATGACTATCACTTTCACAATTATAGTATACAATAATATACAATAAATTTTAAAAGCTTACTTACAGAGTGAAAAAAGATAATGTGGAGTCTTTTGATGCTTTGATGAGAAAAAAAATAGAACTGTTCAATATAATTAGTCATGGAAATGCAAATTAAGAAACAATGGCATGCTCTTACATACTCACCAGAATGCTTAAATTTTAAAGAGTGACAATGCAAAGTATTGACAAGCATGTAGAATGAAAATTCCTCTAGATAGTGAAGTTCTGATCCAGCTGAGTCAATACTGAACAGCAAATTAGTCCATGGTTTACTGTCTTGTGTTTGTAGCTGCCTGCTTTAGGACTACTGTCCCTTGCTTGGGTTGCTGCTGCTTGTTTTCCATAAAAGACTCTCAACTGTTCTGGGGATCAGTGCAAACTTCACATGGAATTTGACCTAAGCCCTTTGCTGAATTAAGCATTAGTTGACCAGTTTGCTTTTATTTGCCTTTTTTCCATGCAAATACTCCTCAGGTGAAAGGCTAGCATTTGCTAAGCCATGCGTTCTTATGCCAGTAGTCAAATACTAGACTGCAGCACGAAAATCCAGTGTTGTCACGGATTGTGGCTCTAAATAAAAGATACCATTGAAAAAAAAAAGAATGCACTTGACCCTTTAGCAACATGTGGATTAGTGGTACTGACCCACTGTGCAGCTGAAAATGCACAAATAGCTTATAGTTGATTTTCCTTGGTTCCTTCCTATCTGTGGTTCCTTCTCTGAGATTTCACATTCATCAATTAAACCAAATGTAGCCTGTGTGTTACTAGTACATATTTATCCAAAAATTCCACATGGAACTGAATCTGCACAGTTCAACTATGTTCTTTACTGATCAACTATGTGTGTGTGTGTGTGTGTGCATGTGAGTGTGTGTATATATATATATGTATACATATATGCATGTGTGTATATGTATATATAAATAAAAATAATTATGGTATTGGAGATTTCCCTGGTAGCTAGATAGTAAAGAATCTTCCTGTAATTCAGGAGACCCAGATTCGATCCCTGGGTTGGGAAGATCCCCTGGAGAAGGAAATGGCAATGCATTGCAATATTCTTGCCTGGAGAATCCCATGGATAGAGATGCCTGGTGGGCTACAATTCCTAAGGTCGCAGAACTGGACATGAATGAATGACTATCACTTTCACAATTATAGTATACAATAATATACAATAAATTTTAAAAGCTTACTTACAGAGTGAAAAAAGATAATGTGGAGTCTTTTGATGCTTTGATGAGAAAAAAAATAGAACTGTTCAATATAATTAGTCATGGAAATGCAAATTAAGAAACAATGGCATGCTCTTACATACTCACCAGAATGCTTAAATTTTAAAGAGTGACAATGCAAAGTATTGACAAGCATGTAGAATGAAAATTCCTCTAGATAGTGAAGTTCTGATCCAGCTGAGTCAATACTGAACAGCAAATTAGTCCATGGTTTACTGTCTTGTGTTTGTAGCTGCCTGCTTTAGGACTACTGTCCCTTGCTTGGGTTGTGCTGCTTGTTTTCCATAAAAGACTCTCAACTGTTCTGGGGATCAGTGCAAACTTCACATGGAATTTGACCTAAGCCCTTTGCTGAATTAAGCATTAGTTGACCAGTTTGCTTTTATTTGCCTTTTTTCCATGCAAATACTCCTCAGGTGAAAGGCTAGCATTTGCTAAGCCATGCGTTCTTATGCCAGTAGTCAAATACTAGACTGCAGCACGAAAATCCAGTGTTGTCACGGATTGTGGCTCTAAATAAAAGATACCATTGAAAAAAAAAAAGAATGTAGAACGACCCGTCTACTCATATATTGTTGGTGGAAATGTAACCATAACCATAGCTTTGTAGAAAGCTATTTGATAGTCAAAAACATATGCCTTCCTTCTGGCCCAGAAATTCCACTTCTAGTTATATATGCAAGAACTGTAAGTGTGTATGCACATACAAGTGTGTATGTGTATGCACATAAAATGATTCACCAAAAAACAGTCACAGAGACTGTATGCATTGTAGTACAAAGCTGGCAACTACTCAGGTGTGCCAAAACAGAAATAGAAATTAGCAACTTTTCAAACAATAAAATATTGAAGAGCAATGAAGTTGTACAAACTGTTACATACTATGTTGTGGATAAATTTCAAATATATTCTTTTGCAAAAAAAGGAACCAAAAATGAATATGTTATATTAATATATTTATATGAAGTTCTAGCAAAGAGAAACATATTGCTCATGAGAGTAATCAGAACAAAAGCCTTTGGGGGATAATTTTAACTTAAAAGGAGCATAGTGAAAGTTTAAGTGAAGGGAAGTGTGTTTTATCTTGATTTTGATAGAGTCTCCATACAAGCACATCTACGCACATAAATATTCATTGAACGATGCAGTTAAGCTTTGTACATTTTACCAAATATAAATTATACCTTAAGAATACAATGATACTGTTGATTATTGTTACATAGAAAAAAATTAGAATATTTTCATGACTATTGAGTATCCTAAAATAAAATACAGCAAGGCCTTAAAACCTGGGTCTAATTCCTCATTAGCCCAACTACCTTTGCTTTCCACAAAAAAAAAAATTTTTTTTAAAGATCCATTCATTCACTTACTTTGGGCAGGGGTCAGGTTGGGGAGGGAGGGGAGTGGGCGGGCCACTTCCATTGGTCTTTCATCTCTATTCTCATTCGTCTTCGTTCTTTGGCTCCTGTGGGCCTCCCATCGCGGTGGCGTCTGTCATCGCAGAGCACCGGATCTGGGCTCCAGAGCTCCAGCTCGGTGATTGGACACATCCGTCCAGCCGCTCCGCAGCACGTGGGATCCTCCCAGACCAGGGCTCGAACCGGCGCCCTCTGCACTGCAAGGCGGTGTCTTTATCCACTAGACCACCAGGGGAAGCCCTCCACAAAATTTTTATTGATAGCCTCCTTAAGAATTGTTCTTGTCATATGGCACATTTTCAAACCTCAAAAACTTTGCCTGGATCATAGGAAAAAATAAATAATTTACAAATCAAATATTAATGGGTACAGTGTCTTCCTCTGTACCTGAGTATTTGAAATATTTGAAAAATGGTAAAGGCTTTATGACTACAACAGAAATAATTGTAGAGACTTGTATATGTCAAGACTGCACTAAGTAGCACTAAATGCACTATTCTTCCTAGTATAATAATATTATATTGAAGTTCTAGTTGTGGATAAATTTCAAATATATTCTTTTGCAAAAAGGAACCAAAATGAATATGTTATATTAATATATTTATATGAAGTTCTAGCAAAGAGAAACATATTGCTCATGAGAGTAATCAGAACAAAAGCCTTTGGGGGATAATTTTAACTTAAAAGGAGCATAGTGAAAGTTTAAGTGAAGGGAAGTGTGTTTTATCTTGATTTTGATAGAGTCTCCATACAAGCACATCTACGCACATAAATATTCATTGAACGATGCAGTTAAGCTTTGTACATTTTACCAAATATAAATTATACCTTAAGAATACAATGATACTGTTGATTATTGTTACATAGAAAAAAATTAGAATATTTTCATGACTATTGAGTATCCTAAAATAAAATACAGCAAGGCCTTAAAACCTGGGTCTAATTCCTCATTAGCCCAACTACCTTTGCTTTCCACAAAAAAAAAAATTTTTTTTAAAGATCCATTCATTCACTTACTTTGGGCAGGGGTCAGGTTGGGGAGGGAGGGGAGTGGGCGGGCCACTTCCATTGGTCTTTCATCTCTCTATTCTCATTCGTCTTCGTTCTTTGGCTCCTGTGGGCCTCCCATCGCGGTGGCGTCTGTCATCGCAGAGCACCGGATCTGGGCTCCAGAGCTCCAGCTCGGTGATTGGACACATCCGTCCAGCCGCTCCGCAGCACGTGGGATCCTCCCAGACCAGGGCTCGAACCGGCGCCCTCTGCACTGCAAGGCGGTGTCTTTATCCACTAGACCACCAGGGGAAGCCCTCCACAAAATTTTTATTGATAGCCTCCTTAAGAATTGTTCTTGTCATATGGCACATTTTCAAACCTCAAAAACTTTGCCTGGATCATAGGAAAAAATAAATAATTTACAAATCAAATATTAATGGGTACAGTGTCTTCCTCTGTACCTGAGTATTTGAAATATTTGAAAAATGGTAAAGGCTTTATGACTACAACAGAAATAATTGTAGAGACTTGTATATGTCAAGACTGCACTAAGTAGCACTAAATGCACTATTCTTCCTAGTATAATAATATTAAATTGATCTTATTTGATTTTAGTGAGTTCCAGATCTGTACCTCTAACCTGTACTATCAGAGACCCTATTCTTAAACCGTGTGTTATTTTATACTGGATCTTTCAAGTGTAATGATTATATATTATATGACCAGACCATCTGGTCTGTTGTGAATCACTGTATTTGGGCCACTTGGTAGTAGGACAGAAAGCAGAGAGCCTCTGGTCTATAAAGTCTAAAATGCATGGAAAGTCTAAAATCTACAAAGTTTAAAATCTGGCCCTTGAAAACAAAAGAGACTCTTCTTATCCCTAGTTTAGACATGTGTGCTGTACTGTGCCCAGTCACTTCAGTTGTGTCCAAATCTTTGTGATCCCGGGGATCATAGCCCAGCAGTTTCCCCTGTCCACGGGATTCTCCAGACAAGAATACTGCGGTGGGTTGCCATGCCCTCCTTCCTGACCCAGGATCAAGCCCACATCTCCCGTGTCTCCTGCATTTCATGCAGATTCTTTACAACTGAGCCACTGGGAAGGCCCAAATATTTAGAATAGGGAGTTATTAAGCTATTAATCATTAAGTGGGAATAATTAAGGGAATTATTGTGTGGTTTTCAATAACGTATTAGAAGGAGTAAGGTTTTCTGGATACAGAAGTCACACACTACACAGATTATGGTCACATGCAGGTGAACTAAAAGTGAGTCAGAAGTGTAGGAAGCAGAATGACGCAAACATAGGAATCTGCTAGGTAGATATTTTGTTTAAGAAATGCAACAACCACCTAGCTCCAAGCTGATTGACCTAACTGGGTTGTGGACAATGCATTTTAAGCCTAATTTTTAAAAGAGAAGATTGAAGTTCACATTCTTATGCAGAAGTTCAAAATAAATAAAACTGAATAAATGTTTTAGAATTTCAGTATGCCCGAGTTTCTTTTGTGCCCAGAAAATAATAAATAAATGATACTTGAATGTGACCAAAGAGCACTAAGTAGCACTAAATGCACTATTCTTCCTAGTATAATAATATTAAATTGATCTTATTTGATTTTAGTGAGTTCCAGATCTGTACCTCTAACCTGTACTATCAGAGACCCTATTCTTAAACCGTGTGTTATTTTATACTGGATCTTTCAAGTGTAATGATTATATATTATATGACCAGACCATCTGGTCTGTTGTGAATCACTGTATTTGGGCCACTTGGTAGTAGGACAGAAAGCAGAGAGCCTCTGGTCTATAAAGTCTAAAATGCATGGAAAGTCTAAAATCTACAAAGTTTAAAATCTGGCCCTTGAAAACAAAAGAGACTCTTCTTATCCCTAGTTTAGACATGTGTGCTGTACTGTGCCCAGTCACTTCAGTTGTGTCCAAATCTTTGTGATCCCGGGGATCATAGCCCAGCAGTTTCCCCTGTCCACGGGATTCTCCAGACAAGAATACTGCGGTGGGTTGCCATGCCCTCCTTCCTGACCCAGGATCAAGCCCACATCTCCCGTGTCTCCTGCATTTCATGCAGATTCTTTACAACTGAGCCACTGGGAAGGCCCAAATATTTAGAATAGGGAGTTATTAAGCTATTAATCATTAAGTGGGAATAATTAAGGGAATTATTGTGTGGTTTTCAATAACGTATTAGAAGGAGTAAGGTTTTCTGGATACAGAAGTCACACACTACACAGATTATGGTCACATGCAGGTGAACTAAAAGTGAGTCAGAAGTGTAGGAAGCAGAATGACGCAAACATAGGAATCTGCTAGGTAGATATTTTGTTTAAGAAATGCAACAACCACCTAGCTCCAAGCTGATTGACCTAACTGGGTTGTGGACAATGCATTTTAAGCCTAATTTTTAAAAGAGAAGATTGAAGTTCACATTCTTATGCAGAAGTTCAAAATAAATAAAACTGAATAAATGTTTTAGAATTTCAGTATGCCCGAGTTTCTTTTGTGCCCAGAAAATAATAAATAAATGATACTTGAATGTGACCAAAGAGCATTAATTTTAATCTCAGCTCTAAAAAAATATTCAATTCTTATCTAGAAATATAAGATTGAACCATAGTGTAGATATTAACAAAATATAAAATTGGGGGACCACTATTTTAAAATATTTATAAAGTAATTTCCAATACTTAAATTAGAATATTCATACAAATAGTAAGGGTCTTATTGATCAAATCCCTAAAGGTTTTCTTCAAAACTGAATTTGTGCCAAAAGTTATTTGAAACCAGCAATAATCAAAGAGAAAAAGGTCATGTACTATTCCTCCTCAATTACGCTTCACACTCCTTATTAGTTCTTAACCCTCAAGGTAAATATTAATGCAGTCTAATTAGTCTTGGGTAGACTCCTTCCAGATTTATTGAGGCCAAAAGTGTAAAAAAAAATGCCTGCATTGACTTCTTGCATCTTTGTTTTCAAAGTCTTCTTAGGGCAACAGACTTTCTAGTTCTGAGGGTATGAGATCTGTAGAGTATGGAAAGGTTAAGTAACGTTTGCTGGGAATTGGGTAGAATTTAATAAAAGAGCTGATTTAAAGAGAAGGTGCAACACTTAGGAAACAAGTACAAAGTCCCTGGGTTCGGTTCATTTCCACCTCCAGATTAACAGAGGTAAAGGAAAGGCCAAATTATGCAACGAGGAGGAAGTGTTTATTGCTACTTGACAAGAGATTTTGGTAGAGAGATATAATCAACCATCTCTGCCTTAGATGCCGGGGAACAGGGTGAAAAAAACCATCTTTGCCTTATTCCTGTTCTTCTGTCTCCATTGGCTCCTCACTTTGCTGAACCACTAGAAATCTGAGGGAAAAGACAGTCTGCTGACTCCAACCTTAGAGGTCACCTTCCTGGGGCACAGAGTAGTGGGTGGAGATGATAGGCATCATCTCTGTAGGAAGAAATGCAAACAAAACCAAAAAACACCCCTAGCTCCAAGCTGATTGACCTAACTGGGTTGTGGACAATGCATTTTAAGCCTAATTTTTAAAAGAGAAGATTGAAGTTCACATTCTTATGCAGAAGTTCAAAATAAATAAAACTGAATAAATGTTTTAGAATTTCAGTATGCCCGAGTTTCTTTTGTGCCCAGAAAATAATAAATAAATGATACTTGAATGTGACCAAAGAGCATTAATTTTAATCTCAGCTCTAAAAAAATATTCAATTCTTATCTAGAAATATAAGATTGAACCATAGTGTAGATATTAACAAAATATAAAATTGGGGGACCACTATTTTAAAATATTTATAAAGTAATTTCCAATACTTAAATTAGAATATTCATACAAATAGTAAGGGTCTTATTGATCAAATCCCTAAAGGTTTTCTTCAAAACTGAATTTGTGCCAAAAGTTATTTGAAACCAGCAATAATCAAAGAGAAAAAGGTCATGTACTATTCCTCCTCAATTACGCTTCACACTCCTTATTAGTTCTTAACCCTCAAGGTAAATATTAATGCAGTCTAATTAGTCTTGGGTAGACTCCTTCCAGATTTATTGAGGCCAAAAGTGTAAAAAAAAATGCCTGCATTGACTTCTTGCATCTTTGTTTTCAAAGTCTTCTTAGGGCAACAGACTTTCTAGTTCTGAGGGTATGAGATCTGTAGAGTATGGAAAGGTTAAGTAACGTTTGCTGGGAATTGGGTAGAATTTAATAAAAGAGCTGATTTAAAGAGAAGGTGCAACACTTAGGAAACAAGTACAAAGTCCCTGGGTTCGGTTCATTTCCACCTCCAGATTAACAGAGGTAAAGGAAAGGCCAAATTATGCAACGAGGAGGAAGTGTTTATTGCTACTTGACAAGAGATTTTGGTAGAGAGATATAATCAACCATCTCTGCCTTAGATGCCGGGGAACAGGGTGAAAAAAACCATCTTTGCCTTATTCCTGTTCTTCTGTCTCCATTGGCTCCTCACTTTGCTGAACCACTAGAAATCTGAGGGAAAAGACAGTCTGCTGACTCCAACCTTAGAGGTCACCTTCCTGGGGCACAGAGTAGTGGGTGGAGATGATAGGCATCATCTCTGAAGAGGTAAATAGGGAATGCTTAGCCTAGCGGCCATCTTCTCCCATTGCGTGAAAAGTCCTCTTAACCTTTGAAAATTGTAACATCTTCTGAAGCCCAAAACACATTAATGTTGGACATGAATTGGAAGGTTTTTCTGTGAAAGTAGTTGAAGTGAATGAGCTGTGAGTGAATACATGTGCACTGAGCATCAAATGCATCTATTAATGACTATTATTGTATCTAGTTCTGTTTTGTGTCTGGTGAACTATCAAGTCAAGGGAGGGTGACAGACGCAGTGGAAACTGAAATACTATTCTGTTTATAGCATGCTCAGAGAGGAGAGACCAAGCCAACAATCGGTATTCTAAATAAACTTGAATGTATGTGCTTTGAAGGATTTCCATAGAGAAAAGGATAAAAAAGTTATACATTGGAGCTTTCCCCAGTACAGGACTTGACTAATTTTGAAGTTCGATTGATTGCTTTAATCAGACCATGTTCTTGTAGGTGTTACCATAATCGAGGGGAATAAAGCACTTCACCATTAATTCTACTTGAAGCCTGGCCTGATAAGGAAAATAAACTTGGATGACTTGATGAATATTGCATGATTCTGGAAAACCTTAATTAGTGTTTGGGGAAAAGCAAGCAGTTGGATATTCGCTACATTTGGTTTTTTTCTGGACCTTATTCAGAAGCCCTGGTTTCATCTACCTATGCATAATTGCCTGGATTAGGAGTCTTTGGGCTGAAATTTCCAAACTTGCTTTCAGTGGTTAAGTCACAGTTAAAATATTGGGAACAGTACATTGTTTTCAGCTGATTTCTAGTTAAATTAATAGGAATAGTAATCTGTCTTTTTATACATACCTTGATGTTTCAGTGTATACCACCTCCAGATTAACAGAGGTAAAGGAAAGGCCAAATTATGCAACGAGGAGGAAGTGTTTATTGCTACTTGACAAGAGATTTTGGTAGAGAGATATAATCAACCATCTCTGCCTTAGATGCCGGGGAACAGGGTGAAAAAAACCATCTTTGCCTTATTCCTGTTCTTCTGTCTCCATTGGCTCCTCACTTTGCTGAACCACTAGAAATCTGAGGGAAAAGACAGTCTGCTGACTCCAACCTTAGAGGTCACCTTCCTGGGGCACAGAGTAGTGGGTGGAGATGATAGGCATCATCTCTGAAGAGGTAAATAGGGAATGCTTAGCCTAGCGGCCATCTTCTCCCATTGCGTGAAAAGTCCTCTTAACCTTTGAAAATTGTAACATCTTCTGAAGCCCAAAACACATTAATGTTGGACATGAATTGGAAGGTTTTTCTGTGAAAGTAGTTGAAGTGAATGAGCTGTGAGTGAATACATGTGCACTGAGCATCAAATGCATCTATTAATGACTATTATTGTATCTAGTTCTGTTTTGTGTCTGGTGAACTATCAAGTCAAGGGAGGGTGACAGACGCAGTGGAAACTGAAATACTATTCTGTTTATAGCATGCTCAGAGAGGAGAGACCAAGCCAACAATCGGTATTCTAAATAAACTTGAATGTATGTGCTTTGAAGGATTTCCATAGAGAAAAGGATAAAAAAGTTATACATTGGAGCTTTCCCCAGTACAGGACTTGACTAATTTTGAAGTTCGATTGATTGCTTTAATCAGACCATGTTCTTGTAGGTGTTACCATAATCGAGGGGAATAAAGCACTTCACCATTAATTCTACTTGAAGCCTGGCCTGATAAGGAAAATAAACTTGGATGACTTGATGAATATTGCATGATTCTGGAAAACCTTAATTAGTGTTTGGGGAAAAGCAAGCAGTTGGATATTCGCTACATTTGGTTTTTTTCTGGACCTTATTCAGAAGCCCTGGTTTCATCTACCTATGCATAATTGCCTGGATTAGGAGTCTTTGGGCTGAAATTTCCAAACTTGCTTTCAGTGGTTAAGTCACAGTTAAAATATTGGGAACAGTACATTGTTTTCAGCTGATTTCTAGTTAAATTAATAGGAATAGTAATCTGTCTTTTTATACATACCTTGATGTTTCAGTGTATACATTTATATGAATGGTTTTTCAGTTCAAAGTCTTTATTTATTGTAAAGCATACATTTGAAAATGTCCTTTTGGTAAAATTAACACAATTAAATGTGAAGGAACTATCATGAGTTTGCATTTATAGTAGTAGGCTTTTAAAAAGATTAACCTAAAATTAGATATTCTTAGTAAAGGATAGATTAATAAAATAAGTTTTAGAGTCACAGTATTTGGGCTTGATCCCAGACCTGGCCTTTATTAATTCTGTAAACTTGGACAAGTTGCTATAGGGCCCCATATCACTTTCCTTATCAGAAAATTATAGATAGTAATGCTATCTCTTTCCTGAGATTTTTCTAAGAACTCAGAATCATTGCAAGTTACTAGAACAGTGCCTATAATATGGATGAAACTATGAGAATGTTTCACTAGAGTGCAAATTTATTTTTGCAGTTTTTGTAGACCTGTTCAACCACATTATATAAAGATTTGTAAAAAAAAAAAAAAAGATTTTTAAAGTGAATGTTTATTGATAAATTTTTCTTCCCTGGTGAACTTAATTTGTGAAATTCAGACTTAATGACTAGAAAATCCTGAGGATAAAAAAAGTAATAATAATTTTAATTCTTTTTATTTTATATAATTAAACAAGGAAATGAATGAATTATCCCAATAATTTCATGTTAACTGGGGATAATTTATATGAATAAATTTGAGGATAGGTTAAATATTAAAAAGTAGAGAATTTAAAACATATATTAAGATTATAATTTCCTTTGACAAACTTTAGGAACAGGGTTTTATCGAAATTATTATCTACCTTTCAAACAAACTTTGCATGAAGAATATTTATTATCAAGGCTACTTAAGTAACATGAAAAGTTATCAGAAAAACTATAAAAATAGAAGCCCTGGTTTCATTTCTACGCTGGATAAGGAAAATAAACTTGGATACATTTGCATGATTCTGGAAAACCTTAATTAGTGTTTGGGGAAAAGCAAGCAGTTGGATATTCGCTACATTTGGTTTTTCTGGACCTTATTCAGAAGCCCTGGTTTCATCTACCTATGCATAATTGCCTGGATTAGGAGTCTTTGGGCTGAAATTTCCAAACTTGCTTTCAGTGGTTAAGTCACAGTTAAAATATTGGGAACAGTACATTGTTTTCAGCTGATTTCTAGTTAAATTAATAGGAATAGTAATCTGTCTTTTTATACATACCTTGATGTTTCAGTGTATACATTTATATGAATGGTTTTTCAGTTCAAAGTCTTTATTTATTGTAAAGCATACATTTGAAAATGTCCTTTTGGTAAAATTAACACAATTAAATGTGAAGGAACTATCATGAGTTTGCATTTATAGTAGTAGGCTTTTAAAAAGATTAACCTAAAATTAGATATTCTTAGTAAAGGATAGATTAATAAAATAAGTTTTAGAGTCACAGTATTTGGGCTTGATCCCAGACCTGGCCTTTATTAATTCTGTAAACTTGGACAAGTTGCTATAGGGCCCCATATCACTTTCCTTATCAGAAAATTATAGATAGTAATGCTATCTCTTTCCTGAGATTTTTCTAAGAACTCAGAATCATTGCAAGTTACTAGAACAGTGCCTATAATATGGATGAAACTATGAGAATGTTTCACTAGAGTGCAAATTTATTTTTGCAGTTTTTGTAGACCTGTTCAACCACATTATATAAAGATTTGTAAAAAAAAAAAAAAAAACAGATTTTTAAAGTGAATGTTTATTGATAAATTTTTCTTCCCTGGTGAACTTAATTTGTGAAATTCAGACTTAATGACTAGAAAATCCTGAGGATAAAAAAAGTAATAATAATTTTAATTCTTTTTATTTTATATAATTAAACAAGGAAATGAATGAATTATCCCAATAATTTCATGTTAACTGGGGATAATTTATATGAATAAATTTGAGGATAGGTTAAATATTAAAAAGTAGAGAATTTAAAACATATATTAAGATTATAATTTCCCTTTGACAAACTTTAGGGAACAGGGTTTTATCGAAATTATTATCTACCTTTCAAACAAACTTTGCATGAAGAATATTTATTATCAAGGCTACTTAAGTAACATGAAAAGTTTACATCAGAAAAACTATAAAAAATAGAAAAATATCTTTTAAAAGTTAGATTCACTGTTTATCTTTGTACTTGAAGAAAAATTATATGGTTTTCAGCAATTTATGTTATTTTCAATACAAGTAGTCAAAAAGACAGATTCTTGGAGTCCTATCTTGTTAAATACCACAGCAATGACTTCAACATTTCTGTTTCCCTAATGCCCTGCTTTCTCTTAAAAAATTCAAGAATGTGTAAATCAATGTAGCAGAATAAAGATGAATTTGTAGCATTTTATAAAACCAAGGTATTGCTGCAATTATAATTTTTTTGCTGTGAAGACACAATTAAGCTTAAAGAATGTATTTGGTACTTATCTCAGTATTTTCTTCAAAATTTACCCTTCAATAAGGATTCAGCAGTTTGAAACATAATGGTTTACATCCTCTGTCCCAGATCGTAAGAGCTGACCACCCACATCCCCTCCCAACTTTGTGTGCAAAAATATCCCCCTGAGATTTCAAACTAGGCAGTGGGGGTTGTATTTATACCATAGAAATTGTATAAATAAAAACCTGGGTCTTTGGAGAGAGCTGGTTACATTAGATTTGTCAACACACTAGTGTAATTTCTTCATGCTTGGTGGTGAACTTACATCTCTCTGTTTTCATCCCTTTTTGTTTTAGTCTTATAATAACTAATGTGCCATGCTGAACACTATGGAAGAATATAGAAGTTTTTGCCGTTCTGTAACAAAATTGTTGATATAAACACAAAAAAATACTTTGAGAAAAAATGATATCGGGCTTCCCTGGCGGTCCAGTGAGTAAGGACACCTCCTTGCAGTGCAAGGGGCGCTGGTTTGATCCCTGGCCTGGGAAGATCCCATGTGCCACAGAGCGCCTGGACCGATGTGTCCAACTACCGAGCCAGAGCTCTGGAGCACATGCGCCCGGAGCTGGTGCTCTGCAGTGAGAGAGGCCACTGCCATGGGAAGCCCACACAGGCCAAAGAGCAAAGATAAATAAAGGAAAGACCAATGTAGAGAAGTGACCAAAAAAAAAAAAAAAGATATCAAGATTTTTCAGAGAATATGTAGTCTTACAAGTAAATTGACCTTTAATACCGGATTATTTCTAAAGAAAAGTTTCTTGAGAAAATCCTGCTCATGTGCTCCAAGTTTTGGCAATGTCATCACAGTTAAAAAATCTGGACCCCCCGAGCTAGTCAGAATTCTATTTGAAACGTTGTATTTTCATCTGACTGACTTTCAGCAACTTGTCTGTTTTGATATGTGGATTCTTAAAATTGGTGTTAAAGGAATAATATAGAGTTTCTGAGACATTAAAATGGTAGTGTGTCTAGAGCTTAGCACAGCACTTGGCACTTAAAAAAACCTCATTTAGAAGTGAGTTGATTTGACAACTGCCGTGTGATCTGAAATCCAAGGTTGTACTTGGCTGCTTTAATCATACTATCTTGATGACAGATGCCCCAAATTCCACTTGACCATTTAGTTAGTGCAATTATTTTGCATCTGCTAACCTGTTAACTTCATCTGAAATGTGTATTCATATGCCATGGGTCAATTTTACTTCACATGCATACATTTTGATTGATATTTTGATTATTGGATGAGTAGAATCAAAAACTCCATAACTTGATTTAACAAGAAAGTAGAAAATTGGGCAACAATATGTTTACAATGAAGATGATGGGCCTGAAAAAAAAAAATCTAAAAACAAAATTGTTCATTTTTTGCCCTGAGGACATATGTTTAAAAATAGAAACAGGCTATTCTTTTCCTTGAATTAGTTGACTCTAATGAGTTTTGTAAATAAAAGAAAATCAGCATAGTAGGAAGAAAAGTCTTGGGAATCAGAGGAAATGGATCAGTTGCATTTTGGTGGCAGAATCTTGTACAGGCAGCTTTATCAATTGGGACTCTTGCTTGCCTCTTCTTTAGTCTCTAGAGTACTTTTCTATTCTAAAATTACAAGCTATCATCCTATGAAGGTAAGCTCTGAGGTTACTGTTGATGCATTGCATCTGCATAGTACTTAAGAGTTTTCAAATGGTTTTCATGTACATTAGCCAAGGGAGACTGCCCATGAGCCAAGGAGCTCATCAAAGTAATGAGGAGGGAGGAAGATGAACAAAAGTGTCATCCACTGAATCACAAGCAATAGGACACAGACATTCAGCTCAGCAGAGAAGACCCAATAGTCCCTGGCAACCAAGGATGTTTACATCACAACTGGTCTCTAATGGGTTTCTAGTCTTTTGATCAACTTTTGATCAACTTTTGACTATTAACAGCACTTGATGTGTTCAGTTTAAAATTCCTAAGGCTTGCGTAATATATGCATGAAATGTTAATTTTTTTTAATCAGCAATGGATAAAGGTATGGCAGTGGTTGTTTCTCCTCTTTCATAGTTAATGACACTAACAATTTGCTATAGCTTAGCATATGAACAACAAACCAATCCACACTCATACCTCCCTTCTCTTACCTGCCACCTTCGCAGAAGTAGGGAAAAATGTCGCCATAGTTTCCCCTCTCTAAATATATTTTTATTCATAGAAGATATATAACATATCCAACTCTAGTTAAAAATTAAAATATTTCAGACGAATTGTTTCTCACAGCTGCCTTGATACCATAGAAGGATGAAGAGCTTCAATCTAGCATGAGCTTGGACCTAGTGTGGTTAAAACATGTGAAAGATATAATCCTACCAATGCTGTGTGAATATTTGCTGATGGATCACTTGTATCAGATGAGGATCAATGAAGAACAAACTATTTAAAACTAGTATTCTGCAATATTTTGAGGACAGTACTGGACCATAAGATCTTAAGGATTCTTTAGAGATAAATTCTCTTACTATCACTGAGGAAAAAAATGAGGACAAGGGCTAATAAAATGAGTATCTAATGGTACATGAGTACAACACAAGAAGAAAATTGATAAATTTATATTAATCAAAATGATCATTTCCTTAAAGGGCTCTTAACTTTCCCCTTCCCTGTTGGCATGACTATTCTAGAATAAGGTTTGAGTATTTGATGCCAAAATTCAGGATGCTTTACCTCACAATATATCTAGAACGTTTTGTCTAGGTTAGCAAATACAAATGAAAACCATAATATTTGAGAGAAACAAATAACTGAGGATGTTTAGACTGGAGAATTAGCGAATAAATAGGTGAAAACTGTCTTATGATGTATGTAAAGAGCTTCCATGCAAGAGACTATTAAACTGTAAAATAGTTCATTCTTTTGGGGATAAATTGAGTATAGGATATAGGTAACATATTTGCTGTTTAATATAAGAAAAAAGCCTTTTTTAATATTTATAGACTTTTATAAGAAGAATAAGCCTCCTTATTAGGAAATGACTTTCTCATTACATAACATGTCCCAGTTAAGCTTAGAGGGTGACTTTTAAACTGGTTGGTCATAAAATCCATGTGGGATTAATGGAATAAAAAAGCAATGGATAAAGGTATGGCAGTGGTTGTTTCTCCTCTTTCATAGTTAATGACACTAACAATTTGCTATAGCTTAGCATATGAACAACAAACCAATCCACACTCATACCTCCCTTCTCTTACCTGCCACCTTCGCAGAAGTAGGGAAAAATGTCGCCATAGTTTCCCCTCTCTAAATATATTTTTATTCATAGAAGATATATAACATATCCAACTCTAGTTAAAAATTAAAATATTTCAGACGAATTGTTTCTCACAGCTGCCTTGATACCATAGAAGGATGAAGAGCTTCAATCTAGCATGAGCTTGGACCTAGTGTGGTTAAAACATGTGAAAGATATAATCCTACCAATGCTGTGTGAATATTTGCTGATGGATCACTTGTATCAGATGAGGATCAATGAAGAACAAACTATTTAAAACTAGTATTCTGCAATATTTTGAGGACAGTACTGGACCATAAGATCTTAAGGATTCTTTAGAGATAAATTCTCTTACTATCACTGAGGAAAAAAATGAGGACAAGGGCTAATAAAATGAGTATCTAATGGTACATGAGTACAACACAAGAAGAAAATTGATAAATTTATATTAATCAAAATGATCATTTCCTTAAAGGGCTCTTAACTTTCCCCTTCCCTGTTGGCATGACTATTCTAGAATAAGGTTTGAGTATTTGATGCCAAAATTCAGGATGCTTTACCTCACAATATATCTAGAACGTTTTGTCTAGGTTAGCAAATACAAATGAAAACCATAATATTTGAGAGAAACAAATAACTGAGGATGTTTAGACTGGAGAATTAGCGAATAAATAGGTGAAAACTGTCTTATGATGTATGTAAAGAGCTTCCATGCAAGAGACTATTAAACTGTAAAATAGTTCATTCTTTTGGGGATAAATTGAGTATAGGATATAGGTAACATATTTGCTGTTTAATATAAGAAAAAAGCCTTTTTTAATATTTATAGACTTTTATAAGAAGAATAAGCCTCCTTATTAGGAAATGACTTTCTCATTACATAACATGTCCCAGTTAAGCTTAGAGGGTGACTTTTTAAACTGGTTGGTCATAAAATCCATGTGGGATTAATGGAATAATGTCCATGATCTCTGAAATTCTGCTGTTTGCCCTCCCCACCATGAGCCTGTGGAAGATAGCCATTAAATTACTATAAAAGGTAGATGAAGGTATTGATAATTAATTACCTTTAATGTGAACTCATAAGCATAATTGAGACAACTGGAGGAAAAGGAAGATTAAAAGAAATCCTCCTGACATTAATGCAATATTTTATTTCTCTTATAATATACAAAAATGTTTCTTTATTCTTTTTTATATTTTGTTTATGTTCCCTCCAAGGACACAGTTTTCTTTAAAAATTGTATTATAGAGAAAGAAACATGTCTACTATGTATCTCTTTAATGGAGATCAATGCTTTTTTCTCAGTCCTACATTAAAACAGTTGGTTTTACCCTATCAAAATCCCCTTTCACTTTGGGAAATGTAGCCTGAATAGTTAACTCCTACCTGGGCAATGCTCATTGCATGCTACCCTAGATCACTCTCCTTAAAGACAAAATTTGAAGAGGTCTGATAAATATCTGTAGGGTTTCCCTAATCTCTAATGGCATCCCACTATTGAAATAATTTTCTTATCTCTTCCACTCACATCTTAGTGAAAAGATTGTGATTATGCAAACCCTTTATTGCTCACTATAAAAAGTTAAACAAAAACAGTAGTTCCCTGTGCATTCCTTATTCTGACAAGGTCCTATTGGTCTTTCTCATATATCTTATTCTTGATCACAACAGGCTATTAAAACATTGCATCTTCCAAAATGGCTAGGTTCCCCCTTTTCTGTGGGACCATATCCAATTAGTGATCAAAAGAGGAATGGAGACATCTGGTCCCTGTTTTATAAGGACCCTGAAGTACAAATAACTTTGGGGAAACTGATTTAGACTGGAGAATTAGCGAATAAATAGGTGAAAACTGTCTTATGATGTATGTAAAGAGCTTCCATGCAAGAGACTATTAAACTGTAAAATAGTTCATTCTTTTGGGGATAAATTGAGTATAGGATATAGGTAACATATTTGCTGTTTAATATAAGAAAAAAGCCTTTTTTAATATTTATAGACTTTTATAAGAAGAATAAGCCTCCTTATTAGGAAATGACTTTCTCATTACATAACATGTCCCAGTTAAGCTTAGAGGGTGACTTTTTAAACTGGTTGGTCATAAAATCCATGTGGGATTAATGGAATAATGTCCATGATCTCTGAAATTCTGCTGTTTGCCCTCCCCACCATGAGCCTGTGGAAGATAGCCATTAAATTACTATAAAAGGTAGATGAAGGTATTGATAATTAATTACCTTTAATGTGAACTCATAAGCATAATTGAGACAACTGGAGGAAAAGGAAGATTAAAAGAAATCCTCCTGACATTAATGCAATATTTTATTTCTCTTATAATATACAAAAATGTTTCTTTATTCTTTTTTATATTTTGTTTATGTTCCCTCCAAGGACACAGTTTTCTTTAAAAATTGTATTATAGAGAAAGAAACATGTCTACTATGTATCTCTTTAATGGAGATCAATGCTTTTTTCTCAGTCCTACATTAAAACAGTTGGTTTTACCCTATCAAAATCCCCTTTCACTTTGGGAAATGTAGCCTGAATAGTTAACTCCTACCTGGGCAATGCTCATTGCATGCTACCCTAGATCACTCTCCTTAAAGACAAAATTTGAAGAGGTCTGATAAATATCTGTAGGGTTTCCCTAATCTCTAATGGCATCCCACTATTGAAATAATTTTCTTATCTCTTCCACTCACATCTTAGTGAAAAGATTGTGATTATGCAAACCCTTTATTGCTCACTATAAAAAGTTAAACAAAAACAGTAGTTCCCTGTGCATTCCTTATTCTGACAAGGTCCTATTGGTCTTTCTCATATATCTTATTCTTGATCACAACAGGCTATTAAAACATTGCATCTTCCAAAATGGCTAGGTTCCCCCCTTTTCTGTGGGACCATATATAGGAAGGAACCAGCAGAGTTTAATGAAGTGATCCTGAAGTTTAAATGGAGGAATGGAGACATCTGGTCCCTGTTTTATAAGGACCCTGAAGTGAAATCCACTGTATATAATGAATGTAGACAAGACAGTCACAGCTCAGCCATGAGCAGACCTTGGAGAATCCATACTGATGAGAAATAGCATAAAGGTCTATCTTCAGCAACAGCCATATAATTAGCATCAACAAACATTGATATGGTCCATTACAGTTTATAAAATGTTCTAAATGCACAAGTAGCATTATTCTCAGAACTGTTCTGAAGTTTTGCATAATATATAAACAATTTCTGGATGGGAAAACAGAATCAGAGAGTGGCAGTGTTCTGTTAAAATCACAGAGCTGCAAAATTGGGGCAAAGGAAACATACCACGTAATACCAGACCACAGTTTCTCTGTATGTTTGATGCTAAATCCCCTCCCTTGCCTGCTGTCTGATGCTGAGTTTTTCCAACACGTGGACTCCCAGGTCTGATTGACTAGCTCCAATGATGAAGAATCCCACTGCCTCCCTGTCTAGACAGACAGACAAGGACCAGTATAGGATTGTCTCTTCCTTACTGGTTATTTTTCTTCTCCTTTTCCTTCTTAAATTAACAATTTTATTTACAGGTAGTCCCCTTTTTTTTATTTAGCTCAGTTTTCATTATTCACTGATTTTCCTAAAGCACCTTCTATGTACCAAATTGTTACTTTCTACATAATGCTGAAGTCCCAATAATGTCTGCAGTTCAGTGGTTTGCCAATCACCTCTATCACTGGGAAATTTACTGACCAGCATTAAAGTAGGAAGAGTGCTTGCTACTTCCTTTTCAGCAACCAATCATATTTCTTTGGTAAATTTTTTTTGTGAAAAGATTGTGATTATGCAAACCCTTTATTGCTCACTATAAAAAGTTAAACAAAAACAGTAGTTCCCTGTGCATTCCTTATTCTGACAAGGTCCTATTGGTCTTTCTCATATATCTTATTCTTGATCACAACAGGCTATTAAAACATTGCATCTTCCAAAATGGCTAGGTTCCCCCCTTTTCTGTGGGACCATATATAGGAAGGAACCAGCAGAGTTTAATGAAGTGATCCTGAAGTTTAAATGGAGGAATGGAGACATCTGGTCCCTGTTTTATAAGGACCCTGAAGTGAAATCCACTGTATATAATGAATGTAGACAAGACAGTCACAGCTCAGCCATGAGCAGACCTTGGAGAATCCATACTGATGAGAAATAGCATAAAGGTCTATCTTCAGCAACAGCCATATAATTAGCATCAACAAACATTGATATGGTCCATTACAGTTTATAAAATGTTCTAAATGCACAAGTAGCATTATTCTCAGAACTGTTCTGAAGTTTTGCATAATATATAAACAATTTCTGGATGGGAAAACAGAATCAGAGAGTGGCAGTGTTCTGTTAAAATCACAGAGCTGCAAAATTGGGGCAAAGGAAACATACCACGTAATACCAGACCACAGTTTCTCTGTATGTTTGATGCTAAATCCCCTCCCTTGCCTGCTGTCTGATGCTGAGTTTTTCCAACACGTGGACTCCCAGGTCTGATTGACTAGCTCCAATGATGAAGAATCCCACTGCCTCCCTGTCTAGACAGACAGACAAGGACCAGTATAGGATTGTCTCTTCCTTACTGGTTATTTTTCTTCTCCTTTTCCTTCTTAAATTAACAATTTTATTTACAGGTAGTCCCCTTTGTTTATTTAGCTCAGTTTTCATTATTCACTGATTTTCCTAAAGCACCTTCTATGTACCAAATTGTTACTTTCTACATAATGCTGAAGTCCCAATAATGTCTGCAGTTCAGTGGTTTGCCAATCACCTCTATCACTGGGAAATTTACTGACCAGCATTAAAGTAGGAAGAGTGCTTGCTACTTCCTTTTCAGCAACCAATCATATTTCTTTGGTAAATTTTATATAATATTGATAAGAGAGTAATCATAAACTATATATAGTCTTTTTTCTTTGCCTAATTTAAATGGAAATACTTCTAATAGTCTTCCATTATAGTTTTTGTTATTTAAGAAAGTTTTCTTTTTACTCATGATAAAGATTTTTTCTATTTTAATTGAAGTATAGTTGATATGCAATAAAACATAGAAAATAACACATTTGTGTTCCCTCTGAAATGATCATGTATTTTTTTTCAATGCTAAACCATTTTTTAAATTTGTGTGATAAATACTTTTCACATTAAACTCTATGCATAATCACTTTGAAAAGTTTGGTTATGGTCTATAGTATATTTTAGTTTCAAGTTTATGCTAGCTTTCATTAGATAAGTTGAGAAGCTTCCATTTGCTTACTCTAGGATAATTTACCAAAATCATCTAGAGAGAATATGTTTTTTGAAAACCTGAATCAAGTCACTTTACAGGAGGTGGCCAAGGCAGCATTTTTAGATATAAATGCTCAGAGAAACTGAGATTTCTTTTTCCAATTTCATTCTAGGTTTTATACTTCTTAAAGCAGTTTTCTGATATGTACTGTTGTATCTGGGTAAAAGTTTCATGAAAATAGTCTGTATTATTACAAAGCTATAAAGAGGTCTACTGGCATTTTTGATCTCCTTGCCTCTCGCTTACCTGTTTTCGACGCTTCCAGTGAGCACATTCTCACTCTTCATTGAGCTATCGATTTCTAGTCTCATTCATTATTTTTCTGTTGCCTTCATCTTTCCTCAGTGTTTTCTTCAGTCTTCTTCATTGTTATTTTCGTTATTCATATTTTCAGACAGTTTAAGTGTTAGAGTAGTATGGAATAGTCTTACTTATAATTAGATAGTCATGACAAGAGAAGAGAATGAGAGAGACAGACAAGGACCAGTATTGGTTATTTTTTCTTCTCCTTTTTTTTATATATAACAATTTTCTGCTGAAATTGTTTCTTGGGACCAGTTATTGAGTTTTTATGGCAAGAATAACATCCAATTCCATGATACTCAGCCTAAGTGCCTTCAAAATTTTCTGGGCTTCTCAAATTCCTTGCCATCCCTTCCCCTCACCTCCCAATGGTACCCTCATGATGCTGTGAGGTCTCTTTAATAGGATTTCTTCTTATTCTGGAAAACAGAAAAATGAGGCAGTATGCCCAAACACTTAGTAGTACTAGTTCTAGAATTATGTTCATGGAGTCTAAATCCTGTTTCTCCCACTTGCTGTTTATATGACCTTTGACAATTGACTCAAATAGGCTGTTGTATTTGTAAACTGGCAAGATTAGAGGCATCTCTTTCATAAGTCATGGGTATGAGTGAGAAAATGCATCAAAAATACCTACTGGCATCCTCAGCACATAATAGCACTCCACAATTATTAGCAACTGCTTTTGCGGTTCTGTCTTTTTTTTTTTTTGGCCTCTTAAGTCATTGTTTTCATCCATTTTTATTCTTTGGGCTATGTCGGCCTCCTGTTGCAGTGGCCTCTCTCGCAGCAGAGCAGTGGCTCTGGGCACTTGCGCTCCAGAACACAGGCTCCTAGTTGGACACAGCAGCCCAGCCACTCTGCGGCACGTGGAATCTTCCTGGGCTACGGATGTAACCAGTGCCCCTCGTACTGCAAGGCAGACTCTTTACCCACTGGACCACCAGGCAAACCCGGTTCTGTCATTTTTGATTCTCAATTGTCTGTTTATCTGATTTAAAAATTATTTGGTATGCTTTCTAATTGCTTGGCCTTTTAAAAACCAGTTATCAAAAACAGATAAGCTTTGACAATTTTATGGTAAAAGAAGAAATTAATTTTATATTTTTGAAGTCAGCATTTCCTTATATGCTTAGGGAAAAAAAATGTCTTACCTTTCTATTCTTTAAAATGTTCATTGGGAGAATGATCAGGCACTGAGTTACTCTCACCTAGTTAGCAAATGTTCAAAATGAATTGACAGTTTTTGTGTTCCTGTTACTACACTGTCTATCACTGCTAGACCTCCAATATTCCACCTCCCCCTCCAATAATCCTGATGACTGCAAAGAAAAAAAAAAATAAAGAGAGGCCTTGATGAGTCTGTTCATCTAACAAAGAGAAAATGACAGTGCTCTACACCCTGAAGACTTTTTAATTAGCCCCAAGATAGGCAAATTATGTACCCTGGATGAGTAACTATTGTCAAACAGAAAGTGAATCTGTAATTATAGCTCAGTAATACTTTGACTGAAAAAATACCTTATTTCTCATCTATCTGTAAGCTGATAATTTTAACCTTATGGCAACTCTGCCTGGTGGGAAGAGAGACATCCACATTTTACACACAGATGCACAGAGATAGTGAGTTCAGTGTGAAAGTAGTGTCCCATCCCCTGCTGGGTAGTGCTTCATCCAGGCTTTAAATCTAAGGTTCCTGGAGGAAAGTAATAATTAGTAAGCGGGAAATTCATTCATTGTGTCCAGTTTGAAATACCTATGGAGTGATAGTAACTGATTATAATATGGTCTGAATTGGAAAAGGAATTTTTGAGTTTGGCTTTGTACGTACCTCATTGCTTTATCAAATTTTTGTTGCATTTTCTTCTTTGTAATATACAATATGCATTTTATCAACCTGTGATGAAGGATCACAGCAGTCTAATATAAAATTATTTACAGAGCCTCCAAAATATTATAAATATTTGGAATCACCCTTTATTTTCTGCTATGGTTATAATAGGGAAACACTGGTGTAGTTTGTGTGTGTGTGTGTATTTTTTCTTTCTGGCATACAACTGAAAATGGGTTTGATTTTGCCTTCCATGTTTTCCACCAAATGGAAGATGTATAAAAGAGGTAGGAGAGATAATTTGTACCAATTATCTACTTGATTAATTGCAAATTACTAAGTACCTGTTGGTTACAACAGGCTGTTAAATATAAACATCACCATCATCATTATTATTACTATTATTTTTATTATTTTGCTTAATGAACCAACACTTAGAATCCTTATAATTGAGATGTCTTAATTGCTGTTTATCTTTTCAGGAAGATGTGACTGTATATACACCCATATAAAAGAAGCTTAAATACTTTCTTATGTAGAGAGAATGATATAATAGGACAATCCTAATTTAAAATGTTGCAGGTGATTTTATGCAAGAACTTCCACAGTTTGTGTAGCTTTCCATTTCATCAAATGGCATAGGAGTTGTTTTAAAGATTTTATTACTGTATTATTTATAATAATTCTTTAATGACACTTTCAGCTTGAATACTGGTATAGACAATTTTGTACATACATTTGAAACCAACCAGTTATATATAGTTGTTTTTTTAAATACTGGATAACATAAATTCATGTTAGACTTTCACACTCTTTAACATATTTATGCTATGAATCTTGGCTCAAAATAAAGACATATTTTATCATTTTGGTGGACATAAGCTTTCACATGTGATATTTGCATTAAGCAAGGTGTAGGTGAATATTCTCGATTATACCTCAATCATAGGATTGAGTCAGAACCCTTATTTGCAGGGAGCTATAAGGATTTTAAAAATGGATATTCTCTTCACCTCCCTGCCTTCTTATTCATGAAGACATTTAACTGTTTTCCCCCATTAACTCAGACATACTGTTGCTGTACACTCACCAATTTTTCCAGCCATAATAAGAAAATAACTGTTGTTCTCATCTCACAGATACTATTCTATGTGGGTATATAAATGCCACAGATTATTCATTTAAAAATTGTTCATGTACTATATGCAAAGCTCAGTCACAGGTTTACTAAAATGTGCCTGTCCTTCTTATATCTGATCTTATTCACTTGAAGTGGGCTTTATTTTATAGTAGATGGAAACATAGCCTCTGGGAATCTAGGGGGAAGTAGAAAAAGGTTTATCTGCTGCCCAGGAATAGGAAGCTAGGATAGGCATCTGAGTGATAATATCTCTTTATTCCAACATTCATGTAGACCTCCCCATTTCTAGCTGGTTCTCTGCCTGGGATGTGTGAAAGCAATGGCTGGGTTATCCTTCTTTGATATGCTAAAAACCTCTTCAGGTGTAGTGACTGTCTAGCCTTGGACAGTGTGGACATGGATCTAACTTTATGTTGCTAGCCCTCCCATTCTGTGTTTTTCACATCTCATTGAAGAATCATTATCCAGTAGTCATGGCGAGGTGGGCTGGATTCATCATATTGTTTTTATTTTCTTTCCCTTTGTCCAAAGTCCCTTGAGTATCTATAGCTTTCTGTTGGAACTACTTGGCCTTTCCTTTGCTTTGGTGATGAAGCATCACTCCCTTAAGATAGTAAATATTTTCCTCTCTAGTCGCCAAATTCAGGAAGGAACAAGGGGTAACAGGGAAAAGTTCAGTTAATGTTTTAGAATATCATCTTCCTGCACTTGCATTATAACTGCATGAACTTATATGAGTGTTTAGCATTTAGTACTGTTGAGTCATTTCAGTTGGGATATTCCTTCTGGTGTTGGCATTTTAGAATGCAGAATTTTACATGAAGTGATGTTTGAGAAGTCATTTCAGGAATATAGTTTATGTAGCATGCTCTTTTGTTTCTGTCACTTAAACAGGTACACAGAATCTGAAAAACTCCCAATTTCACTGTATATTCCAGAGCAGTATTCAAAACTCAAATGCTGTGATGTATGACATGATTCAACCTTGCCCAGTGTCACTAAAGATATTCAAGCATGTGTTGAGGCGAGGAGTTTAGATGATTGGGTCTGAGGAATATGGTCTGTAGGAAGGGAGTAGTTTCCCTTTGAAGGTAGATCTGTAGCAGGAAAGGAATGATGTTCAGTGAATGGAGGACCAACTTACTTTCATCTCTATGGAAATGCCTGTGTTTTTCACAAGATTGTCTTAGAGGAGGCAGGGCTTCAGGACTTCTAGGTGAGAAAACACAGGGGAATCAATATTCTATAAAAATTTTTCAGAATATAGATATTTGGGGACATCTGACTGTTTCCCTTTTCTCTAATTTTTCTCTTCTCTCAGCTTTTCTTCACCCCTCCCTCCTTTCTTTCTTTTCCTCCCTCAATTCCAGTCTCCAGCTTTTTTTTTTATAATTTGACTCCTTCCTTTCCTGTGCACTCCTTCACCATCACTTTGGCTCAGGGCAACAACAGATACTATTGTTTCATTATAATCTCCTATGGGAATTTGGCCCAAGGGACATTAAGCATTACAAAACGAGGGATCACTGCCTTTCTATAAGAGAATGGGAGACCTTTGAGTTGAGGGAAGGCAGTTTAGTATGAGCAAATGGAGGTCAGAACTATGATCTATTTAGGAATACTGATAAAGACATTAGATACTATTAGAGGTAATCGTGTAATAACAGTAAGGTAAACAGTGAAATGCACTGTTTGTCCAAGTTAATATCATCCTAGATATGCAATGCTCATGTTGCCAGGCAGGTGAGTTCAGTTCAGACAAATATGCGATCTGTGGTCACTGAAAGTGCCGTAAATTCAAATCAGAATGTCCCTTTGACCCATTAACAGCAGCACTCTTTTGGTTTCATTTTCTTTTTTTGCTTTCTCAACTTTAAAATTTATATTATTTTTTTAAATATTAGTCTTGTATTAAAAATGTGTTTCATAACCACATTTTACTCTTAGTCATTAATAATGCCTCTGTCCCGCAACAAAGTATCTTTGGCTCTTTCCCCAATTAATTACTAAAAGTGGGAAATGTCATGCACAGAACTTTTCCACTGCATGGAATTATCCATATTGAGCATGCTCAACCTTGCCCAGTGTCACTAAAGATATTCAAGCATGTGTTGAGGCGAGGAGTTTAGATGATTGGGTCTGAGGAATATGGTCTGTAGGAAGGGAGTAGTTTCCCTTTGAAGGTAGATCTGTAGCAGGAAAGGAATGATGTTCAGTGAATGGAGGACCAACTTACTTTCATCTCTATGGAAATGCCTGTGTTTTTCACAAGATTGTCTTAGAGGAGGCAGGGCTTCAGGACTTCTAGGTGAGAAAACACAGGGGAATCAATATTCTATAAAAATTTTTCAGAATATAGATATTTGGGGACATCTGACTGTTTCCCTTTTCTCTAATTTTTCTCTTCTCTCAGCTTTTCTTCACCCCTCCCTCCTTTCTTTCTTTTCCTCCCTCAATTCCAGTCTCCAGCTTTTTTTTTTATAATTTGACTCCTTCCTTTCCTGTGCACTCCTTCACCATCACTTTGGCTCAGGGCAACAACAGATACTATTGTTTCATTATAATCTCCTATGGGAATTTGGCCCAAGGGACATTAAGCATTACAAAACGAGGGATCACTGCCTTTCTATAAGAGAATGGGAGACCTTTGAGTTGAGGGAAGGCAGTTTAGTATGAGCAAATGGAGGTCAGAACTATGATCTATTTAGGAATACTGATAAAGACATTAGATACTATTAGAGGTAATCGTGTAATAACAGTAAGGTAAACAGTGAAATGCACTGTTTGTCCAAGTTAATATCATCCTAGATATGCAATGCTCATGTTGCCAGGCAGGTGAGTTCAGTTCAGACAAATATGCGATCTGTGGTCACTGAAAGTGCCGTAAATTCAAATCAGAATGTCCCTTTGACCCATTAACAGCAGCACTCTTTTGGTTTCATTTTCTTTTTTTGCTTTCTCAACTTTAAAATTTATATTATTTTTTTAAATATTAGTCTTGTATTAAAAATGTGTTTCATAACCACATTTTACTCTTAGTCATTAATAATGCCTCTGTCCCGCAACAAAGTATCTTTGGCTCTTTCCCCAATTAATTACTAAAAGTGGGAAATGTCATGCACAGAACTTTTCCACTGCATGGAATTATCCAATGTATGCATAATATTCAAAGATTTTGCCAGGAACAATATGGTTATGCAATTATCAATCATGTTGGGTAGTACTTAAAACTCAAAATCCTTAAAAGATTATTCCAGTTTAGGCTGGCTTAAATCTTCCATAACTTCTTAGCCTAATAGTTCTTTTATTAGTCATTTGTAAAGTTGATTTTTAACCATCTCTCTTTGCAGTTTAAAGTGAAAACTCCCAGTGAAGCCTGTAGTCTAAATATGAAACAACAGAAAATAATTCCACTGGGGTTTTGATAATATCTAAATATAGCTAATAACCCAATGCATATCAGCTACTACTGCTGTGATTACATTGGGTGACAGTGATGATCAAAACAATTACTACCCTGAAATTAAATCCAAAAATGATTCTCTAGGTACATTTTTGGTAGAAATAATCATTGTTCAGGCTCTGTTATACCTCCTTCATGAATGCAGAACAACTTTGTAATGCCTGATTTGTAGCCTCTCCTATACCCTGTGGAAATAATCTATCTCTATATCAATTACTGTTAATGCATTATAAGTAACGTGAAGTGTGGTACTTTGTGTGTCTTCATCTTTGAGTAGCTATGTAAACTCAGAGTTATAGTGATACCATATTTTTTCTCAAATTAACTTTAAAACTCTTACTAACTTGTGGAGGTGTTCAATCTTTGGCATTATTACGACTCCTCCCTTCCTCCAGGATTTACTCAATCAGTAGTCCCCAGGGGCTTGGTAGGGCAGAACCTTTGGAAAGAGCCTGTTTATTTAATCCTTTCTGATCGCTGTTGAGTTTGCTAGTCTTTTACAGGTGAGCAACTTCCTTGATTCTATGCTAAATTGGGGACATTTTCTGAAGTTGGGAACTTTGAATTCTGGAATCCAGCCTATGTAGATATTTCATTTGGCAATCCATTTCTCAGGTTCTGCCATCTTCCTGGAAGAGAAGAGGAACAGTTTCTGGTATTGATGAGTCTTAAATTCTTCTGCTAGATTGGCCCACGTCACCCTCTAAAACTTTCTTTTATTCCTCAAACTTTCGAAATACACAGTCCACACAGACACAGGTTTTTAGAACCAAAGAAACGAGGTGGTCTTTAGAAAAATTGAAGCTTTTGGTTGGTACTGGTGCCCCATCTGCCTCCCCAGTAAAGCAAGGACTATAAAGATGTGGCTAGTTTTCTAGAAGAAGAGAGACAAAAATACAGGAAGAAAAAACACGCATTGGCCTCTCAATACACACCTTAAGCATATTAATAGCTATAGTAGAAAGAAAATTCATCTATATGATAGATACGTCTTAAAGAGTTTTGAGTGACTGAGTAAAGAGGATCTTTCTGATGTAAAATAAAGGGTTCATCTGCTTTATTTCCATTTTAATATTGTATCTGGCAGTCAGAAATAATAATATGTGCATAGGAAACATTCTATTTTGATCTGGAAATATTATTCTCTCTAATTATATCAAAACTTAGCCCTTCTTGGCCCTGTTGCAGTGTGCCCCTCCTCTATCTTGGTAGTACCCAGCTATGTTATAATAATTGCTCTCAAAATAATGTTATACCTCCTTTGAAGTTGATTAGTGCATACCAATAATCTATCTCTATATCAATTACTGTTAATGCATTATAAGTAACGTGAAGTGTGGTACTTTGTGTGTCTTCATCTTTGAGTAGCTATGTAAACTCAGAGTTATAGTGATACCATATTTTTTCTCAAATTAACTTTAAAACTCTTACTAACTTGTGGAGGTGTTCAATCTTTGGCATTATTACGACTCCTCCCTTCCTCCAGGATTTACTCAATCAGTAGTCCCCAGGGGCTTGGTAGGGCAGAACCTTTGGAAAGAGCCTGTTTATTTAATCCTTTCTGATCGCTGTTGAGTTTGCTAGTCTTTTACAGGTGAGCAACTTCCTTGATTCTATGCTAAATTGGGGACATTTTCTGAAGTTGGGAACTTTGAATTCTGGAATCCAGCCTATGTAGATATTTCATTTGGCAATCCATTTCTCAGGTTCTGCCATCTTCCTGGAAGAGAAGAGGAACAGTTTCTGGTATTGATGAGTCTTAAATTCTTCTGCTAGATTGGCCCACGTCACCCTCTAAAACTTTCTTTTATTCCTCAAACTTTCGAAATACACAGTCCACACAGACACAGGTTTTTAGAACCAAAGAAACGAGGTGGTCTTTAGAAAAATTGAAGCTTTTGGTTGGTACTGGTGCCCCATCTGCCTCCCCAGTAAAGCAAGGACTATAAAGATGTGGCTAGTTTTCTAGAAGAAGAGAGACAAAAATACAGGAAGAAAAAACACGCATTGGCCTCTCAATACACACCTTAAGCATATTAATAGCTATAGTAGAAAGAAAATTCATCTATATGATAGATACGTCTTAAAGAGTTTTGAGTGACTGAGTAAAGAGGATCTTTCTGATGTAAAATAAAGGGTTCATCTGCTTTATTTCCATTTTAATATTGTATCTGGCAGTCAGAAATAATAATATGTGCATAGGAAACATTCTATTTTGATCTGGAAATATTATTCTCTCTAATTATATCAAAACTTAGCCCTTCTTGGCCCTGTTGCAGTGTGCCCCTCCTCTATCTTGGTAGTACCCAGAGGCTATGTTATAATAATTGCTCTCAAAATAATAAAGGCATATTTTTTTCTAGATGAAGTTTAATGGATGCTACACACTAATAACTCAAAGAAAAGATGTTCCCAGTGGGAATTTTAGACCCAGTACTAGTGAAAGAAATATACTATATATTTTGTAACAGAGAATAGCACTACTATTCCATTTCATCACTTCATTATGGCCCTCCATAGCAATTTTTTTTTAACTTTACTTTCAAAAATTTTTTTAAACATTTATTTATTAGACTGTGCCAAGTCTTAGTTGCAGTATGTGGGACCTAGTTCCCTGACCAGGAATCAAACCCAGGACCCCTGTACTAGGAGTACAGAGTCTTAATCACTGGACTGTCAGGGAAGTCCATGCTATCAAATTTTTAATAACAAAGTTACTAGTTTTAATAAGGTCAAATATACTTGGCACTAAGTCCGTATTTTAAAAAGCAAGAGTATCTAGCCCAACAGTACAACCATATAGCTTTATACAGAACATTCCATAGACCAGCAGAAAATACATTTGAGCACAAATATAAAAAAAATAAAATAATCTCTAAGCAGCATTTTAATATCTGTAAAATAGACATATATTAATAGAACTGATTAAATATCTCCTAGTGCTTTACATAAATACATATATTCTTAGTAGGCTAACATTAACAATGACCTGGTACTTGTTCAATTCAATAGCAACCCATCTGAAACACCTCTTCAGGAGACTGAAATGCATTATCAGCACACTAAAAATCCAGTGATTTTTACTTACTGGATTGTACTTACCACATTTTGACCAGTGGTTACACATACGCAAATGGAGCTGTGTGACATGCGTATGGATAATGCCTCTCTTGAGATTTTTTTCAGATATGCAATCACTTAATCTTGACAAAATTCTTTTCAAGACTAGATACACTGTGACCTTATATTTTTGTGATACTTAGGTAGTATTAGCTTTCCAAACATTTTATAATCAAAAATAACTTTTGTTCTCTCTGAAATATTATTATTTGGGAAATTTCTAAAAGTGCAGATCTCTTGGAGGATTAGAGGTGAGTTTCCAACTCTCTCATGTTCTGACAGATAACTGGTTTGGATCATACGGAAATGAGTTTGATATGTATCCATAAATACCAATCATTTTGTTCATTTAAATTTTGAATAAATAATAGTTTTAACTGAGAAAAAAATGAAGATTATCAGAATAAGCCAATTAAAACAGATTTTCAAGGAAAAATAAGATAAAATACATATAATCTTAAGATTTACCAAAATTGTATGTTCTACATATCTAACTAAAATTATTTTTAAAGAATTTGACTTTTTCTGTAGTTTAAAGTATTCTGAAGGTTTTTTCTCCCTGAAAAGAGCTCCAGAAGCGTCTAATAACATAATCCTCAGATTATGTATTTTTACTTATATTGAGCATTTAAATCAGTATATAGTGCATGTGTGTGTCGGGGAGTGTATGTGTAAGTTTAATTTGAATTTTCTGTCAAGCTATTTTTTCAAAAAAGGAAAATTCACCCTTCTTTGTGTGACTGCTTTGAGGATAGAAGAATGTGATGTTCTAGTAAATATACAATCTCATGGGCTGACATTGTTGTTTTGAGAAATTATGTGTATGGTATTCTAGAGGTCAGTCTCAAACTTCTCCTGTTTGGATGTCAGAAGAAAATGCTGTCACAGATAAATGATACAAAACACAGTTTCATGTGTTTATTTTTTCCATGCTCCAAAGAATCAGAACAATCAAATATTTTAAATATTAATAAGATAAAAAGAAATCTAGTAGAACCAGAGAGAGATAAAGAGAATTGCTTTTGATTTTCACTGTAGAGATCCCTTTTCAAGAGAAATAGAACAAAAGGAAAACATATTAGAAGTCTTTGTACTTGAAGGAAAGATAATTTCCTGCAAAGAGATGGACCGAGGGTATATTTTTCCCATTTGATTCTCCTGTTGTCACTTCTTTGGATGTGTTGCAAGCACTTATTGATCTAACCTTTCTCTCATGGTACACGGGGTTATTTGTGTTGTAAGAAACGTGTTTTGTATGCATGACATGAATCCATTTTGAAGAAAAGGTGAATTTCTCAATTCAACATCCATGATATAAAATGTTCCTAGGAGTTAGGAATCTGTGGATCTGTGCACTGTATTTGCAGGGTAGCTACCTACTATCCTGTTTGGAGAAATCAGAGAACAAGTTCCACATTGAATATTTTTACATTCATATGAAAACAGCTCATGATAAATTCTTGGGGATAAAGATCTAGTCTTCTGGGGGCACTGTGAGACTTTCAGGATAGATAGTACACTGAATATGTAGGAATTTTATTTTCTCTGAGCAGAATTTTGAGCACTGAAGTTCAGTGCTAAGGAAAGAAGTTAATAATACAGAGGGAAACTGGCAGTGGAAGTCAGAGTTGAAGTAGAAATGGTGACTTCCCTGAGAAATTCCCTCTGGCTCTAAGTCTGACTTTTCTTGGCAACCCACATAAAGCCTTAGAAAAATATGTACTGACATATCCAGTCATTCACATAAGGCCTTTTAATAAGCTGAGAATTCTCTGCTTTAGTAAGCCTTTCATATCGGTTGAAAAGAGTCAGAATTTCTTTGAAAGGTGAACTTATTCTGTGGCAAGTAATTGAAGACCCCCAAACTGACTTAACCCCAAAGGAAATATAATGGCTCAAAGAAATAAAAACTTTCCGATGGGAAAGGCTTCAAGGACAGCATGATGAAGAAACTCAACTGGCAAACTCAGTTCCAGTTAGACCTAATTTTTTCCCTCACTGCACTTCAATTCCCGAAGTCAAATGGGAGTGGAGAAAAGCCCAGGATCTTTGGACAAGTTTCTCTTAATTATGATGATGGCTAACTTCAAGTGGTCCTTCATGTTGCTTGGTGGTCTATCCATGTTTCTCTACTTCATTTGATCTCACATGAGCCTGTACAACTATTGCACAATGTCTCCTTTCTCTGCATCCATCCATGCTCCCTTCCCCAGTCTCAACTGATGGCTTTCTTTTCCATTTTACTGAGAATATAACAACCATCAGAAGAGAACATTCATCTGTTACCAGACCAGAGTGTGTGCCTGCAAAACTCTTGCTTTCCTTCCATATGATCAGACTAAAAGTAAGCCCTCCATCCCCTCACTACCTCCATCTCTTCTTGGATACCTGAGGGCAGGGCTTCAGCATTTTCCCTTTCTCTTTCCTACATCATCTCCTTTTCCTTTCCACTAGATTATACCCAACCAAAATGCAAATGTGTAATCTTTTCTTTCTTGAAAAAGTGAACTTCATGGATGCCTATGGCCTTGAAGCAACACTTAGATTTTCTGCAATTTTTTTTAGTTTTGTTTTGACTGTGAAACTTCGTAAAATGTGGACGTATATAGTCTTTGTTGTCTGACTTTCTGAAACTTCAGATAGATAGTACAGAATTGTTTTTTTGAGCAGAATGGCAAGTTCAGTGCTAAGGAAAGAAGTTAATAATACAGAGGAAACTGGCAGTGGAAGTCAGAGTTGAAGTAGAAATGGTGACTTCCCTGAGAAATTCCCTCTGGCTCTAAGTCTGACTTTTCTTGGCAACCCACATAAAGCCTTAGAAAAATATGTACTGACATATCCAGTCATTCACATAAGGCCTTTTAATAAGCTGAGAATTCTCTGCTTTAGTAAGCCTTTCATATCGGTTGAAAAGAGTCAGAATTTCTTTGAAAGGTGAACTTATTCTGTGGCAAGTAATTGAAGACCCCCAAACTGACTTAACCCCAAAGGAAATATAATGGCTCAAAGAAATAAAAACTTTCCGATGGGAAAGGCTTCAAGGACAGCATGATGAAGAAACTCAACTGGCAAACTCAGTTCCAGTTAGACCTAATTTTTTCCCTCACTGCACTTCAATTCCCGAAGTCAAATGGGAGTGGAGAAAAGCCCAGGATCTTTGGACAAGTTTCTCTTAATTATGATGATGGCTAACTTCAAGTGGTCCTTCATGTTGCTTGGTGGTCTATCCATGTTTCTCTACTTCATTTGATCTCACATGAGCCTGTACAACTATTGCACAATGTCTCCTTTCTCTGCATCCATCCATGCTCCCTTCCCCAGTCTCAACTGATGGCTTTCTTTTCCATTTTACTGAGAATATAACAACCATCAGAAGAGAACATTCATCTGTTACCAGACCAGAGTGTGTGCCTGCAAAACTCTTGCTTTCCTTCCATATGATCAGACTAAAAGTAAGCCCTCCATCCCCTCACTACCTCCATCTCTTCTTGGATACCTGAGGGCAGGGCTTCAGCATTTTCCCTTTCTCTTTCCTACATCATCTCCTTTTCCTTTCCACTAGATTATACCCAACCAAAATGCAAATGTGTAATCTTTTCTTTCTTGAAAAAGTGAACTTCATGGATGCCTATGGCCTTGAAGCAACACTTAGATTTTCTGCAATTTTTTTTAGTTTTGTTTTGACTGTGAAACTTCGTAAAATGTGGACGTATATAGTCTGTGTCCACTTCCTCTCCTACCAATCTATCAAAGTGTTCCTTCCCAAGGCCTCTAGTTAATCTTTGTAATTATTTCTCAGACCTTAACTTCCTCAGCATATTAAGAATACTAGGCATGGTTGACATACATTCCTTCTTAAAACCCTATCTCCATTTCTTTCCTGGGATACCCCGCTGGTTACTCCTTTTCAGTCTCTCGTATTGGTTTCAGCTCTTCTTCCTGATGCCAGATGTTGGACTTTACCAACTCTTAGTTTTCACTCCTCTTCTCTTCTTTAACTCCCTGGGTGATATCCACTAGTTCCTTGCCATTAAACACTATGGATATATCAGTAGCTTTCAATTTTTCCTTCCCTAAACTTTAATCTCCTACAGACTCTCCTTACCTATCTAGTAGACATCTTATAATGTACATGGTAACAAAATTTTTTCATGTCTTCTCACAATCTCCTTAGACCTTCATTGTTGTTTAGCTGTTAAATTGTGTCCAACTCTTTGTGACCCCATGAACTATAGCCCACCAGGCTCCTCTGTCCATGGCTCATCTTATCTCTCCAGAAGTTTTCCCCCTCTCAGTATAGAGCAAATACACCATTCCAGTTGTACAGGCCAAAAAAATAAAGCAAAATACAATCACTTGCAGCATCTCCTTCCCCCTCCTCTAAAAATCATTTCCAGTCTATCTACAAATCCTGTTGACTCTAACTTCAAATATAGTCAAATACAGTCAGAACCCGACTGCAGCTGTACCACTTAGACACAGGATACGATTACCTCTCACCTGGATGTTGCAGGAGCCTCCTCACTGAGCTCCTTATTCTTATCTTTTTTTTTTTCTTTTAAGATTTATTTATTTATTTATTTTGGTGGGGGTGGGGAGGGAGGGGAGCAGGCGGGCCACTTCTATTGGTCTTTCATTTGTCCATTTTCATCCATCTTTGTTCTTTGACCCATGTGGGCCTCCCATCGCGGCAGCCTCTGTTGTTGCAGAGCACCGGCTCTGGGCGCACGCGCTCCAGAGCTCTGGCTCGGTAATTGGACACATCCGTCCAGCCCCTCCGCGGTACGTGGGATCTTCCCAGGCCAGGGATCGAACCAGTGCCCCTTGCACTGCAAGACGGTGTCCTTACCCACTGGACCACCAGGGAAGCCCTGCTTATTCTTATCTTGTTCCTCTATTGTCTATTCTTAATTCGGGAGCCAGAGTCTTATATAATGAATCTAAGGGTGGCACAGTGGTAAAGAATCTGCCTGCTCATGCAGGAGACGTAAGAGATGCAGCTTTATCCCTGGGTCAGGATGATCCCCTGGTGTATGAAATAACAACCACTCCAGTATTCTTGCCTGGAGAATCCCATGGAGAGGGAAGAACCTGGAGGGCTACAGTCCATGGGGTCTCAAAGATTTGAACACAACTAAGCAACTGAGCCACATTGGGTTACTTCTCTGCCCAAACTTCTTTAAGCCTTTTCTTGCTTTGTCATAGTAGAAGTCAGAACAGTCATGGAGACCCAGGAGATCCAGCCTCTGTGACCCTGTCTCTTCTTCCTTCCCTTGTGCATGCTGCTTCAGCCTTGTTAAGGTCACCTTTGCAGTTCCCTGGATCTTTCAAGCACATTCCTTCCTCAAACTTCTCTATTTCTTCTGCCTCAAGTAGTCATATCCCCTAAATACTCCCTTCCTACTAAACTAGCTTGGAGAAGATAATGGCATCCAACTCCTGTATTCTTGCCTGGAGAATAATTCCATGGACCAAAGGGCTTCAGTCTGTGGGATCACAAAGGGGCAGACCTGACTGAGCAACTAACACTAAACTAACTAGTTCTTCCCACACTCCCAAAAGACTCTTCCAACTCCCTTTTCTCTCTTTACATCCTGTTTTTGGTAACACTTACCATCACTCATTTCAGTCTTACCAAACTAGAAATGTGAGCTTGCTGAGCACAGGAACTTTGTTTTCTATGCTGGCTTTATTTTCTAGTGTATCTCAAGTTCCTAAAACAGTGTTAAGAGCAAAGTTTTAGGATCAGAATTTTAGAGCTAGTCTAAACATTCTTGATTTCAATATCTGCAATAGTATCTGTTCAAAAATTGTTATAATCAGATCCTCCCATGCTATGTGGAAAATAGAATGATATTTATTTTATAATTAAAAAATTAATGTAATTGTAGTTTGGGGAAATTTCAGAGGTCCACTGTTTATCTCACCAATATGCTTTGTGTTGTTGTTGTCATTCAGTTGCTACTCTTTGTGACCCCATGAACTATAGCATGCTAGGCTTCCCTGTTCTCCACTGTCTCCCTGACTTTGCTCAAGCTCATGTCCATTGAGTCAATAATGCCATCCAGCCATCTCATATGCTCGTGTATCTCATATGCTTATACACTTACTCAAAGAGTTTTATAGAAAAGCAGGGGAAAACTGGGAACAACATAATGAACAACAGTGAGATTGCCTCTATTCTGTGTTATATTTGTACAAAAGGTAGTAGGCAGCCCTTAAAAGGATGCAACACTTATTAGTGGCTTCACATTCAGTTTATTTCCATAATCTAGTCATTGTAATATGTATTTGATGTTTTGTATGCAATAGTAACAGACGTCCCTCTGTGCACTTTTTTTATATTTGCTTCATCATTCCCATGGTGTTAATTTTCAGAGTTTTTCCTAAAATTAGACCCAGACTTAAAAAAAATATATATGATTAGTCTGAACTTTTCCTGCGATTGTTTTGGGAGTAGGATTTATCAACTCTTTAGTTACAGCATTTAGTATTTCACTATTATAAATGGTCCTTCTGAGAACACTCATGCTGATGAATAATTGTCTCCAACTCTGTGTATTTCCATAAGTTATTTCCTAGATGGTGAATTACTTAATAAAAGAAAACACATATCTCAAGTCCCAGCATGGACTCTTTATACATCTTAGAAAATTGCCTTATAAGAAAAGAGTATCAATTTATCTTTCTTCAGAATTATAAAATGATGTTTGTTTTATTTCAACGTTACCTAAAACAGTGTTAAGAGCAAAGTTTTAGGATCAGAATTTTAGAGCTAGTCTAAACATTCTTGATTTCAATATCTGCAATAGTATCTGTTCAAAAATTGTTATAATCAGATCCTCCCATGCTATGTGGAAAATAGAATGATATTTATTTTATAATTAAAAAATTAATGTAATTGTAGTTTGGGGAAATTTCAGAGGTCCACTGTTTATCTCACCAATATGCTTTGTGTTGTTGTTGTCATTCAGTTGCTACTCTTTGTGACCCCATGAACTATAGCATGCTAGGCTTCCCTGTTCTCCACTGTCTCCCTGACTTTGCTCAAGCTCATGTCCATTGAGTCAATAATGCCATCCAGCCATCTCATATGCTCGTGTATCTCATATGCTTATACACTTACTCAAAGAGTTTTATAGAAAAGCAGGGGAAAACTGGGAACAACATAATGAACAACAGTGAGATTGCCTCTATTCTGTGTTATATTTGTACAAAAGGTAGTAGGCAGCCCTTAAAAGGATGCAACACTTATTAGTGGCTTCACATTCAGTTTATTTCCATAATCTAGTCATTGTAATATGTATTTGATGTTTTGTATGCAATAGTAACAGACGTCCCTCTGTGCACTTTTTTTATATTTGCTTCATCATTCCCATGGTGTTAATTTTCAGAGTTTTTCCTAAAATTAGACCCAGACTTAAAAAAAATATATATGATTAGTCTGAACTTTTTCCTGCGATTGTTTTGGGAGTAGGATTTATCAACTCTTTAGTTACAGCATTTAGTATTTCACTATTATAAATGGTCCTTCTGAGAACACTCATGCTGATGAATAATTGTCTCCAACTCTGTGTATTTCCATAAGTTATTTCCTAGATGGTGAATTACTTAATAAAAGAGAAAACACATATCTCAAGTCCCAGCATGGACTCTTTATACATCTTAGAAAATTGCCTTATAAGAAAAGAGTATCAATTTATCTTTCTTCAGAATTATAAAATGATGTTTGTTTTATTTCAACGTTACCAAAAAAACAAAAAAAAACGTTATTTTTACAAAAAATGTTTTTAAGGAGTTATTAAAGCTTCCAAAAATCTTTACCCAAATGGATTATAATATACACCTACACAATTCCTGGTATTATCAGTTCAGCTTTAATGCTGTTTTGAAAATGTGAATTTGTAATTTGTTGCAAGGTAATCACCAAATTAGGGAACAATTGAAGTGTAACACATGTTTTGCATTTTCAGTATGTGATTTCATTTGCAGGAAATATAGGTAAATAGAGAAAACTGTGCCCAGCTGAGCCAAACCATGCAGCAATACAGAATTCAAACAGCTACCTGCTACCCTACTTCACCACATGTGTTATAAGTGATACCTATCCATAGCTGATATCATGACTTTCTGGTTTCAGATAGCATTCCTTTTAGCACTTGAGTATAAGATGGTAATTTTTTAGGAATACATGTGTCTCATTAGAGCAAAACTGACTGTGTGTGAATTCATCATACACCAAAGGTACATGCACATCTACACTGATGCCATTTGTGTTGGTTTGTTAATAGCCTACATGAGTAATACTCTGTTTTAGAAACTTTCTGAATCACTGGTAAAGGCACTGGGAGGTTACTCAGTGTATGTCCCTAGCTCGCCCCCACCCCTGCCTCCATCTGCTCCTTAATTGTGCATGGAGAAAGCAAACTTGAGACAGTAGAAATTGAAATGGAAAAGGAAGTGTTCAGAACATTTGGTGTAAGAAATATTGGAACTGAGTATCTCTGTTTGAAAAATATGATTTAGAGTCTGAGAGATGAGTTCTTTCAAGCATTTTTTTAGACATATAGGATTTATCAACTCTTTGGGTTTTTTCACTATTATAAATGGTCCTTCTGAGAACACTCATGCTGATGAATAATTGTCTCCAACTCTGTGTATTTCCATAAGTTATTTCCTAGATGGTGAATTACTTAATAAAAGAGAAAACACATATCTCAAGTCCCAGCATGGACTCTTTATACATCTTAGAAAATTGCCTTATAAGAAAAGAGTATCAATTTATCTTTCTTCAGAATTATAAAATGATGTTTGTTTTATTTCAACGTTACCAAAAAAACAAAAAAAAACGTTATTTTTACAAAAAATGTTTTTAAGGAGTTATTAAAGCTTCCAAAAATCTTTACCCAAATGGATTATAATATACACCTACACAATTCCTGGTATTATCAGTTCAGCTTTAATGCTGTTTTGAAAATGTGAATTTGTAATTTGTTGCAAGGTAATCACCAAATTAGGGAACAATTGAAGTGTAACACATGTTTTGCATTTTCAGTATGTGATTTCATTTGCAGGAAATATAGGTAAATAGAGAAAACTGTGCCCAGCTGAGCCAAACCATGCAGCAATACAGAATTCAAACAGCTACCTGCTACCCTACTTCACCACATGTGTTATAAGTGATACCTATCCATAGCTGATATCATGACTTTCTGGTTTCAGATAGCATTCCTTTTAGCACTTGAGTATAAGATGGTAATTTTTTAGGAATACATGTGTCTCATTAGAGCAAAACTGACTGTGTGTGAATTCATCATACACCAAAGGTACATGCACATCTACACTGATGCCATTTGTGTTGGTTTGTTAATAGCCTACATGAGTAATACTCTGTTTTAGAAACTTTCTGAATCACTGGTAAAGGCACTGGGAGGTTACTCAGTGTATGTCCCTAGCTCGCCCCCACCCCTGCCTCCATCTGCTCCTTAATTGTGCATGGAGAAAGCAAACTTGAGACAGTAGAAATTGAAATGGAAAAGGAAGTGTTCAGAACATTTGGTGTAAGAAATATTGGAACTGAGTATCTCTGTTTGAAAAATATGATTTAGAGTCTGAGAGATGAGTTCTTTCAAGCATTGCTTCCCATCTTGGGTGCACTTGAAGCCTTTTGCTTTTCAGAAAGATAAAGATTAGTCCAAACTTGATATGCGTGTTCAAGGTAGCAGGGACACGATAATTTTTCAAGCAGGGTCCTTATCAATCCTTCAAGACTCAGCCAACATAGAGTTGTCTTCATCAGTTCCAAGCAGAACTGACATTCTGTTTAGATAGAGAAAATGACTTGGGAGGCCATCAGAAAAGACCCTTTGCTCAAAGAAGCCTTGACAGCCCAACCAATGATGCTGAAATTATTACACTCTACATGGAAGTCAAAGTGTAGTAATCCCTGATTTTGTGCTTTACTTGAGATTTGGTTACAAATGGCATCAAGCACAGCTATGAAAATTGTGAGTTCCTTGGCTGTCCACCTGGAAGTGTCACAACATTATTAATCAGCTACACTCCAATATAAACTAAAAATTAAAACATTTACCAAATCAGAAGGAAAGGACCACACTAGTATGCAAAAAACAATGAATGGGTGACAACCAATGTGTCCTCTGATAAGGTGAGAAAACCACATGGTGCTATTTGAAAGAATGAACTTTGAATCAAGTCTTGATTGGTGTTATCCTGACACTCCACTTATGGGTTCACAGTACGAAGGTAATCATTTAGCCATCATGAGTCTTGTTTGCTTCCTCTATGAAATTAGAACTGATGAGAACATTTGAAAGGATGTTTTAAAAGATTAAATGAGATAAAGTTGTGTGAAAATATTCTATACTGCCTGGCACTTGTGAAGTATGGGAAATGACAGAGAATGAAAAATAATCAGAGGAAGAAGCATTATGTCAGAGCTGTACTTTTGGAAACAGATCTATCTCCAGGTCAAAGAATCCTAAAAGCAAAACAAACAAATATGTTTGATGTCTTTGTTAACATTTTTGCTGTGATCTTTTGATTCATGCATGTACTCATTTACCCGTGAACAAATATTTGAGTGGCTCTTAGGTATCAGGCAAGTAGCTCAGTGGTAAAGAGTTTACCTGCCAATCCAGGAGATGTAGCTTTCATCTCTGGGTCAGAAAGATACTCTGGAGAAGGAAATGACACATCTCTCCAACCCACAGGGAAATTCCATGGACAGAGGAGTGTGGCAGGCTACAGTCCACAGGGTCATAAAAAAGTCAAACATGACTTAGCAACTCAACAACAGGAAAATACCAAGCTAGGCGCCAGAGATAAAACAAAGCACCAGACCAGTCCCTGTTCTCCATGTTCTCATTTGTAAAGTTAAGAAATTGGAACAGATAAACAATTTGTTCTCTTTCATTTTTCATATTTTAGGATTTGATTATTACTGGTATTAATAATATATGTATTTTGTCTAACTAGGACTGCTGTGACAGAATACCATAGACTAGGTGGCTTAAATAACAGACATTTATATCTCAATTGCTTTGGAGACTGGGATGTTTAAAAATAAGAATCAAGCTGATTTAATTCTTGAAGAGGGCCTCTACCTGGGTGTCATGGCCTCTATCTTTCTGTGTGCTCATAAGACATCTCCTTTTGTGTGATCTGTTTTCGTCTTATAGAGAGATCCCATCATGAGTGTTTTGTTCTCAGTGTCCCATTCTTATTACCTAAAAAGTGTTAGTCACCCAGTCATATCCAACTCTTTGGGACCCTGTGGACTGCAGCCCACCAGGTTCCTCTGTCCATGGAATTCTCCAGGCAAGAATACTGGAATGGGTAGCCATCCCCTTTACCAGGGATCTTCCCAACCCAAGGGATCGAACCTCGGTCTCTCCCACATTGCAGTCTGATTCTTTACCATCTGAGCCACAAGGGAAGCCCCATCCAAAGCTAAGTAACTTCAAGGACTTCGCTGGAGGTCCAGTGATTAAGACTTCAGTTTCCAATGCAGGGGGCATGTGTTCAGTCCCTGGTCAGAGAGCTAAGATCCCACATGCCTCGTTGCTAAAAAACCAAAACCAAAAAACCACAGAAAACAGAATCAATTCTGTCTGAACAGAACTTATTGTAATAAATTCCGTAAAGACTTTAAGAATGGTCCACATCAGACACATCTTTTAAAAAATAAAGCTAATCATCTCCCAGAGTAATTTGCTCTCAATTTTATATATGATCACTTTGGAAGTTAAAGCTTTAATATGTGAGTTTGGGGGAAACATACACTTTAGCTCATTAACACCTATGGAGTACTAGGACAGAAGTTTTAGAGGATTTTTTCTAAAACTCTAAGTAGCCTTGATTTGGGAGTAATCAGTGTGTTCACTTTGCAGTTAGAAGCTGAGGCTCAGAGAGGTGAAATTAATCGACCCAGAGTCTCATAACCACAGAGTGGCAGGGGCAGAATTCTGACATACGGTTGCCTATGTAACTGCACATCCTGGGCTCTTCCAGCCATTGAACACAGTGCCCTTTAATACCATTAAAGAAAAATTCACAAAGCATCATTCAGTCACTTGGTGAAGGGAAGTCTACTCTTTGGATCAGGAGAAATACATTTAGGAAAACTTAAACACATAAAGGATGCTTTTTATTAGAAGAGATAACATTTGGGGGTGATGATATTGTTTGTCACCCAATCGGCTATCATTTTAGGGTAAAAGATATCTTGAAGAAGTGTTGAGATCACTAAAACATAGGGGTTTTTAACTGATCCATCCTATTTTGCATGCATTCCATTAGTCTCAGAAGCTTCAGGATAGATTTATTATAGAATGTCTGGTGTATGTAGCTTCCAGCAGTGTGGGGTTTTCTTTTTTTTTTTCTTTTTTATTTCAGAGCCCATTGATCAAGCTTTCTGTTTATACTTTTACTAAATCCACCTGCAATGCAGGAGACACAAGAGATGTGGTTTTGATCCCTGGTTCAGGAAAAAACCCTGGAGGAGAAAATGGCAACCCACTCCAGTATTCTTATCTGGAAAATCCCATCAACAGAGCAGCATGGTGAGCTCAAGTCCATGGGGTCACAAAGAGTTGGTCACGACAGAGCCTGAGCATGGATGGACTCTTTTATGGACCTGTCATATTGGCATAGCCAAGTCTTTGGACAGTTGGCTTAGTAATTGTGTCCTCGTATATGTGGTGAATTAGGTTAAATTGTATTACCACAGTGGTGATGACAGCAATAGAAATGGCAAAAAAAGACAGCAGATGTTATAGAGCTGGAATGGAAAAACTTGACAGTGATTATTAAATGTAGGATATGAAAGAAAGTTGTCAGTATACACAAGCTGGATATTAGAGATAAAACCCAGTGGAAAGTTTAATGAGATAGGGATAGATACAGTTTATTGAACTATTATTATGTTCTAGGCCCTTTGACAAAGACTTGACATGCATTATCTCACTGGATCTGGGTATAATAACCTGTTTTCTTTATCTTAATGATTGGGGTCTAGTTGATTTACAATGCTGTGTTTCAGATGTACAATGAAGTGAGTCTGTTGTTTGTATTCATATATCCTCTTTTAGATCATTTTCCGAAATAGGCCATTACAGAGTATTTGGTAGAGTTCCCTGTGCTATAGATAGAAGGTCTGTATTGATTATCTGTTTTATGTGTATTAGTGAGTATCTGCTGAAGTCTTTCAATTTATCCTGCTGCCCTCACTACCTAGTAAGTTTGATGTTGAGATCACTAAAACATAGGGGTTTTAACACCCAATCGGCTATCATTTTAGGGTAAAAGATATCTTGAAGAAGTGTTGAGATCACTAAAACATAGGGGTTTTAACTGATCCATCCTATTTTGCATGCATTCCATTAGTCTCAGAAGCTTCAGGATAGATTTATTATAGAATGTCTGGTGTATGTAGCTTCCAGCAGTGTGGGGTTTTCTTTTTTTTTTTCTTTTTTATTTCAGAGCCCATTGATCAAGCTTTCTGTTTATACTTTTACTAAATCCACCTGCAATGCAGGAGACACAAGAGATGTGGTTTTGATCCCTGGTTCAGGAAAAAACCCTGGAGGAGAAAATGGCAACCCACTCCAGTATTCTTATCTGGAAAATCCCATCAACAGAGCAGCATGGTGAGCTCAAGTCCATGGGGTCACAAAGAGTTGGTCACGACAGAGCCTGAGCATGGATGGACTCTTTTATGGACCTGTCATATTGGCATAGCCAAGTCTTTGGACAGTTGGCTTAGTAATTGTGTCCTCGTATATGTGGTGAATTAGGTTAAATTGTATTACCACAGTGGTGATGACAGCAATAGAAATGGCAAAAAAAGACAGCAGATGTTATAGAGCTGGAATGGAAAAACTTGACAGTGATTATTAAATGTAGGATATGAAAGAAAGTTGTCAGTATACACAAGCTGGATATTAGAGATAAAACCCAGTGGAAAGTTTAATGAGATAGGGATAGATACAGTTTATTGAACTATTATTATGTTCTAGGCCCTTTGACAAAGACTTGACATGCATTATCTCACTGGATCTGGGTATAATAACCTGTTTTCTTTATCTTAATGATTGGGGTCTAGTTGATTTACAATGCTGTGTTTCAGATGTACAATGAAGTGAGTCTGTTGTTTGTATTCATATATCCCCTCTTTTTTAGATCATTTTCCGAAATAGGCCATTACAGAGTATTTGGTAGAGTTCCCTGTGCTATAGATAGAAGGTCTGTATTGATTATCTGTTTTATGTGTATTAGTGAGTATCTGCTGATCTAAGTCTTTCAATTTATCCTGCTGCCCTCACTACCTACCAGTACATTTATTTTCTCCATCTGTAACTCTGTTTCTGTTTTATAGATCATTTGTAACCATTTTTTAAGATTTTTACAAACAACTGATATGATGAGATATTTGTATTTGTCTGCTGGCTTCATTCAGTAACATAATCTTTGGCTCATTCATGTTGTTAAAAATGGCACTATTTTGTGCATTTTGTGGATGAGAAATATTCCATTGATTTATATATATCAGTTTGGTTCAGTTGCTCAGTTGTGTCCAACTCTTTGTGACCTCATGGACCGCAGCACACCAGGCTTCCCTGTTCTTCACCATCTCCCGGAGCCTACTCAAGTTCATGTCCATTGACTCAGTGGTGCCATCCAACCATCTTGTCCTCTATCATCCCCTTCTCCTTTTGCCTTCTATTTTTCTCAAGATCAGGCTCTTTTCCAGTGAGTTGTCATTTCTCATCAGGTGGCCAGAGTATTGGGGCTTCAACTTCACCATCAGTCCTTCCAATGAATATTCAGGGTTGATTGCCTTTAGGATTGACCTCATTGATGTCTCTGCTTGTGAATACGCTGTCTAGGTTTGTCATGGTTTTTCCTCCAAGGAGCAAGAGACTTTTAATTTCATGGCTTTAGTCACTATCTTCAGTGATTTTGGAGCCCAAGAAAATAAAGTCTGTTACTGTTTCCATTGTTTGCCCATCTATCTGTCATGAAGTGACAGCATTGGATGCCATGATCTTTGTTTTTTGAATGTTGAGTTTATTGAACTATTATTATGTTCTAGGCCCTTTGACAAAGACTTGACATGCATTATCTCACTGGATCTGGGTATAATAACCTGTTTTCTTTATCTTAATGATTGGGGTCTAGTTGATTTACAATGCTGTGTTTCAGATGTACAATGAAGTGAGTCTGTTGTTTGTATTCATATATCCCCTCTTTTTTAGATCATTTTCCGAAATAGGCCATTACAGAGTATTTGGTAGAGTTCCCTGTGCTATAGATAGAAGGTCTGTATTGATTATCTGTTTTATGTGTATTAGTGAGTATCTGCTGATCTAAGTCTTTCAATTTATCCTGCTGCCCTCACTACCTACCAGTACATTTATTTTCTCCATCTGTAACTCTGTTTCTGTTTTATAGATCATTTGTAACCATTTTTTAAGATTTTTACAAACAACTGATATGATGAGATATTTGTATTTGTCTGCTGGCTTCATTCAGTAACATAATCTTTGGCTCATTCATGTTGTTAAAAATGGCACTATTTTGTGCATTTTGTGGATGAGAAATATTCCATTGATTTATATATATCAGTTTGGTTCAGTTGCTCAGTTGTGTCCAACTCTTTGTGACCTCATGGACCGCAGCACACCAGGCTTCCCTGTTCTTCACCATCTCCCGGAGCCTACTCAAGTTCATGTCCATTGACTCAGTGGTGCCATCCAACCATCTTGTCCTCTATCATCCCCTTCTCCTTTTGCCTTCTATTTTTCTCAAGATCAGGCTCTTTTCCAGTGAGTTGTCATTTCTCATCAGGTGGCCAGAGTATTGGAGCTTCAACTTCACCATCAGTCCTTCCAATGAATATTCAGGGTTGATTGCCTTTAGGATTGACCTCATTGATGTCTCTGCTTGTGAATACGCTGTCTAGGTTTGTCATGGTTTTTCCTCCAAGGAGCAAGAGACTTTTAATTTCATGGCTTTAGTCACTATCTTCAGTGATTTTGGAGCCCAAGAAAATAAAGTCTGTTACTGTTTCCATTGTTTGCCCATCTATCTGTCATGAAGTGACAGCATTGGATGCCATGATCTTTGTTTTTTGAATGTTGAGTTTTAGGCCAGTTTTTTCAGTCTCCTCTTTCACCTTTATCAAGAGACTTTTTAATTCTTACTCTTTGCTTTCTGCCATAGGGTGGTGTCATCTGCATACCTGAGGTTATTGATATTTCTCCTGGTAGTCTTGTGCATCATCCAGACTGCATTTCATATGATGTACTCTGCATATAAATTAAATAAGCAGTGTGACAATATACAGCCTTGACATACTCCTTTCCTAATTTGAAACCAGTTCATTGTTCCATGTCAAGTTCTAACTGTTGCTTCTTGTCCTGCATACAGGTTTTTCAGGAGGCAGGTAAGATGTTCTGGTATTCACATATCTTTCAGAATTTTCCACAGTTTGTTTTGATCCACACAGTCAAAGACCTTAGCATATATTACATCATTTTTTTTCCCATTCCTCTACTGATGGACGTTTAGGTTGCTTCCATGCCCTATTGTAATTAGGGCTGCTGTGAGCATTGGGGATTCATGTATTTTTTTCAATTATGATTTTCTCTGGATCTATGCCCAGGAGTGGAATTGCTGGATCATATGGTAGCTCTGTTTTAGTGTTTTGATGAATCTCCATACTTTTCTCCATAGTGGTGATACCAGTTTACATTCCACCAATAGTGTAGAATGGTTCCATTTTCGCCACAGCCTCAGAGTTACTGTTTGTAATATTTTTGATGGCCATTCTGACTGGTATGAGTTTTTGCCATCCAACCATCTTGTCCTCTATCATCCCCTTCTCCTTTTGCCTTCTATTTTCTCAAGATCAGGCTCTTTTCCAGTGAGTTGTCATTTCTCATCAGGTGGCCAGAGTATTGAGCTTCAACTTCACCATCAGTCCTTCCAATGAATATTCAGGGTTGATTGCCTTTAGGATTGACCTCATTGATGTCTCTGCTTGTGAATACGCTGTCTAGGTTTGTCATGGTTTTTCCTCCAAGGAGCAAGAGACTTTTAATTTCATGGCTTTAGTCACTATCTTCAGTGATTTTGGAGCCCAAGAAAATAAAGTCTGTTACTGTTTCCATTGTTTGCCCATCTATCTGTCATGAAGTGACAGCATTGGATGCCATGATCTTTGTTTTTTGAATGTTGAGTTTTAGGCCAGTTTTTTCAGTCTCCTCTTTCACCTTTATCAAGAGACTTTTTAATTCTTACTCTTTGCTTTCTGCCATAGGGTGGTGTCATCTGCATACCTGAGGTTATTGATATTTCTCCTGGTAGTCTTGTGCATCATCCAGACTGCATTTCATATGATGTACTCTGCATATAAATTAAATAAGCAGTGTGACAATATACAGCCTTGACATACTCCTTTCCTAATTTGAAACCAGTTCATTGTTCCATGTCAAGTTCTAACTGTTGCTTCTTGTCCTGCATACAGGTTTTTCAGGAGGCAGGTAAGATGTTCTGGTATTCACATATCTTTCAGAATTTTCCACAGTTTGTTTTGATCCACACAGTCAAAGACCTTAGCATATATTACATCATTTTTTTTCCCATTCCTCTACTGATGGACGTTTAGGTTGCTTCCATGCCCTATTGTAATTAGGGCTGCTGTGAGCATTGGGGATTCATGTATTTTTTTCAATTATGATTTTCTCTGGATCTATGCCCAGGAGTGGAATTGCTGGATCATATGGTAGCTCTGTTTTTAGTGTTTTGATGAATCTCCATACTTTTCTCCATAGTGGTGATACCAGTTTACATTCCCACCAATAGTGTAGAATGGTTCCATTTTCGCCACAGCCTCTCCAGAGTTACTGTTTGTAATATTTTTGATGGCCATTCTGACTGGTATGATGTGATACATCATTGTAGTTTTAATTTACATTTCTCTTATAATTAGCGATGTTTTGCATCTTTTCTCAATAACTTGTTTTACGAATAAGAAATTTACTCAAAATACTAAGCTATTGGTAAGGCCAGAACTTGAATTAAGTCCTATTTCTCTGTATTCATGAAACTAGAGTTTCTTAAAGTGTGATTCTGGTATGCTTCTAATCAAAAATCATCTAGAGGTGGTGGTTTTCAAATGCATACTCCTGGAACCCACAACAAGCACATTTAAAAGCATATGAAGAAGCTCTCATGCCAGCTAAATAGTGTTCGATTCAATTTAGTAAACCTTCCTGAAGCTGGTGTAATGTTACAGAACTTTTCCAAGGGTCTACAGATTTAAAAATAAGTAACATACTTCCTTCTGTCTGGTAGCTAGTAGAATAACAGGAGATAGAAAAAAGAGAAACAGACCTTGAAAACACAATACAATAAATGCCTGAGTGACTGTGGTAGTAGCACCTAATGGGGAGATGATAGTGCTGGTTAGTGGTAGGTTTGAAATGACAGTGGAAAACAATCAACAGTTAGTGACAAATGTGGAATTTTTCAGGTAAGTCATGATTCAATACGGTGTTCATCCATTTAGAGATGAAGCTGAAAGACTCAGGAGGTGGGGATGCCAAGAAAGAGATTAAACACAAGACCAGGAGATCTTTGGAGATGACTTATCTACACTTTCTTCTTCAAGGCAGAATTTCCTGAATAAGCAAACCAGTCATTAGCATAACCCGTGATATTCTCTTTGTGAATAGTCTAGAAACGTTATATCACTTTGTGACTTCTCTTTGCAAAAGGAGAATTTTGAAAGTGATCTGCCTAACTTGTTAAATTTCAAGCTGATTTTCCTTAAGAGGAGTATAGTATGTTGCACCATTGAAGAGTGACGTTGCATTTTAGATGATTTATTTCTGAAATCATGCCTTAACAGTTTCATTATTCTAATTTAACTCTAAAGCCAATGTTTATACATTACCAAATTCTAGTAAATGACTATTTGTTGGACTCTGTTTGACCCCATGGACTGCAGCCTGTCAGGCTCCTCTGTCCATGGAATTCTCTAGGCAAGAATACTGGAGTGAGTGGCCAATCCCTTCTCCAGGGGATCTCCCCAAACCTGCTCTCCTGCTTTGCAGCCAGATTGAGCCACCAGGAAGCCTTTTTATGTGAGCTTCTGTTAAACATGTAGCAGATTTTACTGTTTCTTAATCAAAAGCATGCTTTTATCATTTGACCTTTTATCATTTGCCCTTAATATACTACATTTTAAAATTAGATACCATTTGTTCCTAACTAAAATGGACTTTCTGAGTTCTAAATTTTTTAACCCTATTTACTACTGTGAATTAATTACACATTTGACAAGCATTCCTTCTTGGTTTTTACATATCAGGCAAAATGCTTTTAAGGTGAAGTCATTCAAGTTTATAATTGCATTGTCTATGTGGTGAGATTTTATAAATCTGAACACAAGTGCATGTATGTATGTGTGGGCACACACACAAACACACACTCTTTCTCCATGTTTTCTGAGATTCATGTTTGTAAAGGAGTGAAATTACCATGGAACTTGGCCTTGTCTGTAGGAAGATAGCTTTGGTCTCTTGAGGCCAAAATGCAGGAATGAAAAAGGCAGATAAAGGCTCAAAATTGGAATGTAATCAATGCTGGAAGTACTCTTTCACCATGCAATCTTAAAAGTAAGCCATATGTAAGTGCTGGCGTGAAAGAAATGCTGTCATTTTGCAGGGAGGCATTGAACTAATTACCCTTGACCTGCCTGCCTTTGAGTCACTTTGCATGATTTTTATGAAATGCTTAGGATAGCATTTATCATTTAAACAATTCATTAATGCTACCCAAATATTATTTTAGTGGAAAAATAAAAAGCACATTGACAATTTTGTTTTTCCTGTTCTTTGTTTTCTAAATCAACTTGATGTAAATGGCTCAGGCTGAACCGTCTTGGACTAGAAACATACAGTAGCAGGTTAGACTGAGCAGAATTTTAAAGCTGAGGAAAAATAACCATGGAGATAATTTACTTTCTTTGTTTTAGCGGCAAAGAATTTTTTTTTTGAATATAATTACAATGCTGAGTTAGTTTCCATTGCACAATGAAATGAATCAGCTGTATGTATATACACATCCCCCGCCTGCTACCCACGATCCCACCCCTCTCAGTCATCAAAGCACAGAGCTAAGCCCCCCTGTGCTATACAGCTTCCCACTAGCTATCTATTTTACACAAGGTAGTACACATGTGTCCATCCTCATCTCTCATTTTGTCCTATGCTCCCCTTCACCTTTTGTGTTCACTAGTCTGTTTTCTGTGTCTGCATCTCAATTCCTGTCATGGAAATAGATCATCTGTACCATTTTTCTTTCCACGTATGTGTTGGAATACATAATATTTGTCTTTCTCTTCCTGACTTTCTTCATTCTGTATGACAAACTCTTAAGTCCATCCATGTCTCTACAAATGAAGTTCACGTAAAAGCTCAGTATAGACAAGGGCAGTGATAGCACCTGGGTTCCTGGCCTTCCTTAATCAATAGACATTGATGAGAGGTCTGACAAAAAATTCAGGCAAGGCTTTATTGGGGCCCATAATGCAGCAGGGGGTAGCAAGAACAAACAACAGATTACCTTGCTCCTTACTCAGGATGCAGGGTGAGCTGGGTATTTACATGGGTTAATGGTAGGGGTGTGTCCAGGGGTTGAGCCCGAGGGGTGGCTTACATGGTCTACCCACCACTTTGGTAACGTTGAGTGAATGGGCACATGCAATACTCTGCTTTTGTTCCTGATTCCTTGTCTTTGCTCATGATTCTCCAGAAGTAGCAATTTCTTTTTTTTTTTTTTTGGTCTTTTTGTATCTGATTGTTCATAATATGCTCCAACTACACATACACACAGTTATTTTCAGTTCCTCGTATATTGTTGCCCAGGGAGATGTATGTCCATCTTCAAACACTACATCAAAGGCTGACATCACAGGCCAGCCTGTGTCAGCAATATTTTCCTTGAAGGTATTAAAGCATTAGAGAGTAACATCACTGCCATCCCTTCTCCGTAACATGAGAAGAAGTTCTGAAGACTTTGAATGATTAGATTCCAAGTTAACCTTCTAAGTTTTCGAGAGAATGAAGTAGATTCAGACTTGTCCAAATAATACTTTTTTTAAAATTTTGTATATACAATGCTGAGTTAGTTTCCATTGCACAATGAAATGAATCAGCTGTATGTATATACACATCCCCCGCCTGCTACCCACGATCCCACCCCTCTCAGTCATCAAAGCACAGAGCTAAGCCCCCCTGTGCTATACAGCTTCCCACTAGCTATCTATTTTACACAAGGTAGTACACATGTGTCCATCCTCATCTCTCATTTTGTCCTATGCTCCCCTTCACCTTTTGTGTTCACTAGTCTGTTTTCTGTGTCTGCATCTCAATTCCTGTCATGGAAATAGATCATCTGTACCATTTGCTTTCCACGTATGTGTTGGAATACATAATATTTGTCTTTCTCTTCCTGACTTTCTTCATTCTGTATGACAAACTCTTAAGTCCATCCATGTCTCTACAAATGAAGTTCACGTAAAAGCTCAGTATAGACAAGGGCAGTGATAGCACCTGGGTTCCTGGCCTTCCTTAATCAATAGACATTGATGAGAGGTCTGACAAAAAATTCAGGCAAGGCTTTATTGGGGCCCATAATGCAGCAGGGGGTAGCAAGAACAAACAACAGATTACCTTGCTCCTTACTCAGGATGCAGGGTGAGCTGGGTATTTACATGGGTTAATGGTAGGGGTGTGTCCAGGGGTTGAGCCCGAGGGGTGGCTTACATGGTCTACCCACCACTTTGGTAACGTTGAGTGAATGGGCACATGCAATACTCTGCTTTTGTTCCTGATTCCTTGTCTTTGCTCATGATTCTCCAGAAGTAGCAATTTCTTTTTTTTTTTTTTTGGTCTTTTTGTATCTGATTGTTCATAATATGCTCCAACTACACATACACACAGTTATTTTCAGTTCCTCGTATATTGTTGCCCAGGGAGATGTATGTCCATCTTCAAACACTACATCAAAGGCTGACATCACAGGCCAGCCTGTGTCAGCAATATTTTCCTTGAAGGTATTAAAGCATTAGAGAGTAACATCACTGCCATCCCTTCTCCGTAACATGAGAAGAAGTTCTGAAGACTTTGAATGATTAGATTCCAAGTTAACCTTCTAAGTTTTCAGAGTAAGAAATTGAAGTCTAGAAAAATTCAGTTACTTGTCCAGTTTCCATAGTCTGGCCTATAATAGAACCAGAACCAGGGCTCCCAGTTCCTGATTCTCCTTTTTCTCATCCAGTGGTTTTCCCTAGGTCACCCTGTTTATTTTCTCCCTTCACCAGGTTTGCCGTAGAGTACCTGCTTATTGCTCTCACCTTCACATGATTTCCCTTAAGGGTTTATGTGCTCTTGTCACCAGTCCTGAGAGCATCTCACAAGTTCTTCTAAGAACTAGTGAAGAAGCAGGCTAAAAGAAAAAGAAGAGAAGGATAAATGTTTACCTGCTGTGTATATCATATATATTTTTATACAAACTTTTGAATTGCCTGGTTTTTTATTTAAAACTATCTTGGTGAGCCCTCCCAGAAGGGAAATTTTTAATTAATATATCTTAATTTTTTTTTTTTTTTGCTTTATAAACATTTATTAGATCATTTCTACTTGCTGCAATACTGTCAAGTGTGTTGTTAATAGTACCTTAAATTCTTTTGAGCAGCCATCATCCTGTAGATTTGTATACCAGACAACTTAACATAAAACAACATGAATAATTTCAGTAAATATAATGGAATTTAGTGAGAACGATGCTCAAAACAAATACGGTGGCGCAGACCCTAAAATCTGAGAATTTACTCTCAAAGTTTATTCCAATCAACTACAGCTGATAAATGACCATGAACGTTGAGTGTCTTTGGTATACAATAGCCTGTTAGATCTAAAAGACGACTTTCTCAATGAATGAGAAATGGAATTTTTTCCCTCCTCTGACTGAGGATTTTGTTTTATTTAAAAATATTATCATGTCAAAAGTCTTTGTGTGTGTGTATGAGTGTGCAGGCCTATGAGTTTTTTTTTGTTTGTTTGTTTTATTTATTTTTTTTATTTATTATTTATTTTTGTACATGTATGTTCCCAGATCATTCATATGCATATCCCTTGACCCTCCCCCCACCCAGTTCCCCCCCTCCCATCCCTCCAGACCATCGCTCCAAGTGGTTGTAGGTACTCCTATTCCCCTAGCACAATGACAATAGCTATCTTTTCTACACATGACAGTATAGGTTTCCATGTTACTCCCTCCCACTGTTTGGTCAAATATATCTTAATTTTTGAAAATTTTAAAAATATAAAAAATAATAATCATGGTACATCCTAGAATATTTGCTTCTAGAATCTTTTACATATTGTTATAGAAAAATCACTCTGTTAATTTTGTGAAAATAACCCATGATTAAAAATCATCCCAAATCTCAGCATTCCGTTTATCTATATACATAAATAGTTGGATGGTTAGATAGCAATATGTTTAGAATAATTCGATGCAGCTATAGATACTGCTTTTTTTTTTTTCTTTTTTACTGTTCATGTTTTATTTAAAGGCATTATTAATTAAATGCCTGCTATGAAAGAAATTAGCATGAGGAATTAGCAGTCTCATCTATCCTTTCATCTTCTGACATTCTGAGTTTGGGAATTATGTTCTGTGTTCATTATTTTTTTAAATTTTTAATTAGTCATTTGTTTTGTTTGTGCTGGGTCTTTGCTGCAGTATGGACTTTGCTCCAGTTGTAGTAAGTGGGGCCTACTCAGGAGTTGTGGTAGGCAGGCTCCTCATTGCACTGGCCTCTCACTGTGGAGCATGGGCTCTAGAATGTGCGGGCTTCAGTAGTTTTGGGGGCTCCCGAGCTCTAGAGCACAGGTTCAATAATTGTCACACATGGTCTTCATTGCTCCATGGCCTGTGGGATAGTCCCCAATCAGGGATTGAACCTGTCTCTTGCATTGGTAGGCAGATTCTTTACCACTGAGCCACAGGGGAAGCCTGGTTTATAACAGGTGACTTACTTTCAGTAAACATCATATCCACAGTGTTCACTGATTTATTCGGTATTCACCACCAGTTCTTTTATCACAAAATGGCCATCTTTTGCTTTTGATAATACTCTTAATTGCCTGGATTTTGTTGTCAGTATTGCTTTAGAAAGTGCTCTCTCTTCTGAGCATTTTCATAATTGAGACTTATCACTTTGTATATAAACAGCTGTGTGCAGTATTCTTGAATAATATTGCTTCATTATCTTCTGGCATTGGATATTGCTCTATGGGAATCTGATCCCCACCCCCGACTCCTTATAGATGTCTTTTGATTTTAACTTTTCTTTCTGGAAGTTCAAATAATGATTTATCATCCAGATTCAATATCTCAGATAAGAAATGTCTCACAGTTGAGGATTATGCATTCATTTTCCCAGGAAAATGGTGCAGTCTTTCAATCCAAAAATTATGATTTATTTTTCAGGGAAAATCTCCTATTATCCTGTCTTTGGATATATCTTCCATTCCATTTGTGGACTTGCTGCATCAGAATGCCAGTTACTTCAATATGAAACCATGTTTGCTCGGCCTGTTTCTATAGAAGCTTTTCCTAATTACTCTAGACCCTTCGCCTTTTTCCTCTACATTCGTTGCAGTTGTCTCAAGTCTCCAACACGTCAGTAATTTGTTTCTTAGTGGTGTTTGTTATGTTCCTTATACTTTCTAATTTACACATTGGCTCTCTAATGATGTTTTGCTCTTTGATTTGCTTACATAGATCCACTACCTCCCTTTTCATTACGTTGTGTTGTTTCTCATCTAGTCTTTGATTTCTAGTCTTGTGCAATTTCTTTTCAAGTAAATCCGTTGTGTGAAACAACTTGAAAAGTTTCTGTTTCTACCCATATTTAATGTGTTTTGTCTTTCTCCTTTCTTCCCCTGCACCTGTTTTCCCTCTCCACTACCTGGCTTCTTTCATTATTCTTGCCTATCGTATCTTTCCATATTTCCCAATCGGATTCTCTTGCATTGGTAGGCAGATTCTTTACCACTGAGCCACAGGGAAGCCTGGTTTATAACAGGTGACTTACTTTCAGTAAACATCATATCCACAGTGTTCACTGATTTATTCGGTATTCACCACCAGTTCTTTTATCACAAAATGGCCATCTTTTGCTTTTGATAATACTCTTAATTGCCTGGATTTTGTTGTCAGTATTGCTTTAGAAAGTGCTCTCTCTTCTGAGCATTTTCATAATTGAGACTTATCACTTTGTATATAAACAGCTGTGTGCAGTATTCTTGAATAATATTGCTTCATTATCTTCTGGCATTGGATATTGCTCTATGGGAATCTGATCCCCACCCCCGACTCCTTATAGATGTCTTTTGATTTTAACTTTTCTTTCTGGAAGTTCAAATAATGATTTATCATCCAGATTCAATATCTCAGATAAGAAATGTCTCACAGTTGAGGATTATGCATTCATTTTCCCAGGAAAATGGTGCAGTCTTTCAATCCAAAAATTATGATTTATTTTCAGGAAAATCTCCTATTATCCTGTCTTTGGATATATCTTCCATTCCATTTGTGGACTTGCTGCATCAGAATGCCAGTTACTTCAATATGAAACCATGTTTGCTCGGCCTGTTTCTATAGAAGCTTTTCCTAATTACTCTAGACCCTTCGCCTTTTTCCTCTACATTCGTTGCAGTTGTCTCAAGTCTCCAACACGTCAGTAATTTGTTTCTTAGTGGTGTTTGTTATGTTCCTTATACTTTCTAATTTACACATTGGCTCTCTAATGATGTTTTGCTCTTTGATTTGCTTACATAGATCCACTACCTCCCTTTTCATTACGTTGTGTTGTTTCTCATCTAGTCTTTGATTTCTAGTCTTGTGCAATTTCTTTTCAAGTAAATCCGTTGTGTGAAACAACTTGAAAAGTTTCTGTTTCTACCCATATTTAATGTGTTTTGTCTTTCTCCTTTCTTCCCCTGCACCTGTTTTCCCTCTCCACTACCTGGCTTCTTTCATTATTCTTGCCTATCGTATCTTTCCATATTTCCCATATGTGCCACGGATCTTCCTTATGTCTGGTGACTCTGTTGGGACACTTTGCTCTAATATAATGAAAACCACTTCTAGACTTACCCACCTTGCCTGAGACCCTTTGGGCTCCAGTTTGAAGTACTGGATGTTTCAGGGTTTATTAAGTAGTTAATAACAAGCTGGCATTGCCAGGGAGTTAGTTCAACTGAAGCAGCGTTCAGTCTTTTTAAGCACTCAACTGGCTTTGTTGACTGGTTCTGTCCCTTATTCCCTTCCATAAAGGAGGGACTGGTACTAAGATTTACAGCTACTTCAGTGTCTCCTCAATCAGAAAAGGAAGGAAAGGCATAAGACTTTCTGTAAGTTTTACATTGATTCAATTTTAAAGGTATTACTTAGATTCCTATGTAGGTTTTCCCCCAAAGTTCAGGACATTTTAAGGACATATAAGGAATTAAATCCTTCTCTTTCTCCTGTATTCCAGAAACATCAATTTTGATTTTTTTTTTCCTTTTGCATTTGATTGCTTTCTTTGCTCTGGCTGCTATGGTTGATGTGTGTGTGTGCATATGTCTACACAAGCACTGAGACTTTCACTTTCATTAGGTATTGAGGAGAGAACATTAGTTATGTGTTAGAATCTGACATCTTCTCACTTAAATGTCTGCTGGAAGATTCCCATAGAATATCTACTGCTAACAAAAAACTGGAAATGCAAAGTTTCTGCTATAGATTACTGTAGTAGAAACTTTATCCATTTAAAATTGCACAGAATAACTGTCACCCATGATAGAAACTTTTTTTCCAGCCTTTTAGAACATTCACATCTTTCACTCTCAAATACATGAGAGTGTACTAGAAAACATTTGACTGAGGGAAATGTAGTTGTTCTTAAATTTCTGTCAGGATGCAACATTAAGAACTAGATAATTGAATCTAAATGTTTTGTCATCATACAATTCATGTGAGTACCAGTTTTATCTTACCTTTCTTCAAATATTTTCACTTTCTTTACAGCTCAAGTTGACAGCTGGACAAAGATGTTTCCAAGTTGTTTATGCACGGGTATATAATTCTGCATATCTGTGTATGCATACCAGTTTAAACAAAGATGATCTGTCCAATTGTATAATTTGCATAGAATTATGAAGGAAAACAGATGATGATATGAATATGCATAGAGTTAAATGTATTTAATATATATGTTTATATATACACATGTATATATACATGAACATATAAGCTTAATTGTTGGAGATGTGTGATAGTTACTAAAGGAGACTGGTAGCACACATATCAAGTTTCCAAAGGCATAGTGGTAACATAGGTAAGCATAAAGAATTAGGAGCTTGAGATCAATCCTCCTATCATTTTTATCACTGGCTTGAGCCTCAAAACATCCTTTTCCCATTTTGGTCCTAAGCTCTGCAATTAAACAGAGAAATGAAAAGCTCAATCTGGATTTAGAGAAAAGGGACCCTGATTATAGAAACAGCTGAAGCTGAGGGAAGGTAGTGGGATTCTTTGTCTGGATAAAGAAAAGTGAAAAGTGTAACAAGAGAGCTAAAATAGTTTCCAAGCACATAGTAAAAAAAAGGGAAAGAAACACAGACCTGAACACAACTCGAAATTAAAGATTGCATTTCAGATGTTCCCCATCCCTATAGCATATAGTGTAAAATTTTTAGATAGGAGCACACTTTTGGGGGGCATATTATGCCTACAGTAAAAAGTACTGATGGGGTAGAAGATAAAATTAACGGGTCTCAATGTTTATTTCCATAAGATGCTTAAAATATCCTTTTTTTCCAGATATAGCAGAATAGCTTATAGTCTGATACTTCTGTTCTTTCCTTGTTGTCATTGACATTAACTGTTAAAGGAAAGTATATCCTTATTCTTAAGTGTTGTTCCTCATCCAGCTTTCCCAAAGCTCTTACCTGTTTGCAGCCAAAAAGTGGCAATGCCAAAGCACTGGCCTTTGAAGACAAAGCCGTACCCATGACTGTTTATTTAATTAATGTCTGTTATCTTCCATCTCATGTGTGGTCTTAGGGACAGATAGAGAGGTGAGGCTGTCCCTGTCCTGAAGAAGTCAAGAGCTTAGCGGGTTTGCATCCAGACTGATGCCACAGTGGGATGAATTGCTGTTTCACCTGCTTTTCTGTTATATAGTTTTCAATAATTATATATTTACTTCTGCTTGAGAAAAATGTGTATAATTAAATCCATATGTCAGGGGAAAAGACAATGTGCATTCTGGCTGTTATTAAAAGAACCCAAATGTCCTACCCTCTCAAAAACTGAAGTACTTTTTTGAATAGGAAATGCTACAAAGAAAATCCACAGCTTAATACTCCTTTTTAAAGAACAATGGGACCCCCAGTCAATATTAATGATTAGAATATAACTGAAGTATGTTTTTATTTCCAATATGGAAATACATCCTAGTCATTGAAGGCTTGAACCAAAATTATCTCAACCTATTTTTTTTTTTAAGAGGAGTACAGACAGGTATGGGGTTTCCCTGGTGACTCTGATGGTAAAGAATCAACTTGCAAGGCAGGAGACCCAGATTCAATCCCTGGGTCAGGAGGATCCCCTTGATAATGGAATGGCTACCCACTCCAGTATTCTTGCCTGGAGAATCTCCTGGACAGAGGAGCCTGGAGGGCTACAACCCAACCACGGAGTTGCAAAGAGTCCAACAGGACTGAATGACTAACACTTTCAGTTTCACACATGGGTATGTGTGAGAGACAGTTTAAATAGAGAATTAAATGCAAACCTCAGCATCCAGTCCCACTGGGGCGGACAGATATGTGGGCTGGAAGTAGAAAACTAGGGAATTACCCAACAGATTTCAAGTCACTTATCACATAAGAAAAAGCCTGGAGAGAAGTATTGAATTGGTATGATACATCACCCAGCTCCTTGTTAAAAAAAGGGAGAAGATTATGCACTTTAAAGACCAAATTAGCTGAACGAAAGTTATTTTGGCAATACAGGTTGATGTAGAAAGAGTTGAAACTAGGGCTTTCCTGGTGGTCCAGTGGGTAAGGACACGACCTTATAGTGCAAGGGGCGCCGGTTCGATCCCTGGCCTGGGAAGATCCAACGTGCCGCTGAGCGGCTGGACTGATGTGTCCAATCACTGAGCCGGAGCTCTGGAGCGCATGCGCCCAGAGTCGGTGCTCTGCGACAACAGAGGCCACTGCGATGGGAGGCCCACACAGGCCAAAGAACAAAGATGGATGAAAATAGATAAATGAAAGACCAATAGAAGTGGCCCCCCACCCCCGCCCAATAAAAAGAAAGAATTGAAACTATGGGGAAAAAGAGCTATTTCTAATGTATAAATGGAATGTTCATTAGAAATATTATTCCATAAAACTAGATTTTTGTTGAGGTGTGTTTACTATGGAAGTCTGAGTTGATAAAGAATATTCCCCACCACCCTCATGATGTATCATCTCTAAACCTACATTCAACATTTGATGGCATCCTTTGTAGTAGTAGAAATGTGATAACATGTCAGACTATAGCTCCATTGTTGTTGTTGTTCCTTAGTCACTGTGGACTCTTTGTGACTCCTATTAAGGTGAACTTATCTGTTGATATCATTGTAAAATTGCACTTGGAAGGACTTGCTTATTTTGGATAAAGAGTTAAAACATATTTTAGATTTCCGATATGGTCTGAATGTTCAGGTATTTGCATTTAAGAGAGGACTAATGAATTGATACCCATTATTTCAACAAAGTATTAATTCCAAAAGGCCTCGAGGGGTGGAGAGAGGTGCTCTGCTCCAGGGAAATCAGCTAGCTTTCCATTGTTCTCAGGGTAAAAACGTACCCTTGGGTATCATGGTGATTTCTATTGTTTTCCTAATAAAATCTCACCAGTCTGTTTTTTCCATCTTCTTTTTCTATGATTCCTATCATTATCCAGTGATGTGTACTGCCTATTTATTTGAACCAGTTGCATTCCATTTCATGCTTGCACTTTCAAAGAGCTGTAGTAAGTCCTCAGGATGTTTAGAATTGGTCAGTGTCAGAATAATACAGAGAATATAAGTTGTGTGTCCTACATCAGTACTTTAGAATTGACCCACATTTATTTTATACCGAGATAACTGGAACAGAATAGCTAAATACCTTATATAAAAGTAAAAGACTAGAATCTAAGTCTAATGAAGATTAGGAAGTAATATAGCATGTTACTAGAAATACTTGTGAGGCATCCTTTTGTTGTCGTTTCAGTCACTAAGTCATGTCCAACACTTTTGGGAACCCACGGACTGCAGCCCTTCAGGCTCCTCAATCTATGGGATTGTCCAGGCAGGAATACCGGAGTGGGCTGCCATTTCCTTCTCCAGGAGATCTTCCCAACCCAGGGATAAAACCTCCATCTCCTGCACTGGAAGGCAAATTCATTTTGCACTAGGAGTCAAGGCTATTTCCATTAGAAATATTATTCCATAAAACTAGATTTTTGTTGAGGTGTGTTTACTATGGAAGTCTGAGTTGATAAAGAATATTCCCCACCACCCTCATGATGTATCATCTCTAAACCTACATTCAACATTTGATGGCATCCTTTGTAGTAGTAGAAATGTGATAACATGTCAGACTATAGCTCCATTGTTGTTGTTGTTCCTTAGTCACTGTGGACTCTTTGTGACTCCTATTAAGGTGAACTTATCTGTTGATATCATTGTAAAATTGCACTTGGAAGGACTTGCTTATTTTGGATAAAGAGTTAAAACATATTTTAGATTTCCGATATGGTCTGAATGTTCAGGTATTTGCATTTAAGAGAGGACTAATGAATTGATACCCATTATTTCAACAAAGTATTAATTCCAAAAGGCCTCGAGGGGTGGAGAGAGGTGCTCTGCTCCAGGGAAATCAGCTAGCTTTCCATTGTTCTCAGGGTAAAAACGTACCCTTGGGTATCATGGTGATTTCTATTGTTTTCCTAATAAAATCTCACCAGTCTGTTTTTTCCATCTTCTTTTTCTATGATTCCTATCATTATCCAGTGATGTGTACTGCCTATTTATTTGAACCAGTTGCATTCCATTTCATGCTTGCACTTTCAAAGAGCTGTAGTAAGTCCTCAGGATGTTTAGAATTGGTCAGTGTCAGAATAATACAGAGAATATAAGTTGTGTGTCCTACATCAGTACTTTAGAATTGACCCACATTTATTTTATACCGAGATAACTGGAAAAAGAATAGCTAAATACCTTATATAAAAGTAAAAAGACTAGAATCTAAGTCTAATGAAGATTAGGAAGTAATATAGCATGTTACTAGAAATACTTGTGAGGCATCCTTTTGTTGTCGTTTCAGTCACTAAGTCATGTCCAACACTTTTGGGAACCCACGGACTGCAGCCCTTCAGGCTCCTCAATCTATGGGATTGTCCAGGCAGGAATACCGGAGTGGGCTGCCATTTCCTTCTCCAGGAGATCTTCCCAACCCAGGGATAAAACCTCCATCTCCTGCACTGGAAGGCAAATTCATTTATCACAGAACCACTAGGGAAGCCTGAGTCATCCATTATATGATATAAAATGCTTAATACCATTTAGATTCTTGGTGATGACTTGGTTTGGGACTGAAATTACTGAATAAATTTTATAGAATTCAAATGATTACTCTTAGCTTAGAAACTTATTTAAAAAATAATTAAGAGAAAACTTTTACTCAAATTTAAGGTTTAATTGCATAACTCTAGTGATTGCAGTATAAAAGAATCTCTCATCTGTTAGTCATTTCTATATACGATAGTGCTTTTAAGAATAGAATTATGTTTTTTCCAGCTTTCTGTGTGGTCATTATTTCTCCTTCCCTCATCCCTAAGTTATAAAAATTCTATGTATATATGTACTCTAAGTACTTAAGGAGATCCTGAGAAACCAATATCTGATGAAAATGTGGGTAATTTATTTCTGGTCATGAATTTCATTTTGTCTAAAGAAGGAAAGTGTAACAAAATCAATATCTTGCCTGAAATTGCTATAGTATTGTATGTGTTTGTTAAGCAGTTCTCCGAAATGGATTAAAACTGTATGAATGGAATCATTTGATAGTCTTGAAAGTTCATGGCACTTCATCTTTATTAGTCATTAAGAAATTGTTGCCCACCAAATAGTTTAAAGTAGTGAATTATTCCTTCCACAAGAGTGGAAAACAAGGAAAAGTATGTTAATATTGAAAGAGGTTTAAAAGAAAAATCATACGCTTTCGGGACCCATCTTCATAGTCTGGTTAGTAAATAATGTTGTAGGTGAATACAGAGAATATAAGTTGTGTGTCCTACATCAGTACTTTAGAATTGACCCACATTTATTTTATACCGAGATAACTGGAAAAGAATAGCTAAATACCTTATATAAAAGTAAAAAGACTAGAATCTAAGTCTAATGAAGATTAGGAAGTAATATAGCATGTTACTAGAAATACTTGTGAGGCATCCTTTTGTTGTCGTTTCAGTCACTAAGTCATGTCCAACACTTTTGGGAACCCACGGACTGCAGCCCTTCAGGCTCCTCAATCTATGGGATTGTCCAGGCAGGAATACCGGAGTGGGCTGCCATTTCCTTCTCCAGGAGATCTTCCCAACCCAGGGATAAAACCTCCATCTCCTGCACTGGAAGGCAAATTCATTTATCACAGAACCACTAGGGAAGCCTGAGTCATCCATTATATGATATAAAATGCTTAATACCATTTAGATTCTTGGTGATGACTTGGTTTGGGACTGAAATTACTGAATAAATTTTATAGAATTCAAATGATTACTCTTAGCTTAGAAACTTATTTAAAAAATAATTAAGAGAAAACTTTTACTCAAATTTAAGGTTTAATTGCATAACTCTAGTGATTGCAGTATAAAAGAATCTCTCATCTGTTAGTCATTTCTATATACGATAGTGCTTTTAAGAATAGAATTATGTTTTTTCCAGCTTTCTGTGTGGTCATTATTTCTCCTTCCCTCATCCCTAAGTTATAAAAATTCTATGTATATATGTACTCTAAGTACTTAAGGAGATCCTGAGAAACCAATATCTGATGAAAATGTGGGTAATTTATTTCTGGTCATGAATTTCATTTTGTCTAAAGAAGGAAAGTGTAACAAAATCAATATCTTGCCTGAAATTGCTATAGTATTGTATGTGTTTGTTAAGCAGTTCTCCGAAATGGATTAAAACTGTATGAATGGAATCATTTGATAGTCTTGAAAGTTCATGGCACTTCATCTTTATTAGTCATTAAGAAATTGTTGCCCACCAAATAGTTTAAAGTAGTGAATTATTCCTTCCACAAGAGTGGAAAACAAGGAAAAGTATGTTAATATTGAAAGAGGTTTAAAAGAAAAATCATACGCTTTCGGGACCCATCTTCATAGTCTGGTTAGTAAATAATGTTGTAGGTGAAAGACATCAAACAATATGTAGTATAAAATTGAGCAGAGAGAGACAGCACTGCAAAAAGAAAGAAAGTTCATCATTGCCTTCATGAAAGACAAAATTTCATGGAAGAGGGAATGTTTCTTTCATCTGAAGGAAAGCATAGAAATTGTAACAACTCAGTAATGTAGAGCCATGTAGGGATTCATGATCAGAAAAATGCTAAAGAAACATATATATAACCATTGATAAGTCATATGCTCTCATTCGTCACAGTTTATATTTGTGTTGAGAATCTAGTACTTCAAAGCAGTGAAAGGTATATGTAGGTCATTAATGCTTAGAAACAATTCTAAAATGAATGAATAGAGCCCAGACCACTCATCACAGGAAAAGTGAGAGAGGAATAGCACAGGAATAGGAAAGATTCAGAGTATAGAAGGGGAAAGGAACAAGAAAGAATACCAAATCTCTTTCTCTCTCTCTCATGTATCTATACACACACACACACACACACACACACATCTGTTTATGTATTTATATATATGTGCACACACATGTTCATGCATGCTCACTTGTGTCTGACTCTTTGCAACCCCATGGATTCTAGCCCTCCAGGCTCCTCTGTCCATGGAATTCCCCAGGCAAGAATATCAGAGTGGGTTGCCATTTCCTTCTCCAGGGGATCTTCCCGACCTGGGAATTGAATCCATGTCTCTTGTATCTCCTGCATTGTCAGGCAGATTCCTCAACACTGAGCCACCTGGGAAGTCCATTATATATTTATGTTCATATATTTTTTTTACTTTCATAAATGTATTTAAAGCTCAATCTCAATGCTCATAAATTAATTTAAAGATCCACTGAGGGAAGTCATCCAAGTTTTAAAAGCTCTGATGTGGGCATAAATGATTCCAGGAATTCTGATGAACTGAACACCAGGGCTTTACCAGACTCACGCAGCTTTCGTGGCCCTAAGAAAGAACTTAACGGGAGAGGCAGAATAGAAGACCTAACATTACGTTTTTTAAAAACTTTGTGCGGTTCAGTCACTAAGTTGCATCGGACTCTTTGTGACTTCATGGACTGCAGCATGCCAGGCGTCTCTGTCCTTCACTATTTCCCAAAGTTTGCTCAGACTCATGTCCATTGAACCAGTGAAGCCATCCAATCATCTTCTTGTCTGTTGTCCCTGTCTCCTCTTGCCTGAGCAAAGTTTTGGGGATGTTTTTGAGTTATCCTTCCATCAGAACTTTTAAGCAGCAAAATAGTTTTCTATTGGAATTTTCCAGTAGTGGACCTATTACAAAATACTTATAGGCAATGGATCAGCCTGTCTGGCTTTAGAACCTGCAAGCTGTCGTTTGGACAAGCTGCTTACACATCACAGTTTCATTTTTAAAACAGAAATAATAGAGGCTGCTTCAAAGAGTTGTGGTGTGAATAATAAATACAAAGTGCTTAGACTAATACATTGTGCATTCAGCTCTCAATAAATATTGGCTATTGGCTGGTAAATAAACACTTGATCAAAAGTATTTGTCAAACTCTATGGGAAAATTGACAACCAACTCCAAGAGAGATAATAAATTTTCAGAGCATAACATATTTCTGCTGTGGCTTCAGCTCAGTGAAGTGGCAGAGGAAAAAAAAAAAAATTAAGTTCATGCATGCTCACTTGTGTCTGACTCTTGCAACCCCATGGATTCTAGCCCTCCAGGCTCCTCTGTCCATGGAATTCCCCAGGCAAGAATATCAGAGTGGGTTGCCATTTCCTTCTCCAGGGGATCTTCCCGACCTGGGAATTGAATCCATGTCTCTTGTATCTCCTGCATTGTCAGGCAGATTCCTCAACACTGAGCCACCTGGGAAGTCCATTATATATTTATGTTCATATATTTTTTTTACTTTCATAAATGTATTTAAAGCTCAATCTCAATGCTCATAAATTAATTTAAAGATCCACTGAGGGAAGTCATCCAAGTTTTAAAAGCTCTGATGTGGGCATAAATGATTCCAGGAATTCTGATGAACTGAACACCAGGGCTTTACCAGACTCACGCAGCTTTCGTGGCCCTAAGAAAGAACTTAACGGGAGAGGCAGAATAGAAGACCTAACATTACGTTTTTAATAACTTTTTGTTGTTCAGTCACTAAGTTGCATCGGACTCTTTGTGACTTCATGGACTGCAGCATGCCAGGCGTCTCTGTCCTTCACTATTTCCCAAAGTTTGCTCAGACTCATGTCCATTGAACCAGTGAAGCCATCCAATCATCTTCTTGTCTGTTGTCCCTGTCTCCTCTTGCCTGAGCAAAGTTTTGGGGATGTTTTTGAGTTATCCTTCCATCAGAACTTTTAAGCAGCAAAATAGTTTTCTATTGGAATTTTCCAGTAGTGGACCTATTACAAAATACTTATAGGCAATGGATCAGCCTGTCTGGCTTTAGAACCTGCAAGCTGTCGTTTGGACAAGCTGCTTACACATCACAGTTTCATTTTTAAAACAGAAATAATAGAGGCTGCTTCAAAGAGTTGTGGTGTGAATAATAAATACAAAGTGCTTAGACTAATACATTGTGCATTCAGCTCTCAATAAATATTGGCTATTGGCTGGTAAATAAACACTTGATCAAAAGTATTTGTCAAACTCTATGGGAAAATTGACAACCAACTCCAAGAGAGATAATAAATGTATTTGCTCAGAGGCAGTTAAGACATATTTCTGCTGTGGCTTCAGCTCAGTGAAGTGGCAGAGGAATAAATTAAGTCTAATATTATTATATAAATTCTAAATAATTAATTTTAACCCTGTACATAATGGCGACTCATTCTCCATAGGAAAGCTCTCAGACACATTCTTTCCGTATCTTTAGAATATTAATTCATCCTTCTAAACCAATGGACCCTTGTGAAAAGTAATGAATTTAGAAGTTTTAAGTTAGCTGGAGGCCCAAATATTTAGTAAAAAAACAGGAAAATAAGACAGGGAAAGAGAGGGAAAGGAGGATGGGGAGGAAGAGAGGGAGAGAGAGGGAAGGAGGAGAAAGGAGAGATGGGAGATTTGACTTCCAAGAACACTCAGTAGAAAAACTAGAATTTGAGTCCTGGGTGCTTTCCACTGATTCTCTGATTTTTCTAGAAGACAGTGAGCATCAATGAGCATCAACAGTTGCAAATCCATTTCAGTTTCATGGGAAAGTTTTGGTGAAAGTGATTGGAAAGAGTCAAGTGTGGCGGTTACTCAAAGAAGAACTTAGCACACTTTACACACCAGATATGACAACAACAAAGACAAAAATACGACCTGTCTTTAAAAATGTCTATGAAAGATGCATATTTATTTCTAGTGTGAGAAGGAGATCAAGGCTGCTAATTCCCAAGTTTGAGAGCATTTAAGATTATTTCTTGAATTATTTTTTATTGGAATATAATTGATTTACAATGCCATGTCAGTTTCTACTGTACTACAAAGTGAGTCAGTTATATATACACACATGTTCACTCTTTTTTAGATTCTGTTCACATCATAGGTCATTACAGACTATTGAATAGAGTTTTCTATGCTACTCAACACATTCTTATTAGTTTTCTCTTGTATATATAGTGACGGCTTCCCTGATGGCTCAGGGGGTGAAGAACCCACGTACATTGAAGAAGATACAGGGGATGTGGGTTCAGTCCCTGGGCTGGGAAGATCCACTAGGGGAAGAAATGACAACTCACTCCAGTATTATTGCCTAGGGAATCCCATGGACAGAGGAGTCTGGTGGGCTACAGTCCAAAGGGTCACAAAGAAAGAGTCAGACAGGACTGAGCTGCTAAGCACAGCACAGCTGGAGAAACTTATATATAGTAGTGTTTATATATCAGACCCAATCTCGCAGTGAATCCATTCCAACATCACTTTTTAAAATGTTCCTTTCCTAGGCAGGATTTTGAGGGACCAAGTTTGAGAGATTCACTAGCAAAGGTGTGTTATATTTATAATTTCCGTTCAATTGCAAGTTTCCATCATAGAGCAACTAGTATTATGGTAATTAAGACATTAAATTAAATGAGTGTATCATGTGCCTTGCTGAGAAAATAGTAACACAGGATAGCAATGCACTAGAGTAGATAATTGCTAGGGCAATAGGAATGTGTCCAGAGTAAGGATGATGGTCATTTTTAGTGCCCTATCCCCATAGCCAGTTCTGATGGGAATGAATCCATCACATTAACTAAATCCTACTGAGACTCTAGAATTGCAGACACCATGCTCTCTTGTCTCATACTCTGGGTTTTCTCAGTCATATTATCACCTTAATTTCCATAGCTTTATGGTCTTTCCAGTGTTCTTTATGTAAGTCAGTTGGATACAAATATGTGGCTATACAGAATGTTTATTGTACGCAATTATTTTTTTCAAGTTTTTTTTTTTTTCACTTCTTAGTGGCAATACACCATTCATATAACTGTTTCACTGCATTTAGTTGGGCAGGGAATGTGTGTATTATGTCCTACCATAGTTCCTATAAAGTATACTAAGGCCTTAGGGAATTTATTTGAGTTACAGATATTTTCAATATTTGTTTCTAGCTCAGAGAATATGGAGCATGCAATTTCACATCCCCACCCACTCACTCTTTTATTTCTGTCTTTACAGTTCCGCCATGGTTTTTAAATCACCCTTCCAACCTCTATGCCTATGAAAGCATGGATATTGAGTTTGAATGTGCAGTCTCTGGGAAGCCTATACCCACTGTGAATTGGATGAAGAATGGAGATGTGGTCATTCCTAGTGATTATTTTCAGATAGTGGTAATTACCTTTTTTCATATTCACTTTATATTCTCATTCACTGTCTACTGTTTTCAGTTGCTTTTCTTTTCTGGGGACAGTGTTCCCATTGGGAATGTTTATGATGTGTGAATAAAATTGTTCTAATAAAGGAAATGACTTTTTAGACTTAGAAATTTCGAGCTGAAAGGAAAGAATGATCAAACAATCCAGCCCCCTTGTTTTACAGACAAGATTGTAAAGAAAATAGAAGGCTGATGATCAATACTTTCCACGTATACTCATTAGTGATTCTTGGGAGAATAAAGTTTAGAACCTAGTTCTAGACCCATGTGAAGGCAAGGATCTCTTGGTGCTTTGACTTTTGCCCATAATAATGAAGTTTTAATAGAATGTGCTACTTGGAATATGGTAGTCTCATGACATTAAAACAAGCGACCACTCTTTGCTCCTTGGCTACTCTTCCACATAGGACCAGCTTGTCTTTTATGAGCAGTTAAAATGGGAAGTGGTGCTGGTGAGAAGACAATTGTGATGGGAGTGATGGAGAACATATGAAGACCCGGAGCTCACATACTTTGTAATTACTGGGCACTGGAAAGAAATGAAGCCAAGAACAATGGTTGTTATAGTTCTAAAATGTTTCGTGGACTCTGCTTCTGTTCTAGATGGAGATAATAGGGATAATTGTGTTATATTCACTGAGCTGTTGTCTTGGTATGTAGCAAGTGATCCATATCTCTCATTATTAGTAGTATGTTTGCTGCTAGCAGCAGAATGCTTTCCTCACTTGAAAAGTCTCTGTGGAAACTCTTCTTTTGGTGTAGGTCAGCATCAGAGTTTCTGAATTCAGGCCTATGAATATCTGAGAAATATGAAAACCACTTTTTAAATATCAGAGAGCTTTGCAGCTAAAGAAGAAGGCTTTCAGTCGAGTTTTCTTAGGTTTGAGATGCAGATATGTTAAAGAATCATGGTCCTCCACCAGATGTGCCAGCAAAGGGGTATTCTAGTGTTACTGTCACACAGAATTCAGGCACAAGCTCTCCCCATGGCTCCATACTGCCTCTTGCTGATGGATCACTCTTCCATGATCAGTCGACTTTCAGAAACTCTCATCATCTCTTTGATCCATGCATTTTGTCATACTATAAGAACTGTTAAGGAATACATCCATAAAGGATATCTTTATTATGTTTATCACCACTTCCTATTTTTCATTTTTAGTTGCATTTAATGGTTGGGAATTGAGTAAGAAATGAAAATAAATTTAACTTTTGAATGCCACATCAATACATTAGTTTCTTCGTATGTGATGCTATTTCCCGTATCACTGAATTACAAATGGCCTGCCAGGGGGCAACATGAAATGTGTTGTATTGCCTGAAATGTATGCCACTTGCAAAGAGAGAAAATTTTTGAGTGCCCTTAAGCGCTCATAATAAAATGCAACATTTATTTTTGTCTGCAGTTTGAATAATCTTTCCCCCAGCATGACTCATTATACCCAACCTATTTAAACGTTTCATTTTTTAAGGTAAAAAGAAAATGTGTGGTATGAGCCCTTTTCACACTAAATTGTGCTTGAAAAATATTTCCCCAATAGCTCCAGATATCTGAGAGCACTTGTTACACATGTAACATTTAGCCCAAAAGTAACTTATATGAGAACTGTTAATTAGAAGTTAGTCAGCTTTATCTAAGAATTTTATATCAGCCAAGAAGTGACTACAAGACACTAAAAACAATTAGGAATTCCCCATGAGGTAATATTTATCTCGATGGAGATAATAGGGATAATTGTGTTATATTCACTGAGCTGTTGTCTTGGTATGTAGCAAGTGATCCATATCTCTCATTATTAGTAGTATGTTTGCTGCTAGCAGCAGAATGCTTTCCTCACTTGAAAAGTCTCTGTGGAAACTCTTCTTTTGGTGTAGGTCAGCATCAGAGTTTCTGAATTCAGGCCTATGAATATCTGAGAAATATGAAAACCACTTTTTAAATATCAGAGAGCTTTGCAGCTAAAGAAGAAGGCTTTCAGTCGAGTTTTCTTAGGTTTGAGATGCAGATATGTTAAAGAATCATGGTCCTCCACCAGATGTGCCAGCAAAGGGGTATTCTAGTGTTACTGTCACACAGAATTCAGGCACAAGCTCTCCCCATGGCTCCATACTGCCTCTTGCTGATGGATCACTCTTCCATGATCAGTCGACTTTCAGAAACTCTCATCATCTCTTTGATCCATGCATTTTGTCATACTATAAGAACTGTTAAGGAATACATCCATAAAGGATATCTTTATTATGTTTATCACCACTTCCTATTTTTCATTTTTAGTTGCATTTAATGGTTGGGAATTGAGTAAGAAATGAAAATAAATTTAACTTTTGAATGCCACATCAATACATTAGTTTCTTCGTATGTGATGCTATTTCCGTATCACTGAATTACAAATGGCCTGCCAGGGGCAACATGAAATGTGTTGTATTGCCTGAAATGTATGCCACTTGCAAAGAGAAAAAATTTTTTGAGTGCCCTTAAGCGCTCATAATAAAATGCAACATTTATTTTTGTCTGCAGTTTGAATAATCTTTCCCCCAGCATGACTCATTATACCCAACCTATTTAAACGTTTCATTTTTTAAGGTAAAAAGAAAATGTGTGGTATGAGCCCTTTTCACACTAAATTGTGCTTGAAAAATATTTCCCCAATAGCTCCAGATATCTGAGAGCACTTGTTACACATGTAACATTTAGCCCAAAAGTAACTTATATGAGAACTGTTAATTAGAAGTTAGTCAGCTTTATCTAAGAATTTTATATCAGCCAAGAAGTGACTACAAGACACTAAAAACAATTAGGAATTCCCCATGAGGTAATATTTATCTCTTAATGACTTCAGGGGAAGTGATTTAACACGTCTCACTTACTGAACTCATTCTTAACACTATCGAAGATAAACTGAGTTAGTATCATTAAATGCTATTTCAGATCATTTTATCATCCATCCTCAAAAACAGTGGTGAGCCAATTTGTATAAAACAGGAGTTAACACTGCTCTATTTTATTATGGGTGACTTGAGGTGAAACATTTTGGATATATAACAAGAATGACATGGATATAAAATATCCCCTGTAACCTCCTCCTATTCCCTAAAAAGGCATACAGTTTAAAAAGATTTTCAGACAACTTTTTCTCTCAGCAAAGACTCATAGAAGATATCCAACCTAGATTTCTTGTCCTTTAGAAACTGCGAAGATCAAAGTTCTTGTTTCCTTTTGCTTTCATTTTTTTCTTAATACTTTTTAAAAACAATTTTGGCCTCTTCTATTGAGTTTTTAATTTATTTATTTTCATTCATCTTTATCCTTTGGCCTCCTTTTGCTTTTGTTTTCCTCCAGCAGCCAGTGAAATTCTTTCCTCAGTAAAAGGAAAAAGGATGAGATTTCTTCTAATACTAATTTCTCTTCCATGCCTAATAAAAGAATGTTCTGATTGCTGCTCATTTAGATATGGAAGATGATGTGCATTCTTCAAAGGATAGATTTCAGCAAAGAACTAGATTAAATCACTGCACTTGAATTCAGCAGAGTCCTGTGAATCTGTGACATTTCCCAGGATACTTAGCACAAATCTGTTAGGCTGAGACTCCTCTTGGCCTCCATTCTGATTGGTTTTTCTAGGAAGTTAGATTAAAATTTTGTCACATGGAGGTTTATATATATATATATATACACATATATACATATTTTTTTTCTTTTTCTTTTTCAAATATTTTACCTGCTCTTTCTTGTTCCTAGGGAGGAAGCAACCTACGAATCCTTGGGGTGGTGAAGTCTGATGAGGGCTTTTATCAGTGTGTGGCAGAAAATGAAGCTGGCAACGCCCAGACCAGTGCACAGCTCATTGTCCCTAAGCCTGGTAAGAAAAGATGAAGTTTGCTCTGGTTCTGTAGTTACTGTTCTGTGTGCTTCATCTGCAAAATCTATATTGTTTTCCCTGTTCTCTAAGTCAGTTGGCAATTATTGAGTTATTTGGTTAATCAAGGTGTGTACTTGTCTTTTGATGGTATATTTACTAGTGAATTATATCTATATCTATTGATATAGATATCCATCCGCTGAGGTATAATTATTGTGAACAAAAGACGCTTCTGATTATCAAGACAAAACCAGTAAATTACTTCCTTCTCCCCTCTTTTGTGGCTTGCCTTTCTTTTGGTGTTGCATATGAATATAGAATCTACATATTGAATATATATATATATATATATATATATATATACACATATATATATACATATATATACTAGATAGACATATGTATACACACATGCTTGTTTATAGTTTTAAATTGATGGAACTTGACAGAAAAAATAGCAGAAGTACTCACTTGAAAGTATAAATATTTTTTCTAAAAAACAGATTTTGATAAGTTGTGCTTTTATCTATAATTTATTGTTTTTAATTTTATTTTGTTATGTAATCTTTTAGACATTTAATATGGTGGTTTGTTCCAAACTAGTATAAACCTGTAATAGACATGTCATGGAATATTCCCATAATAGTATAATTTCTACCAGGAAACAAGCAAGCCAACAAAAACAAACACACAAAAAACTAACTGGCCAGCTGCTCTGAAATGTAGTTGCACTACAAAAGGTCAAAAACATTCCCTCTGTCTCTCTGTCTCTCTTTTTAATGAGGGATTGAACAATTATTGTATAGATCCAAATACTTTCAAATATTAGTACATTCTTTTGAACAGTTTTATGTTAATTTCAACATTTTTGGGTTTCAACTCTTGACTCCATCTTGTCTTGATTTTTTCCTACAGTAAATTGAATAGAAAGTAGTAATTTCTGTATATCTACAGAAATATATGAGACGTAGCCTTTCTTTGGTTTCTATCTTTTTGCATATTGAGACCTAATATTTTGTGCATCTCTAACCAATTATCCAGACTTTCAGACTGTGATCATAATGCTCACAATAACAACATTCTCTCTTTTTCTTGATTAAAACAAAACAGAAACCATAGAACCACAGTCCCAATGAGAAAAAGAATGAAAGAAACTACGTAGTGATTTAAAGGGATGATTAACTCTTGTTCAAGATCACTGATTTCTCTGATGGACTGCTTATTTCCCCTCTATTGAATGTGCCTTACGTGTGAGTGTACCTTTATTTGTGTGACTAAGGGCATTCTCTTCTGGTGAAACATGAATGGATAACGAAGAGAAAAGGAATCTCTAAAATCAAAGTCTCTAATGGTTTGCAAACTTTGTGCTGTTTCATTAGCAACAATAATATGGTTACATTTACAGTAATACTGGCTGCTGCACAAACCACAGAACAAGAGAATTCAGGTTCACGTTGATTTTCAGCTTAGGTCATAATGCTGAGGAAGGGGCAAGATAAGGAATCCCATATTTCTAAAGAGAAGTATCAGCTACATTCTCCTAGGACTTACTGGCACTGATCAAACAGGTCTGGTGATTATCCTTGGTGATTATTCCATTAAGGGTAGAAGATTCTTTGAAGTGTTGAAGTTCATGGGGTTAGACATTGTCATAGTATTTTGTTTACCCTACAAGTCAGGTTATGGAGACACCAAGAAAACTCGTTGAACAGAGTGTGTTCGTGTGTGTGTGTGTGTTTTGCTGCTTGCAAAACTGGAAAATGGGCAACGTATCCTAAGAGCTGTCTAGAGGTGCCTACAACCCCAGGAAGAAAAGGGGGAAGGCAACTGAGGTGGGAAGCTCTGTCTCCACCTCTGGGAAGAACGAGGGTGCGAGTTTCACTTGTGAGAGAAAAGCAGGGCTGAAGACTTTGGAAAGGACCTTCCCATGGGGTCCTGGCTTCTGAGGCTACAGCCACAGAAGATATTATGGGGTGGAGTGAAGCTGGGAGCTGGTGCAGAATGCACCAACTTTACCAAGACCTGCTTTACCAAGAGGCCCTCCTGGGTGGAGGAGCCTCAGAAAAACCCAGAGTTGTCCCCCAAAAAAGAGATATGTGCCATGACTGCAGACTCTTAAAAGTTAATAAAAACAGCCTTTGTCTCTACTTCAAAATCATCCTCTTTCTACCCTGGAAAACCCCCAAGGGGAGGGGGTTGGTGGGGTAAGTGGGGAATACATCCAAGAAAATAGAAAAACAGGTGACAGAAAGTTCCATTGCTTCATCCCCATTTTTAGCCTCAGGCCCACTCTAGGAAGAGGGAAGAAACTTTGAATGGAGCATTAAGTCAATGTCTTGCTTTAGATCTCATTGATTTACATGCATGGACACATGCTAGTGTGTGTATGTGTTTTGCCTTTGTTGTGTTGTTACTGGTTTTAATACCCAAAAAGAAGCTTTGAAAATATTCTAAGGTGTCTTTAGGACTTGAGGATTGACCCAAGTTGCTATCTAGGATAGGAAATATATCCAACAGAGTGTTTGAAAGTAGAGGATGGGATAAAATAAAGCTGTTTTATCTTAATATTCCAATAGCCCAGCTTGTTTAATAAACCAGTTATAGGCATTCAGCTTCACTTACACCAGGAAGCTCTGATTTCAACAGGTAGCTCTATATTAAGAGTATCTTGTATTCTACTCAGGTCCTGATTCATTTCGATCTGTGTACCCACAAAAGAGCAAGGCTTCCCTCGGCAGAAATGTCATTTAGCTCCTGGCGAGGGCAAGCCTCAGAGAATCTTGATAATTCATTCTTCTCCCATCTAGATGGTCAAATGTTGTCAGTGGATTCTACATTTTGGGTCAGTGTTTATTGTATCTGGCATTGGATTAGAATGAAAGTAAAAGAAAATGAAGACCAAAACCCAAAAGTGTGACAGAATACCATTGCGACTGTCTTATATTCCCTCCTTGTAAATGATGGATTGCTTTTTCCTGGCTATTTAATCAGGTCTTCAAATAATGCCTCCAATTCCTCAGAGATGCAATGTAGGCTGCATGCACAGATGGTGGAGAGGCCAGCTATAAATATAAACTCAGCAATGAAGCTGACCATAGCGGGAAGAACAGAGCCCTGTCTCTTGAAGTTCCAGCAATAAATGGTCACCCTATATTTTGAGGCACATCATGGGCCTGCATTGACCAGCTGTTCAGCTTTGGTCTGTCCACATGCTTGTGACTCAGAGATTCTCTCAGCAACCATAACAATCTGCTCCTCACTGAAGCGCACACAATGGCCGGTTCAAGAGGGCGCCCATTGTTGGTGGATATTTACATAAGCCTAATGAAGTTTCAACCTAGTCTTTTCTATAGACTTTAGTTATTCCCTCTTTTGCAATTACTGACTTAGAAAACATCATCTAGTAAATTAAATGGAGTTAATGACTTGTTTTTCTCTTCAGAAAAGAAATTTTGGAAAAATATTCAAATGTGTGCAGTATAACATGGGGAATATATGTGTTTTCCTCTAGGTAAAGATAAAGAAGATCAATGGCATTTAAAAAATCGTGGGCTTTCCTGGTGGTCAAAATACAAGCTTTTATCTTAATATTCAATAGCCCAGAGTGTTTGAAAGTAGAGGATGGGATAAAATAAAGCTGTTTTATCTTAATATTCCAATAGCCCAGCTTGTTTAATAAACCAGTTATAGGCATTCAGCTTCACTTACACCAGGAAGCTCTGATTTCAACAGGTAGCTCTATATTAAGAGTATCTTGTATTCTACTCAGGTCCTGATTCATTTCGATCTGTGTACCCACAAAAGAGCAAGGCTTCCCTCGGCAGAAATGTCATTTAGCTCCTGGCGAGGGCAAGCCTCAGAGAATCTTGATAATTCATTCTTCTCCCATCTAGATGGTCAAATGTTGTCAGTGGATTCTACATTTTGGGTCAGTGTTTATTGTATCTGGCATTGGATTAGAATGAAAGTAAAAGAAAATGAAGACCAAAACCCAAAAGTGTGACAGAATACCATTGCGACTGTCTTATATTCCCTCCTTGTAAATGATGGATTGCTTTTTCCTGGCTATTTAATCAGGTCTTCAAATAATGCCTCCAATTCCTCAGAGATGCAATGTAGGCTGCATGCACAGATGGTGGAGAGGCCAGCTATAAATATAAACTCAGCAATGAAGCTGACCATAGCGGGAAGAACAGAGCCCTGTCTCTTGAAGTTCCAGCAATAAATGGTCACCCTATATTTTGAGGCACATCATGGGCCTGCATTGACCAGCTGTTCAGCTTTGGTCTGTCCACATGCTTGTGACTCAGAGATTCTCTCAGCAACCATAACAATCTGCTCCTCACTGAAGCGCACACAATGGCCGGTTCAAGAGGGCGCCCATTGTTGGTGGATATTTACATAAGCCTAATGAAGTTTCAACCTAGTCTTTTCTATAGACTTTAGTTATTCCCTCTTTTGCAATTACTGACTTAGAAAACATCATCTAGTAAATTAAATGGAGTTAATGACTTGTTTTTCTCTTCAGAAAAGAAATTTTGGAAAAATATTCAAATGTGTGCAGTATAACATGGGGAATATATGCGTGTTTTCCTCTAGGTAAAGATAAAGAAGATCAATGGCATTTAAAAAAATCGTGGGCTTTCCTGGTGGTCCAGTGGACACCACCTTGCAGTGCAAGGGATGCCGGTTCGATCCCTGGCCTGGGAAGATCCCACGTGCCGCGGAGCGGCTGGACTGATGTGTCCAATTACCGAGCCCAAGCTCTGGAGTGCATGTGCCCAGAGCCTGTGCTCTGCGACAACAGAGGCCACCGCGATGGGAGGCCCACACGGGCTAAAGAACAAAGATGGATGAAAATAGACAAATGAAAGACCAATAGAAGTGGCCCACTTGCTCCCCTCCCTCCCCATCCCCTCCAAAATAAATAAATAAATAAATCTTAAAAAAAAAAATCATTATGCTAGAAGTGCTATCAGTAATGGTAGATACCTGACTCTGTAACACCATATGCATATTTCCAGACTACTCACCATCTCTGTATACCTAACACAACTATGAATGCACCCTCAGACTAAGGTCTTCACACTTGAGAAGACTGCAAATGCATGAGAAATGCTTAGCCATGTTATGTAAGTGGTGACAAAACCAGATTAAATTGTTTTAGCTGATTTGCATCACTAGTATTGCCTAAGAGCTAAGGAAATGTCTTTTTGTCATTGTTTTGCTTTTATTTATGTGTTACTTGGTGAGAGACATTAGTTAAGAAGTCCTCTTTCCAGACAAAGATTGACCGTAGCTCCTCAAGTCTTCTAGTCACTGAACAACCTGGCCAAAAAGGGTCAAGGATCAATGTGTCAGGTGTCCTAAGAATATTTCAGTAGTCAGATTTGCAAACAGGAAGGCAATAGCTTAGGATCTGGTTGACATAGCCGATGCTTACAAGTTAGTTACCCTTTAGTCATCATTCAGTGAACTGGAGTGTGGGTAGGTAGTAGTTAAGTTTAATTTGGTTGCTGGAAGGAGAAGTAAGCTTATATCCTGGTGCTGGTGAGGCAGTATGGGAGCTTAGAAAGGAAAGTAGTAATAAAGATATGATGCATATAAGATGTATGTTATCTCTGAGCTAGTGATCCTGGTTCTAATTGCTGGGTAGCATTGTGTTTCTTGGCCATAATCTGCAGTGAAAGTAATTGGAAATACTTAACTGCTGGACAGAGAAGATGAGGGCCAGAGAACTGGGAATACAGCTGCAATCCGGGCATACGTAGTCTGGAATATTTTACATTTAATGGCAGAAATGGGTGAAGATAGAACAAAGTTTCCATGGGGAAAAATAATGTATTCTCCATATGTTACTAGGCACCAAAATGTAGTATGTTCAAAACAGACTAAATGCTATTCTAAATATTTCCTAAATGTAGATTTGCTTGGGCAAGATACAAATTAATTCCTTCCAAAGAAGAAATATATATGGGATATGTATTTCATATGTGTCTCATATCCCAAACATATTTGTTGGTGTTGAATATTTTCTGATAGTGGCGTTTTGTTTTTCCTCCAAGATTGGTGACAAAATAGTGTTTCCCACTCTTATAAAAGGAGAAATACACTGGTTAAACATTTAGGAAACATGTGAACTATTTTCAATTCCTTGTCCTCCCTTGAAAGGATTACTGATTACAAATGATGTCAAATTGTAAGCATTGTATCAGGGTAGTAGATCATGTGTTAACAGCAGTATTAGGTCTAGTCATATGAACATCAAGGCATAAAATCTGAAGTCCTTTTGATGCTGAAAATTTGGCCTCTGCGCACTGGTACTGAATCAAATCTTGGAGACAGAGTTTTGGGTGAAGAAGAAAAGAAGAGCTTGGTTGGCTCTGCTGGGCCGAGGGGGAAACAGCGGGTTTCTCCCCTCAAAAACCATGGGCCTACATGGGTAGATTTGGTAAGAAGTTTATAGCAGTAGTTCAAGAGTAGTGCTGCTGATAAGATTAGCGTGTGTGCAGTGTCTGCAAACCTTTAATCTGGTTTCAGGTAATTTTTTTTTTTAACTTTTTTTTCCTCTCTTTTTTTGGCCACTTCTATTGGTTTTATTTATTTATTTATTCTTTGGCCTGTGTGGACCTCCCATTGCAGTGGCTTCTCTCGTTGCAGAGCCCCAGCTCTGGGAGCATGCGCTCTAGAGCTCCGGCTCCATAGTTGGACACATTGGTCCAGCTGCTCTGCGGCACGTGGGATCTTCCTAGGCCAGGGATCGAACCGGCACCCCTTGCACTGCAAGACTGTGTCTTTACCCACTGGACCACCAGGGAAGCCCTCAGGTAATGTTTTGATGAACTTCTCTGGTTCCTTTAATCTGGCCTCAGGTGTTCTTCTCTGCTGCTTCCATTTGCTGAGTTTTTCTTCTTAAAAGAGTTTAAAGATATTGTTACATCAATCCCTTGAGGCAGAACCAGGACTTTTCCCCAAGGCTATACTATTGTTTCTTAACTGGTCCTCTTTCTCAGTTTCCTCCCTTCTCTGACAAGCAATTGTTTGAATCTGCCCTTTGAAACTCAGGGAAGATCCCAGAGGCATGAGTCTGTTCCTTATAAGAAATGGGGGACGTAGAAAGGCCTCAATGCTCAGGAGCCCCACAGGGTCCTGCTGGGTTTTACTTTGGATCTGTTTTGCTTGTTTGTTAGCAGTATGAGAATGTATGAGAATACCTTGTTGTTGTTTAGTCATTAAGTCATGTTCAGCTCTTTGTGACCCCATAGACTGCAGCATGCCAGACTTCCCTGCCCTTCACTGTCTCCTGGAGTTTGCTCACGCTCATGCCCATTGAGTTGGTGCTGCCATCCAACCATCTTATCCTCTGTCACCCTCTTCTCCTGCCTCCCTCAAGCTTTTGCAGAAGCGGGGTCTTTTCCAGTAGATCAGCTCTTTGCATAAGGTGGCCAAAGTATTGGAGCTTCAGCTTCAGTCCTTCCATTAAATATTCAGGATTGATTGTCTTTATGACTGACTCATTGCTATCCAAGGACCTCTCAAGAGTCTTTTCCTGCACCACTGTTACAGAGCATCAATTCTTTGTTGCTCAACTTTCTTTGTGGTCTGACTCTCACATCCATATATGACTACTGGAAAAACCATAGCTTTGACTATATGGACCTTTGTTGGCAAAGTGATGTTTCTGCCTTTTAATACACTGTCTAGTTTTTATCATAGCTCTTCCAAAGAGCAAGTGTCTTTTAATTTTGTTGGTGCAGTAATTGTCAGCAGTGATTTTCAACCCCAAGAAAATGTAATCTCTCACTATTTCCACTTTTTCCCCGTCTATTTATCATGAAGTGATGGAACTGAATGGATACCTTGAAATCCAAATATCCAGAGGAATATGTGGGTGCATACTCATATAGCTTCATTATTAACTATGACTTGATAAAGTGTTTCTTACTATATATCAATTTTTGCAAGTTCAGTGGGATTGTGTGAAGAAACAAAAACTAGTACAGTTAGTCCTAGCACTTTTAAGATCTGTTAGATTTAATTTGTCAGTGTAATAGCCCATAAGCAACTGTGTAAGGGAGATTGTAACTAATTCTCAAATGATGTGCTTTTTAGTCTGATATTAGTCACTAGTGGTCAATTAAGTTGAATTTTTATCCCTTGATATAGGAAGAGTAACTATGATTTAAGTGTTCAGTAGTATTTCATGTGGGATCAAATTATTCCTACAGTTCCATAAATAATTTAGAAGAGCCAATTCCATCTACTAGACTAATATATTGGTGAACCAAACTGGAAAATGAGTCATTAGATAACTTCCCTCACAAAAACGGTGATGCTTATTAAAACTACAAACATTCACTTTTGAGTTCCATCATTGAGCCTAAATGAATAAAAGTGCCACTTAGTACTTTTGAAACTTATTTCCAGTGATGATTAACTTTGTACAAACATTTTCTCTTATAAGCCTTAGTAATTAACCATCCAATTAGGGATACAGAAGCAGTTTTTTCAAGGTGGTTATTAGTGTCTCTGTATATGGCTATGAATTCAGTCTGCTGAAGAAGTATTTCACTTGCTAAGGTAACAATAAAAGTAAAAGAAAAGGTAGTCCCTGCTTCAAAGTCACCTTTCCCTGAGAGGAATGTTGGCACTCAAGCAAGCACTCTCCCTGAGGGGTTCAATGATAGCCCAAGTTTGGCATCAATCAGTCACTTGATCTTTTACTGTGTAATATTCACCTAGGCTCTGAGATGTTGACACATTTCCTCTACACATCCTTCTCTAGTTTATCTATAGAGATTTAAAATATATTGAGAGAGAGAATATAATGAACAGAATCTTAGATAATATCACCGAACCTTTCCAAGTTTCCATTTCTTCAGCTTTTAAATATAGTACATAATTGTCTCAAAGATTTAGTATAGTAAATGTATGTCAGAGGGATTTGCAGACTGTAAATAGCTACACAAATATTAGCTATTATGAAGACTTCCATTGGTTTATTTAGTCTCAGGACAAACAGAAGACATTTCTTTGTACGGATACAGCGATAGCTATCTTCTTGAATATTTTTCTATTCACCAAGAAAAGAATTCATAACTGAATGTGTCAAGGGACAGTGACCATTTGAAGTTTAGGTTTTTAGCCCGATGGACAAGGTGAAGGGAAAAGATCTATTTCAGAATGTCTTCTAGTGGAGAGGTTTACAGCAGGGTTTACAGTATCCATTTAATGACTTGCTCATTCCAGTTTTATGTGGGCAGAGGTTTCTCAGCAAATAAAGGCTTGTCATTCACCTTGTCCTTCATTCAGCATTTGCTTCAAGTACGAAGCTAGCTCAGTGATAATCAAGAGGGTATAACTCCATGGCAGACTTTGAAATTAGAAATAAATTCTACAGTAATATGAAGTACCCTGAGACCGGTGATAACTATAAATCCATACTATATGAAAAACTTGATAGATTCATAAATATTGATCACATCAGACTTTGGTGGTAAACACACTGAAATTGTTATTCCATAGCTTTCTTAACACCCTGTAGTGAGAAAATAGAAAAGAATCCTGAGTTTTGCAACAAGCCCAAGGAATCTTGTTCATGTCATATTTCTGCCTTTTATTTGTAAATCATCATTTGATGATAAGTATCAAATAAGTATCACGACAGAGCATTGACTAGAGTGCCACATGCTATATAGTAGATTCTTATTAGTTATGTGTTTTATGCATGGTAGTGTATATGTCTATTTCAATGTCAGTCTCAAAATTTGTCCCACTCACCCTTTCTACTCTTGGTGTCCATACATTTATTCTCTGTATCTTTGTCTTTATTTCTGCTTTTCACATAGATTCATTTGTACCAATCTCTTTAGATTCCATGTATATGTGTTAATATTAATAGGTATTATGCTGAGTTTAGGCTTTACAATCACATATACCTGATTCCTCTCAAGAGTCCTAGAGAAGAGATACTTACTCCCCTTACTTTTTGGGTGAAGGCATTGTGCCTCAGAGAAGGTAATTAACTTCTCAAGGCCACGCACATGGCTAGCTAGCTGTCAGATTTTTGTACCTACTTGATAATGCACTCTTCTTTGATGTAACTTCTTAGCCACATTCCATCCATCACATGGAGCTTGGTCAGGTAAACAGGTGATGTATCAGATGTACTTAAATCTATTTAGACTAGTTTGGGGATTACTGATTGAGGAGAAGAAATTGGAATTTATTCAAATTTCTAACATTGTGACACCCAGATTATTTCCATCGAGATTCCCACTGTGTTAGAGGTCATTGCTGAATGTGGGCCAGGTATGTGTCTTAAGAATCTTAAAGGAAAGCATCATATAGTCCCTGCTATCCAGGAATCCATACTATAACCAAAAATAAGCTTCATGACACTGGTCTTAATTATCAAGTACAGTTAAGACAGAGTAGTGTATCATGGTGTTTTAATTGTTCAACATTTATTAAATATCCTGAGAATGTATGAAGACTACACAAATGAGATGATGGTAGATGCCATTCAGAAAACTGTACTTCTTTATATTTATATTTAAACACTTCAACAGATAGTGTTTGGTGTATTTTCACTGTTGTCATTCTAACCCTATTTTTAGTACCACTTGTCACCGGAATCACAGGGCTTCTATTGTTTTGAGAAGTTCTTTCTTTTATTGTTTTATTTTGTTCCCAGCTTTAAGCATGATGCTCTAGGGTAAAAAAATGGTTAAAAACATTCTTTTTTATCATAAGGAGTCCACTCATGGATCTTGAACCTATAATGTAGTTCCATAAAAAACAATAGGTAATAAACCTAAATGAAGAAATGTGCTAGCCATAGCTATCTTTGTTATTTTATGGTGACAAATAGCCATCAAGGATCTCGCAATGACCTTCAGTTTCCCTGACAACACTGAATAAATGTATTTGTTTATTTAGTTGATATCTGAGTTTTATGTATTATGGAACATAAGAAAATTCAGTTGAAATAAAAATTAACCCATCCTCAAAATTATACATTCATCATTATCAAGCAAGAAAAAACCCATAGAAAAGCCAGCTTTTCATATTTTCTCATTTTTGAGTGCCAGTTCCTATTTAAATAAAGACCTACCAGATAATGAGACAAAACGTTCTTTAGTTCTGAAAGATGTTGACTGAATGTATGTATGTGAAAATGTACAAAAGCAGAATAGACTGTTGTGAATAAATAAGAATGATTCTTTCTCTAAACAATTTTCTCCTAACAGTATACCACTTATTTGGAATAAGAAAGAAAGAGAAATAGGAGTAGCATACTTTATATCCTTCTCTTGCCTTGTCTTCTTGATCGCATAAACAGAGGCATGACATAACAGAATTGATGGCCCATACTTAAACCCTTGGGTGCCATGAATTTCATGTCCAGTTTCTGACATACAGACCACCTGCTTTCTTCTCATATGTGAGTTTTACTTCTCATTATTTAATATGAGTCTTTGAGCCTAATTCTGATCAGATATTTTAGGTCTTTAACATGCTTATCTAGAAAGAGTAATGTAACCCATGGGGAAATTCAGCTAAATGAAGTGGTAAATACCTTTTGCTTTTACTATCAGGAAACAATAACATTTTTGTGAACCTCAAACCAAGTAGATAGTTTCTTGCGCATAAATTGTTATCCTAGAATAAATTATTCCTATATTCTGAATGCCGATTGTAAGTGGTTCTCAAGCTTCTAGTCTAATAGGAAATTTGGAATAAGGCTTCTATTGTTTTGAGAAGTTCTTTCTTTTATTGTTTTATTTTGTTCCCAGCTTTAAGCATGATGCTCTAGGGTAAAAAAATGGTTAAAAACATTCTTTTTTATCATAAGGAGTCCACTCATGGATCTTGAACCTATAATGTAGTTCCATAAAAAACAATAGGTAATAAACCTAAATGAAGAAATGTGCTAGCCATAGCTATCTTTGTTATTTTATGGTGACAAATAGCCATCAAGGATCTCGCAATGACCTTCAGTTTCCCTGACAACACTGAATAAATGTATTTGTTTATTTAGTTGATATCTGAGTTTTATGTATTATGGAACATAAGAAAATTCAGTTGAAATAAAAATTAACCCATCCTCAAAATTATACATTCATCATTATCAAGCAAGAAAAAACCCATAGAAAAGCCAGCTTTTCATATTTTCTCATTTTTGAGTGCCAGTTCCTATTTAAATAAAGACCTACCAGATAATGAGACAAAACGTTCTTTAGTTCTGAAAGATGTTGACTGAATGTATGTATGTGAAAATGTACAAAAGCAGAATAGACTGTTGTGAATAAATAAGAATGATTCTTTCTCTAAACAATTTTCTCCTAACAGTATACCACTTATTTGGAATAAGAAAGAAAGAGAAATAGGAGTAGCATACTTTATATCCTTCTCTTGCCTTGTCTTCTTGATCGCATAAACAGAGGCATGACATAACAGAATTGATGGCCCATACTTAAACCCTTGGGTGCCATGAATTTCATGTCCAGTTTCTGACATACAGACCACCTGCTTTCTTCTCATATGTGAGTTTTACTTCTCATTATTTAATATGAGTCTTTGAGCCTAATTCTGATCAGATATTTTAGGTCTTTAACATGCTTATCTAGAAAGAGTAATGTAACCCATGGGGAAATTCAGCTAAATGAAGTGGTAAATACCTTTTGCTTTTACTATCAGGAAACAATAACATTTTTGTGAACCTCAAACCAAGTAGATAGTTTCTTGCGCATAAATTGTTATCCTAGAATAAATTATTCCTATATTCTGAATGCCGATTGTAAGTGGTTCTCAAGCTTCTAGTCTAATAGGAAATTTGGAAGTAGAACAAATCATTACCATGAATACCAAGAGTATGTACAAACAAGATGCAGGGATAGCACAGTGAAGGCTTTAAGCAGCTCTCCTGTGGAATCAGAGGAATTCATCTCTGAGGATTTGACATCCAAACTAAGATGGACGTTGAAGTTGGAAGATGATTTTTGCCAAACTGTCCAGAAGGGAAGAGAAATGGCTGGTTGAAGACATGTTACACCCAAAGCCTAGAAAAATAACACAGAAGCAGAAGTATATATTCAGAGAAGTATGTGTGATTCAGTAGCATGGGCGAGATATACAGGGAATAGATCACAGCTTATCTGTTAGAAAAGGCAAAGAAAATTGGACTTTTTTTTTTTCAGCTCTGCATCAAATATTGGGAGCTAGGATGTAAAGATAGCATGCTCCTATATTTTTTAAAGAATTCTCAAAGCAGTGTGGATGATAGCTAGGTTAATGCTGCCAGAAGGCAACGCTAGAAATAGAAAAACTAATTGGAAAATATATCAGCCATTGGCTAGAAAAGAGAGAAAAAGCACTCTAGCACAACAAGTGTTAAAAGAATGAGTAAATTATTAGAAGGTATTCAAAGCATGGAGAGTACTCTGAATATGTATGGATGCATTAGGGGTTGGGGTGGTTCCCAGAATGTTTTGGGTAGCACAATTCAAGTTTATTCTGCTTGTTCTTGCAACACAAAACCTAAATACAGTATTGTTTAGCATTCTGATGTGCATGAACTAGGGTGATATGAGAAACCCAACTGTATATATGGTAGAGTGAAAGAGGAGAGTGAAAAAGCTAGTTTGATACTCAGCATTTAAAAAAAAAGAAAAACAAAAAAACCCCAAGGTCATGGCATCCAGTCCCATCACTTCATGGCAAATAGAAGGAGAAAAAGTAGAAGCAGTGACAGATTTTCTCTTCTTGAGCTCCCAAATCACTGTGGATGGGTGGATAGTGACTGCAGCCGTGAAATGAAAAAAAACACATTTGTTTCTTATAAAGCAAGCTATAACAAACCTAGACTGCATATTAAAAGGAAGAGACGTCACTTCGCCAACAAAGGTCCATTTATTCAAAGTTATGATCTTCCCAGTAGTCATGTATGGTTGTGAGAGATAAAACAGTCTACCTTGCAGTGCAGGGTGCACCAGTTCAATTCTGGCCTGGGCAGATACCAGTTATGAGACAGCACTCTATAGAGTGCATGCACCCAGAGCCAGTGCTCCGCAACAGAAGAGGCCACTGCAATGGGAAGCCCACACAGGCCAAAGAATAAAGATGGTTGAAAATAAATAAATAAATAAACAATAAAAGAGGCCAAAATTTTAAAAAGACGACTCAGCACCAAAGAACTGATGCCTTTGAGCTGTGATGCTGGATAAGACTCTAGAGATTCCTTTGGGCAGCAAGGACATCCAACCAGTCAATCCTAAAGGAAATCAACCCTGAATATTCACTAGAAGGAATGATGCTGAACCAAATTTGGCCACCTGATAGCATGCTCCTATATTTTTAAAGAATTCTCAAAGCAGTGTGGATGATAGCTAGGTTAATGCTGCCAGAAGGCAACGCTAGAAATAGAAAAACTAATGGGAAAATATATCAGCCATTGGCTAGAAAAGAGAGAAAAGCACTCTAGCACAACAAGTGTTAAAAGAATGAGTAAATTATTAGAAGGTATTCAAAGCATGGAGAGTACTCTGAATATGTATGGATGCATTAGGGGTTGGGGTGGTTCCCAGAATGTTTTGGGTAGCACAATTCAAGTTTATTCTGCTTGTTCTTGCAACACAAAACCTAAATACAGTATTGTTTAGCATTCTGATGTGCATGAACTAGGGTGATATGAGAAACCCAACTGTATATATGGTAGAGTGAAAGAGGAGAGTGAAAAAGCTAGTTTGATACTCAGCATTTAAAAAAAAAGAAAAACAAAAAAACCCCAAGGTCATGGCATCCAGTCCCATCACTTCATGGCAAATAGAAGGAGAAAAAGTAGAAGCAGTGACAGATTTTCTCTTCTTGAGCTCCCAAATCACTGTGGATGGGTGGATAGTGACTGCAGCCGTGAAATGAAAAAAAACACATTTGTTTCTTATAAAGCAAGCTATAACAAACCTAGACTGCATATTAAAAGGAAGAGACGTCACTTCGCCAACAAAGGTCCATTTATTCAAAGTTATGATCTTCCCAGTAGTCATGTATGGTTGTGAGAGATAAAACAGTCTACCTTGCAGTGCAGGGTGCACCAGTTCAATTCTGGCCTGGGCAGATACCAGTTATGAGACAGCACTCTATAGAGTGCATGCACCCAGAGCCAGTGCTCCGCAACAGAAGAGGCCACTGCAATGGGAAGCCCACACAGGCCAAAGAATAAAGATGGTTGAAAATAAATAAATAAATAAACAATAAAAGAGGCCAAAACTTTAACCCGACGACTCAGCACCAAAGAACTGATGCCTTTGAGCTGTGATGCTGGATAAGACTCTAGAGATTCCTTTGGGCAGCAAGGACATCCAACCAGTCAATCCTAAAGGAAATCAACCCTGAATATTCACTAGAAGGAATGATGCTGAAGCCCCAGTATTTTGGCCACCTGATGTGTAGAGCTGACTCACTAGAAGATGTTGCTAATGCTGGAAGAGAAGAAGTGGGTGGCAGAGGATGAGATGGTAAGATGGCATCACTGGCTTAATAGACATAAATTTCTGCCTGGCATGCTACATTCCATGCAGAGTTGGACACGACTTAGAAACTGAGCAGCAAAACATGGTAGAACCAAAGGACAGAATACCAAGAAAAGAGATTTAAAGAACCTGAAATGTGAGTTTATTGAAGGCTCCTGCCTTTGCATTGCAAGCATCTGGTAAATGCCCTAACAAGGACAGACTCTCAATTACTTCTTAGAAGATCTGAAAAGCAAGTTATTGGTTTTACTGGCTAAATGACTCTGCCAAATATAAATTATGATATAATAATAGTTGAAGTCAAGGAGGTAAATATTAGCATATCAAAGCATATAACTGAAAAATTTATAACCAAAATTGGCACAATTAATAGTCTGGCTGAAAAGGAATTTCCACTGTGCATATCTGAGAGACTGGAGCAAAAGGAAAGATCGATGCAAAATATTTAATATCTCTGAGGGAAATAGTTATGGTCTGAACTGAGTGGCAACTCAGATTGTGAACAGAAAGATGAAGTCAAAGAATTCTATGGAAGAAGAAATGGTTAGCAGTTTGCATTTGAATTGAAAAAGAGTTTTCCATGCTAACTGGGAATTTTGTAAATTATTGGCATTGGTGATGGTCTTGTAAAATTATTGGCAGTCTACCTTGCAGTGCAGGGTGCACCAGTTCAATTCTGGCCTGGGCAGATACCAGTTATGAGACAGCACTCTATAGAGTGCATGCACCCAGAGCCAGTGCTCCGCAACAGAAGAGGCCACTGCAATGGGAAGCCCACACAGGCCAAAGAATAAAGATGGTTGAAAATAAATAAATAAATAAACAATAAAAGAGGCCAAAATTTTAAAAAGACGACTCAGCACCAAAGAACTGATGCCTTTGAGCTGTGATGCTGGATAAGACTCTAGAGATTCCTTTGGGCAGCAAGGACATCCAACCAGTCAATCCTAAAGGAAATCAACCCTGAATATTCACTAGAAGGAATGATGCTGAAGCCCCAGTATTTTGGCCACCTGATGTGTAGAGCTGACTCACTAGAAGATGTTGCTAATGCTGGAAGAGAAGAAGTGGGTGGCAGAGGATGAGATGGTAAGATGGCATCACTGGCTTAATAGACATAAATTTCTGCCTGGCATGCTACATTCCATGCAGAGTTGGACACGACTTAGAAACTGAGCAGCAAAACATGGTAGAACCAAAGGACAGAATACCAAGAAAAGAGATTTAAAGAACCTGAAATGTGAGTTTATTGAAGGCTCCTGCCTTTGCATTGCAAGCATCTGGTAAATGCCCTAACAAGGACAGACTCTCAATTACTTCTTAGAAGATCTGAAAAGCAAGTTATTGGTTTTACTGGCTAAATGACTCTGCCAAATATAAATTATGATATAATAATAGTTGAAGTCAAGGAGGTAAATATTAGCATATCAAAGCATATAACTGAAAAATTTATAACCAAAATTGGCACAATTAATAGTCTGGCTGAAAAGGAATTTCCACTGTGCATATCTGAGAGACTGGAGCAAAAGGAAAGATCGATGCAAAATATTTAATATCTCTGAGGGAAATAGTTATGGTCTGAACTGAGTGGCAACTCAGATTGTGAACAGAAAGATGAAGTCAAAGAATTCTATGGAAGAAGAAATGGTTAGCAGTTTGCATTTGAATTGAAAAAGAGTTTTCCATGCTAACTGGGAATTTTGTAAATTATTGGCATTGGTGATGGTCTTGAAAAGCTTAAGGGAGAGTGCAGTGGGGTCTTATTATGCATCCTAGGCTCCTTGATAGGCAGTAAGTGAATCATTCTGATGAGAGGATTCCTCTTTGCTGGATATTTTTTACCCAGTTCTTAGGAAGGAACTCATTGTACTGCCAATTTTGAAACAGTTAGAAGGTGATGCATTAGCATATGATAACCACTGAGAACATACTGTCAGGGCCAGAACTAGAATGTATTTATTTGATTAGCCCTTGACCACCAGAAGGATAAAAATGATCACTTCCTTTTCTTCATTCTCCTCTTTGTCTCTCCTGCTGTCTGTGGCAGACACAGATTAGAACTGAGAAATAAATTAGAACTGTTAGGACTACCTTTGGCTCTTCTCCACATAGAAATAAAATCCATTTAATTTACCTTGACTATCCTGTTAGAGTGTTAAATATAGACTAAAGAGTTTAATATGGATTTATGTAATGAGTTCACAAATTGATTTTGCAGAGTACGCTTGCTTTAGGAAATAAACATCTGCTTGCTAGGGCTTAGATGCCATACTCAGTTTCAAAATGATGAATGAATAGTCTTAAAAAATGATAAGGATCCTAATCTGTGATCATTTTATCTTCCTAATATTTAAAAAGTTCAGAGTCCAAAACAAGACATTGGCTTGGAAGCCCCAGCTAACTCCTAGGGGATGAGGTCTCTACAGGGTATCATGCTGATATCTTATCTCTGAATGGCAGGATTAAACAATAAAGACCTTCACCCTATGTCTGCAAAACCCCCCATGTTTTCTTTTCCCTTGTTCAAGAAACTCATATCCACCTTATTTAAATACTAATTATTTAACCTGAACTGTATGCTGTAAAATAAAATTCCTTGCAAGTTTGAAGATGAATTCAGAGAGGTACCTCTCTTAGCTGGGCCCCCTCCTTCCTTCCCTTAGTAGTTAAATTGTAATTGGTGATGCGGTGACAAAACAGTGTCTGCGGGTCATTCTAGGAATGACCACTAATATTTGTAATTATAATGACCTTTCTTTGACAATTTGAATTGAAAAAGAGTTTTCCATGCTAACTGGGAATTTTGTAAATTATTGGCATTGGTGATGGTCTTGAAAAGCTTAAGGGAGAGTGCAGTGGGGTCTTATTATGCATCCTAGGCTCCTTGATAGGCAGTAAGTGAATCATTCTGATGAGAGGATTCCTCTTTGCTGGATATTTTTTACCCAGTTCTTAGGAAGGAACTCATTGTACTGCCAATTTTGAAACAGTTAGAAGGTGATGCATTAGCATATGATAACCACTGAGAACATACTGTCAGGGCCAGAACTAGAATGTATTTATTTGATTAGCCCTTGACCACCAGAAGGATAAAAATGATCACTTCCTTTTCTTCATTCTCCTCTTTGTCTCTCCTGCTGTCTGTGGCAGACACAGATTAGAACTGAGAAATAAATTAGAACTGTTAGGACTACCTTTGGCTCTTCTCCACATAGAAATAAAATCCATTTAATTTACCTTGACTATCCTGTTAGAGTGTTAAATATAGACTAAAGAGTTTAATATGGATTTATGTAATGAGTTCACAAATTGATTTTGCAGAGTACGCTTGCTTTAGGAAATAAACATCTGCTTGCTAGGGCTTAGATGCCATACTCAGTTTCAAAATGATGAATGAATAGTCTTAAAAAATGATAAGGATCCTAATCTGTGATCATTTTATCTTCCTAATATTTAAAAAGTTCAGAGTCCAAAACAAGACATTGGCTTGGAAGCCCCAGCTAACTCCTAGGGGATGAGGTCTCTACAGGGTATCATGCTGATATCTTATCTCTGAGTGGCAGGATTAAACAATAAAGACCTTCACCCTATGTCTGCAAAACCCCCCATGTTTTCTTTTCCCTTGTTCAAGAAACTCATATCCACCTTATTTAAATACTAATTATTTAACCTGAACTGTATGCTGTAAAATAAAATTCCTTGCAAGTTTGAAGATGAATTCAGAGAGGTACCTCTCTTAGCTGGGCCCCCTCCTTCCTTCCCTTAGTAGTTAAATTGTAATTGGTGATGCGGTGACAAAACAGTGTCTGCGGGTCATTCTAGGAATGACCACTAATATTTGTAATTATAATGACCTTTCTTTGCATTTAAATTCAGTATTTTCACATTACTATTCTTTCTCTTGAAACATGGACATTGTGGGAAGGGGGTTTGGGGATGGTTAAGAGGCAGGGTTCTACCTCTTGAAATCTATACTTTTTCACAGTCTATCCCATTTCTCTAAGGCACCGTAGATAGGGAAGGCCGCTATCAAGAATGGTAATTTATAATCTAAGACCACTTAATCTAAGATCCGTCCTTGTCAAAGGAGAACATGTGGCATGCGGCAGTAATGAGAATTTTATTTCAGCATACTATTCAAGGGGGACTTTCAATTGTATTCTTTAAACTATCCTGTCGTTATCAATTTATGCAGTGTACAGGTCTTGTGGGTCTTCAGCCTCATTCCATTTTCAAAATAAAAAGCACTAAATGTAGTAAATAATGCTATCCACATCTAAGAATGTAAACTAACCTCATAAACTGCTTGCACACATCACTGTTATATTGTTATGACTGACTAGCTTTATTAGTCATCATTTCTCCTGGTGTTTAAGATTTAACTCTCCAAAGAGACCTTTTTCCCAAACAGACTTGTCTCTCTTTCACTGTAACCATGTTATATTCTCAAATTACTTCCCTTGATTTTCAGTTTAATATACAGAAGAGCTTTGCCTACCATGGCTGTTAAAAAAAATAGTTGAGGAATATATTACTTTAGGGTAAAAACTGAATCAGGTAGACAAGAATTAAAATACATCAAGTCCTCATTTTTCTTCACTAACAAATCACTGAGCAGCATGCTACATAAAGACACTAACAGAGTCATTTGTATTAGTAATAATGAATAATTTGGTGTAGGTCTATTTACCAACCTTGTTGGCTAGATACCTTCATAGATTCTAGGTGACATGTGTAAAATACTTATTTTGCTTCAGAATACACATATCCTAACTTTGTTTCCGCTTGTTTTCTGGTCTGGGACTAGTTCACCAGTAAAATCTGGCTTCTGTGCCCTGCCTCACTGAGTCTCCACTGTCTTATCCCAAGGTGTCCTATTGCATGTGCTTTAGTGGATTCCTAAATTCTATAGCATCCCTGACTCAATGGACATGAGTTTGAACCACCTCTGAAAGATCTTGGAGGACAGAGGAGCCTGGCATGCTGCAATCCATGCAGTCTCAGAGAGTCAGGCCCGACTTAATGACTGAACAACAGCAGTATTTTATATCTCACAGTCTTCTGAATCTACTACCCATGTGACATTTGTCCATTTGTTCCTTTATAACCAGTTTTACTGGAGACCCATTCTAAGATATTTTTCATTTTTCCTTTTTCTTCTAATAACCTTCTCAAAGGTTAACCTTCTCATTGACTTCAGAAAATGCAAGAACTCATTATTTCCTCCTCCTCATCTTCGTCACAATATTTTTCCTCTGCTGTTTTAACACAATATTCTGCCCCCAAATCTCAGTTCCTTTATATTTTTCCAGTGGTCCCAAGACAGAGTGACAATGTGTTTGATAGGAGATGGTATATTTTAAAAAAATTATTGGAGTATAATTACTCTGAAATGTAATTTTCTGATGTACAGCAAAGTGAATCAACCATGCATGTGTGTGTGTGTGTGTGTGTGTGTGTGTATCCTCTTTTTTGCTGGTTTTTTTTTTTGAATTTCCTTCCCATTTTGGTCACCACATAACACTGAGCAGTTCCCTATGGTTCCTTATTGGTTATCCATTTTAAATATAGTAGTGTATACATGTTGATTAATAGCAGACCTATCTTTAGAGGAAAGTAGTTATCCTCATTGCTTCAGTAACAGTTAGAACTCTAAGCACCAATTCATGAAGCTAGTCATGCTCTTATTTTCTGATAGTTAAACATATTTTCTCATGGTGCCAGAGTTACCTTAACACACTGTTCTATGAAGAGAAGTAAGCCAGAACTGGTGTCTTGATGGATGGCTTTAAGGAAAGTGTAGTGTTTCCTGATCCTAAGACCATCCTAACCAGTTCAGCCATGTTAATGAGCATAAGAATTTTTTCACAGTGTATCTAGAATATCTCAGGGTTTAAGCAGATTTTAGACTGAACTATGGTGGAGTTCTGCAGAGTTAATGTAAAGCCCTGTGCTATAGACCACATGTATACTGGAGTCACATTGTATAGCTGGATTCCTAAATTCTATAGCATCCCTGACTCAATGGACATGAGTTTGAACCACCTCTGAAAGATCTTGGAGGACAGAGGAGCCTGGCATGCTGCAATCCATGCAGTCTCAGAGAGTCAGGCCCGACTTAATGACTGAACAACAGCAGTATTTTATATCTCACAGTCTTCTGAATCTACTACCCATGTGACATTTGTCCATTTGTTCCTTTATAACCAGTTTTACTGGAGACCCATTCTAAGATATTTTTCATTTTTCCTTTTTCTTCTAATAACCTTCTCAAAGGTTAACCTTCTCATTGACTTCAGAAAATGCAAGAACTCATTATTTCCTCCTCCTCATCTTCGTCACAATATTTTTCCTCTGCTGTTTTAACACAATATTCTGCCCCCAAATCTCAGTTCCTTTATATTTTTCCAGTGGTCCCAAGACAGAGTGACAATGTGTTTGATAGGAGATGGTATATTTTAAAAAAATTATTGGAGTATAATTACTCTGAAATGTAATTTTCTGATGTACAGCAAAGTGAATCAACCATGCATGTGTGTGTGTGTGTGTGTGTGTGTGTGTATCCTCTTTTTTGCTGGTTTTTTTTTTTGAATTTCCTTCCCATTTTGGTCACCACATAACACTGAGCAGTTCCCTATGGTTCCTTATTGGTTATCCATTTTAAATATAGTAGTGTATACATGTTGATTAATAGCAGACCTATCTTTAGAGGAAAGTAGTTATCCTCATTGCTTCAGTAACAGTTAGAACTCTAAGCACCAATTCATGAAGCTAGTCATGCTCTTATTTTCTGATAGTTAAACATATTTTCTCATGGTGCCAGAGTTACCTTAACACACTGTTCTATGAAGAGAAGTAAGCCAGAACTGGTGTCTTGATGGATGGCTTTAAGGAAAGTGTAGTGTTTCCTGATCCTAAGACCATCCTAACCAGTTCAGCCATGTTAATGAGCATAAGAATTTTTTCACAGTGTATCTAGAATATCTCAGGGTTTAAGCAGATTTTAGACTGAACTATGGTGGAGTTCTGCAGAGTTAATGTAAAGCCCTGTGCTATAGACCACATGTATACTGGAGTCATTGCATTCACAGAAAATATGACAGCTGTGTCCTAATGGAATGACAGAAGTCAGTGCAGAATTCCAGCATCAGCCGCACGTCATGAGGCAGTACTTCATTCCTCCAGGGAGTCAATTTCAGCATTACTTCAGCACAAAGGGCTCTCTAAGTGGGTACTTTTTAAGTTCAAAAATTTAAATCAAAGTCTTCCACTATGAGAGCTGGACCATAAAGGAGGCTGAGTGCCGAAGAAGTGATGGTGTTGAACTGTGGTGTTGGAGAGGGCTCTTGAGAGTCCTTTGGACAGAAGATCAAACCAGTCAATCCCTGGTTTCCAGTCAGGGAAACCAACCCTGAATGTACATTGAAAAGATTGATGCTGAAGCTGAAGCTCCAATGCTTTGTCCACCTGATGCAAAGAGATGACTTGTTGGAAAAGAGCCTGATCTTGTGGAAAATAGAAGGCAAAAGGAGAAGGGGATGATAGAGAATGGAGATGGTTGGATGGCCTCGTTGAGTCAATGGATATGAGTTTGAGCAAGCTCTGGGAGATGGTGATGGACAGGGAAGCCTGGCGTGCTGCAGTCCATGGGGTCACAAAGAGTCAGACATGACTGAGTGACTGAACTGAACTGAATATATTTAGAACTCACACAGCCAGGAATTGTCCAAGTGGCTTCATCTAGCTATATTTCTCTGTCAAGTACTGAGAGAATGATAACATCAAAGACAGCAGTATTTAAAGAAAAATTTTGGCCTTTCTATAACAGCAAGAAAAATCCTCTTTGTCTCTTATTAGATGGTTGATGGATAAGTAGATAGGCAGGTAGGTAAATAGACTTCCTTAAAATTTGGTGAACTCTGAATATCACTAATAAAGCTCTTTGGGGCTGAAATATTTGCTATTTCTCATTTTAAACTTGAGGTCATTAAGAACTCTGTGGACTATTTTACTATGAAAAACTCAATTATTTAGTAGGAACCTGTTTCTTTTACAGACTAATTTTGTGTATCTAGAATATCTCAGGGTTTAAGCAGATTTTAGACTGAACTATGGTGGAGTTCTGCAGAGTTAATGTAAAGCCCTGTGCTATAGACCACATGTATACTGGAGTCATTGCATTCACAGAAAATATGACAGCTGTGTCCTAATGGAATGACAGAAGTCAGTGCAGAATTCCAGCATCAGCCGCACGTCATGAGGCAGTACTTCATTCCTCCAGGGAGTCAATTTCAGCATTACTTCAGCACAAAGGGCTCTCTAAGTGGGTACTTTTTAAGTTCAAAAATTTAAATCAAAGTCTTCCACTATGAGAGCTGGACCATAAAGGAGGCTGAGTGCCGAAGAAGTGATGGTGTTGAACTGTGGTGTTGGAGAGGGCTCTTGAGAGTCCTTTGGACAGAAGATCAAACCAGTCAATCCCTGGTTTCCAGTCAGGGAAACCAACCCTGAATGTACATTGAAAAGATTGATGCTGAAGCTGAAGCTCCAATGCTTTGTCCACCTGATGCAAAGAGATGACTTGTTGGAAAAGAGCCTGATCTTGTGGAAAATAGAAGGCAAAAGGAGAAGGGGATGATAGAGAATGGAGATGGTTGGATGGCCTCGTTGAGTCAATGGATATGAGTTTGAGCAAGCTCTGGGAGATGGTGATGGACAGGGAAGCCTGGCGTGCTGCAGTCCATGGGGTCACAAAGAGTCAGACATGACTGAGTGACTGAACTGAACTGAATATATTTAGAACTCACACAGCCAGGAATTGTCCAAGTGGCTTCATCTAGCTATATTTCTCTGTCAAGTACTGAGAGAATGATAACATCAAAGACAGCAGTATTTAAAGAAAAATTTTGGCCTTTCTATAACAGCAAGAAAAATCCTCTTTGTCTCTTATTAGATGGTTGATGGATAAGTAGATAGGCAGGTAGGTAAATAGACTTCCTTAAAATTTGGTGAACTCTGAATATCACTAATAAAGCTCTTTGGGGCTGAAATATTTGCTATTTCTCATTTTAAACTTGAGGTCATTAAGAACTCTGTGGACTATTTTTACTATGAAAATTTTAAAACTTCTTATAGATTTAGTGTAATAGTAGCCTTCCATTGAATACCTGTTTCATTATTCACAGACTAATTATCCTTTTGATCAAAGGAGCTTCTTAAACTCCAAAAATTAGAGAAGCTGTTAGTGTTAATCTTAACAACTAGCAGACATTTATAATGCTTTTAAAATATTATTTATCATCATAATACCTGGTGAGTTTATGAAAACCTTAATAGTCCCAGACAGCTGTATTTTTAACAAGCAGTGCAAATAACTCTTAAAGTCAAGCAATTTTGGGAACCAATGCCTTAGGTAAATGGGATATTTAAATATCATTCTCTCTCTTCTTAATTTCTTACTCCCCTGTCAGAGACAAACGCAAAATATTAGGTTGGTACAAACATAATTGCAGTTTCGGACCGTGAATTTTAAAATTATTGTAACCAGGCTCAAACTGATCTTTATTAGTCAAAAGAGGAACCATCACAATCAGCACAATTTTTGCCAACAAGAAATAGATTTGTTTATTCCTATGGCATAAAAACCCATGCCTTGGAATATGATAAACTCTTGGAAGTCATTTTCTGCCTTATGCTGGTTGCAGGACAGTTTTGCCAGGAAAATTTGTCAAGATGCTTAAACAAGTGCTAGTTGGCTGGGGATATGTCAGCTGAATATAGTAGACGAGGGAAAACTCTGTAGTTCAATTCGTTCAACTTTGGGAGCATTGGTTGTGCAACGTGTGGTTGAGCATTGTCTTGGAGAAGAGCAGAGCCCACTCTGTTGGCCAATGCTGGTTGCAGGCAGTGCAGTTTTCAGTGCATTGCATCAATTTGCTGAGCATGCTTCTTATATGTAATGGTTTCACCAGAATTCAGAAAGCTGTAGTGGCTCAGACCAGCAGCAGACCACCAAACAGTGACCCTTACTTTTTGGGGGTGCAAGTTTGGCTTTGGGAAACACTGTGAGGCTTCTTCTAAGTTCACCCACTGTGCTATTCATCACTGGTTGTCCTATATAATCCACTTTTCATCACAAGTAACATTCCAATTGAGAAGTGGTTTGTGTTGCATAGAATAAGAGAAGATGACACTTCAAAACAATGACCTTTTATTTTTTTAGTTCAGCTCAAGAGGTACCCACTTCTTGAGCTTTATCACCTTCCCAATTTGCTTCAAATGCTCAATGACAATAGAATGGCTGACACTGAGTTCTTTGGCAACTTCTCCTGTAGTTGTAAGAGGATCAGTTCTGATGATGCTCTCAGTTGGTCACTGTCACCTTTCAGTGGCTGGCTACGATGCTGCTCATCTTCAAAGCTCTCGTGTCCTTTGCAAAACATACTGAACCACCAGTACACTATATGTTCCTTAGCAGTTCTTGGGCCAAATGTGTTGCTGATCTTGCAAGTTGTCTCTTCTGCTTTACAACCCATTTTGAACTCAAATAAGAAAATTGCTAAATAAAATTTTTAAAAAAGGGGGGGCTTCCCCTGGTGGTCCAGTGGGTAAGGACACCGCCTTGCAGTGCAAGGGGCGCCGGTTTGATCCGTGGCCTGGGAAGATCCCACGTGCCGCGGAGCAGCTGGACCCATGTGTCCGATTACCGAGCCAGAGCTCTGGGGTGCGTGCGCCCAGAGCCGGTGCTCTGCAGTGACAGTGGCCACCGCGATGGGAGGCCCACAGGAGCCAAAGAACAAAGACGGATGAAAATAGATGAATGAAAGACCAATAGAAGTGGCCCGCCCATTCCCCTCCCTCCCCCCACCCTCCGAAAAAATATAAATAAAATTTTTTAAAAAAGTGCAAAATCCATGTGAAGAAAATGAAAACTTTAAAAAAAAAAAAAAGAAAATTGCTCGAATTTGCTTTTTGTGTAACATAGTTTCTTACTCTAAAATAAATATAAAATACATAGCAAGTAATAGACCATTAGCAAAAAAAATCATAAAGCAAGAAATGAGCACTAAAATGATGTATAATATAACCGTGTTTGCTTAAGAATGTATTCCAGTATCAAATGCCAAGTTCAACAATACAAAACTGCAGTTACTTTTGCACCAATGTACTAAAGTATTGGAGAAATTAGTGATTACTCTATTGTGAAAAAAAAGACAGCATTAACCAAATGCATCATCATTTACTTATTAAAAATAGTTTCATATAACTTATAACCTGATATATAGTATATGATTTTTTACTTTATTGCACCTTTATTCCATTGCAGGAATAATCATCTCCTAGGGAGATATTTTGACAGAGTAAGGAAGAAACTAAATCTGTGATTGCTCTATAAATGTGTGAAACTCAAGATCCAACTTCTATAAAAACCTTTTAACTATTACATTAGCTGATATTATTTGGATCAATTATATTGCACATATGTATTTTATTTATCATTTTTAGTGTACTCATTTGTCTCTTTTTGAAGGGAGTTTATTATTATTTTATGTATCCATTCCAATACGTGTATGCCAGTGTGCATCACAGAATCTGGTGTATCATAGATCCGGGAACACTAGTTGAGGAAATGAATTAATAGTTGTATCTAAGTACGTACACACACACACATGCACAACATACACAAACACACAAGGCAACTGAATCACATGAGTAGACTCAAAAATGCAGTGTGTCTCCAATATGAGGAGTTCCATTACTATTAAATATACATACTTTGACATTCATTACTGTCATACTGCATTATACATTATAACATATTACTGTCATTATAAATGGTAACATTAAAATAATCTTACATCAATATTGACAATCGTATCACACATTGCTCTGACTAAAACCTTGGTGCATAACATTTGCCAACAAATCTCAAAATACTGTCTTCTCAGGGTCTTTTGAGAAGACTCTGCTCGATACATTAGAGCTAATAACAAAGTCTGAATGCTGGTCTAAGAAAGGAAACTTGGGCATGCGAACAGGATAGATCAACCAAATCCATCTGTCTGATCTTATTAGGATTCCCTTAGGATTTAGGTTCTGACCTTCCATAATTATTGACAACCGATTTAATTTATCTTTTCATCCATAGCCTAGCCTAGTACAGCTGCTATGGCACATGTAAATGCCTCACTGTTGCCAGTGCAGGCTGATTGGCAGTCATGCTTGAGTGTCTTTTGTATTTTCTCCTTGGCTGCTGGGAGTAGCCTGAGCAGTGCAAAACTAAAGAGCTTCATCTATTAGGCATGACAGATTTGTATTCAGTGGTAAACGCCTGACCTTCCTCAACTCCCACATCCATTCCCATCCTCCTCTCGCCAGATGAAAGAGTCTGCTTAACTCCTGCTTCCTGGCTGTTTCCTTGGCAACAGTAACTGAGTCACTATGAGAGAATCACTAATAGGAGAACACCTTAGTAGTAGGATTAAGTGCTAAAATTAAAAAATAATAATAATAGAAAATGGAAAATCACTCATAGAATTATCAATGAAGAATGATTAAAATTGAAATTAATAATACTCATCAGGGATGTGATTTGTTTATTAACCTCTTTCGCTTTGTAGGAAGACTCAGATTTTCTCAAGGTATTCTAGCCTGAGAAGAGGGTGTTTAATCTTTCCATATCCATTTAAGTTATAGGATGAAAACCAATTGCTTTTGTAATAAGACTTGTATTGTTTTAGGTGTTGAGTGAGTGGGTGGGAGAGATGTGTACAGACATCGTCTTGACAGGCAGGAAGAACTTTGTAATGAAATATGTACTATGTATTTTTTTCATTCCTCCTCTGAAGGTGATCCGGCTTTTTAAGGGACTAGACCTGGGAGATCATAGATCTGCAGGTTATATTTCCCTCTAGGAATTTGTGACTTTTAGCCCTGATTCTTATGATCTGAAAGATTCATCAGCATTCTTGCTTGGTATTATTTTTTTGACAACACATCACGAGGTTGTCAAAGTCTCAGAATCCTATGGAATTCTTAAATTTTCAGTGAAATTCATAGCATCAGCTGAAAACTAAATTCATAAATTGTTCAGTAAAACTTTGATTGGAATTTTACAGAATAATTTCAGAGAATTCTATGCCTCAACAGGGATGCATGTATCTAAGAGATCCAGGATAGAGGGATTTAGCAGGGAGATTAGAGGATATTTGGATAAATATCTATTGAGGACATCTCCAGTGGTTCCATTATTCTTTATTAGATTTGCCTTGAACACAGAGGTATTTAAAATAATTTCTAAAATTCTAATAGTTCTAATCTTATTTTCTTATATTTAATATTTACTGAGGTTACTTAACATATGACTGTACTCAACTGATTTTAAGAAGTAATACAGGATAGTAATAATATAACAATATTAATTTAGAAATTTACTCTAAAACTCTGTATTAAATGAAAACTTAGCATTACTTATTATTGTGTATTCCTATTACTACAGATTCTGAGGGTGCAGTTGACTTCAAAATTTAGGGTTGGAAGAATGATTAAAATTGAAATTAAAAATAAAAAAGAAAATGGAAAATCACTCATAGAATTATCAATGAAGAATGATTAATGAAAAAACTCATCAGGGATGTGATTTGTTTATTAACCTCTTTCGCTTTGTAGGAAGACTCAGATTTTCTCAAGGTATTCTAGCCTGAGAAGAGGGTGTTTAATCTTTCCATATCCATTTAAGTTATAGGATGAAAACCAATTGCTTTTGTAATAAGACTTGTATTGTTTTAGGTGTTGAGTGAGTGGGTGGGAGAGATGTGTACAGACATCGTCTTGACAGGCAGGAAGAACTTTGTAATGAAATATGTACTATGTATTTTTTTCATTCCTCCTCTGAAGGTGATCCGGCTTTTTAAGGGACTAGACCTGGGAGATCATAGATCTGCAGGTTATATTTCCCTCTAGGAATTTGTGACTTTTAGCCCTGATTCTTATGATCTGAAAGATTCATCAGCATTCTTGCTTGGTATTATTTTTTTGACAACACATCACAAGGTTGTCAAAAGTCTCAGAATCCCTATGGAATTCTTAAATTTTCAGTGAAATTCATAGCATCAGCTGAAAACTAAATTCATAAATTGTTCAGTAAAACTTTGATTGGAATTTTACAGAATAATTTCAGAGAATTCTATGCCTCAACAGGGATGCATGTATCTAAGAGATCCAGGATAGAGGGATTTAGCAGGGAGATTAGAGGATATTTGGATAAATATCTATTGAGGACATCTCCAGTGGTTCCATTATTCTTTATTAGATTTGCCTTGAACACAGAGGTATTTAAAATAATTTCTAAAATTCTAATAGTTCTAATCTTATTTTCTTATATTTAATATTTACTGAGGTTACTTAACATATGACTGTACTCAACTGATTTTAAGAAGTAATACAGGATAGTAATAATATAACAATATTAATTTAGAAATTTACTCTAAAACTCTGTATTAAATGAAAACTTAGCATTACTTATTATTGTGTATTCCTATTACTACAGATTCTGAGGGTGCAGTTGACTTCAATTATAAGAATTGTAATTAGGGTTGGGAGCAGAATTTAACAAAGCTTATTTATCTGTCTTCTAATTAAAAAGGTATAAAACATATCTATACACATTCAATGCCCCTGATTAGAATGGACATTTTGCTTTGCAATTTGTAATAAAGGTTAAATATCAGTATATTTCCATTGTCATTGCTGGTGTTCTTTTCAAGAGATGTGATTAACCATAAAATCAAATCTGAAGGCGATGAGCACTCCCCACATCATGTCAAAATGGAGAGATAACTGCTCCCTCATTTCCTGGATGACACAGGATCGGGTGGTCTGTTTATTTCCCCAAGGGCTTCCTTTGTCCATCTCAGAGGAAATAACTGCCTCTGCAGATAGAATTGGTATGGGAAAGGCCTTCAGACAGAGTTTTTAAGTTGTTCTCAGAAAATGGAATAAAGCTCTCTTAGTTTCCTTCTGCTGCCACAATGTATTACCACAATCTAAGGGGCTTAAAGCAACACAGTATCTTCTTACAGTTCTGAATGTTGGGAGTGTACAATCACTGTGCTGGTTGAAGTCATGGTGTTGGCATGGATGCTTTCCAATGGAATCTCTGAAAGAGAATCCGTTTCATTGCCTTTTATTAGTCTGTGGAGGCTGCCTGCATGCCCTGGCCCATGGCCTCATCCTTTCCTCACTTCAGGCTCTTATTTCTGCTGTCACTTCTCCTAAAACTGATTCTGTCCCTCTGCCTCCTCTCATAAGGACAGTAGTGATTACATTGGCTTCATCTAGATATCCAGGTGAATCTTCCCATTTCAAGATTCTTAATTTATTCACATCCATAAGATCTCTTCTACCATGTAAATTAACATATTTACATTATTCAAGGATTTGGACATGGATACTTTTATTTGAGAGACAGGGAGCTTATTCAACCTACCTTAAATGCAAGCAACTTGTTTTTCTAAAATGTGTGCAGAGTAGAAACTCAGCAATTATTTATCAATTGAATATATGAGAAGGAATGCACAAAAACATACACGAAACCATTATCATGAAAATGCACAGGAATTGTAGTTGTATCAGAGAAAGCGCAGCTCTCAAGTGAGTCATGAAGAAGTAACCTCACGATTGCATGGTCAGATACCCAGTTGAGCATTAACAGGGACTGGAGTATTTCAATTTGCAGTTGTTCAGTATCTAAATTTTTATTGATGTTATTACTTTTTGCAGTTGTTCAGTATCTAAATCTTTACTGATGTTATTATTTTTATTATATTTTGTTTGGGAAAGAAATGATGACTTTATTTGAAAAGTCAGAAGGTGGGGACTAGTGTCCCCCAAAACTATCTTACCCAACTTAGAATTCAGATTTCTTTTAGACTAAAAGGGAAGGAAGTATGACTGGTTGTTGCAGACTTCTTGGTACTGGCCAGACCCTAGAGGGGATTGATATTTCTTTGTTCTTGCAGTTGTCTGTGTGGTTCTGGTGATGATGCTCCTATAAACCTCCAACAATACAAATGTTATTTTCCTCTCTGCAACTTTTTATCTCTGTGTGAATGGATAACTGTATATACCTTTTTAAAAATTAAATTTTATTGGTGTATAGTTGCTTTACAATGTGTTTCTGTTAAACAGCAAAATGAATCACACAGATATACATATATGCACTGTGGTGACCTGAATGGAAAGGAAGCCCAAAATGGAGAGGATGTATGTGTATATATATATGATATTATTTTTATATCTTTAATGTTTACATTATTTTCATGGAAAATTCAAAATTAATTATTGAGATTTATCATCTTACATTGGATTTTATATCCTTTTTAACTTTAGAAAATATCACTAGCAAGAGAGGGAAGCAAGATAGGAGGGAAGAGAGGGATGAAGCAGAGAGAACCAACAATTGTTTGAAAAATCAGCTTACAGTTTATGATATGATAATTATTATTATGATCCTTGTCAATGATAGCATTATCATAATTACTGTGCTAAAATACCATAACTACTCCATAATGAAGTAAAATGTATTAATATTTAGTGTGCTGTGTTTTACACAAAATACATTCCCAAAAGATTTACAAAGCTAAATAATATAGTTGGAAATACACATGAAGGGAAAGAAAAGAGCAAAAGTACAACATGATGAAGCACAAAGTCCCTTTGATGGTATTTCAAATGGGCTTTTAGGGTATGATACTAAAAAAATGGGTTGAAGTAAGGAATCCTAAGGTGACAAAAAAGTTGTCCTATTAATCTGTCTATTCAGTAATAAATTGCTTAATGGATGTAATTTTATATTCAAGAGGAAGAATCACTAATGCAGTCTTTGGTTTAAATTTGCACATCTTCTGTATTCAGTTTTTTCTGTCTTGAGTGCATTCAGAGATATGAAGTGAGCCACTTATTGTAGATGGAGAAATGAGCTGGTCACTTCCCCTTCTCCCCTTTTTATTTTATTGTCCTCATGGCCATCATCCTCGCCACTCTATATTGTGCTGCTGCCTACAAGTTCTGCTCTTCTCATCTTGACCAATTATAAAGATGCTTATTTAAAGAAAATTTAAAGGTATCTACCTAGTGCATGGGCTTCCCAAGTGGCACAGTGGTAAAGAATCTGCCTGCCAATGCAAGAGACTCAGGTTCAGTCTTCAAAGCAGGAAAAGACCCTCAAAATTTTTGCAACTTTTTATCTCTGTGTGAATGGATAACTGTATATACCTTTTTAAAAATTAAATTTTATTGGTGTATAGTTGCTTTACAATGTGTTTCTGTTAAACAGCAAAATGAATCACACAGATATACATATATGCACTGTGGTGACCTGAATGGAAAGGAAGCCCAAAATGGAGAGGATGTATGTGTATATATATATGATATTATTTTTATATCTTTAATGTTTACATTATTTTCATGGAAAATTCAAAATTAATTATTGAGATTTATCATCTTACATTGGATTTTATATCCTTTTTAACTTTAGAAAATATCACTAGCAAGAGAGGGAAGCAAGATAGGAGGGAAGAGAGGGATGAAGCAGAGAGAACCAACAATTGTTTGAAAAATCAGCTTACAGTTTATGATATGATAATTATTATTATGATCCTTGTCAATGATAGCATTATCATAATTACTGTGCTAAAAATACCATAACTACTCCATAATGAAGTAAAATGTATTAATATTTAGTGTGCTGTGTTTTACACAAAATACATTCCCAAAAGATTTACAAAGCTAAATAATATAGTTGGAAATACACATGAAGGGAAAGAAAAGAGCAAAAGTACAACATGATGAAGCACAAAGTCCCTTTGATGGTATTTCAAATGGGCTTTTAGGGTATGATACTAAAAAAATGGGTTGAAGTAAGGAATCCTAAGGTGACAAAAAAGTTGTCCTATTAATCTGTCTATTCAGTAATAAATTGCTTAATGGATGTAATTTTATATTCAAGAGGAAGAATCACTAATGCAGTCTTTGGTTTAAATTTGCACATCTTCTGTATTCATTTTTTTCTGTCTTGAGTGCATTCAGAGATATGAAGTGAGCCACTTATTGTAGATGGAGAAATGAGCTGGTCACTTCCCCTTCTCCCCTTTTTATTTTATTGTCCTCATGGCCATCATCCTCGCCACTCTATATTGTGCTGCTGCCTACAAGTTCTGCTCTTCTCATCTTGACCAATTATAAAGATGCTTATTTAAAGAAAATTTAAAGGTATCTACCTAGTGCATGGGCTTCCCAAGTGGCACAGTGGTAAAGAATCTGCCTGCCAATGCAAGAGACTCAGGTTCAGTCTTCAAAGCAGGAAAAGACCCCTGGAGTAGGAAATGGCAACCCACTCCAGTATTCCTGCCTGGAAATTTCTGTGGGTGAAGCAGCCTGACAGGCTACAGTCTATGGAGTCACAAAGAGTTGGATCTGACTGAGCCTACAAGCAGGCTATGCAAAGTTTGATGTCATATCAAAGGAAAAGATTGACTTTCAAGGAGCTTAGACTTGATGGAGAGAGACAGACAGATACACCAATATATTAGACCAGATTCAAATACATGCCTTAACTTCAGTGTGTCATTACAAGGCCCAAAATAGATCTAGTCCACATGACAGTGCTATATTAGTCTGCTTTGTGCTCATGCTCAGTTGCTTCAGTCTTGTCCAACTCTTTGCAGCCCTGTAGCCTGTAGCCCACCAGGCTCCTCTGTCCATGGGATTCTCCAGGCAAAATACTGGCATGGGTTGCTTTTTCCTTCTCCATATTTGTCTGCCTGGTTTGCCATCACAAAATATTACAGACAGAGTGTCTTATAAACAGCACAAATGTACTTCTAATAATCCTGTAGGTTAGAAATTCAAAATCAGGGAGCTAGCATGGATGGGTAGAGCCCTTTTCTGGCTTGCAGACTCAGCTGGAACCTTCATGTAGGGAAGTGTGAGGGAATTTCTCCATAGAATCTTTTACCAAGGCTTCACTCACATTTATGAGGTCTCAGCCCTCCTGATGTAATCAGTTCAAAGACCCACTCAGTATCATCATCACAAGTAAGGTAATAAATTCTAGTTTAGTAAATTCTTTTTTTCAAGAGGAAGAATCACTAATGCAGTCTTTGGTTTAAATTTGCACATCTTCTGTATTCAGTTTTTCTGTCTTGAGTGCATTCAGAGATATGAAGTGAGCCACTTATTGTAGATGGAGAAATGAGCTGGTCACTTCCCCTTCTCCCCTTTTTATTTTATTGTCCTCATGGCCATCATCCTCGCCACTCTATATTGTGCTGCTGCCTACAAGTTCTGCTCTTCTCATCTTGACCAATTATAAAGATGCTTATTTAAAGAAAATTTAAAGGTATCTACCTAGTGCATGGGCTTCCCAAGTGGCACAGTGGTAAAGAATCTGCCTGCCAATGCAAGAGACTCAGGTTCAGTCTTCAAAGCAGGAAAAGACCCCTGGAGTAGGAAATGGCAACCCACTCCAGTATTCCTGCCTGGAAATTTCTGTGGGTGAAGCAGCCTGACAGGCTACAGTCTATGGAGTCACAAAGAGTTGGATCTGACTGAGCCTACAAGCAGGCTATGCAAAGTTTGATGTCATATCAAAGGAAAAGATTGACTTTCAAGGAGCTTAGACTTGATGGAGAGAGACAGACAGATACACCAATATATTAGACCAGATTCAAATACATGCCTTAACTTCAGTGTGTCATTACAAGGCCCAAAATAGATCTAGTCCACATGACAGTGCTATATTAGTCTGCTTTGTGCTCATGCTCAGTTGCTTCAGTCTTGTCCAACTCTTTGCAGCCCTGTAGCCTGTAGCCCACCAGGCTCCTCTGTCCATGGGATTCTCCAGGCAAAATACTGGCATGGGTTGCTTTTTCCTTCTCCATATTTGTCTGCCTGGTTTGCCATCACAAAATATTACAGACAGAGTGTCTTATAAACAGCACAAATGTACTTCTAATAATCCTGTAGGTTAGAAATTCAAAATCAGGGAGCTAGCATGGATGGGTAGAGCCCTTTTCTGGCTTGCAGACTCAGCTGGAACCTTCATGTAGGGAAGTGTGAGGGAATTTCTCCATAGAATCTTTTACCAAGGCTTCACTCACATTTATGAGGTCTCAGCCCTCCTGATGTAATCAGTTCTCAAAGACCCCCACCTCAGAATATCATCACACTGTGTACTAAGTCACATGCATAGGGTGGCAAAAATTTGAACACAACTGTGATTCCATGGACTGTAGTCCACGAGGCTCCTCTATCCATGGAATTCCCAGGCAAGAATACTGGAGTGGGTTGCTATGCCCTCCTCCAGGGGATCTTCCCAACCCAGGAATTGAACTTGCATCTCTTATGTCTCCTGCATTCGTAGATGGGTTCTTTACCACTAGTGCCATCTGGAAACCTCCAGTATCGTATATATCTTTGTGTGTGTGAGTATATATATATATGTATTTATAGACACATATATAGTATATATATATATATATATATATATATATATATTAATATATGTAAGTATATATATATGTGTGTGTGTATATATATATATATATATATATATATATATATTCATTCTTACATACGTATCCTTTGTTCCTGTATGATAGATAGGAATTCAGTAGCATGTCCTTGGCCATACATCTAGTAACTTCCTGAAGAAAGCTTTAAATCCAGGAAAAGTGGCCTGAGAGCCATAGCAAGAAGGTAATAAATGTAAATTCTGCCATTATTAAATTTTAGTTTTATTATAGTGAACATGGAAATAAATGAACCATATTCATCTGTGAAACAGCAGAGGGTTTACCTAATCTCAAGTCAAAGGATATAGGAAGATGAGTTACACTTACTCAGGAGTCTCCTCCTTCCTCCAGCACATGCTTAAGGTAAAAAAGAATGTTTTCAAGTATCAAGATACCATGCTCAGTTGCTTCAGTCTTGTCCAACTCTTGCCCTGTAGCCTGTAGCCCACCAGGCTCCTCTGTCCATGGGATTCTCCAGGCAAAATATGGCGGGTTTTCCTTCTCCATATTTGTCTGCCTGGTTTGCCATCACAAAATATTACAGACAGAGTGTCTTATAAACAGCACAAATGTACTTCTAATAATCCTGTAGGTTAGAAATTCAAAATCAGGGAGCTAGCATGGATGGGTAGAGCCCTTTTCTGGCTTGCAGACTCAGCTGGAACCTTCATGTAGGGAAGTGTGAGGGAATTTCTCCATAGAATCTTTTACCAAGGCTTCACTCACATTTATGAGGTCTCAGCCCTCCTGATGTAATCAGTTCTCAAAGACCCCCACCTCAGAATATCATCACACTGTGTACTAAGTCACATGCATAGGGTGGCAAAAATTTGAACACAACTGTGATTCCATGGACTGTAGTCCACGAGGCTCCTCTATCCATGGAATTCCCAGGCAAGAATACTGGAGTGGGTTGCTATGCCCTCCTCCAGGGGATCTTCCCAACCCAGGAATTGAACTTGCATCTCTTATGTCTCCTGCATTCGTAGATGGGTTCTTTACCACTAGTGCCATCTGGAAACCTCCAGTATCGTATATATCTTTGTGTGTGTGAGTATATATATATATGTATTTATAGACACATATATAGTATATATATATATATATATATATATATATTAATATATGTAAGTATATATATATGTGTGTGTGTATATATATATATATATATATATATATATATATTCATTCTTACATACGTATCCTTTGTTCCTGTATGATAGATAGGAATTCAGTAGCATGTCCTTGGCCATACATCTAGTAACTTCCTGAAGAAAGCTTTAAATCCAGGAAAAGTGGCCTGAGAGCCATAGCAAGAAGGTAATAAATGTAAATTCTGCCATTATTAAATTTTAGTTTTATTATAGTGAACATGGAAATAAATGAACCATATTCATCTGTGAAACAGCAGAGGGTTTACCTAATCTCAAGTCAAAGGATATAGGAAGATGAGTTACACTTACTCAGGGAGTCTCCCTCCTTCCTCCAGCACATGCTCTTAATTGTAAGATGAGAAGAGAATAAGATAGGTATCTGTGGTTTATCCAAGTATCAGGAGATATGCATATTAATTTACATTTTCTTATCAGTTCTACCTAAATAGAAATGTGTGATAGTATCTTAGTTTCGAATTCCATAGTGGTCACAGAGAAAAAGTCAGAAAGATTTTCAGCTGTTGCAATAAAGGCAGAGAAAAGAGAATGAGAGGGAAACAGGCAGGAAGAAGATGAGGAGGAAAAAGGAAGTATAGGGGTGAGCAGGTGGAAGAGAGAGAATGATGACCAAGACTCAGAGGTCAAATGCTTCGTGGTACCTGGGCCATCTCTTGACAAGCTTAATAATCTGATTCTAGTACTTAGCTTCCAAGAAGAGGTTGCAAACAATGGCAGGGGAATGGAGAGTGGGTATATTAAAATAGGGACATGACTATCATCCTTTTATAACAGACATTAGGAAACCTTTTCCATGCAAAGAATGTTCTCAGGATTCACTTTTGATGGAGTGAATGTCAGTGCTATCCTGGTGGTGGAGGAGAATTACCCGTTTATTCCATAGCCCTATTTGCCTTAATTTCTTTCTACACCATTATCAATTGTCTGGGTAGCTGCCTTCTTGACTTCCCTGACGGCTGTATGATTTTGCCCTACTGGTAAGATATAGCAGAAACAGATTAAATTTGAAACAGGTATAATCTTGAAATTGTGTCAGAGAGACATCTCCTAGTTAGTCAAGACATTGGAGCCCAAGGTCAAGTCTGAACACGAAGGATGGATGACATGTCTGTCCTCTCCCTTGAGGTGTGTGGGAGGATCCACACACTTGTGTGTGCACCTGGCAGTGTGCTCATTCACCATGTCAGAGGAAGCTGTGATGTCCCAAAGTCAGGAGATGTAACTTCCTGAAGAAAGCTTTAAATCCAGAAATTAACATACAGGGTTGTAAATTCTGCCATTATTAAATTTTAGTTTTATTATAGTGAACATGGAAATAAATGAACCATATTCATCTGTGAAACAGCAGAGGGTTTACCTAATCTCAAGTCAAAGGATATAGGAAGATGAGTTACACTTACTCAGGGAGTCTCCCTCCTTCCTCCAGCACATGCTCTTAATTGTAAGATGAGAAGAGAATAAGATAGGTATCTGTGGTTTATCCAAGTATCAGGAGATATGCATATTAATTTACATTTTCTTATCAGTTCTACCTAAATAGAAATGTGTGATAGTATCTTAGTTTCGAATTCCATAGTGGTCACAGAGAAAAGTCAGAAAGATTTTCAGCTGTTGCAATAAAGGCAGAGAAAAGAGAATGAGAGGGAAACAGGCAGGAAGAAGATGAGGAGGAAAAAGGAAGTATAGGGGTGAGCAGGTGGAAGAGAGAGAATGATGACCAAGACTCAGAGGTCAAATGCTTCGTGGTACCTGGGCCATCTCTTGACAAGCTTAATAATCTGATTCTAGTACTTAGCTTCCAAGAAGAGGTTGCAAACAATGGCAGGGGAATGGAGAGTGGGTATATTAAAATAGGGACATGACTATCATCCTTTTATAACAGACATTAGGAAACCTTTTCCATGCAAAGAATGTTCTCAGGATTCACTTTTGATGGAGTGAATGTCAGTGCTATCCTGGTGGTGGAGGAGAATTACCCGTTTATTCCATAGCCCTATTTGCCTTAATTTCTTTCTACACCATTATCAATTGTCTGGGTAGCTGCCTTCTTGACTTCCCTGACGGCTGTATGATTTTGCCCTACTGGTAAGATATAGCAGAAACAGATTAAATTTGAAACAGGTATAATCTTGAAATTGTGTCAGAGAGACATCTCCTAGTTAGTCAAGACATTGGAGCCCAAGGTCAAGTCTGAACACGAAGGATGGATGACATGTCTGTCCTCTCCCTTGAGGTGTGTGGGAGGATCCACACACTTGTGTGTGCACTTGGCAGTGTGCTCATTCACAATGTCAGAGGAAGCTGTGATGTCCCAAAGTCAGGGAGATGAATAGGGACTGACTCAAGAAGCCAGTTAGATTAACTCTTGAGACTGAGCCATGAATGACAGCATGGAGCGAAATGAGAGGCATCAGACACCTGCTAAATCTGTAGACCTTCTTCAGACACTTTAACAGCCATGCTAATTCCAACTCTTATTAGAGCTGAAAAAGCGGGGCAAGGTGATCTTTGCATAAATAATTTTCTGGACTGCTCATCACACACCAGCATACTGGGAACAATAAGTACACCTAGATATTTGTTCAAAATATTTGATTTCATATATGTCTTCTTAGCCAAGAAAACATAGAGGGCAACTCACAGTTACTGACATGCTTGTTGTCCTTTGTTCCTTAGCCATCCTCCCAGAATGGGGATAAAATGTGGAGTCTTGATGCTAAGACAGTGTTTGTTTTTGCTGGAGATGCCATCAGGATCCTGAGAATTCCCTGGGACAAGAGGGAGTACTTCCTGACATGACCACCGGGTTGTTTTCTTTAGTGCTGACATTGATTTTTCTCCTCGTGGTGTGTAGAAGTCCCAGGTGCCCTTTTGGCCCATTACCTGAGCCTGTAATTATTCTAAGAGCAGGGAATGAAAAGGGCATATCTCTCTGCTTGCAGGGAATGACAGACTCAGAGATATAGGCAGGCCCTGCATGAAGGTCAGTCGCTCAGTAGAGCTCAGGCTCCCAAGCCTTGACTTGTACATTTTTGCATCAATAGAGTCCATACTCATTATCACTAAAGGCTCATGGCTGCCCAATTCTGCCCTTTGACTTGTACATTTTGAGGAATCTTTGGTGGTGGAGGAGAATTCCTTTCATAGCCCTATTTGCCTTAATTTCTTCTACACCATTATCAATTGTCTGGGTAGCTGCCTTCTTGACTTCCCTGACGGCTGTATGATTTTGCCCTACTGGTAAGATATAGCAGAAACAGATTAAATTTGAAACAGGTATAATCTTGAAATTGTGTCAGAGAGACATCTCCTAGTTAGTCAAGACATTGGAGCCCAAGGTCAAGTCTGAACACGAAGGATGGATGACATGTCTGTCCTCTCCCTTGAGGTGTGTGGGAGGATCCACACACTTGTGTGTGCACTTGGCAGTGTGCTCATTCACAATGTCAGAGGAAGCTGTGATGTCCCAAAGTCAGGGAGATGAATAGGGACTGACTCAAGAAGCCAGTTAGATTAACTCTTGAGACTGAGCCATGAATGACAGCATGGAGCGAAATGAGAGGCATCAGACACCTGCTAAATCTGTAGACCTTCTTCAGACACTTTAACAGCCATGCTAATTCCAACTCTTATTAGAGCTGAAAAAGCGGGGCAAGGTGATCTTTGCATAAATAATTTTCTGGACTGCTCATCACACACCAGCATACTGGGAACAATAAGTACACCTAGATATTTGTTCAAAATATTTGATTTCATATATGTCTTCTTAGCCAAGAAAACATAGAGGGCAACTCACAGTTACTGACATGCTTGTTGTCCTTTGTTCCTTAGCCATCCTCCCAGAATGGGGATAAAATGTGGAGTCTTGATGCTAAGACAGTGTTTGTTTTTGCTGGAGATGCCATCAGGATCCTGAGAATTCCCTGGGACAAGAGGGAGTACTTCCTGACATGACCACCGGGTTGTTTTCTTTAGTGCTGACATTGATTTTTCTCCTCGTGGTGTGTAGAAGTCCCAGGTGCCCTTTTGGCCCATTACCTGAGCCTGTAATTATTCTAAGAGCAGGGAATGAAAAGGGCATATCTCTCTGCTTGCAGGGAATGACAGACTCAGAGATATAGGCAGGCCCTGCATGAAGGTCAGTCGCTCAGTAGAGCTCAGGCTCCCAAGCCTTGACTTGTACATTTTTGCATCAATAGAGTCCATACTCATTATCACTAAAGGCTGGGCAGATTGTGAAACTGGCCCATGATTCTGAAACCACTTCATTGTAAAGTCAGCTCTTCAGGCTCTTGGAAATCCAGACAAAACATAGAAAGATTGTAACTAGTCAGCTTTGTTTTTTCAGAGCAGTTCTACTGACTGAGTCCTTTGTACTTCATTAAAATATGTATTTGTGTAATGTTTATGATATCTTTTCAGTGAGTTGGTTGTTCATAAACCATTTTTAGGGACACACTGATATTTCTAAGAGCATTTTAAAGTGATATGAGTGATCACTCCATGTGCTTTTATTCCTTAGAGCCTCTAAGACCTTGAAGATTTGGTAGTTTTGTGAAACTCATTTTCAAACCCTATAATGCTCTCCATACATCCTATTTTTTTTTATTATTTTACTTTTTCTTTTTACAGAGTTTTGTTGTTTAGAGATACATACATCCTATTAAAATATTTCTTCCTTATTTTTCAAAGTGTATGTGCTTCTAGCTTAATATTCAAGCTGTATTCTTATGAGTGAGTGAGCTTTGCTCCCTCAGATGGTCTGCTTAGCTGATTTTTAAAGTTAATTATGATGCAGTGAAATCTAAAGGTCAGACTGTGTCTATTTTCCTGGCTTGTTCAGTGCCATGGGCATATGGGCCCCAGATAAATCCATTCACTGCTGACCCAACTAATAACTTTCATGTACACTTTAACCTATTTCCTGTTCCGGGTTCTTAGACTGTTTAGTCTGCCTTAGGGTGTTTAGGATGGATTATTCACATGCGACTGCTTGTCGCCTTAGCCAGGGGGCTCCAGTGTTTGTTTTGCTGGAGATGCCATTAAACCCTGGGACAAGAGGAGTACTTCCTGACATGACCACCGGGTTGTTTTCTTTAGTGCTGACATTGATTTTTCTCCTCGTGGTGTGTAGAAGTCCCAGGTGCCCTTTGGCCCATTACCTGAGCCTGTAATTATTCTAAGAGCAGGGAATGAAAAGGGCATATCTCTCTGCTTGCAGGGAATGACAGACTCAGAGATATAGGCAGGCCCTGCATGAAGGTCAGTCGCTCAGTAGAGCTCAGGCTCCCAAGCCTTGACTTGTACATTTTTGCATCAATAGAGTCCATACTCATTATCACTAAAGGCTGGGCAGATTGTGAAACTGGCCCATGATTCTGAAACCACTTCATTGTAAAGTCAGCTCTTCAGGCTCTTGGAAATCCAGACAAAACATAGAAAGATTGTAACTAGTCAGCTTTGTTTTTTCAGAGCAGTTCTACTGACTGAGTCCTTTGTACTTCATTAAAATATGTATTTGTGTAATGTTTATGATATCTTTTCAGTGAGTTGGTTGTTCATAAACCATTTTTAGGGACACACTGATATTTCTAAGAGCATTTTAAAGTGATATGAGTGATCACTCCATGTGCTTTTATTCCTTAGAGCCTCTAAGACCTTGAAGATTTGGTAGTTTTGTGAAACTCATTTTCAAACCCTATAATGCTCTCCATACATCCTATTTTTTTTTATTATTTTACTTTTTCTTTTTACAGAGTTTTGTTGTTTAGAGATACATACATCCTATTAAAATATTTCTTCCTTATTTTTCAAAGTGTATGTGCTTCTAGCTTAATATTCAAGCTGTATTCTTATGAGTGAGTGAGCTTTGCTCCCTCAGATGGTCTGCTTAGCTGATTTTTAAAGTTAATTATGATGCAGTGAAATCTAAAGGTCAGACTGTGTCTATTTTCCTGGCTTGTTCAGTGCCATGGGCATATGGGCCCCAGATAAATCCATTCACTGCTGACCCAACTAATAACTTTCATGTACACTTTAACCTATTTCCTGTTCCGGGTTCTTAGACTGTTTAGTCTGCCTTAGGGTGTTTAGGATGGATTATTACAGTGCACACCACCCAAGAATTCCATGGAGATCCCCTTAGGATTTCAGATCATAAACTATAAGGCTATCTTTCTGTAAACTGCTTCCAAGTCATCTACACATTCCTCAAATTGCCTGGATTATTTTGTTTTATCTTTACAACTCACGGAGAAAATTAAATTTCAGAGAGAATTTTCAAAAGCGTGTAATGCTTAGGGTTAGTTACTTAGGGGTGGTTTGCTCACAGTTTTGTAAATTATCTTTTTATTTATTCATTCACTTACTCATGTATTCATTCATTCAGTGATTTCTAAACTGAAAAATAATCTGGGCACATCAGCATGCTAAATTCCATAAAATACAGGAACACAAAGAGACATAGAGCTTCAGGTAAGTATGTGATCATAACCTGAATGTGAAATTGAGATGCTACCATTAAGAGAGGCAACCAAGTTTTCAACCATCTACAGTCCACAGAAGCAGAAATTTGAGCACATTCAAAAGGATTCAGAAAAAAGGGACCATGAGGGAATGGGAACTGAAATGTGATCTGAATTATTATATTTGGTCTCTGTTTAGTTTGGATGGACCTCTCTGGTGGCTCACAAAGTAAAAAATCCACCCACAATGCAAGAGACCTGGGTTTGATCCCTGGGTTAGGAAGATCCCCCAGAGAAGGGGATGAATATCTATTCTAGTATTCTTGCCTGGGAAATCCCATGGACAGAGGAGCCTGGTGGGCTACAGTCCATGGGATTGCAAAGAATCAGATACAACTAAGCGACTAACACCACTTATGAGTAGATACCTTTTCATTGAAATAAGCTAAAACAGGCACACACAATTAAAATAATATGCTATGACTTTCTAGGAAAATCTGACGCCAATAATTGTGATAAAACTGTATTCTCATAACTGATCACTCATCAGCTATGCCCCCAAATCATTTCTGGCATGCTTTCATGGAATGAAAGGATCATCTGTATTTTATATTAGAAAAGTTCTGTCTGCTACTACTTCTTGAGCAGTATTGGGAAGACAGTAGGTTCTGACAAAATGCTCAATGAGGAGCTCATTTCCTCTGCCACAGTTTGAATCCTAGTATTCTCAAACAGGCGAAAGTTGAGTATGTGTGTGTGTTGATTTATTTGCCTCTGTGTCAACTGGACCAGTGCATGTGGGCTTAGAGGAATGATCTAGAAACATGTCTGAGACAAGGATGATGAAAGTAAGGCTCTTCTGAGGATGCCAAATTTAAAAGGGCTCAAAAGCACATAGTATTCAAGACAGTTTTTTAATGCAATTTTTAAAAAAAATCAAAATTAATGCAATAAATCCATGGCCAACAAGATATTAAAATTTTAATCAAAGACAGTTGGTTTTACCAGTCTTTTCTCTGGTTTCAGTTTCCAGTGTGGCTAAGCATGGTAGCAACCTAGAAGAAGAACTACAGATCCAGAATAGATGCTTGTGTTCTGTAACATCAGACCTTTAACTCTGGGTTGTATCATTTCTCAGGTTTTTTTTTTTAGACATGCCTGTTTGTTTTTTGGTGACCTGTAAAAGAGATGATACCTCACAAGAGCAGTATTTCTAGCAATCTATATTAGTGTTTGAATACATGAGCCGTAGAAGTTCCCTTGAAGGTCATGTGGCAGTCCTGAGTTAGGAGCTAATTAATAGTTGAGTGAGATGTAGTTTGTTCTAGAACCTTCTCTTCTACCTCCTAGTCCATTGCTCTGGCAAAGTCCTCATGCTACCCGGGGCCTGAGTGTTTCAGAGGTAGAAGCAGGTTATTTATCATTTAGAACTCCTATTTCTAAAATCTCCTAGGGGGTTTCCCTGGTGGTCCAGTGGGTAAGGACACCGCCTTGCAGTGCAAGGGGCACCAGTTCGATCCCTGGCCTGGGAAGATCCCACGTGCCGAGGAGCGGCTGGACTGATGTGTCCAATTACCGAGCCAGGGCTCTGGAGCGCATGTGCCCAGAGGCAGTGCTCTGTGACAACAGAGGCCACTGTGATGGGAGGCCCACGTGGGCCAAAGAACAAAGTTGGATGAAAATAGACAAATGAAAGACCAATAGAAGTGGCCCGCCCGCTCCCCTCCTCCCCCCCAACCAAAAAAAAAAAACTTTAAAAAAAAAAAATCTCCTAGGGACGTTCCTTGAAAATTCAATTTAACCTACTCACACAAAATGAATACACCACATGGGAGTAGACAAAGAACAGATAAATTAATTCCCCTCTGTGATTATGTAAATGCATTCCAGTTTTCATGCATGCATTTAATGGGTTAGCAATCATAATTTTAAATATTCTCCTAAGAAATGGCATCATTTGGAGATTGTAAATGAAATGTGTTCATGTATTAACTGGCATTGTTAGAATTCCAGATCTTAGCGGAATAGAATGAGAAGAATCTGTAACAGAAGTGTTTTATGTCTGAGGAACTGGATTTTTCCAGTAAAGAAAGCCAGGTACGTTCCTGAGGGCTCCAGAGAACATTCCAGGAGCTAGAGGCTACTCTGATCATCAGCTGAGAATGTACAAGTTCTCAGGCTTTACCACTCCAAGGGACGAGGATCCTATTCCCAGAGAATCTAGTTCAGAATCCACAAATATTGTTTCTGCCTAATGTCCTTAGCTCTGTCATGGGCCCTTGTACCGAGAAGTATATGTGTGTTTGAATACATGAGCCGTAGAAGTTCCCTTGAAGGTCATGTGGCAGTCCTGAGTTAGGAGCTAATTAATAGTTGAGTGAGATGTAGTTTGTTCTAGAACCTTCTCTTCTACCTCCTAGTCCATTGCTCTGGCAAAGTCCTCATGCTACCCGGGGCCTGAGTGTTTCAGAGGTAGAAGCAGGTTATTTATCATTTAGAACTCCTATTTCTAAAATCTCCTAGGGGGTTTCCCTGGTGGTCCAGTGGGTAAGGACACCGCCTTGCAGTGCAAGGGGCACCAGTTCGATCCCTGGCCTGGGAAGATCCCACGTGCCGAGGAGCGGCTGGACTGATGTGTCCAATTACCGAGCCAGGGCTCTGGAGCGCATGTGCCCAGAGGCAGTGCTCTGTGACAACAGAGGCCACTGTGATGGGAGGCCCACGTGGGCCAAAGAACAAAGTTGGATGAAAATAGACAAATGAAAGACCAATAGAAGTGGCCCGCCCGCTCCCCTCCTCCCCCCCAACCAAAAAAAAAAAAACTTTAAAAAAAAAAAATCTCCTAGGGACGTTCCTTGAAAATTCAATTTAACCTACTCACACAAAATGAATACACCACATGGGAGTAGACAAAGAACAGATAAATTAATTCCCCTCTGTGATTATGTAAATGCATTCCAGTTTTCATGCATGCATTTAATGGGTTAGCAATCATAATTTTAAATATTCTCCTAAGAAATGGCATCATTTGGAGATTGTAAATGAAATGTGTTCATGTATTAACTGGCATTGTTAGAATTCCAGATCTTAGCGGAATAGAATGAGAAGAATCTGTAACAGAAGTGTTTTATGTCTGAGGGAACTGGATTTTTCCAGTAAAGAAAGCCAGGTACGTTCCTGAGGGCTCCAGAGAACATTCCAGGAGCTAGAGGCTACTCTGATCATCAGCTGAGAATGTACAAGTTCTCAGGCTTTACCACTCCAAGGGACGAGGATCCTATTCCCAGAGAATCTAGTTCAGAATCCACAAATATTGTTTCTGCCTAATGTCCTTAGCTCTGTCATGGGCCCTTGTACCCGAGAAGTATATGTGTGTTTGTTTATTTGTGTATTGTTAAATAATCAGATTCTAGACTGCACAGCAGTGTCTAACTTTAAAGAAATAAATACTCATATTTGTGAGAAGTAGATTATTTTGGAAAGGGTTGAAATATTCTTCATACCCTAACTTGATCAAAACCTTGACAAACTATGTCTTTTAGAAAGCACCTTACCTGATTTCACTCACCCTTTCCGCTCCCCTTGCTCCTGTACATCCCATTTTTATAAGGTGTTTCCAGGGGCTGGGAAATAGAGTGCATTTTTTTGCAGGTAATAGATTATTTTCTTATCAGTCTCTGATAAATTGTACTCTCACACCCTTGCTTTCTGCCATCACGCCTGCCTGAAGGAATCATTCTAGTGTGACCAACTTTTGAATGTCCTCTTTAGTGTATTTGTGAGGGCTGCCTGAGGCATTTCCTATGCTTGCCTTCTTTCACACCTCCCCGTGACCTGAGATGAGAGAGGAATCTGAGAAGCAGAGGCACAATAGCTGTTTGAAACCCCTGCCTGGCTTTCCTCAGTTGTCATTTTTTATTTCATTTGACTGCGGCAGTTTCATGGGCATATCAGAGCCCTCAGATATCACTTAGGGGAAGATAATAAAATGCCTGACAGATGAGATTATTTTCTGTTTCTTTCTATTGAACTTTTTGGCAATAGGGCTTGATGGGTTAAAACTCAAAGGAAGTGTCGAATTTCCCATTGCTGCCTAAACTAGATATTTAGATCCTTTTGCCATCTACAGACTGAAGAGTGAAATGTCCCACTGCTAATATCCACCATGTGCCTGATTCTTGCTTGTTCACTGGATACTTGCATAATACTAGTGTTTCAGTGTTAGCTGGAGTTCTGAACACATTATTCTTGCCAAGGCTGTGATGTACTTTTACTTGCTTTAAGAATCTGTTCAGGGATTCCCTGGTAGTCCAGTGGGTAAAGAGTCTGACTGTCAGTGCAGGGACTTTCCAAGAGCCTTTACCACTCCAAGGGACGAGGATCCTATTCCCAGAGAATCTAGTTCAGAATCCACAAATATTGTTTCTGCCTAATGTCCTTAGCTCTGTCATGGGCCCTTGTACCCGAGAAGTATATGTGTGTTTGTTTATTTGTGTATTGTTAAATAATCAGATTCTAGACTGCACAGCAGTGTCTAACTTTAAAGAAATAAATACTCATATTTGTGAGAAGTAGATTATTTTGGAAAGGGTTGAAATATTCTTCATACCCTAACTTGATCAAAACCTTGACAAACTATGTCTTTTAGAAAGCACCTTACCTGATTTCACTCACCCTTTCCGCTCCCCTTGCTCCTGTACATCCCATTTTTATAAGGTGTTTCCAGGGGCTGGGAAATAGAGTGCATTTTTTTGCAGGTAATAGATTATTTTCTTATCAGTCTCTGATAAATTGTACTCTCACACCCTTGCTTTCTGCCATCACGCCTGCCTGAAGGAATCATTCTAGTGTGACCAACTTTTGAATGTCCTCTTTAGTGTATTTGTGAGGGCTGCCTGAGGCATTTCCTATGCTTGCCTTCTTTCACACCTCCCCGTGACCTGAGATGAGAGAGGAATCTGAGAAGCAGAGGCACAATAGCTGTTTGAAACCCCTGCCTGGCTTTCCTCAGTTGTCATTTTTTATTTCATTTGACTGCGGCAGTTTCATGGGCATATCAGAGCCCTCAGATATCACTTAGGGGAAGATAATAAAATGCCTGACAGATGAGATTATTTTCTGTTTCTTTCTATTGAACTTTTTGGCAATAGGGCTTGATGGGTTAAAACTCAAAGGAAGTGTCGAATTTCCCATTGCTGCCTAAACTAGATATTTAGATCCTTTTGCCATCTACAGACTGAAGAGTGAAATGTCCCACTGCTAATATCCACCATGTGCCTGATTCTTGCTTGTTCACTGGATACTTGCATAATACTAGTGTTTCAGTGTTAGCTGGAGTTCTGAACACATTATTCTTGCCAAGGCTGTGATGTACTTTTACTTGCTTTAAGAATCTGTTCAGGGATTCCCTGGTAGTCCAGTGGGTAAAGAGTCTGACTGTCAGTGCAGGGGGCACAGGTTCAATCCTTGACCCACGAAGATCCCACATGAGGAGTAACGGCTGGGCCGGTGTGTCCAATTACAAGCCAGCACTCTGGAGTGCATGTAACCAGAGCCAGTGCTTTGCAACAAGAGAGGCCACTGCAATGGATGGCCCATACATGCCAAAGAATAAAGAGGGATGAAAAATAAATGATGACTTACAGACAAAAAGTAAAAAAGATAACTTCAATATTAAAAAAAAAAAAGAAAAAGAAAAAAGAAAAAGAATCTGTTCAGTGGGTGTCCACTTGAATGTATAGTATAGCTGACGGAGTTGGCCACCTGGTCAACCAGGAAGTGATTATTCTGGGACTTCCACTTAATACCTATTTCAGAATTTGCTCTAGACACAGAAGGGAAAGTCTCCAACCTTGACAAAATATAGAAGATGGTGCCAGAAAATACAAGGAAACACTAAGGCACGTGGACAAATATCCACAGAGCAATATACCTGCTGTCTGCTGTGATCGAAGACTCTCATCTCACTTCTGCCATTGTGTGTGCTCTTCAGCTGGCCCCATTTTCCTACCCATTCTAAAGAAATCTTTTGTTCAGCACTGAACTATAGTCTGGAAAACTTGAAATGATTATTCTAGAGGAAGCAGAATTGGATTTGATACCCTCTTATCCTTAGCAGCTTGCTCCACACTGCAATCCAAAATGGAAACCTGGCAAGCAAGGGGAAGACCTGATTGCTAACCTTAAAGAGCATATGCTAAAGTTTGTCCTTCCTGCTCCATCAGGACATACTAAGTATTGCCAGTTGACTAGTTAATCTGATAAAAAAAAAAAAAAAAAAAATTAGAGTACTTATTGGTGGCCATGTGTGTTACTTCCCAAAGATGAGTATTCATAACTTAACAGAGGCTTTTTGGCTCATGATGCCACACAGTTTTACATGGTGATTCATGTTCAAGTAGTTGGACTTGGAAGAAAATAATCTAGAAGAGAGTGAGGGTTATGATTTCTCTATGATTTATTCATGCCTATCATATGTTATTGGGCTTCTCCAGTGGCTCCATAGTAAAGAATCTGCCTGCAATTCAGGAACTTCAAGAGATACAAATTTGATCCCTCAGTTAAAAATTCCCTGAAGGAGGGCACGGCAACCCACTCCAGTATTCTTGACTGGAGAATCCCATGGACAGAGAGGAGCCAGGTGGACTACAGTCAACAGGGTTGCAAAGAGTTGGATGTGACTGAAGCGACTTAGCACACCTGCACAAAATATGTATATATATATATACATACATATATATGAATGTATTTTTTTTTTTTACTGTTTTGTTGTTTACTGCCACACATCAACCCGAATCAGCCATAGGTATACATATATCCTCTCCCACTTGATGTTTTAGTTATCTTTTATTTCTGAGTTTTATAGTTTATAGTTTTCTTTTGAGTTGCTTATTTAGGTTAATCTTACTTTCATCTGTTACTTCTTATCTGTTTGTTTTCCCTTACTATCCTTAAGTAGATTATCACTAGAAGAGTGATAATGAGCAAAATGAGTCAACTTTAAGTATGAAACTCAAAGTATTTTCAGAGATTCAGAAACTTTAAACTGATAGCCATGGCATTTTGATTAGCTGCTTTCTTCTATATCTTTACTATAATGAAACAAAGACTCACTTAGAACAATGCTCGTACACAGACGCACACACACAGATACACATACATGCACACCCCTCCATGCATGTCATTGTGCTTGTACTTGACATCCTCAGTTCAAGAAACAGCATCACCAGCTGCCCAAGGAGCCCCATCATGACCTTCCTAGTTGCTTATCTCTGTGATTATCTCTGCACCTTACCAAAGGAAGGCACTCTTGTCCTTCCTAAGCAAGCATCTCCAAACAGTATAGTTTAGCTCTTGTTTTTAAGCTGTCTATAAATGAAATCACACAATAGATGTCCTCTTGTGTCAAGCCTTCACTCTGGGCATTATATTTATAAGAGGAATCCATATTTTTGCATAGTTTTAGTTTGCTCATTTTACTTATATTTAATGCTCCATGGATTTCAAGATATCACAATTTAGTAATGATCCATATTTGAATTATTTCCTGCTTTTGTAGTTGGACTTGGAAGAAAATAATCTAGAAGAGAGTGAGGGTTATGATTTCTCTATGATTTATTCATGCCTATCATATGTTATTGGGCTTCTCCAGTGGCTCCATAGTAAAGAATCTGCCTGCAATTCAGGAACTTCAAGAGATACAAATTTGATCCCTCAGTTAAAAATTCCCTGAAGGAGGGCACGGCAACCCACTCCAGTATTCTTGACTGGAGAATCCCATGGACAGAGAGGAGCCAGGTGGACTACAGTCAACAGGGTTGCAAAGAGTTGGATGTGACTGAAGCGACTTAGCACACCTGCACAAAATATGTATATATATATATACATACATATATATGAATGTATTTTTTTTTTTTACTGTTTTGTTGTTTACTGCCACACATCAACCCGAATCAGCCATAGGTATACATATATCCTCTCCCACTTGATGTTTTAGTTATCTTTTATTTCTGAGTTTTATAGTTTATAGTTTTCTTTTGAGTTGCTTATTTAGGTTAATCTTACTTTCATCTGTTACTTCTTATCTGTTTGTTTTCCCTTACTATCCTTAAGTAGATTATCACTAGAAGAGTGATAATGAGCAAAATGAGTCAACTTTAAGTATGAAACTCAAAGTATTTTCAGAGATTCAGAAACTTTAAACTGATAGCCATGGCATTTTGATTAGCTGCTTTCTTCTATATCTTTACTATAATGAAACAAAGACTCACTTAGAACAATGCTCGTACACAGGGGCACACACACAGATACACATACATGCACACCCCTCCATGCATGTCATTGTGCTTGTACTTGACATCCTCAGTTCAAGAAACAGCATCACCAGCTGCCCAAGGAGCCCCATCATGACCTTCCTAGTTGCTTATCTCTGTGATTATCTCTGCACCTTACCAAAGGAAGGCACTCTTGTCCTTCCTAAGCAAGCATCTCCAAACAGTATAGTTTAGCTCTTGTTTTTAAGCTGTCTATAAATGAAATCACACAATAGATGTCCTCTTGTGTCAAGCCTTCACTCTGGGCATTATATTTATAAGAGGAATCCATATTTTTGCATAGTTTTAGTTTGCTCATTTTACTTATATTTAATGCTCCATGGATTTCAAGATATCACAATTTAGTAATGATCCATATTTGAATTATTTCCTGCTTTTGGCTATTATGCTCTTCTGAACAAACTTGCACCTGTCTGTTATGAGTTATGAAATCATTCTTTTCTACTGTGGGTATATCTTGATGTAGAACTGCAGATTTTCAACCTCAGTAGGTTAAGGTCAGTTGGTTTCCCAAAGGGGTTTCATCCATTTATACTCTCACCCAGTGTTTGACAGTTGCTATTACTCTGCATTCTTATAAATGCTTTCAGTGATTTTGATTTCATTCTAGCTTCTCCCCTGGAGAAGGGAAAGGCTACCCATTCCAGTATTCTTGCCTCAAGAATTCCATGGCTCATCCATAGGGCCGCAAACAGTTGGACACAAATGAGCAACTTGACTTCCACTTTCATTTACTGTTTGGTATCCTCATTCTTTTTTTTTTTTTTTTAATTTTTATTTTACTTTTAACTTTTACAGAGTTTTGTTGTTTACAGATATGTATGTTCCCAGATTAGTCATATGTATATCCTGCTCCCCGCATTCCCACCCCTCCAGATCATCCATCGCACAGCACCCCTGCAGGATCCCCTTTTCTTAGAGTGTAATGACTATAGGTATTTATTTCACGTATGATAGTACAGGTTTTCATGTATGGTATCCTCCTTCTTGATGTGACTATTCAGATCCTTTTTCCATTCACTGGTTGTCTTTGTGAACTGACTCTGTGAATCAGTTGGAGAAGACATCATGTTTCTCTATAGAGTATTTCGATATTTTACTTCATTTTCAAATATTCCAGTACTTGATGCAATATTTAGTATGTTTATTTTCACAATACAAAATGCTTACGTGTCCTGAGACTTTTATATTTACTAGGACTTCTTAACATTTTCTAAGTAGTTTATAGCTTTCTGTGTAGAAGTCTTGCCCATATTGTATTAAATTTATTCTGGAGCTTGGAGTTTTCAAGCTCACTCTCATTTTATTTCTCTCTTCCCCCACCTCCTTTTTTGTTTTCCTTTCCTCCCTCCCTCTCTCTCTTTCTTTTCCTTTCTCTTTCCCTTTCTATCTTGTTCTCTTTTTGCCTCATTTCACCAGCCACACCTTCTAGTAGATTTAGTTCTCAACTCAGGGCAATTTAGCACCTACATGAGAGCTTTGACAATGTGTAGACATTTTTGATTGTCACAACTGAAAGAGTGCTACTAGCATCTAGGTATAGAAGCTAGGTATCCTGCTGAATATCTTCAATGCAAAGGACAGCACCCCACAACAAAGAATGCAGGACCTTAAATGCCATAATGCCCAAGTCGAGTAACTATATAGGATAGTGCTTTATAAGAATGAGAATATTGGAGGTCTTCCTTGTTCAAGAGTAAGGTAAAAGTCTTTAACATTTAAAAATGTATGCAATGCATCTTGTAGCCTTTTAGTATATAACTTTTATTAAATAAATGCCAGTTTATTCTGTCCCTACTTTGCTGAGTGCTCTTATGGTGAATGGGATATCATATCTGCAGAAATGTTTAAGCAAGCAAATTGAGATCTAGAAAGATGTTCTCTTTCTCCAAAGAGAATTCACATTGCTTCTTCCTAAAGAGCCCTTTCAGCAGAGATTGAGACCACTAAACATTGAACTTCAGCACACACTTCTGGCTTACCCTTACTCACTGACTGTAGCATCTATATCTACATAGTATATCTACACATCTGTATCTGTATTTATTTCTATATTTACTTGGGTATAAGCGCACGTTCAGCTGTAAACTATTGAAAGTGTAGAGATATGCTCGTATTTGACACATGCAAAAGATATTCTTATTTGATTGAAAAGTTTTAACCAATTTTCCTTTAATTACTATAATCACAATTTACATACTTAAATGGAAGAGATGTCCACTTACGCTCACTATCCCTGAATTAGGAGAAGAAGAATTAAATGATTAAAAAGCAATTCTAGAATAAAGTGAGATGACTTGAACTCCCTCATTTTTCAGCTTAACTGGCAGCTTCCTCAGTTGTCACGTTAGTATCATCAGTAATGAAACTAATGTAGACGGATATGTGAAGCCTACAGTTGGCATTGTCCTCTGTTCTTTGTGTTATTCAGATGCATTTAAAGACCACTCTTTACTGTAGAAGTACATGGGAGGTTAATTGCAATCAGATAATTCAGCAATCAGAAAGTTTTAAGGCTCTGGGGACTTCCCAGCCTGACCAAGGAGACATGACAGAATTTTTTTCACTTTGGTCTAGGTTTTAGAGAAAGTATAAATCTAAAGTGGCTACCAAGCGTGGATTTAATTTCTTTATCCTTCAAGTTACATACAGCATCTCAGGAAAACATCCTCTCTGATATCTCTGCTTCCCTCATAAACAAGGATTTCATAGTCCAGGCTTATTATTAGTATGCTTTTGGACAGTTCAAAATCTTATGTAAATTGCTTTGAAAAAGGAAGAAAGAAATTCATCTCATGATGCTTAGATCCTCACTCTTCTAAGCCTTTACACTGACAAGATGACTATATGCTCATTTTCTGAATTTTCTCTGTGAACCTCTGACCCTATTGGAATTAGTTGAATAACTATATATGCACTTAAAACCTCTAAGAATAACAAATCTGAAAAGAAATGCTAAAATTGAAAATTCAGCCAAGTGCGAGTCACTTCAGACATTCTCGTTGTTTTGCTATTTGTAGTTTCAATTGCTGAAAAATTTCTTGACTGCTTCATTGTCTCACTAATCTACCAGGAAATGAGAGCTGTGTTAAAAGAGTGGAGGGGCAGAAGCAAATATCCACTTCATCCTAACCTGAATGTCTCATTGAGCCCTAGATGTTGTTTGCCCTGCTACTTCTGGCCTACATAGAGTGACTCTAGCCATGCATTTAGAAGCCACTACATAAAACAATTTTCCTACAATAAGTAAAACCTTGGCTTATATCAAGATGATGTTATGCCAAAACTGTATTTGAAGTATTTTTAGAACATACTGCTAACACTGGAGGAAGGATAATAATGTTGGTTTTATACTAACAGCTCATTTTACTATAGCAATCAACTCGTTGGCATAGTGTTAAACAGTCAGTAAAAAGAAACACTTAGTGAATGCTCTCTCTGCTAAGTACTTTGTATTCATTTTGCACCCACCATTCAGTCCTCACAACACTACCATGAGAAGAGGTTCTCTTATTGAAAATGTGGTGTAAAAGGATGAAATAACTTGCCAATTATTCATATTGTAAATAGCAACATCTGAATTTAGAACCAGGAGATCTGGATTTATTCTCCACCCCAGTGCTACTGGATCCTGTATTGGGGCGTGGAGGGGATTGGGGTGTAGGTTCGTGGATCACAGTGATTGACTCATACACATCTCAAGAATGAAATAGATGTATGAGTAACATATAAATGGTAAAAGATTCAGCGGTCTTCAGAGAAAGACAAGGGGTTTGAGACATATTTATTAGAGTTTAGAAGGATAGCCTTGAATGTATGAAAAGTCGATTTCACTTCTTTTTTTTGATGTTCTGCACACCCATTTCAAATATGTGCTGGGGGGCTTCCTCCATGCTAAACAAGTCGCTCTTATACAACAGCAAGTGTGTCTGAGACATCAGCTCAGTTCTTCCACTGTCCTCTGGAAGAGAGCATCAACTTCCACAGGTTAAGGGTTTGATCTTACAAGTCTGTACCCCTCCACCCACCCACACACACACACACACACACACGCACTCTTTAGATGCCAGTCACAAGTCCAGCTTGTCACCATTGCTTCTAATTGATTTGCTATAAATTAGGGGTTCCCAAGACTCTCTTGAACTTTGAGTAATTTGCTAGAACCACTTATAGTACTCTGAGAAACAGTTTGCTTATTAGTAATCACTGATTTGTTATAAAAGGATATGTATAACTTAGGAATAGCCAGATGGGAGAGATGCACAGGGCAAGGTGTGTGGAAAGGGCACCAAGCTTATATGTTCTCCCAGGGTTTGTCACTCACGCCACAACTCCAAAACCTTGTCCTTCAGATTGTTTAGGAGGCTTCCTTATATAGGCATGACTGATTAAATCATTGACCATTGGTGAATGAACTCAATGGTCAGCCCTTCTTCCCTTCCAGAGAACACGAAATGGAACTGAAAGTTCCAATGCTGTGATTACATGGTTGATGTTCCTGGCAAAAGCTAAGCAATCAACTCGTTGGCATAGTGTTAAACAGTCAGTAAAAGAAACACTTAGTGAATGCTCTCTCTGCTAAGTACTTTGTATTCATTTTGCACCCACCATTCAGTCCTCACAACACTACCATGAGAAGAGGTTCTCTTATTGAAAATGTGGTGTAAAAGGATGAAATAACCCAATTATTCATATTGTAAATAGCAACATCTGAATTTAGAACCAGGAGATCTGGATTTATTCTCCACCCCAGTGCTACTGGATCCTGTATTGGGGCGTGGAGGGGATTGGGGTGTAGGTTCGTGGATCACAGTGATTGACTCATACACATCTCAAGAATGAAATAGATGTATGAGTAACATATAAATGGTAAAAGATTCAGCGGTCTTCAGAGAAAGACAAGGGGTTTGAGACATATTTATTAGAGTTTAGAAGGATAGCCTTGAATGTATGAAAAGTCGATTTCACTTCTTTTTTTTGATGTTCTGCACACCCATTTCAAATATGTGCTGGGGGGCTTCCTCCATGCTAAACAAGTCGCTCTTATACAACAGCAAGTGTGTCTGAGACATCAGCTCAGTTCTTCCACTGTCCTCTGGAAGAGAGCATCAACTTCCACAGGTTAAGGGTTTGATCTTACAAGTCTGTACCCCTCCACCCACCCACACACACACACACACACACGCACTCTTTAGATGCCAGTCACAAGTCCAGCTTGTCACCATTGCTTCTAATTGATTTGCTATAAATTAGGGGTTCCCAAGACTCTCTTGAACTTTGAGTAATTTGCTAGAACCACTTATAGTACTCTGAGAAACAGTTTGCTTATTAGTAATCACTGATTTGTTATAAAAGGATATGTATAACTTAGGAATAGCCAGATGGGAGAGATGCACAGGGCAAGGTGTGTGGAAAGGGCACCAAGCTTATATGTTCTCCCAGGGTTTGTCACTCACGCCACAACTCCAAAACCTTGTCCTTCAGATTGTTTAGGAGGCTTCCTTATATAGGCATGACTGATTAAATCATTGACCATTGGTGAATGAACTCAATGGTCAGCCCTTCTTCCCTTCCAGAGAACACGAAATGGAACTGAAAGTTCCAATGCTGTGATTACATGGTTGATGTTCCTGGCAACCAACCCTCATTCTTATTGTTCATTTGCTAAGTCATGTCTGGCTCTTTGGGAACCCATAAACAGAAGCACACCAGGATTACCTGTCATTCATTATATCCCATAGTTTGCTCAAACTTATGTCCATTGAGTCAGTGATGCCATCCAACCATCTCATCCTTTGTTGCACCCTTCTCCTCCTGCTCTCAGTCTTTCACAGACTTCAGGTCTTTTCCAATGAGTCAGGTCTTTGTATCAGGTGGTCAAAATGTTGGCGTGTCATTTTCAGTCCTTCCAATGAATATTCAGGGTTAATTTTCTTTAGGATTGACTGGTTTGATCTCCTTGCTGTCCAAGGGATTCTCATTCTTAAAAGTGTTTCCAAAATTTACCTCATTCACCTAACCAAAGATACCTTTATCACTCTCATTGCATAGGAAATTTCAAGAATTTGGAGAGCTGTGAGCCAGGAACTATAGGCAGAGACCAAATATACATCTGAATGCTCAAGTATCTATTTCTTATAAATCACAGTATCACTACTTCTCATTGTAGACTGCACATTGGCAGGAATCTTCTGGTAGAGCTGGATTTTAGTCACATTCACAAAATCACTGAGCAGGGAAAACAGAATAAAGTAACAGAATTTAATGACTTATTCCATTTTACTAATTTGAAACTATTTTAGCTTGTAGCATCCAATTGTATAACTACTGTGCCTATCATTTATAATTATTATTTATAGAACCTGTCACATGTTTTCAAAATTGAAATTAGAATAGTGATTATTTCAGAAATCCTCTAAAAAGTATCTTCTTTCATTCTTGCTCATGACTGATTCATTCAGTAATATGCTAGCCTATAGGTTTGCTTATTAGTAATCACTGATTTGTTATAAAAGGATATGTATAACTTAGGAATAGCCAGATGGGAGAGATGCACAGGGCAAGGTGTGTGGAAAGGGCACCAAGCTTATATGTTCTCCCAGGGTTTGTCACTCACGCCACAACTCCAAAACCTTGTCCTTCAGATTGTTTAGGAGGCTTCCTTATATAGGCATGACTGATTAAATCATTGACCATTGGTGAATGAACTCAATGGTCAGCCCTTCTTCCCTTCCAGAGAACACGAAATGGAACTGAAAGTTCCAATGCTGTGATTACATGGTTGATGTTCCTGGCAACCAACCCTCATTCTTATTGTTCATTTGCTAAGTCATGTCTGGCTCTTTGGGAACCCATAAACAGAAGCACACCAGGATTACCTGTCATTCATTATATCCCATAGTTTGCTCAAACTTATGTCCATTGAGTCAGTGATGCCATCCAACCATCTCATCCTTTGTTGCACCCTTCTCCTCCTGCTCTCAGTCTTTCACAGACTTCAGGTCTTTTCCAATGAGTCAGGTCTTTGTATCAGGTGGTCAAAATGTTGGCGTGTCATTTTCAGTCCTTCCAATGAATATTCAGGGTTAATTTTCTTTAGGATTGACTGGTTTGATCTCCTTGCTGTCCAAGGGATTCTCATTCTTAAAAGTGTTTCCAAAATTTACCTCATTCACCTAACCAAAGATACCTTTATCACTCTCATTGCATAGGAAATTTCAAGAATTTGGAGAGCTGTGAGCCAGGAACTATAGGCAGAGACCAAATATACATCTGAATGCTCAAGTATCTATTTCTTATAAATCACAGTATCACTACTTCTCATTGTAGACTGCACATTGGCAGGAATCTTCTGGTAGAGCTGGATTTTAGTCACATTCACAAAATCACTGAGCAGGGAAAACAGAATAAAGTAACAGAATTTAATGACTTATTCCATTTTACTAATTTGAAACTATTTTAGCTTGTAGCATCCAATTGTATAACTACTGTGCCTATCATTTATAATTATTATTTATAGAACCTGTCACATGTTTTCAAAATTGAAATTAGAATAGTGATTATTTCAGAAATCCTCTAAAAAGTATCTTCTTTCATTCTTGCTCATGACTGATTCATAAAATCAGTAATATGCAGGTCTAGTATTTTGAGAATTTTTTTTAAATGGGTTTTAATGATTCAAAAATTTCCATTAAAATATTTTAAAAATTAAATTGAGCTCACCAACAAACATATCCCTGAATTCTTATTTGAAAATAACATAAAAGAGAAGGTTAAAGAATTAATGTATATTTCATTGTATTTAAAATATTTATAAGGGAAAAAATTGAGTTGGAATCTTTTATTCAAAGGCTGCTCAGTAAATAAACTACAAATATGTAAGATATCTTTTTACATAGTGAGATATAATTTATTAATTCTGTTTACTGACCGTCCAATACTGATGAAAGTCTTAGAGTAGTTAAATGCTTAACACGATAACTTATAAAACATGTAATTTCTCTCAGTCATTTCTCTTTTGGAAATCTCATAAGCCTACCTCCAAATAATGGATTTTATTAATCTCTATTTTTCCTAACAGACCCTGTTCTTCTTTATTCCTGTTTGTTTGTTTGTTTGTTTGTTTGTTTGTTTGTTAGCATCAGTTTTACAGGGGTATAATTCATATATCATAGGTTCTGTTATTCTTTAATTACATGAAAGTAAAAGTTGACATTATGTCAGAATGACATGTGTTGTAGTTGAAAGTTTGGAAGGTAGGTTATTTTAGAATTATCATAGCAAAATCCTTCTTTTATCAACAGTCTTTGAAAAAGCATTTCTATAGTCATCAAGAATTTGGAGAGCTGTGAGCCAGGAACTATAGGCAGAGACCAAATATACATCTGAATGCTCAAGTATCTATTTCTTATAAATCACAGTATCACTACTTCTCATTGTAGACTGCACATTGGCAGGAATCTTCTGGTAGAGCTGGATTTTAGTCACATTCACAAAATCACTGAGCAGGGAAAACAGAATAAAGTAACAGAATTTAATGACTTATTCCATTTTACTAATTTGAAACTATTTTAGCTTGTAGCATCCAATTGTATAACTACTGTGCCTATCATTTATAATTATTATTTATAGAACCTGTCACATGTTTTCAAAATTGAAATTAGAATAGTGATTATTTCAGAAATCCTCTAAAAAGTATCTTCTTTCATTCTTGCTCATGACTGATTCATAAAATCAGTAATATGCAGGTCTAGTATTTTGAGAATTTTTTTTAAATGGGTTTTAATGATTCAAAAATTTCCATTAAAATATTTTAAAAATTAAATTGAGCTCACCAACAAACATATCCCTGAATTCTTATTTGAAAATAACATAAAAGAGAAGGTTAAAGAATTAATGTATATTTCATTGTATTTAAAATATTTATAAGGGAAAAAAAATTGAGTTGGAATCTTTTATTCAAAGGCTGCTCAGTAAATAAACTACAAATATGTAAGATATCTTTTTACATAGTGAGATATAATTTATTAATTCTGTTTACTGACCGTCCAATACTGATGAAAGTCTTAGAGTAGTTAAATGCTTAACACGATAACTTATAAAACATGTAATTTCTCTCAGTCATTTCTCTTTTGGAAATCTCATAAGCCTACCTCCAAATAATGGATTTTATTAATCTCTATTTTTCCTAACAGACCCTGTTCTTCTTTATTCCTGTTTGTTTGTTTGTTTGTTTGTTTGTTTGTTTGTTAGCATCAGTTTTACAGGGGTATAATTCATATATCATAGGTTCTGTTATTCTTTAATTACATGAAAGTAAAAGTTGACATTATGTCAGAATGACATGTGTTGTAGTTGAAAAAGTTTGGAAGGTAGGTTATTTTTAGAATTATCATAGCAAAATCCTTCTTTTTTTATCAACATCTGCATCTTATTTAGAAATAAGAGATGCATTTCTTGTCCAACAACTAATAGTAAATTTGAGGTATTAAGCTGACTTAATCTAAGAAAACATGCATCTTTTCTTTCTTAATTTTTGAAGATTAATTGTTTTGGAGCATTTAAATGATTATAGCAAAACTGAGACTAATATACAGAGAAGTCCCATGTACTCCCTGCCTCCCCTGTGGCTACTATCCCCCACCAGAGTTGTACATCTGTTAGAACTGATAAACTGCTATTTGCCATCATAACTGCCCAAAGTCCATAGTTTATCTAAGGGTTCACTCTTGGTGTTGTATATCCTGTGGGTTTGTTCCAAAGTACAATGACATATACAGTCATTCTTATAGTTTCATGCAAAATGTTTTCATTGTCCTAAGTTTCATGTCCTAATGTTTCATTGTCTCTCTGCTCTGTTTATCTTCACAGCACAATCCCCCATTGTATCTACCATTGTCTTTTTACTGACTCACTATATTTTGCCTTTTCATTTTCCAGAATTTCCTAGAGTTGGAATTATATGGCACATAGCCTTTTCAACCTGGCTTCCTCCACTTAATAATGTGTATACAAGTTTTCTCCACGATAGCTCATTTGTTTTAGCAATGAATATTATTCCATTGTCTGCATGTACTGCTTTTTATTTATTCATTCATCTATCAAAGGACATCTTGTTTGCTTCCAAGTTTTGGCAGTTATGAATAAAGCTGCTATAAACATCATGTGCAGGTTTGTACGAACATAAGTTTTCCATTTCTTCGAGTAAATGCCAAGAATTGAGATTACTGGATTGATAAGAGTGTGTTTAGTTTTTTAAGAAGCTGCCAGACTGTTATCCAAAGTGGCTGTGCCATTTTGCATTCCTGCTAGCAATGAATGAGAATTTCTGTCATTCCACGCTTGCTGTTGTTAGTGATTTAGATTGTGGCCATTGTGCTAGGTATGTAGTAGTATCCCATCCTTGTTTGAATTTTATTTCTCTGATGACATTTGATGTGGAAATTCTTCTCACCTATTTAATAACTGTTAGCATAGTTGACCCATTTTAAAATCAGGTTGTTTTGTTGCAATCGAGTTTTAAGACTCTTTTATCATATGTGTCTTGCAAATATTTTCATCCCCTCAGTGGGTTGTCTTCTTATTCTCTCGATATTATCTTTCACAAAGAAGTTTTTGATTTTAATGAAGTCTAGCTTATCATTTCTTTCATGCTTTATACCCTTGGTGTTGTAGCTAAAGCATCATCACCATGCCCAGGATCACCTAGGTTGTCTCCTACTTTATCTTCTAGGAGTCTCATACTTTTACATTTCATATTTACGTGTGTTATCCATTTTGAATTAACTTTTGTGAATGGTGTAAGTCTTGTATGTAGATTTACTGTTTCACAATTAGATGTCCAATTGAGTTGTTCCAGCAGCTTTTGTTGAAAAGACTTGTCTCTACTTTATCACCTTTGCTCCTTTGTTGAATGATCAGTTGCCTTATATTTATGTAGATGTATTTCTCGGTTCTCTGTTCTTCCTTCCAGTGATTTCTTTGTTCGTTCTTTTACCAGCACCATGCAATCTTGATTGCTCTGGCTTTATAGTAAATCTTGAAGTCAGGTTGTGTCAGTTGTTTGTTATTGTTCTTCAATATTGTGTTACCTCTTCTGGGTCTTTTGTCTTCTCTTACTTTTAACTGATAAAGTTAAGGATTCTACTGCTTCATTTATGTCACTTTATCCTGTAATCATACCTAAATCTTGCCAATAAATTTTTTGAACATTTATTTATTTATTTATTTTGGTTGGGGTGGGGTGGGGCGGGAGAGGGAAGGGCGGGCCACTTCTGTTGGTCTTTCATTTGTCTATTTTCATCCGTCTGCTCTTTGGCCCGTGTGGGCCTCCCATCGCGGTGGCCTCTGTTGTCGCAGAGCGCCGGCTCTGGGCGCATGCGCTCCAGAGCTCCTGCTCGGTAATTGGACACATCAGTTCAGCCGCTCCGCGGCACGTGGGATCTTCCCAGGCCAGGGATCGAACCGGTGCCCCTTGCACTGCAAGGTGGTGTCCTTACCCAGTGGACTATCAGGGAAGCCCGCCAATAATATTTTGATTGGACTTTTTCTTTAAAAACGTCACATTCTTTCTATTCTACATTTCTGAACTTTCTGAAGCTTTCTTTTTTCTCTAACTTGCAAGTGGAATTTTACAATGTTATCTTCTTTTGAAAATGAAAATTATGGACATGAAGATATATTCAAAAGTAATTATTATGGGAAGAAAGACATGCAGATGGCTCTCTAAAAAGAGGTATCCCAGGACCCTTTATAATTATAATTTCTTCACACTATATTTATCTTTATGTAAATGATGCCCTACCAAATATTTATCTGTAGTACCAGTTGTTAGCATTTGTATTAAATCTTGGTGATGCTTTATTTCTAATGTTAACTCACTGGTGAAAATCCCCTTTATTTCCTTAATGCCTTTAAAAGGTAGTGTCAAGGCATCCTTTCCCCCAACACCACCAGATGATGCAGTGGTAAAGAATACACCTGCCAAGGCAGGAGATGCAGGTTCAATCCTTGGGTCAGGAATATACCCTAGAGGAGAAAATGACAACTAGTTGGTTCCAGTATTCTTGCCTGGAGAATTCCTTGGACAGAGAGAGGACCCCAGTGAGTAGCTGTCCATGGTGTCACAAGAGCCTAAATTAATTTTAAATGGGAGTGTTTTGTTTCTGTACATATTTAACATTTTAAAGAAGGGTGACAGCCTACCAATTGCGTAATGCATGCTCTCAAGAATCAGAACATGCACATACCAACAGAGATCACATAAAAATTAATTCTCTCTACAAAACAAACTCAAATGGTGTTTTTCTTTTACCTTAGCCTCCGCACATTGTAAAACCTTGTGTGCCATGAAGGCATGGGTTTAGATGTTGCTATATTTTAAAAATGGAAGCTACCATTTATAAACAGTCAGCCCTGTTGTGTAGTGTACACACAGCCAATGAGACTGTCGAAGGAGCCATGGAACTCTCTTTGCAAGCAAGAGTGGTAGGTTATTTACATGCAGATCAGCCACACTGGGTTGAATTGCCCCCTCCTACTGGACCTCAGGACTTCAAATCACTTTGAAAAGACCAGGCCAGGGCTAGTTGGGCCCTGGTTCCTTGATTACATTTATGGTTGGATTCACAAATTTATCAAAATAAAGCCAGTTCACTTATTTGGGGCCAAATGGAATACAGATGAAGAAATTTTTATACACTTGATGAAAGGAACAGGTCCAAAAGCAATTATTATTTTGAACTTTGAAAGCAATGCCAGCTGCCATCAAGGCCAAAGCATGAACCATTGCATTCTCTGCCTGGCAAGCTAAGCTCTGTTTGAAAGGAGCTCTTAAGGTTCTCCCTTACTCCATGCTGGGATTAGAAGGTTTAAGTTTTTCTTCCTTAAAACAGTTCTGAATATTTATTCTCTAACCTGTGATTTGGAAAAAAAAAACAGACTTTTCTAGAGAGAGGGAATAACCATACATATTATTGGTAGTATCATCAAATGAGTTTTTTATTGGGGGGCCTGATATAAGAAACTAATTTTTTGGTTATAGTGCGCATTGTGCTTTTCTGAGGTATGTGAAATAAGTGAAATTGTTCCATCTTAAAAAAAGAGGACTAATAGTAAGAAATACACTTTAAATAACATCAGAAGACATTTTCACAATGTATCTAACATATATCCTCTTAATCTTGCATATCTATGAAGTTGTCTATGAATTAGTTTTGCATGTTTTACCCTGGTATATTAAAGTTGATTTGTGTGTGTATGTCTGTGTGCTTGTGTGTGCATGAATGTGTGCTTAATTTGGGAAGAGAGGGCGCGGAAGTTGATAGTGGTTTAATTAAATAAAAAGCTTAGATGAAATCTTTCTAAACTTTATTTTGAAACCGGACCATTGAGTCTCTTTCTTTAATTTGATTCATTTGTCTGATGACTCTAATTTGACTAGTAATTGTGAAGAAGAAGCACGGGTTCTTATTCATTTAAGGTATGTGTTTAGTTCTTTAACATTAAAAATAATGTTATGTTGAAACTGAAACAAATTATTGTGTGTTTGCTAAAACATCATTATTGGGAATAATTCTTAAAGGGAGAAGGTAGGTTATTTACATGCAGATCAGCCACACTGGGTTGAATTGCCCCCTCCTACTGGACCTCAGGACTTCAAATCACTTTGAAAAGACCAGGCCAGGGCTAGTTGGGCCCTGGTTCCTTGATTACATTTATGGTTGGATTCACAAATTTATCAAAATAAAGCCAGTTCACTTATTTGGGGCCAAATGGAATACAGATGAAGAAATTTTTATACACTTGATGAAAGGAACAGGTCCAAAAGCAATTATTATTTTGAACTTTGAAAGCAATGCCAGCTGCCATCAAGGCCAAAGCATGAACCATTGCATTCTCTGCCTGGCAAGCTAAGCTCTGTTTGAAAGGAGCTCTTAAGGTTCTCCCTTACTCCATGCTGGGATTAGAAGGTTTAAGTTTTTCTTCCTTAAAACAGTTCTGAATATTTATTCTCTAACCTGTGATTTGGAAAAAAAAAAAACAGACTTTTCTAGAGAGAGGGAATAACCATACATATTATTGGTAGTATCATCAAATGAGTTTTTTATTGGGGGGCCTGATATAAGAAACTAATTTTTTGGTTATAGTGCGCATTGTGCTTTTCTGAGGTATGTGAAATAAGTGAAATTGTTCCATCTTAAAAAAAGAGGACTAATAGTAAGAAATACACTTTAAATAACATCAGAAGACATTTTCACAATGTATCTAACATATATCCTCTTAATCTTGCATATCTATGAAGTTGTCTATGAATTAGTTTTGCATGTTTTACCCTGGTATATTAAAGTTGATTTGTGTGTGTATGTCTGTGTGCTTGTGTGTGCATGAATGTGTGCTTAATTTGGGAAGAGAGGGCGCGGAAGTTGATAGTGGTTTAATTAAATAAAAAGCTTAGATGAAATCTTTCTAAACTTTATTTTGAAACCGGACCATTGAGTCTCTTTCTTTAATTTGATTCATTTGTCTGATGACTCTAATTTGACTAGTAATTGTGAAGAAGAAGCACGGGTTCTTATTCATTTAAGGTATGTGTTTAGTTCTTTAACATTAAAAATAATGTTATGTTGAAACTGAAACAAATTATTGTGTGTTTGCTAAAACATCATTATGGGATATCTTAAAGGGAGAATTAGCACTTTGCTTTGAATTTTTTTTCTTACTGTTGCTCTGTGGGTGACAGATGATAGTTTTTGTTACGATTTCTTATTGGTAATCTCAGGAATATGTATTGTGAGTCTGGAGGAAATGTAGAAAGCAAGGACCAGAAGCAAACTCTCAACCCAGAAGGAAAAAACAAGGCATAGATGATAAGGTCAAGGGTCAATTGAGTTCTTATCATGGGATGAAAGAGGATATCAAGTAATAATATATTCTTATGACTTGTTATTGATGAAATTAAAAACAGAGTCAGATTTATAATGAATAGAATGTTCTGAGCTTAGTTAGAAGGTTTTTTTGCCGTTTTATAAAATTAACTCCCTCTTGACTAGGATAAGTTAATTTTTTTATTTATTATACACAGTTCCATCTACTATTGATATTTTTCAGATAATCATGAAATTATTCCTGGATTTCAGATTAAGAATTATTAGAACTGATTTGCAGCAAAGGACATTGCTTTACATCCTGCTCAATATCACATATTTTTGCTGCTTTGTTCTTAGCAAAAGTTAATCTTTCTAAGGTTCTACTTCAATTGCAATTCTAAATTTCTCACATTTTCTTGATTTATAATATGTATAGATAAGCTTTGAAAAAACAGCTCACATTTGTCTCACCCACTTCCCTAATTCCTACATCGAGACCTAAAGGGCAAGTCTCTTATATTAAGTTAGTTTTGGAAAAATAAATTTCTTTCCTTTTGTGATCAAAATAGTTTATTTTTTTAACCAGTTTATCAAGTGAACCTTTAAATAATCAACTTTACATTGACCTATTTGTGAGATGGAAAATGTAATAAATGAAAACTCAGTAAAATCCATATAGAAACCCTTCAAATGTCAAAAGAAAGTATCTGATCTGAGCTCTGGCATACGAAATATTTTAAGCTTTTTCAATCTGGACTACCTAATTTATATTAAATGTTGCTTATTTGAGCAGTTCTATCATAGGTATGTGTTTAGTTCTTTAACATTAAAAATAATGTTATGTTGAAACTGAAACAAATTATTGTGTGTTTGCTAAAACATCATTATGGGATATCTTAAAGGGAGAATTAGCACTTTGCTTTGAATTTTTTTTCTTACTGTTGCTCTGTGGGTGACAGATGATAGTTTTTGTTACGATTTCTTATTGGTAATCTCAGGAATATGTATTGTGAGTCTGGAGGAAATGTAGAAAGCAAGGACCAGAAGCAAACTCTCAACCCAGAAGGAAAAAACAAGGCATAGATGATAAGGTCAAGGGTCAATTGAGTTCTTATCATGGGATGAAAGAGGATATCAAGTAATAATATATTCTTATGACTTGTTATTGATGAAATTAAAAACAGAGTCAGATTTATAATGAATAGAATGTTCTGAGCTTAGTTAGAAGGTTTTTTTGCCGTTTTATAAAATTAACTCCCTCTTGACTAGGATAAGTTAATTTTTTTATTTATTATACACAGTTCCATCTACTATTGATATTTTTCAGATAATCATGAAATTATTCCTGGATTTCAGATTAAGAATTATTAGAACTGATTTGCAGCAAAGGACATTGCTTTACATCCTGCTCAATATCACATATTTTTGCTGCTTTGTTCTTAGCAAAAGTTAATCTTTCTAAGGTTCTACTTCAATTGCAATTCTAAATTTCTCACATTTTCTTGATTTATAATATGTATAGATAAGCTTTAAAAAAACAGCTCACATTTGTCTCACCCACTTCCCTAATTCCTACATCGAGACCTAAAGGGCAAGTCTCTTATATTAAGTTAGTTTTGGAAAAATAAATTTCTTTCCTTTTGTGATCAAAATAGTTTATTTTTTTAACCAGTTTATCAAGTGAACCTTTAAATAATCAACTTTACATTGACCTATTTGTGAGATGGAAAATGTAATAAATGAAAACTCAGTAAAATCCATATAGAAACCCTTCAAATGTCAAAAGAAAGTATCTGATCTGAGCTCTGGCATACGAAATATTTTAAGCTTTTTCAATCTGGACTACCTAATTTATATTAAATGTTGCTTGTATGAGATAATCTATTTCTAAATCAGGTGTTATTTTGACTGGATGGCATTAGTCAGAAGTTGCTTTTGCAGTTTTATCCCAAAAGTTTATTTGCAATGTATGAAATTGCCAGTATTTGATGCATTTTCACCTACAAACCCAGAAATTAGGTTCAATCCAAAAATGCCCACCCTAAGATCCTTGAAGAATATCAGCACAGGAGCATGAGACAGAAAGAAGCTTCAGGATCAAGGTCAATTTGGGCTGCTTGTTCTCTAAACTGTCTTTTGTTCCTACTTTATTTGTCTCTACTCTCCTTGTTGCTCAGTGTTTGAAGCTCTTTGGATATCTAAGTGATATTATTGTTTCAAAGTACATGATTTCTTATTTGCTCTGTGTATGCAGACAGCTATCAGAGAATAGGTGAACCTTTAGGTTTGAAGGAACCTTAAGATGGGGGTGTTAGACTTCAGTTTTCAGTTTAAAGATTCCCTATAGCAAAAGTCAACAACATTTTTTGGAAAGGAATGACTGAAACTATTTTAGGCTTTGTAGGCCCTATGATCTTTGTTTCAGTTTTTTGATTATTTAACTGCTATTGTTGGGCAAAAGCAGCCATAGCAATCATGTAAATAGCTAGATATGCTTATGCCCCAAGAAAACATTATTGTCGACACTGAAATTTGCATTTCATAGAGCTGTCACATGTCATGAATATTATTATTCTGGTTTTTCCCAAACTCGTTAAAATGTCAAGATCCTCCAATCTCATGAGTCACACTCAAATATGTATAGATAAGCTTTGAAAAACAGCTCACATTTGTCTCACCCACTTCCTAATTCCTACATCGAGACCTAAAGGGCAAGTCTATTATATTAAGTTAGTTTTGGAAAAATAAATTTCTTTCCTTTTGTGATCAAAATAGTTTATTTTTAACCAGTTTATCAAGTGAACCTTTAAATAATCAACTTTACATTGACCTATTTGTGAGATGGAAAATGTAATAAATGAAAACTCAGTAAAATCCATATAGAAACCCTTCAAATGTCAAAAGAAAGTATCTGATCTGAGCTCTGGCATACGAAATATTTTAAGCTTTTTCAATCTGGACTACCTAATTTATATTAAATGTTGCTTGTATGAGATAATCTATTTCTAAATCAGGTGTTATTTTGACTGGATGGCATTAGTCAGAAGTTGCTTTTGCAGTTTTATCCCAAAAGTTTATTTGCAATGTATGAAATTGCCAGTATTTGATGCATTTTCACCTACAAACTCAGAAATTAGGGTCAATCCAAAAATTCCAACCCTAAGATCCTTGAAGAATATCAGCACAGGAGCATGAGACAGAAAGAAGCTTCAGGATCAAGGTCAATTTGGGCTGCTTGTTCTCTAAACTGTCTTTTGTTCCTACTTTATTTGTCTCTACTCTCCTTGTTGCTCAGTGTTTGAAGCTCTTTGGATATCTAAGTGATATTATTGTTTCAAAGTACATGATTTCTTATTTGCTCTGTGTATGCAGACAGCTATCAGAGAATAGGTGAACCTTTAGGTTTGAAGGAACCTTAAGATGGGGGTGTTAGACTTCAGTTTTCAGTTTAAAGATTCCCTATAGCAAAAGTCAACAACATTTTTTGGAAAGGAATGACTGAAACTATTTTAGGCTTTGTAGGCCCTATGATCTTTGTTTCAGTTTTTTGATTATTTAACTGCTATTGTTGGGCAAAAGCAGCCATAGCAATCATGTAAATAGCTAGATATGCTTATGCCCCAAGAAAACATTATTGTCGACACTGAAATTTGCATTTCATAGAGCTGTCACATGTCATGAATATTATTATTCTGGTTTTTCCCAAACTCGTTAAAAATGTCAAGATCCCTCCAATCTCATGAGTTGCACAGACAGGTGACCAGATGGATTCGGTTCACAGGCCATCCTTTACAACATTTTTGACATGGTTCATCTGACATCATCATAAACACTTCACTTGATTGGGAGATGACACAAGTCAGCACATCTCAAGTGCTTCATTTGCACTTATTAACGCAGTATAACCATATTATAAGGACTACTTTGAAGCAAGCAAAAGAAAAAAGGTCCCATTAATATTATTACAGTAGCATAATTATCATCAATGTTGGGCAATGTTTTATTCCTAAACATTTTCTATGTATAATTTTAGATTTCTGTGATAAGTATTTATATATTTTGAATATTGTTTTTATCATATAGCACTGCCTTCTAAGTATTTTCTATGAAGTACATATTTTTGTAAGTACAATTGTAAATGTAGACTAAATGCAGCTCACTTGAACCGCTATTCCACACTATGCCACAGTTGGCTTTCACCAATTTTGGACCCTTAGGGTGCTTTCAGTCATTTCACTATGATGATTACCTTTGAACTACTGTTAAATTTTCACTGTTTGCACTAATTTATTTAGGAAGGTTTCTGTAAGAGGGATTATAGAATAGGAGTGTATGATCATTGTAATTGTTGCCTTTACTAAAGATATGGTGCTTGTATTAATGGGGATGATACATTACATCTGTTATATGTGGCAGGTAACATGCTAAGCACTCATCTATATGTCTGAATATATGTGTCTCATATATATGTCACTTAATCCTCACTATAGGTGTATGAAATAAATGTCATTCTCCCTACATGTAGAAAAGCTGTGCTATCCTGGTTTAAACAGAGTCCAAGTTAGGATTTTGGTCTGTCTGATACCAAACTCTATATTGAGCCATTCTGTTACGTCGAACCATCACTTACAAATGGACCACGTCAGTCTGCCCAAAAGAATAGCAATCATGTAAATAGCTAGATATGCTTATGCCCCAAGAAAACATTATTGTCGACACTGAAATTTGCATTTCATAGAGCTGTCACATGTCATGAATATTATTATTCTGGTTTTTCCCAAACTCGTTAAAATGTCAAGATCCCTCCAATCTCATGAGTTGCACAGACAGGTGACCAGATGGATTCGGTTCACAGGCCATCCTTTACAACATTTTTGACATGGTTCATCTGACATCATCATAAACACTTCACTTGATTGGGAGATGACACAAGTCAGCACATCTCAAGTGCTTCATTTGCACTTATTAACGCAGTATAACCATATTATAAGGACTACTTTGAAGCAAGCAAAAGAAAAAAGGTCCCATTAATATTATTACAGTAGCATAATTATCATCAATGTTGGGCAATGTTTTATTCCTAAACATTTTCTATGTATAATTTTAGATTTCTGTGATAAGTATTTATATATTTTGAATATTGTTTTTATCATATAGCACTGCCTTCTAAGTATTTTCTATGAAGTACATATTTTTGTAAGTACAATTGTAAATGTAGACTAAATGCAGCTCACTTGAACCGCTATTCCACACTATGCCACAGTTGGCTTTCACCAATTTTGGACCCTTAGGGTGCTTTCAGTCATTTCACTATGATGATTACCTTTGAACTACTGTTAAATTTTCACTGTTTGCACTAATTTATTTAGGAAGGTTTCTGTAAGAGGGATTATAGAATAGGAGTGTATGATCATTGTAATTGTTGCCTTTACTAAAGATATGGTGCTTGTATTAATGGGGATGATACATTACATCTGTTATATGTGGCAGGTAACATGCTAAGCACTCATCTATATGTCTGAATATATGTGTCTCATATATATGTCACTTAATCCTCACTATAGGTGTATGAAATAAATGTCATTCTCCCTACATGTAGAAAAGCTGTGCTATCCTGGTTTAAACAGAGTCCAAGTTAGGATTTTGGTCTGTCTGATACCAAACTCTATATTGAGCCATTCTGTTACGTCGAACCATCACTTACAAATGGACCACGTCAGTCTGCCCAGAATGTTATTTTAAATTCTCTTTCAAGTGAAACATACGTACCCTTTGAAATGTACTTTAATATTAAATCTTTTGTGGATCTTTCTCTAAAACCCATGTGGCACTTTGTCCTTCCTCCTGCTCCCCCAAAGGCTTCCCACAGTGCAGTATCTTTAGCGTCTTGAGCAATGCACGGTGACCAGTTCCTGCCTTGCATTCTCCCAAGTTTTGTAGAAAGTCAGGGATCGATACATGTCTGTGACTATAACTGTAATGAGTCATGATCTGCTTTGGGAAGCATCTTCCCATTGGCATCCATCCTTTGTCTCTGCCGCAGAAGAATGTAGTAAACCAAATGCTTTGGTCTTATCCTTGCCTTATTTTCTTTGCCCTCTTCACAATTGCTTAGCCAATCTCTCGCCCTGACACTTCTCTGACAGTCTTACGTCTGTGTGCTAAGCCTTCCTTGGGATCCGTCACGGCCCAACTTCTTCACCAGCAATTGTCATGAGGCTTCCACTCCAGTATCCTGACTTCATCTTCAGTCTTAGAAAGACTAAAATGAGATCAGGGCTACTCCTGGAAAAATCAGAACCCTCAGAAGATCTCAAACAGCATAGATTTTAATTTACAGGTTGTTTCTTGTTTGTTGTTGTTCAGTCATTAAGTTGTGTCCCTTTGTGACCCCATGAACTACAACAAAACAGGCTGCCCGGTCCTTCACTATCTCTTGGAGTTTTGCTGGCTTCATGTCCGTTGAAGCAGTGATGCCATCCAACCATTTTATTCTCTGTCACCCTCTTCTCCTATTGCTCTCTATCTTTCCCAGCATCAGGGTGTCTTCCAGTAAGTTGGTTCTTTGCATCAGGTTGCCAAAAGTAAGCTTCAGCATCAGTCCTTCAAGTGAATATTCAGGGTTGATTTCCTTTAGGATTGACTGGTTTGATCTGCTCTAAATATCCTCAAATATTTTAATGGATATAATTTGAGTCAGAATTGATCTGGAAAGGTATGGGATAGATAGTTCTGATTCTATCAATTTGTCCTGTGAAGTGTTTTATATAGCCATCATCATTGCTCTTGACCTGCTCCATTGTGGTTGTCTTACCATCATCACCATTGTTATCATCATCACTATCATCATGGTCAGTAAGGTAGTGCAAACTTTATAGCATCCTCCTAGGCAATGAAGCATGAGAGTTGCATTGCTATTCTGAGGTCTGCTTAGACAGAATTTTTTCTTATCTTCTATTGTATAGTTTTCTTAATTAACTCTCTCTTGCTTCTGTATCCTATTCTTCTTGGATAAGATGAGATTAAGAAAAGTAAGATTCAAATTACACCCAGACAGTAAGATAATTGATCTATCTAACGTGAAATGAGAACTGTTAGTAATGAAGCTTCATTCTAGTACAATCAGTTTGGAAATTGTATCCCAAGCACCTGCTCCACCTTGAAATTCTTGATAAATTGAGTTTTGTCAGAAATTTAAGCAGGATATAATCACAATTGCTTAGCCAATCTCTCGCCCTGACACTTCTCTGACAGTCTTACGTCTGTGTGCTAAGCCTTCCTTGGGATCCGTCACGGCCCAACTTCTTCACCAGCAATTGTCATGAGGCTTCCACTCCAGTATCCTGACTTCATCTTCAGTCTTAGAAAGACTAAAATGAGATCAGGGCTACTCCTGGAAAAATCAGAACCCTCAGAAGATCTCAAACAGCATAGATTTTAATTTACAGGTTGTTTCTTGTTTGTTGTTGTTCAGTCATTAAGTTGTGTCCCTTTGTGACCCCATGAACTACAACAAAACAGGCTGCCCGGTCCTTCACTATCTCTTGGAGTTTTGCTGGCTTCATGTCCGTTGAAGCAGTGATGCCATCCAACCATTTTATTCTCTGTCACCCTCTTCTCCTATTGCTCTCTATCTTTCCCAGCATCAGGGTGTCTTCCAGTAAGTTGGTTCTTTGCATCAGGTTGCCAAAAGTAAGCTTCAGCATCAGTCCTTCAAGTGAATATTCAGGGTTGATTTCCTTTAGGATTGACTGGTTTGATCTGCTCTAAATATCCTCAAATATTTTAATGGATATAATTTGAGTCAGAATTGATCTGGAAAGGTATGGGATAGATAGTTCTGATTCTATCAATTTGTCCTGTGAAGTGTTTTATATAGCCATCATCATTGCTCTTGACCTGCTCCATTGTGGTTGTCTTACCATCATCACCATTGTTATCATCATCACTATCATCATGGTCAGTAAGGTAGTGCAAACTTTATAGCATCCTCCTAGGCAATGAAGCATGAGAGTTGCATTGCTATTCTGAGGTCTGCTTAGACAGAATTTTTTCTTATCTTCTATTGTATAGTTTTCTTAATTAACTCTCTCTTGCTTCTGTATCCTATTCTTCTTGGATAAGATGAGATTAAGAAAAGTAAGATTCAAATTACACCCAGACAGTAAGATAATTGATCTATCTAACGTGAAATGAGAACTGTTAGTAATGAAGCTTCATTCTAGTACAATCAGTTTGGAAATTGTATCCCAAGCACCTGCTCCACCTTGAAATTCTTGATAAATTGAGTTTTGTCAGAAATTTAAGCAGGATATAATCACAGATATATTTCAAAAGTAACTATGTACTTCAAATTGTAGAAATATCTAAATGTAAACTTCAACAAATTAATTTTATTTAAGAATGTCTGGTTTCTACAAATTCTGAAATGAGAATATATTGTATCTGAACTCTTTTGATATTCTGTTTTATGACCATATATATGCGAAAAATATCTTTGTATAAAGTACTATTCATCTTCCTCAGTTAGCTTTGTATAAAAAGAAGCATAGATAGAATTAAAATTAAAAAGTTTAGAGTTTAATATTAAAATGAGAACGCTATTAATTTTAAACTTTAAACTTTTTAATTTTAATTCTAGTTGAATAAAAGGCTGTAGCTTCATCCTTTAACACATGTAAGAATCAACTTTTGCTGAGTAACCAGAAGCTATATGTCCACTAACGAGAAGGTTACATAACACAGTTTAACTCTATGTTCTGCTTATCTTTATAATCAAAAACCTGTTTGAATTTATAAGGGGAAAGGGTAGGGGAATCATTCTTCTAACAAGCACAGTAATGATTATGAATAATGAATATTGGAATACTATTATAGAATAAAGCCACAAGCCATGATGTCTTACTGCTAAATTATTTAAAATGCTGCCTGATAATTATAGACTTATTTTAAATCTACATCTGTACATGTAAAGCTGGAATCAGTTTCTAATCAGTACCGTTTTTCCTTCGTGGTAGGGCGGGTGGAGAATGTTCTTTTTTGTAAAATTAAGGGGAGATCATTGCTCTTGACCTGCTCCATTGTGGTTGTCTTACCATCATCACCATTGTTATCATCATCACTATCATCATGGTCAGTAAGGTAGTGCAAACTTTATAGCATCCTCCTAGGCAATGAAGCATGAGAGTTGCATTGCTATTCTGAGGTCTGCTTAGACAGAATTTTTTCTTATCTTCTATTGTATAGTTTTCTTAATTAACTCTCTCTTGCTTCTGTATCCTATTCTTCTTGGATAAGATGAGATTAAGAAAAGTAAGATTCAAATTACACCCAGACAGTAAGATAATTGATCTATCTAACGTGAAATGAGAACTGTTAGTAATGAAGCTTCATTCTAGTACAATCAGTTTGGAAATTGTATCCCAAGCACCTGCTCCACCTTGAAATTCTTGATAAATTGAGTTTTGTCAGAAATTTAAGCAGGATATAATCACAGATATATTTCAAAAGTAACTATGTACTTCAAATTGTAGAAATATCTAAATGTAAACTTCAACAAATTAATTTTATTTAAGAATGTCTGGTTTCTACAAATTCTGAAATGAGAATATATTGTATCTGAACTCTTTTGATATTCTGTTTTATGACCATATATATGCGAAAAATATCTTTGTATAAAGTACTATTCATCTTCCTCAGTTAGCTTTGTATAAAAAGAAGCATAGATAGAATTAAAATTAAAAAGTTTAGAGTTTAATATTAAAATGAGAACGCTATTAATTTTAAACTTTAAACTTTTTAATTTTAATTCTAGTTGAATAAAAGGCTGTAGCTTCATCCTTTAACACATGTAAGAATCAACTTTTGCTGAGTAACCAGAAGCTATATGTCCACTAACGAGAAGGTTACATAACACAGTTTAACTCTATGTTCTGCTTATCTTTATAATCAAAAACCTGTTTGAATTTATAAGGGGAAAGGGTAGGGGAATCATTCTTCTAACAAGCACAGTAATGATTATGAATAATGAATATTGGAATACTATTATAGAATAAAGCCACAAGCCATGATGTCTTACTGCTAAATTATTTAAAATGCTGCCTGATAATTATAGACTTATTTTAAATCTACATCTGTACATGTAAAGCTGGAATCAGTTTCTAATCAGTACCGTTTTTCCTTCGTGGTAGGGCGGGTGGAGAATGTTCTTGATATAAAATATGTTTTACAGTTAAAATGTTAAGGAGTGGGCTTCCCTGGTGGTCCAGTGGGTAAAGACACCGTCTTGCAGTGCAAGGGGCGCCAGTTCGATCCCTGGCCTGGGAAGATCACACGTGCCGCAGAGTGGCTGGACTGATGTGTCCAATTACCGAGCCAGAGCTCTGGAGTGCATGTGCCCAGAGCCAGTGCTCTGCGACAACAGAGGCCACCACTATGGGAGGCCCACGCGGGCCAAAGAACAAAGATGGATGAAACTGAATAAATGAAAGACCAATGCAAGTGGCCCACCTGCCCTCCTCCCTCCAAAACCCACCTCCCCAAAAAAATAAATAAAAAGAGGTTCATTTAAAAAAAAAACAAAAACCAAAAAACAACAACAACAAAAAATGTTAAGGAGTAGCTATAATTAAATTAATAGATATTTATTTGGGGCAAATGTTACTCCAGAGCAGGGATTACTGAAATTTTAGAAACACACTGAAAGAAGACTAATGTAATTAGTGAAATTGTGATTCACATTGTTCTATGGAAAGCATTAAGGAAGGAAATACATTTTTTCATTAAGGAAACAAAATTTGAATTGCATATTTAACACTTCATTAAATATGTAGATTGCTGTGAAATCTGGTGAGAAACCTAAGGATAGTGAGATGCCATAAAACCATCTTTCCCCCTGCACTCATTTGTTTCATCTATGATAAAGTTAGAAAAATTTAAGAATCAAAGAAAGTGAAGTTGTTTAGACATACAAAAGGAGAGATTGGAAACAAAATAACTTCATTAGTGATATATCTTTTAGGAGGTAAATCAGGAACTATTTTAACACCTTTTAATACAAAATAACGTTTCAACATACTACATGTCAGGGTGTCTAAGAGGAAAGTTATTATAAGAAGGGGGGAATCATTGGAATAGGCTATTATAGAATAAAGCCACAAGCCATGATGTCTTACTGCTAAATTATTTAAAATGCTGCCTGATAATTATAGACTTATTTTAAATCTACATCTGTACATGTAAAGCTGGAATCAGTTTCTAATCAGTACCGTTTTTCCTTCGTGGTAGGGCGGGTGGAGAATGTTCTTGATATAAAATATGTTTTACAGTTAAAATGTTAAGGAGTGGGCTTCCCTGGTGGTCCAGTGGGTAAAGACACCGTCTTGCAGTGCAAGGGGCGCCAGTTCGATCCCTGGCCTGGGAAGATCACACGTGCCGCAGAGTGGCTGGACTGATGTGTCCAATTACCGAGCCAGAGCTCTGGAGTGCATGTGCCCAGAGCCAGTGCTCTGCGACAACAGAGGCCACCACTATGGGAGGCCCACGCGGGCCAAAGAACAAAGATGGATGAAACTGAATAAATGAAAGACCAATGCAAGTGGCCCACCTGCCCTCCTCCCTCCAAAACCCACCTCCCCAAAAAAATAAATAAAAAGAGGTTCATTTAAAAAAAAAAAAAACCAAAAAACAACAACAACAAAAAATGTTAAGGAGTAGCTATAATTAAATTAATAGATATTTATTTGGGGCAAATGTTACTCCAGAGCAGGGATTACTGAAATTTTAGAAACACACTGAAAGAAGACTAATGTAATTAGTGAAATTGTGATTCACATTGTTCTATGGAAAGCATTAAGGAAGGAAATACATTTTTTCATTAAGGAAACAAAATTTGAATTGCATATTTAACACTTCATTAAATATGTAGATTGCTGTGAAATCTGGTGAGAAACCTAAGGATAGTGAGATGCCATAAAACCATCTTTCCCCCTGCACTCATTTGTTTCATCTATGATAAAGTTAGAAAAATTTAAGAATCAAAGAAAGTGAAGTTGTTTAGACATACAAAAGGAGAGATTGGAAACAAAATAACTTCATTAGTGATATATCTTTTAGGAGGTAAATCAGGAACTATTTTAACACCTTTTAATACAAAATAACGTTTCAACATACTACATGTCAAATAATGCAGGGTGCGTCTAAGAGGGAAAGTTACATTAAATATTATGGCACATGCCAAATGAAGTCATAAGTCGTCACTCACTTCTTGCGTTTTTTAGTCTAAGTACACATTTCTTCCTTTTTTTCAAATACTTTTTGATCAAAATACAAGCTGCTTTACCACATTGGGATCGTTTCTAGTAGAGCAGAATGAATCAGCTATACATGTACCTACTCATACATGTACTTCCCTTCTCTTTTGAACTTCCTTCCCATTCAGGTCACCACAGTGCATTGTGTTCCCTATGCTCTATAGTATGTTCTCATTAGTTGCCTGCTTTATACATAGTATCAATAGTGTATATCTGTCAACCCAAATCTCTGAATTCTTCCTATGACTTCCTTTCCCCATTGGTATCCATACGCTTTTTTTCTTGATCACTCTGTCTCTGGGGCCTTCCAAGGTGGTGCTAGTGGTAAAGTACCTGTCTTCCAATGCAGGAGACTTATGAGATGTACATTCAATCCCTGGGTGGGGAAGATCCCCTGGAGAAGAAAATGGCAACCCACTCCAGTATTCTTGCCTGGAGAATCCCATGGAGAGAGGGACCTGGTGGGCTTCAGTCCATGGGGTCATAAAGACTCAGACTTGACTGAAGGGTCTTAGCACTGTGTGTCTGTTTCTGCTTTGCAAATAAGGTCATCTATGCCTTCTTTTAGATTCTTCATATATGCATTAATATACAATATTTGTTTTTCTCTTCCTGACATACTTTGTATCACCCTCTCCAGGTCCATCGACATCTCTAGAAACATCCTGATTTTGTTCCTTTAGATGACTGAGTAATATTTCATTGTATATTTGAACTGTATCTTCTTTATACAGTCCTTTGCTGATGGACATTTAGATTGTTTCCATGTCCTGGCTGTTGTAACTTGTATTGCAGTAAATATTGAGATGCATGTATCTTTTGAATTATAATTTTCTCTGGGTATGCACCCAGCAGTGGGATTACTGGGTCATAAAGTACTTCTATTTTTAGTTTTTTAAGGAACTTCCATACTGTTCCCTATAGCGACTGAACCAGTTTACTTCCCACCAACAGTGTAGAAGGACTGCCTTTCCTTAATGCCCTCTCCAGCGTTTATTATTTGTACAGTTTTTGATGATGGCCTTTCTGACTCCTGTGAGGTGATATCTCATTGCAGTTTTATTTGCATTTCTCTAATAATTAGTGGTGTTGAATACTTTACATGATTTGACAATCTGAGTATCGTCTTTGGAGAAATGTCTATTTTTAGGTCTTCCATACATTTTTTAATGGGATTACATCTTTCTGTTTTGACATTGAACTGCATGAGCTGCTTGTATATTTGGAGATTAATCCTTTGTCAATTGCTTTATTTGCAAATATTTTCTCCAATTCTGAGAGTTGTCTTTTTCTGTCTTGTTTGTAAGACCTAACACTACAAAACTCTTTGAAGAAAACATAGACAGGACACTTATTTATATAAATTGCATCCAGATCCTTTTTGACCCACATCCTAGAGCAATGAAAATTAAAAATTCTTCCTATGACTTCCTTTCCCCATTGGTATCCATACGCTTTTTTTCTTGATCACTCTGTCTCTGGGGCCTTCCAAGGTGGTGCTAGTGGTAAAGTACCTGTCTTCCAATGCAGGAGACTTATGAGATGTACATTCAATCCCTGGGTGGGGAAGATCCCCTGGAGAAGAAAATGGCAACCCACTCCAGTATTCTTGCCTGGAGAATCCCATGGAGAGAGGGACCTGGTGGGCTTCAGTCCATGGGGTCATAAAGACTCAGACTTGACTGAAGGGTCTTAGCACTGTGTGTCTGTTTCTGCTTTGCAAATAAGGTCATCTATGCCTTCTTTTAGATTCTTCATATATGCATTAATATACAATATTTGTTTTTCTCTTCCTGACATACTTTGTATCACCCTCTCCAGGTCCATCGACATCTCTAGAAACATCCTGATTTTGTTCCTTTAGATGACTGAGTAATATTTCATTGTATATTTGAACTGTATCTTCTTTATACAGTCCTTTGCTGATGGACATTTAGATTGTTTCCATGTCCTGGCTGTTGTAACTTGTATTGCAGTAAATATTGAGATGCATGTATCTTTTGAATTATAATTTTCTCTGGGTATGCACCCAGCAGTGGGATTACTGGGTCATAAAGTACTTCTATTTTTAGTTTTTTAAGGAACTTCCATACTGTTCCCTATAGCGACTGAACCAGTTTACTTCCCACCAACAGTGTAGAAGGACTGCCTTTCCTTAATGCCCTCTCCAGCGTTTATTGTCTGTCGATTTGTGGATGATGGCCTTTCTGACTCCTGTGAGGTGATATCTCATTGCAGTTTTATTTGCATTTCTCTAATAATTAGTGGTGTTGAATACTTTACATGATTTGACAATCTGAGTATCGTCTTTGGAGAAATGTCTATTTTTAGGTCTTCCATACATTTTTTAATGGGATTACATCTTTCTGTTTTGACATTGAACTGCATGAGCTGCTTGTATATTTGGAGATTAATCCTTTGTCAATTGCTTTATTTGCAAATATTTTCTCCAATTCTGAGAGTTGTCTTTTTCTGTCTTGTTTGTAAGACCTAACACTACAAAACTCTTTGAAGAAAACATAGACAGGACACTTTTTGATATAAATTGCATCCAGATCCTTTTTGACCCACATCCTAGAGCAATGAAAATTAAAAAATAAGCAAATGGACCTGATTAAACTTCAAAGCTTTTTGCACAGCAAGGGAAGCCATAAATAAGATGAAAAGAAAACCTCAGAGTGGGTACAAAATTTTGAACAAATTTCTTCTTGTTCTCCATTCAGATTCATGAGCCTCTGTCTCAGGTACATTATGGAAAGTTACATTTATATGCATGTATTTACGATATGGATTTGAATTCTTGACTCCTTTATCTCTGTTCCTTAGGAGTATTTTGCCTACTAAAATAATATTTGAAATTTTATTTGTAATGGGAAAGTCAAAACTAAATTTTAAATTTATACTTATTTTTTTCAAATTTAATACAGTAGAAATATTATATCTAACAGCATCTATGATGAATTCAACACTGTGGTTAACAATTTTGCATACAATATCTCTCATATCTTGTTGCTGTTGAAGTATATTTGATTTACAATATTGTGTTTAATTTCTGGTGTACAGCCAAATTATTCATATATATATATATATATATATATATATATATATATATAATTTTTCTTATTCTTTCCATTATGATTTACTATGGAATATTGAACGTAGTATTTAGTTCCCTGTGCTATAGAATAGGACTTTGTATATCTTATATGTATATATATATATATATATATATAAAAGATATATCTTAATTATAATTGTTTGATTTGTACAAACTTCACAGATGGAAAAAACTATGAATCAGAGATGCTAAGTAACTTCTCTTGAGGAAGTCATGCCTAATGTTGTTTGTCCTATAAACCTCCCTCTGTGACTAGTTCTGTTAATGAAAAGCCATTACATTTTATAAAATGATTTATTGGATGCTTTGAGTATATACTCAGCGAGGCACACTTTGAGGGTCTATGCAAAACCTCTTTTGAGAAAGAGAACACAGTTCAAAGATCCCCTGCTAAATTCATCACTGCAACCTTATGTTTGGAATGTAATAAGTGAACTTATCCACTTGTTTCTCCACTAATTGTTTTCATCTAGTTGCTCCATGGCTTTTGACCAGTTGAGTGAATGATTTCAAACTTCTCAGTTCTCAAGCTAACTTACATGCAAATTAGATCCCAGAAATTGTTTATGAAGACATAAAAAACAGGACACTTTTGATATAAATTGCATGCAGATTCTTTTTGACCCACATCCTAGAGCAATGAAAATTAAAAAATAAGCAAATGGACCTGATTAAACTTCAAAGCTTTTTGCACAGCAAGGGAAGCCATAAATAAGATGAAAAGAAAACCTCAGAGTGGGTACAAAATTTTGAACAAATTTCTTCTTGTTCTCCATTCAGATTCATGAGCCTCTGTCTCAGGTACATTATGGAAAGTTACATTTATATGCATGTATTTACGATATGGATTTGAATTCTTGACTCCTTTATCTCTGTTCCTTAGGAGTATTTTGCCTACTAAAATAATATTTGAAATTTTATTTGTAATGGGAAAGTCAAAACTAAATTTTAAATTTATACTTATTTTTTTCAAATTTAATACAGTAGAAATATTATATCTAACAGCATCTATGATGAATTCAACACTGTGGTTAACAATTTTGCATACAATATCTCTCATATCTTGTTGCTGTTGAAGTATATTTGATTTACAATATTGTGTTTAATTTCTGGTGTACAGCCAAATTATTCATATATATATATATATATATATATATATATATATATATAATTTTTCTTATTCTTTCCATTATGATTTACTATGGAATATTGAACGTAGTATTTAGTTCCCTGTGCTATAGAATAGGACTTTGTATATCTTATATGTATATATATATATATATATATAAAAGATATATCTTAATTATAATTGTTTGATTTGTACAAACTTCACAGATGGAAAAAACTATGAATCAGAGATGCTAAGTAACTTCTCTTGAGGAAGTCATGACTAATGTTGTTTGTCCTATAAACCTCCCTCTGTGACTAGTTCTGTTAATGAAAAGCCATTACATTTTATAAAATGATTTATTGGATGCTTTGAGTATATACTCAGCGAGGCACACTTTGAGGGTCTATGCAAAACCTCTTTTGAGAAAGAGAACACAGTTCAAAGATCCCCTGCTAAATTCATCACTGCAACCTTATGTTTGGAATGTAATAAGTGAACTTATCCACTTGTTTCTCCACTAATTGTTTTCATCTAGTTGCTCCATGGCTTTTGACCAGTTGAGTGAATGATTTCAAACTTCTCAGTTCTCAAGCTAACTTACATGCAAATTAGATCCCAGAAATTGTTTATGAAACTGGTGACTGGTGGTCTGAAATGCCTTTAATTTGTCACAGTTATAACACATAGCACTGATTTTACCATAATAGATATATGAGTAGAATTAAAAGTAGCTTTAGCTACTTAAAGAGTAGCTACTACTAAAAAGCCTTTTTTTTTTTCACTCCAGATTCATGGTATCTGATAACCGTGCAGACAAATACATTACGACCTCTTAAAAAAATGAACTACAATTAATGTAGGATTATAGGTAGTAGCCCCATGATCACTGGTGAACACATAGTGGCTTCTCTTCTTGTCTGTGACACTCATTTGAACAAGGAACACCGAGTGTCATTAAGATATAGATTTGTTCTGCTGGTTCTCCCTTATTTCTATAAATTCAATAGTCTAGAAAAACTTTATCTTGGAAAACATGTCGTAAACATGATTGACCATATTAGCTTTGCTTTACCATCAGACTATTTGACCAAACCCTTTAGCTGTCAGAATCAATTCAAGATTTAATTAAATTGCCCCATGGTCTGACCTTTAAGAGGGTATGTCACAGGACTTTTCAGATATTAACATGATGGGTTTTTTTTTTTTTTTTTTTGAAGCAGGTAGAAGGAAAAAAATGGTATAAGCTAGCCACTTTGAAAAAATATATTGACGGATACACAATGTTGTATTCAATAATTCTGTATGACAAAGTGACTCAGTTATACATATACATTTTTTCATATCAGTTGCCTAAATTAGGTACTTTTAAAGGTCTAGTTTGAATATTTTATGTATTTTGCAAATATTAGATCTTTCTGATTTTTCACCTTCCTGGTATTATACTAAGTTTTATCTCCCTTTTTGAGAAAAGCAAAAATTTTTCTTGAATAACTCAGCGAGGCACACTTTCTATGCAAAACCTCTTTTGAGAAAGAGAACACAGTTCAAAGATCCTGCTAAATTCATCACTGCAACCTTATGTTTGGAATGTAATAAGTGAACTTATCCACTTGTTTCTCCACTAATTGTTTTCATCTAGTTGCTCCATGGCTTTTGACCAGTTGAGTGAATGATTTCAAACTTCTCAGTTCTCAAGCTAACTTACATGCAAATTAGATCCCAGAAATTGTTTATGAAACTGGTGACTGGTGGTCTGAAATGCCTTTAATTTGTCACAGTTATAACACATAGCACTGATTTTACCATAATAGATATATGAGTAGAATTAAAAGTAGCTTTAGCTACTTAAAGAGTAGCTACTACTAAAAAGCCTTTTTTTTTTTCACTCCAGATTCATGGTATCTGATAACCGTGCAGACAAATACATTACGACCTCTTAAAAAAATGAACTACAATTAATGTAGGATTATAGGTAGTAGCCCCATGATCACTGGTGAACACATAGTGGCTTCTCTTCTTGTCTGTGACACTCATTTGAACAAGGAACACCGAGTGTCATTAAGATATAGATTTGTTCTGCTGGTTCTCCCTTATTTCTATAAATTCAATAGTCTAGAAAAACTTTATCTTGGAAAACATGTCGTAAACATGATTGACCATATTAGCTTTGCTTTACCATCAGACTATTTGACCAAACCCTTTAGCTGTCAGAATCAATTCAAGATTTAATTAAATTGCCCCATGGTCTGACCTTTAAGAGGGTATGTCACAGGACTTTTCAGATATTAACATGATGGGTTTTTTTTTTTTTTTTTTTGAAGCAGGTAGAAGGAAAAAAAAATGGTATAAGCTAGCCACTTTGAAAAAATATATTGACGGATACACAATGTTGTATTCAATAATTCTGTATGACAAAGTGACTCAGTTATACATATACATTTTTTCATATCAGTTGCCTAAATTAGGTACTTTTAAAGGTCTAGTTTGAATATTTTATGTATTTTGCAAATATTAGATCTTTCTGATTTTTCACCTTCCTGGTATTATACTAAGTTTTATCTCCCTTTTATGTCCGCATGCTATTAAAGTCCCCTTCTTTTGTTTTTGGTGTTCAGTCATTTTCTTGTGAATTCAACAACAATAAAAAATATTTATTGCATATATAATTATATACTAAGGCCCACACAAGACACTGGGCCTCTCTTGATGAACCAATGGGCATTGCATTCTATCCTCAGGGAATCTGTAGTCTACTGTGGGGTCAAATGATAATCAGTGTTATTGAGTCTCTCAGGTATGTCTGTCTGTTTGTGACCTTGTGGACTGTAGCCCACCAGGGTTCTTTGTCCGTGGAATTCTCCAGGCAGGAATACTGGCATGGGTTCCTATTTCTTTGGGGGATCTGCAGGGATTGAACCTGCAACTCTTACATTTCCTGCATTGGCAGACATGTTCTTTACCACTGAACCACTTGGGAAAATAACAACATATATGTTTATGCTTTAAACTCAGAAAATATTGAGAGAAACCTGCCTTTGCCAGAAGATTCTTTTACTGCTTTACCACTGGGGAAACCCCATTATATAATATCACAATGTATAAATAAATTGGAGTGTGTTGGGAGGTATTTGTAATGAGATCAGATGCAGACTTTCCTGGGGAATTAGCCTTTGAGCTGAGATCTGAAAGAGGCCCAGGACATAGTTGAGTGAATTAGGGTAGTTACGGGTGAAGTGCTGAGGATCTGGTACTGGGCAACAATTTGGACAAAGACCTAAGAAGTCAAGAAGCAGAGGACTTCCCTGATGGGTAAAGAGTCCACCTTGCAGTGCATGGGGTGCCAGTTCGATCCCTGGCCCAGGAAGATCCCACATGCCGCTGAACTAGTGTGTCCAATTACGAGCCAGTGCTCTGCGACAAGAGAGGCCACTACAATGGGAGGCCCACACAGGCCAAAGAATAAAGATGGATGAAAATGAATGGATAAAATCCCAGTAAAAGAGGCCAAAAAATTTAAAAAAAAAGAAGCGACGTTCCAAGGACTGAAGGACAGTGAGGGAGGCTGGTGGTATGTGTTGGGCATGAAAGGAGATAGAAAGATGAGCAGTAGCAGTTCTCAGGGATCCTTGGAGACTTTGGGAATACTTTCTCTTTACATCTGAACTCACTAAAATAATCTAGGTGCAACCAGCCATATTAGGTTCTTTCCATGCCTTCTTAGTTAATTCCTCTTGAGATCATTAAGGATGCAGAGTGACATTGGTCTTTTCTTTTTTTAAGCAAGACTGCTCTTTCTTGTGAAGCCATTCACCTTTCAAATGTTCTGACAGTGAAGGAATATCTATTTTTGTTGTGTTTTCTTTATTTTATTTTTCTTATTGCTTTATTCCATTTTTTCCTACTTTTAAATGTCATTTTCAGGTCCAGTCAAGGTCTTTAGCCCTCCCAGATGTGATGACAGCAGTCCAGTAGCACATGGCCCTTTTTCCAAGTTTTATTCTTGCATCCATCTCTCATTTCTGTTGTTTATCCTTGGGTGGAATTAAGTCCTGAATTGCCATTTTGCTCATCGCTTTCTTTACTTGCCGGATGATGAAGTGATCAGTGGCAAACCTCAGGAGTATGAATGATGATTGGCTGTCAGATGAATATTGCTTCCAGGAGGTGCACGGGTTAATGGAATCTTCTTATAGCCAGATTACCTTCCCAGGATGCTCTTTTTAAGAATTTTCCAGAGACAGTTGATCTGCTGACAATTTCATCTCTCTTTTGTCTAATCTCAGTCAGTTGCTTTCTATTATGATTTCTTCTTTTTTAAAGCTGGTAGATTTTCCTCTAAATGCTGCATATTTATATGTACATTCAGGGTTTGGCTATGTCCTGAGGCTTAATGACATCCTAAATGCCTAGAATTTGGAAAGATACAAGAAAACCAAGAGTACGCTACACAAGAACAAGGCGACATTAATCTTGTGAAGACTGCAAGTCTTCTTCGTCAGAGTGCTGGGGGAGGTGAGGATTTGAGTCATTTACAGGGTCAAATGGTACCTAATCAATACAGTAAATGATTGAGAATGGTGATGATAATGATAGAAATGATGTGCTTCTACAGATGCTGAATCATTTCCATTTTCTTTAGCTTTTAGGTTTAACTTTTTTTTTTTAAATTTTTTTAATATAGCATTTCCCTGTTGGCTCAGATGGTAAAGAACCTTTCTACAATGTGGGAGACCTGGATTTGATCCCTGGTTTGGGACAGTCTCCCTGGAGAAGGGAATGACAACCACTGCAGTATTCGTCCCTGGAAAATTCCATGAACACTAATATATAGTCAATCTATAGAACACAGTAAATTGTTCCAAATTAATGGAACAATTTAAAACAAGCTTCACAAGTTAAAAATCATAATTTGTAGTCATCTAATATTCTCTGAAAGGCCTGTCCAAGTTGAGCATGAAAAATTTTTTATAGTGTGTATATAGTCAAATACCAGTTGGCTTCATGCACTATGAAGTTGTAGTTGGTGATGACATTTATTTGGGGTTTTCCAAAATCTTTTTTTTTTTTTTAACTTATTTATTTTTGCCTGTGCTGGGTCTTTGTTGCTGTGTGGGTTTAGCTGTTCTGTGGTATGTGGGATCTTCCCGGATCAGGGATTGAACCTGGGTCTCCCGCATTGGCAGATGGGTTCTTATCCACTGAGCCACAAGGGAAGCCCCAAAATCTTTTATTCTATAGATAAAGTTAGTTTCTGTGACCACAAGAAGGAGTGGAAATCCCACCTGCTTTTTTTTTTTAATTTTTGTATTCCTCCAATAGGCTTTTTAAACTAATCTATTTATTTATTTATTTATTTATTTATTTATTTATGGCTATTCTGGGTTCTCACTGATGGCACACGCTCTTCTCTAGTTGCAGGGACTGGGGACTACTCTCTAGTTGAGGTGAGCAGCCTTCTTGTTGCTGTGACTTCTCTTGTCTTGGCACTTGGGCTCTAGGGCACACAGCATTCAGTAGTTGTGGCATATGGGCTCCATAGTTGCAGCTCCAAGGCTCTAGAGCACAGGCTTAATAGTCGTGGCTTAGTTGCTCTGCAGCATGTAGGCTCTTCCCGGATTAGTGATCAAACTTGTGTCTTCTGCATTGGCAGGGGAACTCTTCACCACTGAGCCACCAGGGAAGCCCCCCACCTGCTTTTTGAGCTCTGTCCATTCTCATGCCACATTGGAGTGACTTGGTTTGCTGGTTCTTCAAACTGTCAGTTACTTATTTGCAGAATCCACGTCTCTGTAGGAACCTTTGAATAGAGTAGGAAGAAGGTCAGGGCTCAGACATTTATTCTAGACCCTCTTACAGCTCCCTAAGTAATACGGTGTTCTCATCAGAATCATGTTCGCTTTTAAATAATCCTTTCAAATGTTTCAGAGAGCCTGAAGATTTTAACTAATTTTTATCAATTACACATCTTGATTTAAAAAAAAGATGTTTGTATATACATATGTATAATTTGGAAGTTTAAACCCATAGTAAGCCACTCTTAAATAGTAGTCCAAAATTATCCAGGCAAATAATTTTTTTATCAGCCATCTGGTACATAATAATTTGCTAATCTGCCAAAGATTTATGGATTTTACTGCAACAATACTTTCTGTGATGGTAGGGGCTTTATTTCATTATTCTGTTGCAAAATTGCACATTTCTTTTTTCATGGCACGTGTCTGTTCTCATTAACATTGTGGCAGGTGACTCAGTTCATGACATCTATCTGTCACAGAGCTGTTTAAGCCCTTAGGATACTTCAAAGCATCTTCTTGGCTTTTACTCTGCCAGATACAACGTCTATTTTTATTTTGCTTATACTAGGCCCTCACCATATCTTCCTGTGCCCTAAAATTACATGTTCTCATTATTATTCCTAGTGATTTTCTTTACTTGTGCTCACTCTTATGTGATAAGTCTCTTCAGTCATGTCCATCTCGTCAGGACCCTATGAACTGTTCCTCACCAGGCTCTCTGTCCATAAGAATTCTCCAGGCAAGAATACTGGAGTGGGTCACTGTGCTCTCCTCCGTGGGATCTTCCCAATCCACGGACTGAACCAGGGTCTCTGATGTCTCCTGCATTGGCAGGTGGATTCTTTACTGCTAGCAGCACCTGGGAAGTCCCACTAACTCATATAGGTCCTGCCAGTATTTACTGTATTTAATGTTTGGCTGAAAATGATCACAAAGCAACTCATCACCAGGGATTCTCCAGGCAAGTGTTAGTAGAGAGAGCAAAAGTTTCAGTAGAATAAGATGTCCTGATACCCTAGACGTCTTCATTTCCAAGTCTTTGATTCTTGGAGGGGCAAGCAGTAAGTCTAGAATGAGGCCCACCCAACAGTTTGGAACACACACATGCAGATGTAGTGATCCTTTTATTCTATTATTGTGTAACTTGACAGATGAGTTCCAAAGGAAGTACACATCATATATAAAAGGGAATGGGTCAATCTACAGGCAAGGAGCTTGGACTGTAGGAGGAAGAGGCATACTGAACAAGTAACAGCAAGTTATTGAGTGTGCCTGAGAAGAAATGCATGATGTTGTGTGAACCTAAAGAAAGGGACCTAACCTCAAGGGAGAGATGTTTTAAAGAGACCTTAGGAGGAAATGCCCTGCAATCAGGTAGGAGGTCTGAGAGGATAGGGAAGAGATGGCAGAGTGAGTTATAGGTGGAGGCACTAGTGTGGGTAAATCCAACAAGACCACAGAATGTTCACAAAGCATTCTCTACACATGGGGGTTCTCAGTTCATAATTCTTGACTCATCTTCCTTTTAAGATCAAGGCATCTTGTTGAAGATCATTTCCTTGGTTTCAACCTTTGAGATATTATTTGTGCTTAGAATTTTTGAGGAAATAATAAAATATTCCTTCAGCGTCCCAACTCTCCTTAGCACTAAACTAGAGGAACCCAGCATAGTTGACGATGCAACTTTTATAAGCTTAGAAGTGCTTTGCTTTTATGTTATGATTGAAATTAGATGATTCACTGTGACAGGTATTTGAGGCACTGTGCTGAGCTGTTGCTATGAGCAGTACATATTATCTTCTTAGGCTTTAAGGACAGGAAAGAGGTGGAAGGAAGTGCAGACATATCAGACCAGCATGCATATTCTAGGCCGCACATTGATTTTCCTACAGATCTTACTTGCCCAAGTATTTGTTTCTGATAAATATAAAATATGTAGAGAATAGAAAAGGAGCACAGACTCATATCTGTCACTGAGAGCTGTTCATTTTGAAGTTCACTGTTTTGTTTTCATTGTTTTTTTGGAAGACTGGCATCATCCAGATGCTTAGGTCAAGTGAGAGCATAAGTAAGACATTGCTGTGACGTTTGAGTTGATAGGCATAATTCTGACATGTGGAAATAACTGGGAAGGAAACCAAAAAATTGAAATTCAACAGATAAGAGCTTAAAATGAGGATCATGCTGCCTGCTTCAGAATTATTTTATTATATGCCCAGTATTTTTTTTTTTGCCAGATATGCTTTGCATTAAAGAATTTAGGACACAAAAGATAAATCCTTGGAGGTCTCCCAGGACCCAGAGTCTGGCAGGTGGCGGCTCATCTCTTTCAGATGCAGCACATGTTAAATGGAGATCAATTTTAGCAATGATGTGTTCAGAAGTATTCATATGGGTAAAGACATGCTCACCAGAAGACTGAACTAGCTTCTAGTTGTTAGTATCAGCAGGATCATTCAGATAGAGCTTGTTCATACTGTCCATTATACCTTTGTGAAACTGGTTAAACTTTTATTTCCTACAGTTTGCTAAGTGTTTGCTATTCAACAGGGTTGTAAATGCTGCCAGTGTTCTTTCAGTCTATGGGACCTTATAAATCTACATTCATTGGTTTTAAAGCTAACACTACCAGATAGGAGGACCACTCTGATCCCTAATGTTATCAGTCCAACATAAGGACTTTTTTGTTTAATTTGCATCATTTGGATCTGTTGAATATTGGCAGACATAAAATATGACTTTATTTTAGTTAATTTTTATTGTAGTTTAGTTGCTTTATAATGTTGTAATAGTTTCTACTATATAGCAAAGGGAATCACCTACAGGTATATGTAAGTCCCTACTTTTTTGGATTTCATTCCCTTTTAGATCACCACAGGTCATTTGAGTAGAGTTCCCAGAGCTATACACTAGGATATCATTAGTTATCTATTTTATGCTTATGTCAGTTGCTCAGTGCTGTCTGACTCTTTGAGACCCCATGAATGATAGCTCTCCAGGCTCCTCGTCCATGGAATTTCCCAGGCAAGAATAGAGAGGGTGGCCATTTCCTCTTCCATGGCATCTTCCCAACCCAGGGCTTGAACTTGTGTCTTGTGTGTCTCCTTCACTGTAGGGTGATTCTTTACTGCTGAGCCACTGGGGCACAGTATCAGTAGTGTCTGTAAGTCAGTGCCAATTTCCCAATTCATCCCATAACTGCTTTCTCCCTTTGGTGTCCATATGTTTGTTCTCTATATCTGTGTCTCCATCTTTGCTTTGCAAGTAAGATCATTTATACCATTTATTCTATATTCTACCTTAAACTAGTGAGGACTTTGCCACCAAAAAACATTAATTAGCTTCAATACCCACATGAACGTTTTTCTTCCAAGTCATTACATCAGAAAACTACCTTGAACTTTTTTGCAACTCTGGCTTTAAAAGTAGGTCCAGAATCACTTCACAAGCACAGAGTAAAAACAGTGTCATTAGTTTACAACCTTACTTTAGGTATCAATCTTTCTTGGATTTAGGTATAAATCCAAAGAGCGGGCCATTCAACAGGAAGAGCAAACTATTCAGCATATATGGGACACCATGTATTTTTCTCTTAAAATTGAACATCCCCAGCTAAAATCTCTAGCTTAAATATTTACAGACAAAATTCTCTAAAGACAATTGCCAAAGAAATATTCCAAAAATTATTTTAATAACCTCAGTTTCTTAGAGTATTTGAATAAGATACCAAGGTCGTTTCTTCAAAAAGACAACACTCATTTGAGTATTAAGCTGAGATACTTTTGTTAAACCTGCAAATCAAGTAAATGTAAGGTCACCCTGTGTGCATACGTGCTAAGTCACTTCAGTAGTGATTGGCTCTTTGTGACCGTGTGGACTGTAGCCCCTCAGGCTCCTCTGTCCTTGGGATTCTCCAGACAAGAATCCTGGAGTGGGTTGCTGTGCCCTCCTCCAGGGAATTGTCCCAACCTAGTGTTCGAACCTGTGTCTCTTACATCTTCTGCATTGGCAGGTGGGTTCTTGAACCCTAGTGCCACCTGGGAACCCCAGGGCCATGTTAGCCATGTCCTGATAGTCACAAACTCAGCATCTTTTCTCATTTACTTTAGTGAGGAAGATATATTTTATTTTTCAATATGCTCTATATTCTGCACAGTTCATAGTCCATAGATTTAAAATATAAGCTATTACAAAAATCAATTTATGATTTTATATAAATACATCTGTTTGACCCCAATATTTACAATAGTCAGCTTGCTCAAAAGAATAAGATTAATCTTAAAGAGAGGTGTTACAAAGAAAATGAATGCACAAACTCAGCTCTACTTGGCTTAAAAATAGATCTTTCCTCCCAATATCTGGTGGTAACTTGGAGACAGTTCACATCTCTCTTTCTGTCCTTGCATCTGTCATATCCTAACGACAATAGTGACATCTGAAGACAGATTGTTACCACCTTTCAGCGTTTTCAGATCATTCTTAAGAATCCAGATCTGTTAGTGCTCAGTGCTCTCAGCGCATTAGAATGTTCATTTTCCCTTTAATTTTTTTGTTTAGTTTTGTTCTCTTGGACATTATTTTTTTTTAATTATTGTTTTTAGGATCTTTTTTCAAGGTGGGGCAGAGCATGCTGTTCAGTGTGGAGAATGTGATATCTTAGTTCTCCAACCAACAATTAAGACTAAACTTGCTCCCTTGTCTATGAGAGTATTGAGTCCTAACCACTGCAGGAAATTATTTTTAAAAGCATATAGCTAAGTGTGCCAAACTCAGAAGGCAGAGAAGAGCAAGCAATGAAGGAAGAGTTTCATGGTTTCTTTCAGTTTGATAACTTGACTCTTTAAGACATTCATTTTCAAATGTTTACCTGTTTCCTCTTATATTTACCTCTGAATTACTAAATAGTATTTGTGCATATCTGTCACTTTTAGATATTGCACACTGACTTCTATTATGGCAAATTAGTGCTTTAATTACCCTACACCTCACACTTTCCCTCCTCCATTACATTACATATTTTTAATTTTAAGTTGGGGCATAATTAACATGCAACAAAATGCACAGATCTTAAGTGTTTAGTTCATTGAATTTTGACAGCTGTATACTCTTGTGTAACCACCACCCAAAACAAGATAGAGAATATTTTCATCCCTCCAGGGTGTTCTCTCATGGTTCTTACCCACTAATGTTTTCTCCCCCTCCCCTTCAAACACATATGCACCATTATCTAATTTCTAACATCACAGAATAAGTTTGCCTGTATTTAGATTTTGTGTAAGTGGATTCAAGCCATGCTGCCTCTTTTTATAAGATTTCTTTCCCATAACCTAGTTTTTTGAAGGTGGTCCATGTTATTATGTGTGCCAATAATTCATTCATACTTTATTGCTAAGTAGTATACCTTTGGTCACAATGTATTTATCTTTTTTTTTTTTTTTTATTGATGATTATCAGGATTCTTTTCTGAAATTTTTGCTGTTATCAATAAAGCTGCTATGGACATTTTCAAATGGGTTTTTGTTAGCACGTTTATTTTCATATGTTTTATTTCCATATGTTTTCTCATCATATTTATTTTCACTTAAGAATAGAGTTGCTGGGGCTTCCCCTGGTGGTCCAGCGGGTAAGGACACCGCTTTGCAGTGCAAGGGGCGCCGGTTCGATCCCTGGCCTGGGAAGATCCCACGTGCCATGGAGCGGCTGGACGGATGTGTCCAATTACCGAGCCGGAGCTCTGGCGTGCATGCGCCCAGAACCGGTGCTCTGTGACGACAGAGGCCACTGCAATGGGAGGCCCACATGAGCCGAAGAACAAAGATGGATGAAAATAGAGAAATGAAAGACCAATAGAAGCGGCCCGCCCATCCCCCCCCTCCCTCCCCACCCCACCCCCCAAAAAGATAAATAAATACAATAAATGTTTAAAAAAAAAAAAAAAAAGAATAGAATTGTTGGACCAAAGGGGTAGGAGGTACAATGAATTGGGAGATTGAGATTGATGTATATATACTCTCGGTACTGTGTATCAAATAGATAACTACTGAGAACCTACTGTAGAGCACAGGGAACCCTACGCAGTATTCTATGCTGACCTAAATCAGAACAAAATTCAAAAAAGAGTGGATTTATGTATATGCATGGTTGATTCCCTTTGTTGTACAGTAGAAACTAGCACATCATTGCAAAGCAACTATACTCCAATAAAAGTTAATTTAAAAAAAATTAGACTTGCTAGACCATGTGGAACCCCAAAGTAGTTAAAATCAAATACCATTTTATAATCCCCCCAGCAATGTATGAAATCTCTATCCATATTTCTCAATAACTTGCCATTTGATTTTAGACAACATTTATTATCTTTTTACCTGTCATCTATATTCTCTCCAAGTTCCCTTTTACATTTTCTTCCCTCTTTCATGTCAGGTATACTCCTTAAAATTCTAAAATTCAGGCTACCAATTCATACTTTAATCAGAAGCACTAAACATTTTGTCATAAAACATTGTGTTTGTAGGCAGGAAGATTAAGTTATAGGCTTCCATTTCAAACAATTCCATGGCCATTTCTCTTTTGGGGATGTTTCAAAATAATAGCTTCTTTTAGCCTTTACTCTGTTGTGGTTCCAATTCCCCAGGTAGAAATTCTCTTGCCTTCTACTTTGAATTTATTAGTCAGGTTCCCAGGTTTGGATATCAAATGGTTAAAGAAGTATGGAACTCCTCCTGTTCAATTGCAGATTTTATTCAGTCTTTCTGTTTAGTATCTCACACTTCATGCTTCCTCTTCTCTGTACTTGGTGTCCCCAGGTCCAGAGCTTTTCTGGTTTACTTTCTGCACAGGCTACACCTTTTTCACTCCTACCTAGGGTGGCTGAAGACAAATAAATTAACTGTGTTAGAGGAGGGAAAGGAGGGAGCTTGGTGTGCTTAACAGAAAGCTTCAAACAGTTTTCTGCCCCTACCTGACCACAGTTTTCCATAGTACGAGGCTATCTTGGATCTAAGGGGTTAATCATTTGCTTCCTGTAAATGTCTCTAACAAACTTTAGTTTTTGATGGAGGGGAGAGGTTTGGGGAGGAAGGGGGGCGGGCAGGCCATTTCTATTGGTCTTTCATTTATTTATTTTCATCCATCTTTGTTCTTTGGCCCTTGTGGGCCTCCCATCACAGTGGCCTCTGTTGTCGCAGAGCACCGCATCTGGGCACATGCGCTCCAGAGCTCCGGCTCGGTCATTGGGCACATCTGTCCAGCCGCTCTGCGGCACATGGGATCTTCCCAGGCCAGGGATCAAACCGGCGCCCCTTGCAGTGCAAGGCGGTGTCCTTACCCACTGCACCACTAGGGAAGCCCTCTAACACACTTTAGTTTACTCTTCCTCTGATTTGTTAAGTCCTGAACCATCCTCTATACAACTTTTCTCCCATCTTTGGTTGTAGATTTTTCCTCTTTTCATGATTGACAGAGTTAATGTGTGTTCCTTGAATTCTGTGTTTGGAGGGATTAATGTGGTGTTATTTTTTAAAGGACATGGTTTTACCCAAGACTTTCAGATTACTCTGTACTTGAGCCTTAATGGAGATTGATTTAGAGGAAAAATACAGTATTTGCTGATGGAGAGCAAGTGTAGTGTTTCTGAAGAGCTAAATATAATGGGGCCACTCCGTTCACATTCAAGAATACTTAAAAGACTACTTTTAGAAATTTACACAGAGGAGCTTTGTAACTTTAGAATATGGGTGGTATCCAATCCCTTTTCATCTCCAGGATGGTGTTGAGGGTAAAAGTTCAAACAAAGGATTTAGTCACCTTTTAAAATGTAAATGAGCTGCAACATCAGCATAATACACTTCTCCTATCTTTGAAAAATGAAAATAAGTACATTCACAGCATTTCTTTATTCTTTCGAGAAGGATGTTGAAAACCCATAATTGTAGAATTTATTAAGAAAAATAACTAATAAATACTATTAGAGAAGAATACTCAGAAGTTGAAGGATTGCTAGGCAAAGGGTCTTATTTTTAGACTCTATCTTGGAAGGACATCAGAGCTGTCATTCACTGTAAAAAAAAATAACAAAAATCAAATTTACTATTGGTGTGCTTAACAGAAAGCTTCAAACAGTTTTCTGCCCCTACCTGACCACAGTTTTCCATAGTACGAGGCTATCTTGGATCTAAGGGGTTAATCATTTGCTTCCTGTAAATGTCTCTAACAAACTTTAGTTTTTGATGGAGGGGAGAGGTTTGGGGAGGAAGGGGGGCGGGCAGGCCATTTCTATTGGTCTTTCATTTATTTATTTTCATCCATCTTTGTTCTTTGGCCCTTGTGGGCCTCCCATCACAGTGGCCTCTGTTGTCGCAGAGCACCGCATCTGGGCACATGCGCTCCAGAGCTCCGGCTCGGTCATTGGGCACATCTGTCCAGCCGCTCTGCGGCACATGGGATCTTCCCAGGCCAGGGATCAAACCGGCGCCCCTTGCAGTGCAAGGCGGTGTCCTTACCCACTGCACCACTAGGGAAGCCCTCTAACACACTTTAGTTTACTCTTCCTCTGATTTGTTAAGTCCTGAACCATCCTCTATACAACTTTTCTCCCATCTTTGGTTGTAGATTTTTCCTCTTTTCATGATTGACAGAGTTAATGTGTGTTCCTTGAATTCTGTGTTTGGAGGGATTAATGTGGTGTTATTTTTTAAAGGACATGGTTTTACCCAAGACTTTCAGATTACTCTGTACTTGAGCCTTAATGGAGATTGATTTAGAGGAAAAATACAGTATTTGCTGATGGAGAGCAAGTGTAGTGTTTCTGAAGAGCTAAATATAATGGGGCCACTCCGTTCACATTCAAGAATACTTAAAAGACTACTTTTAGAAATTTACACAGAGGAGCTTTGTAACTTTAGAATATGGGTGGTATCCAATCCCTTTTCATCTCCAGGATGGTGTTGAGGGTAAAAGTTCAAACAAAGGATTTAGTCACCTTTTAAAATGTAAATGAGCTGCAACATCAGCATAATACACTTCTCCTATCTTTGAAAAAATGAAAATAAGTACATTCACAGCATTTCTTTATTCTTTCGAGAAGGATGTTGAAAACCCATAATTGTAGAATTTATTAAGAAAAATAACTAATAAATACTATTAGAGAAGAATACTCAGAAGTTGAAGGATTGCTAGGCAAAGGGTCTTATTTTTAGACTCTATCTTGGAAGGACATCAGAGCTGTCATTCACTGACAAAGATAAGAACAAGTTATAAATTAAGCACACTGGCAACAACAGGGAAAATCCAAGCTAACAAATTATTGACGTTGCAGGAGTCAACCAAGGAAGGATGTGCAAAACAGACACTTGTATGATCTGGCTGCATGTATGATTATTGATAAGTAGAATCAAAGGGAAAATTTCCCCCAAGTCTCATTCAACATATATAATCAAGAATCTCTGACATGCTCGTCACTATGTGGGCCAACAAGAAACAGGAGTACACCCATGATTTCAAGAAAGATTAGATTTTAGAGGCAGATTCAAAAAGAAGTCATAAATGCATTGATATCTGTATGTGTATCTCTTTGTGTGCTCTCTGCACACATACACATGTGCTTAGTTGGATTCCACTCTTTGTAATCCCATGGACTGTGCCAGTCAAGTTTCTCTGTCCATGGCATTTCCCAAGCAAGAATACCAGCATAGGTTGCCATTTCCTACTCAAGGGTATCTCCCCAACCCGGGGAATAAACCCATATCTCTTGTGTCTCCTGCTGCTGAGTGTCAGTTAAGTGATGCAAATGGTAAGAGCTATCAGTTCCATAGAGACAAAGTGATACTTTGGTGGAGAATGGGGTCTACATAGGAGAATCAGCATTTGCCATTACTCTTAAAAATGAATCGACATGAATCAAAATGAATGTTCTATGTTTTGTAGTCTGTTAAGGAACTTGAAAACATGGTATCATTGTCTCTGAGTTATTATATTGTGTGTGTGTATATATATATATATATATGTGTATATATATATATATATCGGCTGAGATAAAGAAACATGCAGTTCATCACTGTCTAGTAGAGAACAAGTTTTTTTAGATACTTTTCTGTGAAAGTGTGTCTTCTTCCCATACTAATGCGCATATGTGCTCATCTTTGGCAGCATGATCACAAAGATGAAGACTTCAGGCAGTTGGAAACAGTATCATACTCAGGTTTTATATTTTTTAATACATTTCTCAGGAACAAATCAAACTCGAGGAGGAGTGTAACGAGTGAGGTGATGATAAGGAAAACATCCCTGATTTAAAGCTTTGACCAGGTTTCTTTGAATAGTCACCATGGCCCATTTCAAGCTACCACCTTGAGGTTACTGAGTTCCTGACAGGGGGAGAGTTGACCACAACTGGCTCTCCTGAGGTGGTGATGCCGGCTTGCTTAAAGCCCTTGGATGTTCAGAGTCCATGCAGAGGAATGTGGGCAGGGATGACGTCAACATGTAAAGGTTTCTTTTTCAAGTCTAATCCTTACTCGGTCTATCATTTTTCCTTCTCAGATAGGTAGCTATAGTGACAGCATGATTAAAGTCAAGATACTTTATCCCAATATGTATCTTGTTCATTTAGGCTGTCAAAGGCAATTTAGTTTGTTATTGATAGCAGTGGCACCTTGTTGCTTGAGTAAGCACACGGCAGGGATGTGAAGCGCAGAGAGAGGTGACAGGAGCTGAAGTCAGCGCAGGTGTGGTACAGCTGTTTATTATTGACTCACTTCTGATAAAAGCCTGTCATTCCAAGGTTCCTCTTTTGAAAATAGGGAGAGTTCTTCTAACATTCTCCATTGGTCGGTAAGGAAGAACCCTTAGTTACATCACGCTTAAGATCATGCCAAGGTCAAATTCTTGCTATGATACTTCATTTCCTTTAGTGGGTCTGGGGCAACCCTTGCAGAGCGGGCCACAGGTCCTCAGTGTCTCCATCTTAGGAGGGCATGTGAGCACTACTGCTCGACAAATCGGATTGTTCCTGCTGTTTAGTCGCTCAGCCGTGTCCAACTCTTGGTGACCCCATGGACTGTAGCCTGCCAGGCTCCTCTGTCCATGGCATTTCCCAGGCAAGAATACTGGAGTGTTGCCACTATCTATTCCAGGGGGTCCTTTCGACCCAAGCATCAAACCCATGTTGCCTGCATCTCCTGCAGTGGCTGGGGGATTCTGGGTTAGTTTTTTGGGGGGTGGTGAGGAGAGGGGAGCGGGCGGGCCACTTCTATTGGTCTTTCATTTGTTTATTTTCATCCGTCTTTGTTCTTTGGCCCCTGTGGACCTCCCATTGCAGTGGCCTCTGTTGTCGCAGAGCGCCGGCTCTGGGCGCATGCGCGCCAGAGCTCCGGCTCGGTCATTGGACACATCGGTCCAGCCGCTCCGCGGCACGTGGAATCTTCCCAGGCCAGGGATCAAACCGGCGCCCCTTGCACTGCAAGGCGGTGTCCTTACCCACTGGGCCACCAGGGAAGCCCTGGTCGGGGGATTCTTTATCACAGAAAAGTGAAAGTGAAGTTGCTCAGTCTTGTGGGCAGGGATGACGTCAACATGTAAAGGTTTCTTTTCAAGTCTAATACTTACTCGGTCTATCATTTTTCCTTCTCAGATAGGTAGCTATAGTGACAGCATGATTAAAGTCAAGATACTTTATCCCAATATGTATCTTGTTCATTTAGGCTGTCAAAGGCAATTTAGTTTGTTATTGATAGCAGTGGCACCTTGTTGCTTGAGTAAGCACACGGCAGGGATGTGAAGCGCAGAGAGAGGTGACAGGAGCTGAAGTCAGCGCAGGTGTGGTACAGCTGTTTATTATTGACTCACTTCTGATAAAAGCCTGTCATTCCAAGGTTCCTCTTTTGAAAATAGGAGAGTTCTTCTAACATTCTCCATTGGTCGGTAAGGAAGAACCCTTAGTTACATCACGCTTAAGATCATGCCAAGGTCAAATTCTTGCTATGATACTTCATTTCCTTTAGTGGGTCTGGGGCAACCCTTGCAGAGCGGGCCACAGGTCCTCAGTGTCTCCATCTTAGGAGGGCATGTGAGCACTACTGCTCGACAAATCGGATTGTTCCTGCTGTTTAGTCGCTCAGCCGTGTCCAACTCTTGGTGACCCCATGGACTGTAGCCTGCCAGGCTCCTCTGTCCATGGCATTTCCCAGGCAAGAATACTGGAGTGTTGCCACTATCTATTCCAGGGGGTCCTTTCGACCCAAGCATCAAACCCATGTTGCCTGCATCTCCTGCAGTGGCTGGGGGATTCTGGGTTAGTTTTTTGGGGGGTGGTGAGGAGAGGGGAGCGGGCGGGCCACTTCTATTGGTCTTTCATTTGTTTATTTTCATCCGTCTTTGTTCTTTGGCCCCTGTGGACCTCCCATTGCAGTGGCCTCTGTTGTCGCAGAGCGCCGGCTCTGGGCGCATGCGCGCCAGAGCTCCGGCTCGGTCATTGGACACATCGGTCCAGCCGCTCCGCGGCACGTGGAATCTTCCCAGGCCAGGGATCAAACCGGCGCCCCTTGCACTGCAAGGCGGTGTCCTTACCCACTGGGCCACCAGGGAAGCCCTGGTCGGGGGATTCTTTATCACAGAAAAGTGAAAGTGAAGTTGCTCAGTCTTATCCAACTCTTTGTTAGCCATGGATGAGCCCTGGAATTCTCCAGCAAGAATACTGGAGTGGGTAGCCTATCCCTTCTCTGGGGGATATTCCCAACTCAGGGAGTGAAACCAGGTCTCCTGCATTGCAGGCTGATCCTTTACCAGTTGAGCTATAGGGAAATCCCTTTGTCACTGAGCCACCTGGAAAGCTGGGACAGATCATCTGTTTACCCATGAATGTGTGCAACAGAATAATCAAATAGTGAGTGATCATCTCATTAGAGCCTGTTTCACCAAAAGTCAAACAAGATCCAGTACTGACTGACTTCTATGTTTCCACGTCTCCAGGCATCTAATTGTCCTCTTAGCTACCACATGCTTGTTACTGTTTTCCTGTTGTCTCATGGGTTGCTACTGTGCTGTCAGCCATCACATCTGGCAGATCCTGGACCAAAGTACAGCCCCACGTTACCCTTGCTGTTGCCCAGGAAACTCTTCGGGAGCCCCCAAGCCATCCCGGATATTATACCGCTCATACTACTATATCTGAATTCAATGCCAATGTATTCAAGAAAATGTGATGTATAAATGCTATAAAGTCACACTATCATTGAGACTTTAGTGTAAAATCCAGGCACTGTTTAGCCCTTTTCCTTGCATTACTTTTTTTTTTTGCTGAGAGCCCTTTGTAGAAGATTCAGCAGTGAGGCCTCAGGGTTGCAGACCCTATACACCTACTGTTTGTCCACATGTGAAACTTCTTCCTTCTCTGAGAATATTGTTTCTTCTCCAATATTCTGTGTTGAGAATACACCACTTAATAAGATGACCCCCCACACACACCATCCGCTAGGTCACACAGATCTTACAAACATTGCAGAAGAGATGAGAGAAAGCAATTTCTGAATGAACTAGAGCTCCGTTTCACTTTCTTTCTTTCCAGTTTCTAAAGGCAACAGAAGGACATTCTGGTTTTAGAGTCACTGCCCTACAGTGTCTGTTTCTGAAAATCCACAAATAGGAAACCACCCATTCAAGAGAAATCTAGATAATCCAGAGGTCAGGGATGCAGCCACAGTACCAGTGATGAAGAGCTGGGGGAAAGGACTAAAATTCAGAGTTCATCTGCTTCAGTCAGGGATGAATGTGACTTGAGATGGAAAGAATAGTAAAGAGGAAAGGTCACACATAGTCTCAGAGAACAAGAGACCATGTTTGTGAAGTACCAGCTAGATTAATAGTCAGGCAAGGCAGATGGCGTGAGCTGTTAAGAAAGTGTTTATTATCAGCCAATTATACACAGAAATCGGAGGTGGCAAGTTTAGGCTGCCTGTCTCTTTCGAGTATCTGCATTGGAAAGGTGTGTCTACAGTGAATGATATTTTGCTGCGCTGTAAGCCTATTCAAATATTAGCATATGTGTTGACAAGGCAAAGGTGTGTTAAATATCTGTGTAGATAGCCCTAATAAAGCAGGACATACACTTAATTACTGTCATTTAATGGTAGATTTTTTACTTTAATTTTAGTTTTATATAATCTAAGCTTTACCTAAGTAAATAATAATGAAATAGTATTTACATACTGAGGATTCAGACCCTGTACGCTTGCAATTTCAGCTCTCAGTCTGAATGTATAAGCATATATAAATAATACACATGCCTTTCATGAGTATCACATTACTAGAGCTTTACACTCCTGAAATATGGACAAGATTTGTTTGCAAGTCATCGGAGATACAGAGATCTACAGAGCTACCTTGAGTGACCCATTTTCTACACACAAATCTGGATTTCACTTATCCCATTGGTATATCAAAATCTAAGGGCCCAATGAATGGCTTATCTCTTAGTTCAGGATTTGACTCTAGGGTGAGAAGACTATTGTTAAAAGAAATTATTTTTTTGGCACTTTTGAATGTGTTGATGTTTTCTCATAATGATTTACTCTATGCATGTACCTGACCTAAAGGTATCCAAGGTATTAAACCTAGTTTCTGGCCCTGTGACTAGCAGTGGGCTTGCAGGAAAAAGAGTGACGTTCTCCATTGGCAAATGTAAATGACATTTGCAAGCATGCAAGACAACACTGAAAATCCTGTTTCCTGGCAGCTGATTCTTACTCCTTCACATCATTGTTGCCTCTGTTGTCAGTTCCTCAAGGCCCTTCTTCAGCATCAGTGCGGGGTTGTTAGGAGCTTGATCATTAGGAAACATGAGTGACAAGGAAAGCAACACCAGGGACCCATAATTGCTGGAAATTCTCATTCATTTGTTCTTACTGGTTGAGGACACATTTACGTAATGGCTTCTCCAAGTCTGTATGTTTACCCCGCATGTTGCATGCTCCTCTGCTTATCAGCATATTCTGTTGAAACAAAAGCTCTGTCATTCCCTGATTTTCCTGAGCTGAATTTCTTTGGTTGTGGAACTTGTGGAGGAGGGGCCAGATAAGAAGAAAAAAAGAAAACTTCCAAAGATGTTATAACTTGGCGACCTTAAGCTCATGAAATAAGAGTAAGGGAAAGATGCAAAAAGAATTTGGGATACCAGGTTTCATCGTACAAAGTCCTCTTTCATTCGAGTTTGTGAATTAAAGGTCATATGGCAAAAATGCCAGCTAAGATGTCATGTTTATTTTATGATGAAGACAGTGCAGTACGAGGTTTTGATTTTGACCCTGCTTGTTTCAAGTCTGGTTAAAATTCTTTAGGGGTGTAGGAATCATGTTTCGTGTCTCTGGTCATTTTTAATCCATTTTCCTCTTTGGATGCAGGTGCAGTGAGGAGTACTGCCCTGTAGAGCTGAGAGATGCTTTCAGCTGGGCAGTTTTGTGCATTTCTTTTCTCCCTTAAACGTCCCCAAAGCTCTTGCATTTATTTATATTTGTTAGCTTGCGTGCATAGAGGGAAATAATAATCAGCAATTCAAAAAATGGCTGAATGGAGTGACAGGTTCTCATTTCCTAAGGGAATATTTGAGGGTGATTGAATTGCTCTCCATCTACAAGCCATTTTTTTACACCCATTTCTACTTGACTAATTGATTATGACAGGTGTCACCTAAGCTCTGGTGCTCAATCTGGCCCAATGCTAGAACAGAGGTAGAGTAAGCAAGCTCTGTTGATGAAATAGAAAAACTACTCATAGGCATTTTTCTTATTGATTTTTCCAGTATGTGATGTCAGTTAATTACTGAGAGCTATTCACTGCATAAATGTAGGCAGTCATTATGACTGTATTTTCAGTCAATTTTTCTTTCTCGACAAACATGATCAGTGAATTGTTCCTTTTGAGCCAAACAGAAATTGAACTATCTGTGGTTGTAAAACATATGGAAGTACTAGATATGAATATATGCCCATAAAGAGTAAAACTCCCTATAATATAGGTACAGGTGTGTCTGTGTGAGCAAAAAAGCAGCAACACACTTAATTGCCATGCTGTGAAGTTGTATTCGTTAGGCTAAAAAAGAGGTTTGTAAGATATGGAATTTTAAGTGGGCTACTTTTTCAATTTCACAACATGAGCAAAGAATTTTAATACTACGCTTTATATGAGTGAAAAGGGGGCATGAGGAAGCTTTAGGGTTAACAGGATCCATTTACTGATGCTAATAGCAGTTTCTGGGTGTATACATGTGTCATATTTGTGAATCTCATTAAATTGTATACTTCAAATGGATATAGTTTATTGAACAGAAATCAGACCTCAATAAAGTATTTTTTAGTCAGAAAAAATTTTACCTCATTATTCAAGCATTATTTGGAGAATTATCATAGACCTACCATGTCTCTGTGGTGGTTGTTGTTCAGTCAGTAAGTTGTGTCTGACTCTTGACCCTGCTTGTTTCAAGTCTGGTTAAAATTCTTTAGGGTGTAGAGAATCATGTTTCGTGTCTCTGGTCATTTTTAATCCATTTTCCTCTTTGGATGCAGGTGCAGTGAGGAGTACTGCCCTGTAGAGCTGAGAGATGCTTTCAGCTGGGCAGTTTTGTGCATTTCTTTTCTCCCTTAAACGTCCCCAAAGCTCTTGCATTTATTTATATTTGTTAGCTTGCGTGCATAGAGGGAAATAATAATCAGCAATTCAAAAAATGGCTGAATGGAGTGACAGGTTCTCATTTCCTAAGGGAATATTTGAGGGTGATTGAATTGCTCTCCATCTACAAGCCATTTTTTTACACCCATTTCTACTTGACTAATTGATTATGACAGGTGTCACCTAAGCTCTGGTGCTCAATCTGGCCCAATGCTAGAACAGAGGTAGAGTAAGCAAGCTCTGTTGATGAAATAGAAAAACTACTCATAGGCATTTTTCTTATTGATTTTTCCAGTATGTGATGTCAGTTAATTACTGAGAGCTATTCACTGCATAAATGTAGGCAGTCATTATGACTGTATTTTCAGTCAATTTTTCTTTCTCGACAAACATGATCAGTGAATTGTTCCTTTTGAGCCAAACAGAAATTGAACTATCTGTGGTTGTAAAACATATGGAAGTACTAGATATGAATATATGCCCATAAAGAGTAAAACTCCCTATAATATAGGTACAGGTGTGTCTGTGTGAGCAAAAAAGCAGCAACACACTTAATTGCCATGCTGTGAAGTTGTATTCGTTAGGCTAAAAGAGAGGTTTGTAAGATATGGAATTTTAAGTGGGCTACTTTTTCAATTTCACAACATGAGCAAAGAATTTTAATACTACGCTTTATATGAGTGAAAAGGGGGCATGAGGAAGCTTTAGGGTTAACAGGATCCATTTACTGATGCTAATAGCAGTTTCTGGGTGTATACATGTGTCATATTTGTGAATCTCATTAAATTGTATACTTCAAATGGATATAGTTTATTGAACAGAAATCAGACCTCAATAAAGTATTTTTTAGTCAGAAAAAATTTTACCTCATTATTCAAGCATTATTTGGAGAATTATCATAGACCTACCATGTCTCTGTGGTGGTTGTTGTTCAGTCAGTAAGTTGTGTCTGACTCTTCACCACCCCTCGTATTTCACTGTACCAGATTTCCCTGTCCTTCCCTATCTCCCAGAGTTTGCTCAAACTCGTGTCCATTGGGTCATTGATGCTATCCAACCATCTCATCCTCTGTCACTCCCTTCTCCTTTGCCTTCAGTCTTTCTGAGCATCGGAGTCTTTTCCAATGAGTCAGTTCTTTGCATCAAGTGGCCAGAGTATTGGAGCATCAGCTTCAACATCAGTCCTTCCAATGATTAGGTGGATTTGCTTTAGTGTTGACTGGTTTGATTTCCCTGCCATTGGAGGGACTCTCAAGAGTATTCTCCAGCACGTCAATTCAAAAGCAACTTGTCTCTAGTAATATTAAATCCTTTGTGCATATAAACCAAAAGTACATTTTTCTCAGAATATACTCTTAGGAGGAATTGATAATATCCATGACATATGTTGAATGTTCAGGCTGAAAGTGCTATCCTGAAGAAAAATGAGACATTCTCCAGTGGGCTTGGTAATCTCCACTTTCCTAGGAAAAAGAGTAATAAATGAGCTTTTGGAAGTTTCTCATGTCGACTCACATAATAATTGCTGTAATAATTTTCTATAAAATATAAAATAAAATATAAAATATATAAAATATTACCACAAACTTAGCAACTTAAAATCACATGCATCCATTACCTCGCAGTAATGGTCAGGAGTCAAAGCACAGCTTTGTTGAGTTTTCTACCTCAGGGTCTGACTAGGGTAAATCCCAAATGTTTGTCTTCTAGAGGTCTCATCAGGAGTTTGATTGGAGAATCACCCATTTCCATGCTCCAGTATTGTTGGCAGAACCTTTCTGTGGCTCTAGGAGCAAGGGCCCCATCTCCTTACTTCTCATTACCCAGTGGAAGTTAATTCCTTCAAGTCCATCGGAAGACCTTTTCCTTTCAGTCTGCTAAGACAGAGCTTGATAAAATTTTACCTAATAGTGGAAGTGGCTCGGTGGTAAAGAATCTGCTTGCCAGTTCAGGAGACAGAGCAGATACAGGTTCAATCCCTGAGTCTAGAAGATCGCCTGAAGGAGGAAATGGCAGCCCACTCCAGTGTTCTTGCCTGAGATGTACCATGGACAGAGGAGCCTGGTGGACTACAGTTCATGGGGTGGCAAAGAGTCAGACACAACTGCATGCACACAATCATGAGGACTCCATCAGCTTTGTCATATAATTTAAGGGTGTGCCTGCCTCAGCAATTCTGCCATATTCTGTTGATTAGAAGTCCAACTGTGTTCAGGGGTACATGCAGTCATCTTAAGTCGTGTGGGTCATCGTAGGGAATTATATCCACCATAGTTGTTTTACAGAGGGCACCTGAAATTAATAATTCTTTAGTAATATATTTAAATAAATAAGTAGTACATCTTTAAGCTTATAAATATATATTTCAGAACACTTTAAGTAGTTGTTGCATTGAGTGCTAAGTCACTACAGTCGTGTCCAACTCTTTGAGATCATATGGACTGTAGGCTGCCAGGCTCCTCTATGTATGGGATTCTCCAGACAAGAATACTGGAGCTGTTTCCTAGGCCCTTATCCAGAGGATCTTACCACCCAGGGGTCTCTTAGGTTTCCTGCATTGGCAGATGAGTTCTTTATAACTAGTGCCACCTGGCAAGTCCCAATTTAAGCAGAGTATGATTTGATTTTAAATAACAGGATTATTAGTACATTTAAAACTTGATTTAATTTATATTGGTTTGATTTTTATACAAAACCTCATAGGCATTGTACAGAATCAGGCATATCCTTACAGGCTGCATCAGGGCCTGAAAGAGTTAATGTATTTCTCAGACATTGTCAATTTCCTTCTTTCTCAGCCATAAAATAAGACCTATAATTTGCAAAATGAATCTGCATTCTTGTGCAGTGACTGAATGAAAAAACTGAGTATTTTAATAATTAGCTATTCAATTATCTTATGGTTGCCTACTGTTCCTAAAATCAAAAACATAATATAAAATAACATAGATCATAATATTAGTTACAGATGTCAGTTTCCTCCATTTTTTCTGAAGAAAAGGTGTTAATGAATTACTCTAGACTGATTTCTGACATAATTGCAAGGATTGTACAATATCTCATTCTACATTTTCTGCCAGCAAATTAGCATCTGTGATTCATACAGTGGGAACTTTCTTAATTTCATCATGGACTAAATACACGTTGCTCAGGTTTTCAAAATAACAGGTGGCTATATACCTTCTAGACTGAAAAGAATTTATAATTCTGTTGTTGAATTAGTGAATATTTCAAAGATGACACTAACCACATGCCTGTGGGTTCTGAGCAAAATAAGGCTGTGATGCTGACAAGCTACTAAATACTGCAAATGCATCTTAAGTCGTGTGGGTCATAGATATATAATATTTTTACAGAGGGCACCTGAAATTAATAATTCTTTAGTAATATATTTAAATAAATAAGTAGTACATCTTTAAGCTTATAAATATATATTTCAGAACACTTTAAGTAGTTGTTGCATTGAGTGCTAAGTCACTACAGTCGTGTCCAACTCTTTGAGATCATATGGACTGTAGGCTGCCAGGCTCCTCTATGTATGGGATTCTCCAGACAAGAATACTGGAGCTGTTTCCTAGGCCCTTATCCAGAGGATCTTACCACCCAGGGGTCTCTTAGGTTTCCTGCATTGGCAGATGAGTTCTTTATAACTAGTGCCACCTGGCAAGTCCCAATTTAAGCAGAGTATGATTTGATTTTAAATAACAGGATTATTAGTACATTTAAAACTTGATTTAATTTATATTGGTTTGATTTTTATACAAAACCTCATAGGCATTGTACAGAATCAGGCATATCCTTACAGGCTGCATCAGGGCCTGAAAGAGTTAATGTATTTCTCAGACATTGTCAATTTCCTTCTTTCTCAGCCATAAAATAAGACCTATAATTTGCAAAATGAATCTGCATTCTTGTGCAGTGACTGAATGAAAAACTGAGTATTTTAATAATTAGCTATTCAATTATCTTATGGTTGCCTACTGTTCCTAAAATCAAAAACATAATATAAAATAACATAGATCATAATATTAGTTACAGATGTCAGTTTCCTCCATTTTTTCTGAAGAAAAGGTGTTAATGAATTACTCTAGACTGATTTCTGACATAATTGCAAGGATTGTACAATATCTCATTCTACATTTTCTGCCAGCAAATTAGCATCTGTGATTCATACAGTGGGAACTTTCTTAATTTCATCATGGACTAAATACACGTTGCTCAGGTTTTCAAAATAACAGGTGGCTATATACCTTCTAGACTGAAAAGAATTTATAATTCTGTTGTTGAATTAGTGAATATTTCAAAGATGACACTAACCACATGCCTGTGGGTTCTGAGCAAAATAAGGCTGTGATGCTGACAAGCTACTAAATACTGCAAATGCATCAATAATTTCCACCTAAGAAATATGATTTTTAATAATTTTAGCTCCTTTTTTCCTATGTAATATAAATTCTTTCATGACAAGTACAGAAATCATAGCACTTAATATTTATTTTCAAATACCGGGAAGGCAGCAAAAAATGGTGTCAGTGTTTGTAATATTCTCTGTACTTGCACAGACTATGTGGTATCGATAGCAGCCAAGAGCTGTGGTTTGTAGACATTCTCTCCCACATTACCAGTTACCTTAGTATTTTCCTGAACCTCTCATGATGCAAAATTACAGTAGAACCCACTTATTATGCCCTCTGATTTTAACAGTGCCTGACAAATAGTGATCACTCAAAAAACAGGTATGAGGGACTTCCCTGGTGGTCCAGTGGTTAAGACTTCACCTTCCAGTAAAGGGGTTGATCCCTGGTCAGGAAGCTATGGTTCCACATGCCTAGTAGCCAAAAAAAACAGAATATAAGACAACAGAAGCAGTATTATAACAAATTCAATAAAGACATAAATCATTTAAAGAGAAATGTGATGATACAATTTTTTTATCACAATAAACCATTACTGGCTGTTGTTTATATCATTTTCCAGCCTAAATTGTAGATAAAAAGTAGCAGTGTGAAGGAATTCCCTAGTGGTACAATGGTCAGGACTCTATGCTTTCACTGCCAAGGGTCCAGATTTGGTCTGTTGTAGGGAAACAGAATCCACAAGCTATGCAATGCATCCACAAAAATAACAGAGATCATAATATTAGTTACAGATGTCAGTTTCCTCCATTTTTTCTGAAGAAAAGGTGTTAATGAATTACTCTAGACTGATTTCTGACATAATTGCAAGGATTGTACAATATCTCATTCTACATTTTCTGCCAGCAAATTAGCATCTGTGATTCATACAGTGGGAACTTTCTTAATTTCATCATGGACTAAATACACGTTGCTCAGGTTTTCAAAATAACAGGTGGCTATATACCTTCTAGACTGAAAAGAATTTATAATTCTGTTGTTGAATTAGTGAATATTTCAAAGATGACACTAACCACATGCCTGTGGGTTCTGAGCAAAATAAGGCTGTGATGCTGACAAGCTACTAAATACTGCAAATGCATCAATAATTTCCACCTAAGAAATATGATTTTTAATAATTTTAGCTCCTTTTTTCCTATGTAATATAAATTCTTTCATGACAAGTACAGAAATCATAGCACTTAATATTTATTTTCAAATACCGGGAAGGCAGCAAAAAATGGTGTCAGTGTTTGTAATATTCTCTGTACTTGCACAGACTATGTGGTATCGATAGCAGCCAAGAGCTGTGGTTTGTAGACATTCTCTCCCACATTACCAGTTACCTTAGTATTTTCCTGAACCTCTCATGATGCAAAATTACAGTAGAACCCACTTATTATGCCCTCTGATTTTAACAGTGCCTGACAAATAGTGATCACTCAAAAAACAGGTATGAGGGACTTCCCTGGTGGTCCAGTGGTTAAGACTTCACCTTCCAGTAAAGGGGTTGATCCCTGGTCAGGAAGCTATGGTTCCACATGCCTAGTAGCCAAAAAAAACAGAATATAAGACAACAGAAGCAGTATTATAACAAATTCAATAAAGACATAAATCATTTAAAGAGAAATGTGATGATACAATTTTTTTATCACAATAAACCATTACTGGCTGTTGTTTATATCATTTTCCAGCCTAAATTGTAGATAAAAAGTAGCAGTGTGAAGGAATTCCCTAGTGGTACAATGGTCAGGACTCTATGCTTTCACTGCCAAGGGTCCAGATTTGGTCTGTTGTAGGGAAACAGAATCCACAAGCTATGCAATGCATCCACAAAAAAGAAAGAAAGAAGGAAAAACAGAGAGAGAGAAAAAGAACACAACAGTGTGTTATTTCTAATTATGCAGCTTTCTTCAAGGAACAGGAAGTCATTTGGACTCATTCTACCTCAATGGAAGAGGCCGTGGATGTTCATATTATTACGCTTATCTTGAAAGTGAAGAAATAGAAGCAAAGAAAGATTAAAGTGTTTGGCCATTGGAGTACACTGGTGAAATTGGCATTCCTAGGCACTGTCTTGTGACCTAATTCTGTGTTATTTTGTCCTCTTGGGCACCTCTTTTATTTAACAGAAGCGTATAGGTGCTGCCTATGAGTCAAGATTTATTGTGTGTGCTTTTCAATATTCACTTGCTTGACTTTCAAGGCCATCTTAGGAGGTTAAGTACTACTGTTCCATTGACCATGTGGAGGTGAGGAAACTGAGACTCAGGGAGGTGAGGCCATTTGTTTGATGACACCTGTCTATGATGTGGGAGAAGGGATGTGGGTCTGGAATCTATATATGATTTTTTGCTTGGAAGAATATTTGCTGGTGAAAAAAAATATGAGGTTTATTATATTTATTTTCTTTGACTTTCTCAAATAACAAATTATGGTTAGACAGGAAGAGCAGAATTGACCCATGTATGCCCCCCACCCCAACACCAAGAGACCCCAGTAAAATAGCCAGTATACACAGGTGGATCCCCAGAATAGGACCCCCAAGATCAATATTCATAGAGCTCATATAGACTCATGGAGATAAAGCAACTTTTAAGGGTATCTTTTAAGGGTCAAACCATAGCTTCTATGGGAGTTTTAGAAGGCTCTGCAGGAACGCTTACAACCTAAAAAAATCTGGAAGTTGTGCCTTTAAGACCACAGAAGAGTTACTGGAAATGTCCTTATCACCATGTAAAGTGCCAGACCTGGTATTTCACACACAAACCCCACTTGCGTCTCAGCAGTAGGCCTTAACCTAAATTAACCAGAGAAATACATGAGCCCTTTCTGGAATCTGTATTTAATCATTATTCTGTGCTGCCTTTCATTCTCAGATGTGACTTGTCCCAGTTCCCCCCACCCCCCAGATCAAAAACATATCAAATAGTGCCTGATCTCCCTGTGCTGTGATCACTAGAGCTTCTACTCTGCTTAACATATTGAATCAAAAGAGGGTACAACTGTATGTGTTCCAAGAGAGAAGAGAGTTGTCTTGCCTAGTACATTTTCACCCCCTAGTACAGAGCCTGATATGTGGCAGGTGATCAGCAAACATATGTTGAATGAATAAACCATCAGATGAGAATGCATACGTGTATGAATGAGGTATGTCCCTTGTTTGAAGGGAGCATTTAGTCTATGGAAACAAACTGTAATTCACATGAATAGAAGGTTTTATGTCTTTTTATTCCTTTAAGAGTCTTTAAGGAAACTTTCCACATAGAAAACTATTTCAGTCTGGGTGAAACAGATTTGATCAGTTTTAAAATATATATTAAGTACTACTGTTCCATTGACCATGTGGAGGTGAGGAAACTGAGACTCAGGGAGGTGAGGCCATTTGTTTGATGACACCTGTCTATGATGTGGGAGAAGGGATGTGGGTCTGGAATCTATATATGATTTTTTGCTTGGAAGAATATTTGCTGGTGAAAAAAAATATGAGGTTTATTATATTTATTTTCTTTGACTTTCTCAAATAACAAATTATGGTTAGACAGGAAGAGCAGAATTGACCCATGTATGCCCCCCACCCCAACACCAAGAGACCCCAGTAAAATAGCCAGTATACACAGGTGGATCCCCAGAATAGGACCCCCAAGATCAATATTCATAGAGCTCATATAGACTCATGGAGATAAAGCAACTTTTAAGGGTATCTTTTAAGGGTCAAACCATAGCTTCTATGGGAGTTTTAGAAGGCTCTGCAGGAACGCTTACAACCTAAAAAAATCTGGAAGTTGTGCCTTTAAGACCACAGAAGAGTTACTGGAAATGTCCTTATCACCATGTAAAGTGCCAGACCTGGTATTTCACACACAAACCCCACTTGCGTCTCAGCAGTAGGCCTTAACCTAAATTAACCAGAGAAATACATGAGCCCTTTCTGGAATCTGTATTTAATCATTATTCTGTGCTGCCTTTCATTCTCAGATGTGACTTGTCCCAGTTCCCCCCACCCCCCAGATCAAAAACATATCAAATAGTGCCTGATCTCCCTGTGCTGTGATCACTAGAGCTTCTACTCTGCTTAACATATTGAATCAAAAGAGGGTACAACTGTATGTGTTCCAAGAGAGAAGAGAGTTGTCTTGCCTAGTACATTTTCACCCCCTAGTACAGAGCCTGATATGTGGCAGGTGATCAGCAAACATATGTTGAATGAATAAACCATCAGATGAGAATGCATACGTGTATGAATGAGGTATGTCCCTTGTTTGAAGGGAGCATTTAGTCTATGGAAACAAACTGTAATTCACATGAATAGAAGGTTTTATGTCTTTTTATTCCTTTAAGAGTCTTTAAGGAAACTTTCCACATAGAAAACTATTTCAGTCTGGGTGAAACAGATTTGATCAGTTTTAAAATATATATTAGAAAAACATATGCTAAAATTCAAATTCAACAAGCTTTTATCTGCACGGCTCAGCCTCAACCCAGATTCGTTCAGCAGAGGTGAAAATGAATTCTTTCACAGAAATTATCTTGCCATATTTTAGCATGACATTTCCGTATGGGTGGCATTTTTATGAGAGGCAACTGCGAACTAGAATTAAGAATAAAGTGGGGAGGGGGTATTGTTGAAGCTATTTTCATCTTGAATATGCCCTCCAATATAGCAGAATCTAAAAAGATCAATAACATGTTGAGATCAATAGTAAGGATTTCAAGGACAAGTTTTTAATTTCTCATCATAAAAAACAACAGCATGTTTATATTTTTAAAACTCTGGGCCATTCAGTTTTCTCAAAGAAGGAGACAGGGTAGATATCCTCAAGAAAGGAAACTAATATAATCAAGACAGCAGAATGAATTTTCATATAAAGACTAATATATGCTAAGGAAAGAGGAGGAAAGTAGTGTCACCCTATAGTGATGGTGGCAGGTTGGCGGCAGGTTGGGTTGTTGTTTTCCGACTGAAAAGATGAGGTCTGAGAATGGAATTTTATCTGAAGTGTATAAAATTAAGAAAGGTATGAAATGTGGCCATTGATTTATTTAACAAATTCCAGTATCCTACACTCCAAGGATCTCTTCAAATTTAGAAGTGGTTGTTTTAGCATGAGTTATAAATATATTTCATAGCAGATCATAAATTCAGAGTAAAAATGGCACTGGAAGCTCCCAAATATGTCATTATGATAACTTATGGAACTTTTAATGCTTATCTCTAAATTTTACCATTCATATCATGAGGGTTAGTCAAATGCTGATACAGCATGGTCCCTAGTGAAACATCCACCAGAGAAAAACCTGCCAGTCTGGTTACCGAGTTAAGTAGAGCTTCCTTTTGATGGGGTTATTATGGATGAAAATGTTGATAAGAGTGCCTACTGTTTTTTAAATATGCATGTGTATGAATGAGGTATGTCCCTTGTTTGAAGGGAGCATTTAGTCTATGGAAACAAACTGTAATTCACATGAATAGAAGGTTTTATGTCTTTTTATTCCTTTAAGAGTCTTTAAGGAAACTTTCCACATAGAAAACTATTTCAGTCTGGGTGAAACAGATTTGATCAGTTTTAAAATATATATTAGAAAACATATGCTAAAATTCAAATTCAACAAGCTTTTATCTGCACGGCTCAGCCTCAACCCAGATTCGTTCAGCAGAGGTGAAAATGAATTCTTTCACAGAAATTATCTTGCCATATTTTAGCATGACATTTCCGTATGGGTGGCATTTTTATGAGAGGCAACTGCGAACTAGAATTAAGAATAAAGTGGGGAGGGGGTATTGTTGAAGCTATTTTCATCTTGAATATGCCCTCCAATATAGCAGAATCTAAAAAGATCAATAACATGTTGAGATCAATAGTAAGGATTTCAAGGACAAGTTTTTAATTTCTCATCATAAAAAACAACAGCATGTTTATATTTTTAAAACTCTGGGCCATTCAGTTTTCTCAAAGAAGGAGACAGGGTAGATATCCTCAAGAAAGGAAACTAATATAATCAAGACAGCAGAATGAATTTTCATATAAAGACTAATATATGCTAAGGAAAGAGGAGGAAAGTAGTGTCACCCTATAGTGATGGTGGCAGGTTGGCGGCAGGTTGGGTTGTTGTTTTCCGACTGAAAAGATGAGGTCTGAGAATGGAATTTTATCTGAAGTGTATAAAATTAAGAAAGGTATGAAATGTGGCCATTGATTTATTTAACAAATTCCAGTATCCTACACTCCAAGGATCTCTTCAAATTTAGAAGTGGTTGTTTTAGCATGAGTTATAAATATATTTCATAGCAGATCATAAATTCAGAGTAAAAATGGCACTGGAAGCTCCCAAATATGTCATTATGATAACTTATGGAACTTTTAATGCTTATCTCTAAATTTTACCATTCATATCATGAGGGTTAGTCAAATGCTGATACAGCATGGTCCCTAGTGAAACATCCACCAGAGAAAAACCTGCCAGTCTTGTTACCGAGTTAAGTAGAGCTTCCTTTTGATGGGGTTATTATGGAGGAAAATGTTGATAAGAGTGCCTACTGACTTACATTTTCTAAAAAGTATGCAATGACCTGCATACAAAAAGAAAATGAGAAGGTAAGAGAATAGAGGATGTCAACATAGGTATCCTCCAAGACAACAACAAAACTGGACTATGTTTCTGATACAATATACATCAAGTAGAGGACAGACAAAAGTAAATGTGTGAAGTAAAATTCAAACTTATTTGGCACTACCAATCGTCAGAGATGGGGAAATATCTTAGAGGAGAAAGAAGTTAACCAAAGAAGGTTTTACTTATTTGCTGAAATCAAATTACTGTCTTTAGAGGGCACATTATTTTATGTGGAAATTCATCCTGGATTTAGTGATCCATGACATTCTTACTCTGGACCAGCATCATCTATGATATGTGAGTTTTTAGACACATATCTTTACCTGTCTGGATTTCATGGATCCCTCTGGTTACATTCCTACTCTGGACCAGCACTGTCTATGATATGTGAGTTTTTAGACACATACCTTTAACTGTCTGGATTTCGTGGATCCCTCTGGTTATTTAGTCCTTTCATCTGAATCATTAGTATTTAAGTGTTCTCTTTAGTAAATTTGACTGGATGTTTTCTTGACTTCCATCAGTCAGTCCTGTACTCACCAGTTTGCCCCCTCCCTATAGTTAACACATTTGCAAAATGTAAGTCTTCCCATCCGCAATTTTGTTTAAATTTTTTATTGGTGCATAATTGCTTTACAATATTGTGGTGGTTTCTGCCATCCGTCATTATGAATCAGCCGCAGGTATATGTATGTCACCTCCTTCTCAAACCTCTCTCCCACTCCATCCCACCTCATTGGTTGTCACAGAGCTCTGGGTTGAGTTCCCTGTATCACACAGCATATCCTCACTGGTTGTCTATCTTACACCTGAGAGTATACATGTTTCAGTGCTACTCTCTCAGTTCATCCCGCCCTCTTCTTGCCTCACTGTGTCCACAAGTCCATTCTCTATGGCTGTGCCTCCATGGCTGCCCTGCAAATAGGTTCATCAGCACCATCTTTCTAGATTCTACACACATGCATTAATATGCAATCTTTCTCTTTCTCTTTCTGACTTATTTCACTCTTTACAATAGGCTCTAGATACACCCATTTCATTAGGACTGACTCAAGTGCATTTTTTATACCTGAGTAATATTTCCTTGTATATGTATACCACAATGTCTGTATCAATTCATCTGGCTATCTAGGTTGCTTCCATGTCCTAGCTATTTGAAAAATGCCGCAACAAACATTTGGAAACATGTATCTCTTTCAGTTTTGGTTTTCTCAAGGTGTATGCCCAGTAGTGGGATTGTTGGGTCATACTCCCAGTTTTTTTAAAGGAATCTTCATACTGTTCTCCATAGTGGTTGTATCAGTTGACATTCCCACCAACAGAACAAGAAGGTTCCTGTTTTTCTACATCCTCTCCAACATGTATTGTTTGTAGATTTTTTTAATGCCCATCCACCGTTTTTAAATTTTATTGCCCTGATTATTATGACTCCTCATGTTCCTGCCATCCTCAGTGGTGTTTCCTCTCTTCTGTGAGGAAGCACACAGCCCACAGAGTTAACTGGGATCTGATCACAGGCTATAAAGCCAACTGTGATACGCATGTCCATCTCCTTACTGCACAGGATGAGCCGCCTTGGTGAGGTTCTAGGTCCATGCTACCTGGGGATTTATCATGCCAGCTTGAACAAAACTGTCTTTCCATTCTGTCACCAATAATTTTACTATTAATAGCTGGGAGCTAATTCATAGTTTCAAAAATAGAATGACATAAGACTCTACTGTGGGATCCAGTGCATTGCTCTCTGATGAAATACAATGTGGACCTATAGCCAGGTGACAGATGCATCAGCATGAATCCTGAGTGCTCTGGATGGGATGACCGTTTCTGGATGGATGGTTGCAGTCTGAGGGGGCTTTGTTTCTGGGTTGAGTTCCCTGTATCACACAGCATATCCTCACTGGTTGTCTATCTTACACCTGAGAGTATACATGTTTCAGTGCTACTCTCTCAGTTCATCCCGCCCTCTTCTTGCCTCACTGTGTCCACAAGTCCATTCTCTATGGCTGTGCCTCCATGGCTGCCCTGCAAATAGGTTCATCAGCACCATCTTTCTAGATTCTACACACATGCATTAATATGCAATCTTTCTCTTTCTCTTTCTGACTTATTTCACTCTTTACAATAGGCTCTAGATACACCCATTTCATTAGGACTGACTCAAGTGCATTTTTTATACCTGAGTAATATTTCCTTGTATATGTATACCACAATGTCTGTATCAATTCATCTGGCTATCTAGGTTGCTTCCATGTCCTAGCTATTTGAAAAAATGCCGCAACAAACATTTGGAAACATGTATCTCTTTCAGTTTTGGTTTTCTCAAGGTGTATGCCCAGTAGTGGGATTGTTGGGTCATACTCCCAGTTTTTTTAAAGGAATCTTCATACTGTTCTCCATAGTGGTTGTATCAGTTGACATTCCCACCAACAGAACAAGAAGGTTCCTGTTTTTCTACATCCTCTCCAACATGTATTGTTTGTAGATTTTTTTAATGCCCATCCACCGTTTTTAAATTTTATTGCCCTGATTATTATGACTCCTCATGTTCCTGCCATCCTCAGTGGTGTTTCCTCTCTTCTGTGAGGAAGCACACAGCCCACAGAGTTAACTGGGATCTGATCACAGGCTATAAAGCCAACTGTGATACGCATGTCCATCTCCTTACTGCACAGGATGAGCCGCCTTGGTGAGGTTCTAGGTCCATGCTACCTGGGGATTTATCATGCCAGCTTGAACAAAACTGTCTTTCCATTCTGTCACCAATAATTTTACTATTAATAGCTGGGAGCTAATTCATAGTTTCAAAAATAGAATGACATAAGACTCTACTGTGGGATCCAGTGCATTGCTCTCTGATGAAATACAATGTGGACCTATAGCCAGGTGACAGATGCATCAGCATGAATCCTGAGTGCTCTGGATGGGATGACCGTTTCTGGATGGATGGTTGCAGTCTGAGTGCTTTGTCTCTCGTGTCTGTGTCTGGGAGTCTGGATGGGGCACATCCCTCCTACCCTCCATGATTCATCTTTCTACATGCACTGATAAATGTTGACTCTGACCACACTGAGAATCCCAAAACCTAACCATGCTCTTGTTCCTTTTTTTTCTTTTTAAGTTCTTCACTCAGAATGATGAAATGGCATAAGAACTAAGCACTTGAGGACTGTCTCAACATCTGTGATTAGAGCAACAGCTCTTCCCTCCCTTTTCTAAATAAACTATATATTGTGGGTTTTTTTCTATATTGACAGAAAACTTATAAAGATATTGCAGAGTACCTGTTAACCATTCACCCAGTTTCTCCCTTTGTTGACCTCTCCCATTATCATGGTCTATTTGTCAAGACTAAGAAACTGACATTAGTAACATACTATGAAATAGACTCTGGAGTTCACATGGATTTTGTCAGTTTTTCTGTTAATACTTTTTTTTTTTTTGTCTCAAGATCCAACCCACTGTACCACTTAACACTTAATTGTCATGTCTACCCAGTCTGTAATGATTTTCTGTGACAGTCTCTGTCTTTATTTTGTTGTTCTCGACCTCACCATCTTGAATGATACTGACCAGCTATCCAGTAGACTGTCTCACATTCTGGGTTTGTCTGAAGCTTTCCTCATAATTTAGACTGAGGTTATGGGTTTTGAGAAGAAATACCATAGAACTGAAATGCCCTTCTTATCACAGCCCACAGAGTTAACTGGGATCTGATCACAGGCTATAAAGCCAACTGTGATACGCATGTCCATCTCCTTACTGCACAGGATGAGCCGCCTTGGTGAGGTTCTAGGTCCATGCTACCTGGGGATTTATCATGCCAGCTTGAACAAAACTGTCTTTCCATTCTGTCACCAATAATTTTACTATTAATAGCTGGGAGCTAATTCATAGTTTCAAAAATAGAATGACATAAGACTCTACTGTGGGATCCAGTGCATTGCTCTCTGATGAAATACAATGTGGACCTATAGCCAGGTGACAGATGCATCAGCATGAATCCTGAGTGCTCTGGATGGGATGACCGTTTCTGGATGGATGGTTGCAGTCTGAGTGCTTTGTCTCTCGTGTCTGTGTCTGGGAGTCTGGATGGGGCACATCCCTCCTACCCTCCATGATTCATCTTTCTACATGCACTGATAAATGTTGACTCTGACCACACTGAGAATCCCAAAACCTAACCATGCTCTTGTTCCTTTTTTTTCTTTTTAAGTTCTTCACTCAGAATGATGAAATGGCATAAGAACTAAGCACTTGAGGACTGTCTCAACATCTGTGATTAGAGCAACAGCTCTTCCCTCCCTTTTCTAAATAAACTATATATTGTGGGTTTTTTTCTATATTGACAGAAAACTTATAAAGATATTGCAGAGTACCTGTTAACCATTCACCCAGTTTCTCCCTTTGTTGACCTCTCCCATTATCATGGTCTATTTGTCAAGACTAAGAAACTGACATTAGTAACATACTATGAAATAGACTCTGGAGTTCACATGGATTTTGTCAGTTTTTCTGTTAATACTTTTTTTTTTTTTGTCTCAAGATCCAACCCACTGTACCACTTAACACTTAATTGTCATGTCTACCCAGTCTGTAATGATTTTCTGTGACAGTCTCTGTCTTTATTTTGTTGTTCTCGACCTCACCATCTTGAATGATACTGACCAGCTATCCAGTAGACTGTCTCACATTCTGGGTTTGTCTGAAGCTTTCCTCATAATTTAGACTGAGGTTATGGGTTTTGAGAAGAAATACCATAGAACTGAAATGCCCTTCTTATCACAGGGCTTCTTATCAGGGCTGTGTGATCACTACCCTTCATCACTGGGATGATAGCTTAAGGAGTAAGCTAAGTTTACCAGGGTTTTACCACAAAGTTTGAGTTTTTCTCTTTGCAGGTACTCTTTTTGCAGGTACTCTTTACTTGGGAAGCAAGTTACTAAATCTAGCTCATTTATCCCTCCACCTGTTTTCAATGTTGTATTCGGCTGTATGACTCAGATCTAGTAAAATTGCATTGCATTCTCTGTTAATTCTCTAAAACATAAAGAATATTGCAGAAGGCAGTGTAGCCTCGTGCTTTTATCTGGGCAGGGTTACCTCCTCTTCAGTGCTCTGTGTTCTGAGAGCACAGAAGGATTGCTCAGAGATACTTCAACAATAGAACCTTTACTGTCCCCAAATTTCCTGTCTCTTATCTTTACCCAAGAGAATTAAGCCCCAGAAGAGACAGTTGACATATTTGATTCATGACATAGTAAGGTGGCAGAAAGGAGAGACAATATCTTCTCTGCTTCACCTTGTTTTTGGTTTCCTTGTGTTCTTCTCTAGACATCCTTCAGTGGATTTATTTAAAAGGTAATATTGTCACTTGGGGCGATGGTCTGGGGGTGGAACTGGGTGGGGGGAGGGTCCAGGGGTATGCATATGAATGATCTGGGAACATACATGTTGGTGAACAACAAAACTCTGTAAAATCTTTAAAATAAAGAATAAAAAAAAAGGTAATATTGTGATCTCTGTTCAATCACAGCTAGAGTAAGGGGGTAACTTGTATAACCATATTTTCATGCTTATTATAAAATAACTACAGAATTCCAAAGTACATATTCATAGTTTAGAAATGTTTCAGTAAGTGTGGCATGGAGCTCTGAACTCTGTACAGGTAATTTTTTTTCTTGTCACAATATTTACTTGTGAATGTAATGTATCATTGGCCCTTTGCTTCAAATAACTAAAGGTGTGAGAATGATGGTTTCCTTCTCATTTGAAGCTTAATGAATTTTTGCATTCTTGAAGGTGAAGGTCACAGTGCTTTGTACTTTTATGTTGACATCCATTTTACAGAAGTAATTCTTTTTTTTGAAATTAAAAATTGCTAGGAATAAAACAGATCATCAATAAGGACTTACTGTATAGCACAGGGAAATCATTTGATACTTTAAAATAACCTATAGTGAAATACACACACACACACACACACACACACACACACACATACATAGGTAGATATAGATGGAGAAAGAACAGAATCACTTCATTGTATACCCGGAAGTAATGCAGCACTGTAAATCAACTGTATACTTCAATAAAGAATTTAAAAAATAATAAAATAAAAAGAAAATAATTGCTCTGAGGATGAGATAATAGTAGGAATTTCCAAATATATTGAAATTAAAGTTAGGTACTGACAGTACTTTCCCTTCTTTTCTCTTATGTTAGCTTCTTGGTTTAATTGATTTGTGACAGCTGTATGCCTATTAGACAAGTCAGTCCTTTGTAATATTATTGAAAACGTTGTCCCAGTTAATCATTCATGTTTCAATCTCCTTTATTATGCTTTTCCATACAAAAGGCTTAGTTCCAAGATAGTCATATTTATCAAGATTTTTCTTTACGAGTTATGTTTTTGTCATAGTCTCAGAAATGCCTCCTCACCTTCAATAGCTGAGTATATATCCCTCTTTTTCTTGAGCACCTTTCAGAATTTTTCATTTTGAATTTGTTTCTGAGCACTCTGTTCTGGGCTATTGTTTTTTCAAACCCTCTTTGCAGTATTGCACAGAAACATTAAGCATCGCCTCCAGAATCACACAGAGAGGAAGTCACCAAGCCCTGTTTGAGCACAGTGGACCCTTGTACTCTCACTGTCAGAGCTGCCTCTGGAGAGGATAAGTTATAAATTCGAGATGTATAGCTCATTCTGGGGTGAATTTCCATCCTAAGGTTTTTAACCCTTCCTCTGCAAGAACAGTCAATGTCTTTTCTTAATGTAGAAAATGCTGACGGTTATTAAGGTGGTAAAATAGTCACCATCAGGGCCAGTCCCATTTGTTTTCCTCTTATTTTTAGAATCTGTTTTTAACTGAATTCACAGGACTTCATGGCCATCATCTGCTGTATTTCATGTCTTCATTATCTTATTGAAGAAGAGGGTTGGTCAGGCAACATTTTGACACTGAGAAATTCAGAGACAGGAGATGTTCTAATAAGGTCTTGTATTCAGTAAGTGACCTTGGCACAGAAGTCTGTTTTGAACCTCCTATAACCAATAGTGACCCTAATTCTGAAGTTTTTCTGTATCATGTTTTCTTATTTATCTTTAAATTTTACTTATTGATTTCTTTTATTTTTGGCTGCACTGGGTCTTCATTGCTGCATGCAGGCTGTCTCTAGTTGCAGCAGTGGGGGCTGTGTGTGCTGCTCATTGCAGGCTTATTTTGTTGTAAATCAACTGTATACTTCAATAAAGAATTTAAAAATAATAAAATAAAAGAAAATAATTGCTCTGAGGATGAGATAATAGTAGGAATTTCCAAATATATTGAAATTAAAGTTAGGTACTGACAGTACTTTCCCTTCTTTTCTCTTATGTTAGCTTCTTGGTTTAATTGATTTGTGACAGCTGTATGCCTATTAGACAAGTCAGTCCTTTGTAATATTATTGAAAACGTTGTCCCAGTTAATCATTCATGTTTCAATCTCCTTTATTATGCTTTTCCATACAAAAGGCTTAGTTCCAAGATAGTCATATTTATCAAGATTTTTCTTTACGAGTTATGTTTTTGTCATAGTCTCAGAAATGCCTCCTCACCTTCAATAGCTGAGTATATATCCCTCTTTTTCTTGAGCACCTTTCAGAATTTTTCATTTTGAATTTGTTTCTGAGCACTCTGTTCTGGGCTATTGTTTTTTCAAACCCTCTTTGCAGTATTGCACAGAAACATTAAGCATCGCCTCCAGAATCACACAGAGAGGAAGTCACCAAGCCCTGTTTGAGCACAGTGGACCCTTGTACTCTCACTGTCAGAGCTGCCTCTGGAGAGGATAAGTTATAAATTCGAGATGTATAGCTCATTCTGGGGTGAATTTCCATCCAAAGGGTTTTTTAACCCTTCCTCTGCAAGAACAGTCAATGTCTTTTCTTAATGTAGAAAATGCTGACGGTTATTAAGGTGGTAAAATAGTCACCATCAGGGCCAGTCCCATTTGTTTTCCTCTTATTTTTAGAATCTGTTTTTAACTGAATTCACAGGACTTCATGGCCATCATCTGCTGTATTTCATGTCTTCATTATCTTATTGAAGAAGAGGGTTGGTCAGGCAACATTTTGACACTGAGAAATTCAGAGACAGGAGATGTTCTAATAAGGTCTTGTATTCAGTAAGTGACCTTGGCACAGAAGTCTGTTTTGAACCTCCTATAACCAATAGTGACCCTAATTCTGAAGTTTTTCTGTATCATGTTTTCTTATTTATCTTTAAATTTTACTTATTGATTTCTTTTATTTTTGGCTGCACTGGGTCTTCATTGCTGCATGCAGGCTGTCTCTAGTTGCAGCGAGTGGGGGCTGTGTGTGGACTGCTCATTGCAGCGGCTTATTTTGTTGCAAAGCACAGCCTCTAAACTGCATGGAGTTTAGTATTTGTGGTGCTCTGCCTTAGTTGCCCTGAGACATGTGTGATCTTCCTGGATAAGGAATCGAACCCATGCTCTGCATTGGTGTGCGTGCATGCTTAGTCACTAAGTCATGTCTGACTCTTTGCAACCCAATAGACTGTAGCCTGTGAGGCTCCTGTGTCCATGGAATTCTCCAGGCAAGAATACTGGGGTGGGTAGCCATTCCCTTCTCCAGGGGATCTTTGCAACACAGGGATTGAACCCAGGTCTCCTGCAGAGCAGATGGATTCCTTACCATCTGAGCCACCAAGAAAGTATATCAACCAGGGAAGTCTTTCATGTTTTCTTAATCTGGCTATCACTCCTGAACTAGATAGTTAGGCTGCCATTGGGTTCTAAATTCTGTGTCAATTTTGAATGTGTCACTTTCAAAGGAAAAAGGGGGGAAAAAGAAGTTAAAAAGTAGAAAAAAGAGAAAAGAGACAGAGATAGAAGTTACTGTTGCTTTCTAGTATGATAAAGCCTTTGTAATAACAACTTTAGGGTTAACCCATCAGCACCCTTCCCCAGCTACTAAATGATGGAGCATAGAGGTTGTCTCCTAATTGCAATCTCAGTATTCTTTTCACTTTACTTCAGAAAAAATATCATCCATCATTCCTCTTACTTGATACTGGTGAACATGTGAACCCAAGTCAAACATATACTGGGTTGGCCAGAAAGTTTGTTCATGTTTTTCCATAAGATGTTACCAAAAAACCCAGCTGAACATTTTGGCAAACCTGTATTTTGTTTTAGCTCAAGCAGTAGCCAGGAGTCAAAACTGAAGTAGATACCTTTATTATGATGGATGAATACCTATATCCTATATTTCAGAATTTTACATGACTTATGTTATACTTTGAGCTATCGGATACATTTTACCAGTCATAATTCAAATTAATGTGGGTCTGTAGGTATGTCAAACTTATTGAGTGATTGAAAAAAATTCTGCCAAGACGTTAAAAGATCCATCTTTTCTGTAGGAATTATTCTGTTCTGTTTAGAATGACCAGAGGGAATACTGGCATTTGATGCATTTCCATAGATTCTGAGCTCATTGCCGGCTGTGTAAACTGCATGGAGTTTAGTATTTGTGGTGCTCTGCCTTAGTTGCCCTGAGACATGTGTGATCTTCCTGGATAAGGAATCGAACCCATGCTCTGCATTGGTGTGCGTGCATGCTTAGTCACTAAGTCATGTCTGACTCTTTGCAACCCAATAGACTGTAGCCTGTGAGGCTCCTGTGTCCATGGAATTCTCCAGGCAAGAATACTGGGGTGGGTAGCCATTCCCTTCTCCAGGGGATCTTTGCAACACAGGGATTGAACCCAGGTCTCCTGCAGAGCAGATGGATTCCTTACCATCTGAGCCACCAAGAAAGTATATCAACCAGGGAAGTCTTTCATGTTTTCTTAATCTGGCTATCACTCCTGAACTAGATAGTTAGGCTGCCATTGGGTTCTAAATTCTGTGTCAATTTTGAATGTGTCACTTTCAAAGGAAAAAGGGGGGAAAAAGAAGTTAAAAAGTAGAAAAAAGAGAAAAGAGACAGAGATAGAAGTTACTGTTGCTTTCTAGTATGATAAAGCCTTTGTAATAACAACTTTAGGGTTAACCCATCAGCACCCTTCCCCAGCTACTAAATGATGGAGCATAGAGGTTGTCTCCTAATTGCAATCTCAGTATTCTTTTCACTTTACTTCAGAAAAAATATCATCCATCATTCCTCTTACTTGATACTGGTGAACATGTGAACCCAAGTCAAACATATACTGGGTTGGCCAGAAAGTTTGTTCATGTTTTTCCATAAGATGTTACCAAAAAACCCAGCTGAACATTTTGGCAAACCTGTATTTTGTTTTAGCTCAAGCAGTAGCCAGGAGTCAAAACTGAAGTAGATACCTTTATTATGATGGATGAATACCTATATCCTATATTTCAGAATTTTACATGACTTATGTTATACTTTGAGCTATCGGATACATTTTACCAGTCATAATTCAAATTAATGTGGGTCTGTAGGTATGTCAAACTTATTGAGTGATTGAAAAAAATTCTGCCAAGACGTTTTAAAAGATCCATCTTTTCTGTAGGAATTAATTCTGTTCTGTTTAGAATGACCAGAGGGAATACTGGCATTTGATGCATTTCCATAATTTCTGATTATCTAGTGAGTTTTTATTACTTACTCATGTCTATTAGTTACTTATTTTGTTCTCTTGCTTAATGGATTTGAAGAATGAATGCTAGGTTCAGACCAATAAGCCTCTTTTTAATGGTTTACAGCTTTACTATAATTTTCCTCATGTCAGTACATTGTAAAAGAAAAAGAATGAACTTACATGAGTAATCATGTCCCTGCTTACCTCCCAGAGAGGTGGCTAGAATGGAAGTATATAGACTCAGAAGGACACGCTGAAATATGGACCTACTCTGTAGCACAGGAACTCTACTTAATACTCTTTTTTAATTATTATTATTTTCCTTTTTCCCCATCATGCCTCTTTTATTTATATTTTTATTTTCACCCATCTTTTTATGCTTTGTCCTGTGTGGGCCTCCCACTGAAGTGGCCTTTCTCACCGCACAGCACCGACTCAGGGCACATGTGCCCCAAAGTGCTGGCTCCTAATTGGACACACCAGTCCAGCCGCTCCATGGCACATGAGATCCTCCCGAGCCAGGGATTAAACCAGTGCACCCCACACTGCAAGGCAGACTCTTTACCCACTGGACCATCAGGAAAGCCCCTTAATACTCTAAAGTGACATATATGGGGAAAGAACCTAAAACACACACACACACACATGCGCGCACGCGCGTGGATACATATCTATGAAACACAACATTGTAGCTCAACTATATTCCAATAAAATTACAAAAAAACACACAAACAAACAGAGATCAGAGATCTAAGGAAACATCATTCATGCACTTCTCTGCTCCGTTTTATTTTGTGGTAGCTTCATAGCAGTGATACACTGTTCTACTTGCATAAACTTAATTGAAATAAGTATTAATTTATCTTTGTTCCATGTTCGCCTTTATTTTTATTCCCCTTTGTTTTGGTAGGTATAAATAGTTGACCTATATCCTATATTTCAGAATTTTACATGACTTATGTTATACTTTGAGCTATCGGATACATTTTACCAGTCATAATTCAAATTAATGTGGGTCTGTAGGTATGTCAAACTTATTGAGTGATTGAAAAAAATTCTGCCAAGACGTTTTAAAAGATCCATCTTTTCTGTAGGAATTAATTCTGTTCTGTTTAGAATGACCAGAGGGAATACTGGCATTTGATGCATTTCCATAATTTCTGATTATCTAGTGAGTTTTTATTACTTACTCATGTCTATTAGTTACTTATTTTGTTCTCTTGCTTAATGGATTTGAAGAATGAATGCTAGGTTCAGACCAATAAGCCTCTTTTTAATGGTTTACAGCTTTACTATAATTTTCCTCATGTCAGTACATTGTAAAAGAAAAAGAATGAACTTACATGAGTAATCATGTCCCTGCTTACCTCCCAGAGAGGTGGCTAGAATGGAAGTATATAGACTCAGAAGGACACGCTGAAATATGGACCTACTCTGTAGCACAGGAACTCTACTTAATACTCTTTTTTAATTATTATTATTTTCCTTTTTCCCCATCATGCCTCTTTTATTTATATTTTTATTTTCACCCATCTTTTTATGCTTTGTCCTGTGTGGGCCTCCCACTGAAGTGGCCTTTCTCACCGCACAGCACCGACTCAGGGCACATGTGCCCCAAAGTGCTGGCTCCTAATTGGACACACCAGTCCAGCCGCTCCATGGCACATGAGATCCTCCCGAGCCAGGGATTAAACCAGTGCACCCCACACTGCAAGGCAGACTCTTTACCCACTGGACCATCAGGAAAGCCCCTTAATACTCTAAAGTGACATATATGGGGAAAGAACCTAAAACACACACACACACACACATGCGCGCACGCGCGTGGATACATATCTATGAAACACAACATTGTAGCTCAACTATATTCCAATAAAATTACAAAAAAACACACAAACAAACAGAGATCAGAGATCTAAGGAAACATCATTCATGCACTTCTCTGCTCCGTTTTATTTTGTGGTAGCTTCATAGCAGTGATACACTGTTCTACTTGCATAAACTTAATTGAAATAAGTATTAATTTATCTTTGTTCCATGTTCGCCTTTATTTTTATTCCCCTTTGTTTTGGTAGGTATAAAATTCAGTTGGGAGTTAGGTAGAGGGTTAGAGCCAAGGGTCGGGCACAAAGGTGCTCAATAAACCACCATGTCCTGCCATTTCCCCGCCTTGAGTGTCTTCACACTCATGCTTATCCTAACTATAGCAGACATAGCATTTGGTGAACCTGCCAGTCTGAAACTCTGATGCTTAAAGACACTTCAGAACTTTGAAAGTAACCCATCCTGGCAATGAACATTTCCACCGTTACACTTGCACAGCACTTACACAGTTACATAGATAACTTAAAAATCTGTTTTCAGTCAAATGGACTGAGTTGGAAGTTTGCCATTAGTAGAACTCACTGAACCATCAAATGTAATTGTTTTTTTTTTCTCTCTCTCTCTTGTCACTTGTTATTCTGCAACAATAAAAGCAGTTGTTAAAAGTACCTATGCTACTAAAGAGAAGAGCTTAAACCTTTAGTTCTTACTTAATTTGCATTACCTTCAACTTACTTTTCCTTGAGATTTTTACTGCATAAATTCACTCACTTAACAAAAAATATTAAAATGCTCCAGCATCAATCTTTTTTCTTCCTTAACAATACAGCCTGTCAGCCTATTTCACATTGATAGTGTCTTATTACCAAAGGAAATTGCATGGCAAAGCACTGCTTCCTAAAGCCTGCTGTGCTGATTTGTATCTTTAGATGTATCTGGTGGATGTTCTTCTCCATGGCTAGAGAAGAGGATTGTGTGGCAGTCAGGGTGAAGCACCATACGGTTGGGATGAGGGGAATGACGGTAAAGTCTCATGAGCGATCGGAGGAGAGTTATTACTTGTCGCTATTTATCCTTAGAGGAAGCTCTGATGAAGGAGAATGTTTGAAATGGCATGTTTACTGTCCCTAAGCGTGGAAAAGGGATAAACAAAGACAAGGAATTCAGTGACAGCAACTCAAGGGAGAGGCTGGAAACATAGGGAGCTAGGGGTTGGATAGAGGTGTAGCACCTCTGCCATTGGTGAAAAATGTCAGGGAGAGACATTGATAGGAGAGATGATTAAAGATGGTCTCTCAAAGCCCTGGAGTCATGACAAGATGGAAAGAGAACCATGGGTTGCAGGCCTTTCCAAGTTTTGGTAGGTATAAAATTCAGTTGGGAGTTAGGTAGAGGTTAGAGCCAAGGGTCGGGCACAAAGGTGCTCAATAAACCACCATGTCCTGCCATTTCCCCGCCTTGAGTGTCTTCACACTCATGCTTATCCTAACTATAGCAGACATAGCATTTGGTGAACCTGCCAGTCTGAAACTCTGATGCTTAAAGACACTTCAGAACTTTGAAAGTAACCCATCCTGGCAATGAACATTTCCACCGTTACACTTGCACAGCACTTACACAGTTACATAGATAACTTAAAAATCTGTTTTCAGTCAAATGGACTGAGTTGGAAGTTTGCCATTAGTAGAACTCACTGAACCATCAAATGTAATTGTTTTTTTTTTCTCTCTCTCTCTTGTCACTTGTTATTCTGCAACAATAAAAGCAGTTGTTAAAAGTACCTATGCTACTAAAGAGAAGAGCTTAAACCTTTAGTTCTTACTTAATTTGCATTACCTTCAACTTACTTTTCCTTGAGATTTTTACTGCATAAATTCACTCACTTAACAAAAAATATTAAAATGCTCCAGCATCAATCTTTTTTCTTCCTTAACAATACAGCCTGTCAGCCTATTTCACATTGATAGTGTCTTATTACCAAAGGAAATTGCATGGCAAAGCACTGCTTCCTAAAGCCTGCTGTGCTGATTTGTATCTTTAGATGTATCTGGTGGATGTTCTTCTCCATGGCTAGAGAAGAGGATTGTGTGGCAGTCAGGGTGAAGCACCATACGGTTGGGATGAGGGGAATGACGGTAAAGTCTCATGAGCGATCGGAGGAGAGTTATTACTTGTCGCTATTTATCCTTAGAGGAAGCTCTGATGAAGGAGAATGTTTGAAATGGCATGTTTACTGTCCCTAAGCGTGGAAAAGGGATAAACAAAGACAAGGAATTCAGTGACAGCAACTCAAGGGAGAGGCTGGAAACATAGGGAGCTAGGGGTTGGATAGAGGTGTAGCACCTCTGCCATTGGTGAAAAATGTCAGGGAGAGACATTGATAGGAGAGATGATTAAAGATGGTCTCTCAAAGCCCTGGAGTCATGACAAGATGGAAAGAGAACCATGGGTTGCAGGCCTTTCCAAGATGGAAAGAAAATACAGGGAAGGAAAAAAAGACCTGAAATGAAGTACATTCTTGTAGGAGCAGAGATGTGGGAAGACAGAAAGGGAAAACAAGGGCTGATTTGGTTTTTTTTCCTCTGCTACCTGAAAAAGGAAATGGGAAGAGAGATGGAGGGGACCAGCTTCTGTCCTTGGATACAGGAAGCACTCTTGTCCCCAGCTGACTTGACCTGTCAGAGCCCAAATCTGTCTTAAAATCTTTCTAGTAGAATTTATAGATCTCTACCAGACAACTTGATATTGGGCCAGGGAAAACAGACTTTCTGCTCCCTAGTACTAAAGAGAAATGTAAACAGCACAATTTATTGAATATAAATTATACATTAGGAGTTGAGTGCCACCCTTAAAATCCATCGCTCATCATCCCTTAACCTTGCATGTTAAATATTTTGAATCGGTTTTTAAATGTGGAAAATACATTTCAGAGATGATAAGTAACTTCCCGCATCACATAGTCACAGTGTCAGAGCAGAGACCCAACATCACATCTGTCTAATTGTGGTTTTCTAGTCACAACCATTTGTTTACATAAATGATTAACCACCTCCACACATTGCCTGTGGCCCTTCTTGCATTTTGGATAAACTCTTTAAATGCTATTTTCGTAAATAAACAAAGTGAAAATAAAAGAAAGTATTAAAGATATACAATGTGTGTGTTTACATATTTACACTGTACAGATTTGGCTAAAACCATTCACAGATGTGCTGGTTGACCAGTTAGCTAGATACTATTTTTTTTCTTCTCCTTTTGTCTTTTGAAAAGATTTTGCACTCTGAGAGAGATAGTCATCTCTGCTGAGATGATAATACTTCCCAGAATTTGTTTTTCTTCCTGTCTGTGTGGCCATAGGTAATTCTTCTTAGCATACTACCTTGGTCTGGCAATTCTTTTTGATGTGCAATCCTGGGATAAGCATCAAATTTCTTATAATAAATTCCTAGATCAGGACAAACCGCTTTCTCGGCTTCTTTTTTGCTTCTTAGAAATATTACTCTTAGAAATATTCCTACATAAACATAGTTTTTATGATTGTTTGGCACATCATTGGATTTCTGAAACATCTTTCCCATCTCCATTTGATCCAAACTGAAATATTCTCACCCCTAACCTACATTCCCTAGAAACTTGCCTCTGAGTTCAGTTTATCACTCCAGTTTGTCATTTATTTGTTGTTGTTGAGTCACGAAGTCATGCCCGACTCATTACTCATGAGCTGCAAAGGGAAAACAAGGGCTGATTTGGTTTTTCCTCTGCTACCTGAAAAAGGAAATGGGAAGAGAGATGGAGGGGACCAGCTTCTGTCCTTGGATACAGGAAGCACTCTTGTCCCCAGCTGACTTGACCTGTCAGAGCCCAAATCTGTCTTAAAATCTTTCTAGTAGAATTTATAGATCTCTACCAGACAACTTGATATTGGGCCAGGGAAAACAGACTTTCTGCTCCCTAGTACTAAAGAGAAATGTAAACAGCACAATTTATTGAATATAAATTATACATTAGGAGTTGAGTGCCACCCTTAAAATCCATCGCTCATCATCCCTTAACCTTGCATGTTAAATATTTTGAATCGGTTTTTAAATGTGGAAAATACATTTCAGAGATGATAAGTAACTTCCCGCATCACATAGTCACAGTGTCAGAGCAGAGACCCAACATCACATCTGTCTAATTGTGGTTTTCTAGTCACAACCATTTGTTTACATAAATGATTAACCACCTCCACACATTGCCTGTGGCCCTTCTTGCATTTTGGATAAACTCTTTAAATGCTATTTTCGTAAATAAACAAAGTGAAAATAAAAGAAAGTATTAAAGATATACAATGTGTGTGTTTACATATTTACACTGTACAGATTTGGCTAAAACCATTCACAGATGTGCTGGTTGACCAGTTAGCTAGATACTATTTTTTTTCTTCTCCTTTTGTCTTTTGAAAAGATTTTGCACTCTGAGAGAGATAGTCATCTCTGCTGAGATGATAATACTTCCCAGAATTTGTTTTTCTTCCTGTCTGTGTGGCCATAGGTAATTCTTCTTAGCATACTACCTTGGTCTGGCAATTCTTTTTGATGTGCAATCCTGGGATAAGCATCAAATTTCTTATAATAAATTCCTAGATCAGGACAAACCGCTTTCTCGGCTTCTTTTTTGCTTCTTAGAAATATTACTCTTAGAAATATTCCTACATAAACATAGTTTTTATGATTGTTTGGCACATCATTGGATTTCTGAAACATCTTTCCCATCTCCATTTGATCCAAACTGAAATATTCTCACCCCTAACCTACATTCCCTAGAAACTTGCCTCTGAGTTCAGTTTATCACTCCAGTTTGTCATTTATTTGTTGTTGTTGAGTCACGAAGTCATGCCCGACTCTTTTGAGACCCCGTGGCCAATAGCTCATGCTTCTGTGGTGGTTCAGATAGTAAAGAAACTCCCCACAATGAGAGAGATCAAGGTTTAATCCCTGGGTCTGGAAATCCCCTGGAGAAAAAAAATGGCAACCCACTCTAGTATTCTTGCCTGGAGAAGCCCATGACAGAGGAGCAAGGCAGGCTGCAGTCTATGGGGCCACAAGGAGTCGAATATGACTGCATGACTAACACACACAGGACTGTAGCCTTCCCGACGCCTTCTGTCCATGAGATTCTCCAGGCAGGAATCCTGGACTGGGTTGCCATTTCCATCTCCAGAGCATCTTCCCAACTGAGAGATGGAACCTGCATCTTCTGCGTTGGCAGGTGGGTTCTTTAATACTGAGCCACCAGAGAATTCCTTATAATTTATTACCTGAGTAATAATGATTGACATCATCAGCTTGATGTGATAGCTCAGTCCCCTTCTAGTACCTAATCTCAAATACCTATTTTTTGGGTAATATAAATGAAATCATCTCATCAAACTCTAAACATAATTTCAGAGATTTGCAAAGCCTTTAACATTTACCTAACACTGAGAGAATGCATTGGATGCCTAGGATATGACTAAGCACACTGCAGTCTAGGTACAGAGATTAGACTGGGGTGAACAGTTTAGACTTGGTTCCTCCTCTTACCAAGAATATACTTTGGGATGGGATACCAGAACATGACTAGACCATGTTTTGACCAGAGCAGGGAAGGAAGTATCTGGAGGGAGATGCTTCTTCTTGCCTTGTGGAAGCTCAGCAGAGGTACCTAAGCCAGGTGACAGTGAGGCGAATCCTAGGCTGAACTCTGAAGAAGCCCAGGTGAGAGCAGTGATGCAGCTGAAGGGAGTAATACCATTCAGCTCAAGTTGAGCACACACAGATGGCAGCGGTAGAAGCAGGAGGTTTTCACAGAACCCATGAAGTTCAGCTTGGAGAGCTGAGAGGTACCAGGGAATCAGGCCTGCAGCCCAGAAGCCTTTGGACACACCATAAGGCTAGCTACTCCTCCCTAGAGACCTTCAACTGGATCCTTCATCAGGTTTAAAACTACTCAAGGGGACTGCAGAAGTAAACAGGGAAGGAAGGCACGGTATTGGAAGAGGGAGGAGATGGGTCCTTGAGGGCAAAACAGGGGCAGGGAGATTCCTGGGCTGGCCTTCCTCCTTGGAATCAGGAAATAGGCTCAAACAGGTCTTCACACCTTGTCTTGCAAATCCTCTCCCTTTCATGAATATTGAGTTGATTCATAATTGGATACATACATTGATTTACCAAAGGAAAATACAACACGTATTTGCTGATACTATAGCACAATTACTATGGACAGATTTTGTAAACTGAACAATTAAATAGGTTGCTGGGAACAGAATAGAAATGGTTTAGTGGAAAAGTGTGGTCTGATTTCTAAATGACCACCCTGCCAAAAAGTTTAGAATTTGTTTGTAAGTAACAGATTGCCTTAAAATTTATAATTGTCCTACATTTTTATACGCCTTATGTCTTCAAATTAGTTCCCTGTTCCTGTGAGACAGAATCCATGGTTTAAAAATAAATAATTCTTCACTTCAAGCATAACAATAGGAAATCGTAGACATTCAGTAAGTATTGGTGACTTAATATGTTTAGATTCTAACCAAATAAGTGATTTTATGTAAAGACTTAGATTTAAAGACAAGCTTTAATGAAATATTGTAGAATTAATCAATACCAAGTATTAAGTAAAAAATGATTTCAGATCACTATTTTTCAAGTCCACATTTCATATATTTGCTAAAATTCTTAATACACTAGCTCAAAAGCCATGATTCTTTGAGTTTTGAATGTAACATGAAACTTTAGAAGAAAATGTCTTTGTAATTTTTAACTATATGCAAATAAGCTTTTTCTGTTAAGCTTGTGAAATTACTTTGGGAACTATAAAAACTGCACACCAAAGTTTAAATGTTGCCTACTTCTCCATTTAGATAATTAAATAGATGTTTGCCCTTAGCACAGTTAGATGATCCTATCATTTCACTAATGTTCTCTATATTTAAAAAATATATCCTCAAGCTAGTAAAGAAACACAGCAAGTAATGCATCTGGTTGAGTTATGTTTATTGTATTTTAGTTTATGATATGGGGGGGGCGGTAATAGGAAAATGAGCCTATTGGTTGTTTGATGTTTAATGCAAATTAAACATTTTTATGTTTCTATGAACATATCATATAAGGTTTAGAAATCAAATACTGTGAATAAGCTCAGAGAAAAATTAATGTTCATAAACACTGTAAATTAAAAATATGATGGAAAAAATTGTCTCTGGTATTTAGAGGGGAATGTAGCCTTACAGAAAGATTAACCCAACATTGTAATTGTTCTCAATGCTATTGTAATAGCTTCACAAAATTGTTATTTAATAATTTGGATTTCAGAACTGTCTATTCTTTAGGTTTACATCATCCTCTGAAATCGTCTCCTTTTCTGGATTTTGCTATGATAAAATTTTTTTAAAAAGATCCTTTTAAAAAAGAAAAGGCTAGTTATAGTGTGACAAATTCATCTCTTCTTCTCCATGACAACAGATAAAGAAGCTGTAACCATGACAACAGTAATGGGCCAGAGAGATTAGGGCTAGACTGGAGATTAGGCCTCCAAGAGCAAAGAAAAGAAGTCCTGATTGGTTCTTTATTGAGACCTTATGTGAAGACAAGTTACTGTTGAGAGAAAGCATGGAGGATTCGTAAGAACAAAATGATATCCTCTATATAAAGTAAGAAGTCTTTCCTTTGTTAAAAGCATGTCCCTTCCTTTTCATATAACAACTGTTAAAATTGAGGTAAAGAGTCCATGATTAATTCTAGTCTGATCTTTATTTGATAAATCAAGCCTGGACTAGTTCTGTAAGTAGATACATTGGAAGCCTGTAGTAAAAAGCATCTGTGTGGACCCTCCCGCCCCACCCCCCACCCCATGATTTTCTTTCTTGGCAATCTCTGAAGGGTAGAGAAACAAACTTATTTTTGATGTAGTACCACTCATAAGCAGAGTGCTCTGGGAGAAAAAGTACTTGAAAGTTTCCCTCCCATTATTTTAAAGCTTTATCTTTTGACTTCAGCACAGTTAGATGATCCTATCATTTCACTAATGTTCTCTATATTTAAAAAATATATCCTCAAGCTAGTAAAGAAACACAGCAAGTAATGCATCTGGTTGAGTTATGTTTATTGTATTTTAGTTTATGATATGGGGGGGGCGGTAATAGGAAAATGAGCCTATTGGTTGTTTGATGTTTAATGCAAATTAAACATTTTTATGTTTCTATGAACATATCATATAAGGTTTAGAAATCAAATACTGTGAATAAGCTCAGAGAAAATTAATGTTCATAAACACTGTAAATTAAAAATATGATGGAAAAAATTGTCTCTGGTATTTAGAGGGGAATGTAGCCTTACAGAAAGATTAACCCAACATTGTAATTGTTCTCAATGCTATTGTAATAGCTTCACAAAATTGTTATTTAATAATTTGGATTTCAGAACTGTCTATTCTTTAGGTTTACATCATCCTCTGAAATCGTCTCCTTTTCTGGATTTTGCTATGATAAAATTTTTTTAAAAAGATCCTTTTAAAAAAGAAAAGGCTAGTTATAGTGTGACAAATTCATCTCTTCTTCTCCATGACAACAGATAAAGAAGCTGTAACCATGACAACAGTAATGGGCCAGAGAGATTAGGGCTAGACTGGAGATTAGGCCTCCAAGAGCAAAGAAAAGAAGTCCTGATTGGTTCTTTATTGAGACCTTATGTGAAGACAAGTTACTGTTGAGAGAAAGCATGGAGGATTCGTAAGAACAAAATGATATCCTCTATATAAAGTAAGAAGTCTTTCCTTTGTTAAAAGCATGTCCCTTCCTTTTCATATAACAACTGTTAAAATTGAGGTAAAGAGTCCATGATTAATTCTAGTCTGATCTTTATTTGATAAATCAAGCCTGGACTAGTTCTGTAAGTAGATACATTGGAAGCCTGTAGTAAAAAGCATCTGTGTGGACCCCTCCCCGCCCCACCCCCCACCCCATGATTTTCTTTCTTGGCAATCTCTGAAGGGTAGAGAAACAAACTTATTTTTGATGTAGTACCACTCATAAGCAGAGTGCTCTGGGAGAAAAAGTACTTGAAAGTTTCCCTCCCATTATTTTAAAGCTTATCTTTTTGACTTCTTAAAAATTCTCAGATTTTTCAAAGTCATCATTGTTTACATTAAAAAAAAAAAACTTTGTAAAAAAAAATCTTGTAAGAATCTTATATTCATTAAACTGATAAGATGTGAGGGTATTATATTTTGAGATAATGTACTGTCTATGATTCACGTGGATGCATTAATAAAGACAGGGTAATTTTTGATGTGATAAATTTATAGACATGACAATGTTTGGTCAAATGGTGTGAACATTTTTCATGTTAAAAGATTTTGCCAAATTGAATTGCAAAGAGACTGTGCTCTTATAAACTTCACGTAACAGCCTAAAAGCTTACGATACCCTGACTTAGTGCTACATATGAGCATTCTTTAAAGTCTTGCTACCCTGGCAGATTTTTCAATAGATTTTATTCTGACTTTTAGATTTTATTGAAATGGATATTTCTTTTATTATTTGTCAGGTTGAACCTTTTTTTGTTTGTTTTGTCGGGGGGAGGCGGGTTGGGGAGGGAGGAGGGCGGGCGGGCCGCTTCCATTGGTCTTTCATTTATTCAGTTTCATCCATCTTTGTTCTTTGGCCCATGTGGGCCTCCCATCGCAGTGGCCTCTGTTGTCGCAGAGCACCAGTTCTGAGTGCATGCGCTCCAGAGCTCCAGCTCGGTAATTGGACACATCAGTCCAGCCACCCCATGGAATCTTCCCAGGCCAGGGGTCGAACCAGAGCCCCTTGCACTGCAAGGCGGTGTCCTTACCCACTGGACCACCAGGGAAGCCCAAGGTTGAACCTGTTTAAAATAAAATTATTCATTATTTGATTTTACAGACATTCTTTTTTGTTATAGATATTAACTATAAGGCTGTTAGCTATTTGAAAAATACTATGAGTCAATCTTTACAAAGGAAACACACCTCAACTAAGTCAAGAAGTAAGTAGATTTAAGTGAATGACGTGGACTTGTTTGAGTTGGAGCTGCCTGTGCAGGGGCTGTAGGGAATCACAAGGGGTTCAGCCTAGAGAAGAGAGTGAAAACCAGACTCATCCAGGTGAACCCCATGAGAAAAGTGGTCTCATCTCTGCACTAGAAGAAGGCCTGGCATGTGATAGGTGTTCAATGACTAGTTAGTGAAGGAATAGAGCTAATGTGAACACGTACATGTCTCTTCCCTAAGATTTCTGACAACAGAACACATGAGGCAATTGTGCAGGAATGTTAATGCTCTGGAATTACACTCAGAATATGGTGGAGGAAGCAGGCAGATAATTCCCCAGTGTGTTTCTCCAGAGGACTGTGCCGCCTTGGATCCCAGAGTCCTCGGTGAGGTTGCTTCTCAGTCACCCACAGTGGCAATCAGCCAGATAACTCACTCTAGTCTTCCCTCCTGCTCTATTTCATTTCCCAGCATCTGACTGGTCTTTCCTGGGACACCCTCCAAATAAAATTTGTGCACCTAAGTCCTCTTCTTAAGGCCTGTTTGTTGCTGTTTAGTCTCTAAGTATGTCTGACTCTTTGTGATCCCATGAACTACTTCATACCAGGCTTCCCTGTCCTTCACTATCTCTCTGAATTTGCTCAAATTCTTGTACATTGTGTCAGTGATGGTATCCAACTATCCCATCCTCAGTCACCCCCTTTTCCTCTTGTCCTCAACCTTTCCCAGCATCAGAGTCTTTTCCAGTGAGTTAGTTCTTCATATCAGGTGACCAAAATATTGGAGTTTCAATTTCAACACCAATCCTTCTAATAGAATATTCAGGATTGATTTCCTTTAGGATTGACTAGTTTGATCTCCTTGCTGTCTGAGAGCCTCTCAAGAGTCTTCTCCAATACCACGGTTCAAAAGCATCAATTTTTCAGTGCTCAGTATTCTTTATGGTCCGACTCTCACATCTATACATGACTATTGGAAAAATCATACCTTTGACTTTATAGACCTTTATCAGAAAGGTGCTGCTTTTTAATACACTATCTAGATTTGTCATAACTTTTCTTTCAAGGAGAAAGTGTCTCTTAATTTTGTGACTGCAATCACAGTCCACATTGATTTTGCATAACGCAAGTAAGTAGATTTAAGTGAATGACGTTGTTTGAGTTGGAGCTGCCTGTGCAGGGGCTGTAGGGAATCACAAGGGGTTCAGCCTAGAGAGAGTGAAAACCAGACTCATCCAGGTGAACCCCATGAGAAAAGTGGTCTCATCTCTGCACTAGAAGAAGGCCTGGCATGTGATAGGTGTTCAATGACTAGTTAGTGAAGGAATAGAGCTAATGTGAACACGTACATGTCTCTTCCCTAAGATTTCTGACAACAGAACACATGAGGCAATTGTGCAGGAATGTTAATGCTCTGGAATTACACTCAGAATATGGTGGAGGAAGCAGGCAGATAATTCCCCAGTGTGTTTCTCCAGAGGACTGTGCCGCCTTGGATCCCAGAGTCCTCGGTGAGGTTGCTTCTCAGTCACCCACAGTGGCAATCAGCCAGATAACTCACTCTAGTCTTCCCTCCCTGCTCTATTTCATTTCCCAGCATCTGACTGGTCTTTCCTGGGACACCCTCCAAATAAAATTTGTGCACCTAAGTCCTCTTCTTAAGGCCTGTTTGTTGCTGTTTAGTCTCTAAGTATGTCTGACTCTTTGTGATCCCATGAACTACTTCATACCAGGCTTCCCTGTCCTTCACTATCTCTCTGAATTTGCTCAAATTCTTGTACATTGTGTCAGTGATGGTATCCAACTATCCCATCCTCAGTCACCCCCTTTTCCTCTTGTCCTCAACCTTTCCCAGCATCAGAGTCTTTTCCAGTGAGTTAGTTCTTCATATCAGGTGACCAAAATATTGGAGTTTCAATTTCAACACCAATCCTTCTAATAGAATATTCAGGATTGATTTCCTTTAGGATTGACTAGTTTGATCTCCTTGCTGTCTGAGAGCCTCTCAAGAGTCTTCTCCAATACCACGGTTCAAAAGCATCAATTTTTCAGTGCTCAGTATTCTTTATGGTCCGACTCTCACATCTATACATGACTATTGGAAAAATCATACCTTTGACTTTATAGACCTTTATCAGAAAGGTGCTGCTTTTTAATACACTATCTAGATTTGTCATAACTTTTCTTTCAAGGAGAAAGTGTCTCTTAATTTTGTGACTGCAATCACAGTCCACATTGATTTTGAAGCCCAGGAAAATGAAATCAGACATTGTTTCCACGTTTTCCCCATCTGTTTGCCATGAAGTGACAGAACTGGATGTCACGATCTCTGTTTTTTGAATATTGAGTTTTAAACCAGCTTTTTTGCACTCCTCTTTCACCCTCATCAAGAAGGCTTCTTTGTGGGGGGAAACCAAGTCAAGAAAAATGATAAAGAGGAGCAAGGTCCACAGGCAGATTGAGAAGTTTGAGTTTCTCTGAGATAAAGGTTAAATGTCGAGGAAAAAAATTAGAGGGATGTGAGCAGGTGTGTTTTTATACAACTGTGTTTTTATAGAGTTATTCTAGATCCTGTACAGAAAATACATCTGAGGGAGATGAGTGGAAGGTAAGCAGAGGAGCTGGAAGACAGTTATGGCAAGTCTGGTGAGAGAGAATGACATCGTGGTTGGACGTGGAGATGAGATAGAGGATCTGCAGCAGGTGTCCAGGAAGGGGAATCCTCTCAGGGGCGAGTGAGGGCAAGTCAGGAATAGGGGATACATTTCAAGGTTGTAGACTGTAGATTTGAGAAGAGAATGTAGACACAAGTAGGTTAAGCAGTCCTGGAGGAGAAACAGGCTTAAGGGCAGTGATCATTCACTTCAGTGTGATAGTTTGAGCTGGTGTGTGGAAGCAAATGTTTTTGTCAAGAGGTTAATACCCAGGTTTTTAAGAAAGATGCTCCATATCCAGGCGTCAGTCTGCCCCCTTTCCTTATTACTCCATCATAAAAGATTGACTAACTCACCACTAGTCTCCTGTTCATTTCAAATGCTGTGCTGATCAAGAAAGCAAGGAGGAAATTGTACCTACAAAGAAGTTGGCTAAGAATCTGTGTGCAAGAAATAACTTGAAAGCTTTTTGCAGTTCCTGAAAATCTCTCTTTCTCTTTATAGCTGTATTGTACACAGTTTCCAGAACCATTGGGAAATAAGATACCCACCCCAACCCACTTCCCCAAATGGATTTCCCAGTGAACAGGAGTTTAATTCACAGCAGCAATGCCCACTGAGTCAGCCCCTGGAGAAAGTAAATGCAAGAATGGAGACTGACTTCAGTAAGAACTAGAGAAAATGACCCACAAAAGCCAATTCGAAGATTAAATGTAGACAAATGGGTACCTGTGCTTTTGGGCCAGAAATCCCCTGTCAAAATGAAATATATGTTCCTTACACTTGGGAACTTGAACAAATAAGAATACAAATATACAGCAAATATAAATTATGAATTCACAAACACGCACATTTAACTGTAAACATCTTTTATAGATTATAAATGCTCCCAAGTACTTGAAAAAGCAGTTTCCCACCTGTGAATGATTCAGTTATATCTATGTAACAGTCATTAAACTTTGCTATAAACATATTCATATTCAACAAGCACAGTACAATGGTAATTCTTGATATCTGGTGGAATTTTTTGTCATTCCTTCTATTAGCATTTCTGGCAGAATTGTTTCTACTTGTTATTTCTTGTCAACATTTAATTTGATACTTTTAATTTAATGTGTTCCTTGGAAACAGAAAAGAAAGTCCTTCACATGGTATCTTGAATGGTGTGGATGGGCTATCTGAGTGAAGTAAGGTTTTGTAGTAACTACTTGTCTGCCTAGAGCATTAAGTACTTGACAAGTAGGTTAAGCAGTCCTGGAGGAGAAACAGGCTTAAGGGCAGTGATCATTCACTTCAGTGTGATAGTTTGAGCTGGTGTGTGGAAGCAAATGTTTTTGTCAAGAGGTTAATACCCAGGTTTTTAAGAAAGATGCTCCATATCCAGGCGTCAGTCTGCCCCCTTTCCTTATTACTCCATCATAAAAGATTGACTAACTCACCACTAGTCTCCTGTTCATTTCAAATGCTGTGCTGATCAAGAAAGCAAGGAGGAAATTGTACCTACAAAGAAGTTGGCTAAGAATCTGTGTGCAAGAAATAACTTGAAAGCTTTTTGCAGTTCCTGAAAATCTCTCTTTCTCTTTATAGCTGTATTGTACACAGTTTCCAGAACCATTGGGAAATAAGATACCCACCCCCAACCCACTTCCCCAAATGGATTTCCCAGTGAACAGGAGTTTAATTCACAGCAGCAATGCCCACTGAGTCAGCCCCTGGAGAAAGTAAATGCAAGAATGGAGACTGACTTCAGTAAGAACTAGAGAAAATGACCCACAAAAGCCAATTCGAAGATTAAATGTAGACAAATGGGTACCTGTGCTTTTGGGCCAGAAATCCCCTGTCAAAATGAAATATATGTTCCTTACACTTGGGAACTTGAACAAATAAGAATACAAATATACAGCAAATATAAATTATGAATTCACAAACACGCACATTTAACTGTAAACATCTTTTATAGATTATAAATGCTCCCAAGTACTTGAAAAAGCAGTTTCCCACCTGTGAATGATTCAGTTATATCTATGTAACAGTCATTAAACTTTGCTATAAACATATTCATATTCAACAAGCACAGTACAATGGTAATTCTTGATATCTGGTGGAATTTTTTGTCATTCCTTCTATTAGCATTTCTGGCAGAATTGTTTCTACTTGTTATTTCTTGTCAACATTTAATTTGATACTTTTAATTTAATGTGTTCCTTGGAAACAGAAAAAGAAAGTCCTTCACATGGTATCTTGAATGGTGTGGATGGGCTATCTGAGTGAAGTAAGGTTTTGTAGTAACTACTTGTCTGCCTAGAGCATTTATCAGTACTTGGAGGCAATTCCCTGGCAGGCCAGTGGTTAGGACTTGATGCTTTTACTGCTGGGGCTTAGGTCCAGTCCCTGCTTGATGAAAGTCCAACAAGCCACAAGGTGCAGGCCAAAAAAAAAAACCCTGTAGTAAGTCTATAGTCCCTGTTTCATGACGGACATTTTTTCCTTGTAATCATGAATCCCTTTAGCAATAGAAATTGGCAGTAGACAATAGAATAATGTTTTTAAATTGCCAATGTTTTATAAATCCAAGAAATTCTAATACATTTTTTACTGAAGCATAATTGGTTTACAATGGTGTGTTAGTTTCACATGTACAACAAGCTGATTTTGATTTTTTTTCTGAAATACATGTGTGTGTGTGTGTGTGTGTGTGTATGCATTCTTTCCCACGTAGGTTATTAGAAAATATTGACTATTGTTCCCCATGCTACACAGTAGATCCTTGTTGTTTATCTATTTTATATATAGTAGTGGGAGGGGGAGGAATTAGGAGTTTGGGATTAACATATGCACTCTTACGTACCTTCAATTTCCACTATTGTTTCTTTGCTTTCTCTTTCCTTACTTTCTTTAGAACCTATGGGAATGTACCATTCTGTGTTTGCTAACAGGTCTTCTTTGCCTTCTTGCGCATTTCCTACCCATGTCCTGACACCTCTGACAGCCTTCTCTCCTTCTCCGTAGCCATCCTGAGCTCCAGCATCCTCCCTTCGGCTCCCCGAGACCTGGTCCCTGTCTTGGTTTCTAGTCGGTTTGTCCGTCTCAGCTGGCGCCCACCTGCAGAAACAAAAGGGAACATTCAAACCTTCACAGTCTTTTACTCCAGAGAAGGTGACAACAGGTAGGTACAACCAAGAAATCCAGTTTAATCCACCAGGTCTTGGAATGTAGGCTGTGGAGTGATGGCTGCAGGAGGTCTTGAGCAGGAGCTTTGGAGACCTTGTGAAATCTCTGCTCTGGGCCCTTCACTCAAAGTGTTCCTTGAAACAGAAAAGAAAGTCCTTCACATGGTATCTTGAATGGTGTGGATGGGCTATCTGAGTGAAGTAAGGTTTTGTAGTAACTACTTGTCTGCCTAGAGCATTTATCAGTACTTGGAGGCAATTCCCTGGCAGGCCAGTGGTTAGGACTTGATGCTTTTACTGCTGGGGCTTAGGTCCAGTCCCTGCTTGATGAAAGTCCAACAAGCCACAAGGTGCAGGCCAAAAAAAAAAACCCTGTAGTAAGTCTATAGTCCCTGTTTCATGACGGACATTTTTTCCTTGTAATCATGAATCCCTTTAGCAATAGAAATTGGCAGTAGACAATAGAATAATGTTTTTAAATTGCCAATGTTTTATAAATCCAAGAAATTCTAATACATTTTTTACTGAAGCATAATTGGTTTACAATGGTGTGTTAGTTTCACATGTACAACAAGCTGATTTTGATTTTTTTTCTGAAATACATGTGTGTGTGTGTGTGTGTGTGTGTATGCATTCTTTCCCACGTAGGTTATTAGAAAATATTGACTATTGTTCCCCATGCTACACAGTAGATCCTTGTTGTTTATCTATTTTATATATAGTAGTGGGGAGGGGGAGGAATTAGGAGTTTGGGATTAACATATGCACTCTTACGTACCTTCAATTTCCACTATTGTTTCTTTGCTTTCTCTTTCCTTACTTTCTTTAGAACCTATGGGAATGTACCATTCTGTGTTTGCTAACAGGTCTTCTTTGCCTTCTTGCGCATTTCCTACCCATGTCCTGACACCTCTGACAGCCTTCTCTCCTTCTCCGTAGCCATCCTGAGCTCCAGCATCCTCCCTTCGGCTCCCCGAGACCTGGTCCCTGTCTTGGTTTCTAGTCGGTTTGTCCGTCTCAGCTGGCGCCCACCTGCAGAAACAAAAGGGAACATTCAAACCTTCACAGTCTTTTACTCCAGAGAAGGTGACAACAGGTAGGTACAACCAAGAAATCCAGTTTAATCCACCAGGTCTTGGAATGTAGGCTGTGGAGTGATGGCTGCAGGAGGTCTTGAGCAGGAGCTTTGGAGACCTTGTGAAATCTCTGCTCTGGGCCCTTCACTCAGTACTCAGTGGACATAATATGTTTCTGTTTTGTGGTTTTTTAAAGCAGGATTGTGTTCAGAAGCAAATTCAAGGTGTTTTTTTCTGGTTTTGTTTTGTTTTTTTCAATTTTTACTTTCAGTGCATTGAATTTACTCATGGTGATGGTTAGTCACTCAGTCGTGTACAACTCTTTGAGGCCTCATGGACTATAGCCCGCCAGGCTCCTCTGTCCATGGGATTCTCCAGGCAAGAATACTGGAGTGGGTCGCCATGCCCTCCTCCAAGGTAATCTTCCTGACTCAGGAATCAAATCTGGGTTTCCTGCATTGCAGGTCATATTTTTACTGTCTGAGCCACTATGGAAACCCAAATTTACTCATAAAATCATTCTAAAAATGTACAATTTTTCCTTTTAAATAAAGTATAGTAAAACATAAAAATACCCCAAACAGAATATTTGACATTTACAATTGAAAATCGGAGTCAAATATTAAATATTTACAAAACTCCATCTTTTAAAGATACTTATAAAGAAACATGCAATTTTGTTGAAATGCCATAAAAGAATGCTAAAAAAAAAAAAAATCAGAGAATTTTCCTTCATTCCTATAAGGAAACTGTAACCAGCAGAAACTGTGTAGATTCTTGGGTACACAAATTCTTCAGTTTCAGTACCAAAGTCTGTCTTTGTGCATCTAAGAACTTTACTCCTTTGAGGGCCTTCTTGGAACAGCTGGACAGAGTAGCCACTGCAAATTCATTTATTTATAGAAAACTTCTTTGAAATAGACAAGGATGTAAATATATGCTATCAAGCTTTTTAAAATATTTTCGATTTTCAAAGTGGTAAACAGAGAACAGAATTAGGCTATATATTGATAGAACAAAACGTAGGAGAACCAGTGTAATGAGGTTGCAATCTCAGCTCTGTCATGGACGGGAAGCGGGTTCAAACCTTCACAGTCTTTTACTCCAGAGAAGGTGACAACAGGTAGGTACAACCAAGAAATCCAGTTTAATCCACCAGGTCTTGGAATGTAGGCTGTGGAGTGATGGCTGCAGGAGGTCTTGAGCAGGAGCTTTGGAGACCTTGTGAAATCTCTGCTCTGGGCCCTTCACTCAGTACTCAGTGGACATAATATGTTTCTGTTTTGTGGTTTTTTAAAGCAGGATTGTGTTCAGAAGCAAATTCAAGGTGTTTTTTTCTGGTTTTGTTTTGTTTTTTTCAATTTTTACTTTCAGTGCATTGAATTTACTCATGGTGATGGTTAGTCACTCAGTCGTGTACAACTCTTTGAGGCCTCATGGACTATAGCCCGCCAGGCTCCTCTGTCCATGGGATTCTCCAGGCAAGAATACTGGAGTGGGTCGCCATGCCCTCCTCCAAGGTAATCTTCCTGACTCAGGAATCAAATCTGGGTTTCCTGCATTGCAGGTCATATTTTTACTGTCTGAGCCACTATGGAAACCCAAATTTACTCATAAAATCATTCTAAAAATGTACAATTTTTCCTTTTAAATAAAGTATAGTAAAACATAAAAATACCCCAAACAGAATATTTGACATTTACAATTGAAAATCGGAGTCAAATATTAAATATTTACAAAACTCCATCTTTTAAAGATACTTATAAAGAAACATGCAATTTTGTTGAAATGCCATAAAAGAATGCTAAAAAAAAAAAAAATCAGAGAATTTTCCTTCATTCCTATAAGGAAACTGTAACCAGCAGAAACTGTGTAGATTCTTGGGTACACAAATTCTTCAGTTTCAGTACCAAAGTCTGTCTTTGTGCATCTAAGAACTTTACTCCTTTGAGGGCCTTCTTGGAACAGCTGGACAGAGTAGCCACTGCAAATTCATTTATTTATAGAAAACTTCTTTGAAATAGACAAGGATGTAAATATATGCTATCAAGCTTTTTAAAATATTTTCGATTTTCAAAGTGGTAAACAGAGAACAGAATTAGGCTATATATTGATAGAACAAAACGTAGGAGAACCAGTGTAATGAGGTTGCAATCTCAGCTCTGTCATGGACATGAGGTGATCTCAAGAAAACAACATAACTTCTCTGAGCCTCATTTCACTCTTGAATAAAGAGGAGCTTATAGTGCTTACCTTGAAAGTTTTTATTAGGATTAAATTAGGCTGCATTTATAAAAGTCACTCAAGAGTATCTAGCATTTGGTAAAAGTCTTTAATATCCTTATTGTCTAGGCAAAAGTGACTGTCACATGTGTTCTCATGCCTATTGAAGGCATGTTGGGGGAAAGCCAGGATTCCAGCATCAGGCTTCTAAACTCTCGAACTTGAGTGCTTTATAAACACCCAGTATGGGCTCCCCTGGTGGTCCTGTGGGTAAGGACACCGCCTTGCAGTGCAAGGGGTGCCAGTTCGATCCCTGGCCTGGGAAGATCCCATGGGCTGCAGAGCGGCTGGACCAATGTGTCCAACTACCGAGCTGGAGCTATGGGCATGCGCCTGGAGCCAGTGCTCTGCAGCGACAGAGGCCACTGCGGTGGGAGGCCCACACGGGACAGAGAACAAAGATGGATGAAAATAGATAAATGAAAGACCAATAGAAGTACCCTCTCCGACCCTGGAAAAAAAAAAATCAAAAAAACAAAAACAAAAAAAACCACCCAATGCTCTTTAGGAACCCTTCAGAATTTGTAAGGGACAGTGTAGCTTGGGCTGGCTAGAGTCGTATTTAGTTCAAAGGGCGGCAGTGTGATCATCAAATGGCACAGTGAAACGTCTCTCCTGCTATGTCTCAAACTGCTTTTCTTTTCAGTTCACTGTAGAAATTAAAGTATATCCTTTTTAGGTTTCTGTTTTCTTTTACAATTTGACCTGGCTTTACTGTGAAGGGAAGGAAATACACATACACCTATCCCCCATGTTCCCTATGGTCTTTGATTACTGTGAAGAATCAGACCTTTATTTTTGTTTTATCTCTGCAACTATATAACTCAGTGACCTTATGAGAAGTCTCATAAGTTCTTTGCATGGAGCTGTGAAGACTAGAGGTAATAATTCTTGCCTGTTTGTCTTCATGTATTCACATGGATTTTCTGAAGGCACCTTAAATTCAACCTGCCCCAAAACATGCTTATTGTCTCCTTCTTAAATATATATTTTCTTTGCTTTTCTTTGTTTGTGTTAGTACCTTCCATCCTGTTGACCAAACAAAAACCTCAAGTCGTATTTTACTCCTCCCTGACTCAGCCCTGCCATTAGTCATCAGGTTCTGTCACGTCTACCTTGGCCATAGCTCACCCATGTCTCCTTTTTCCTTTATCTCCACCATCACTTACCTGAGCTCTGACAATAGCTTCTCCCCTTCTAATCCATCCTCCTCACTGTCTCAAGTTATCTTTTTGAAATATAGTTTGGATCACTCACTTCACTGCTTAAGAACTGTGAATGTGTTTTAAATTTAAAATATAATCAAATTTCTATATAAAGACATGCACATGACGACCACCACATTCCCTTGAATGGAAGTCTGTCTCCCATCTATACATAGAATGTAGTTCCTGTAACCTATAATGGTTAAAAATAGACCACATCACTTCAAATGGCTGGCTTTGGAAATGATACTACTGTTGTATCAGGCATGTGAGTTTTGTGAATTTAATTATGTAAAAATTAGGAGTGGCATCTGTCTGTTGTGAAGTGCGATGGGAACATAAATTCTACCTGTCAGAATTGCTGTGAGAAGTAATTGAAAGAATTCAGTTAGAGCATCCAAGGCAGTCACTTTACAATGGCAGGATTCAGGGTCTCAGAATCATGTGAGCTCAAAGACAGTATAGAGAAGGCTGAAAATAAGGCTCAAAGGTGACGGTCATAACATCATAACAATGGATTGCCATTTTTTATACAAACCACTTATTTTCAGAGCGGTTCACTGTTTTCCTGCTAATAAAAACATTTTATCCTTTACTTATCTATTGCTATCTTCCTTACCTTTCAAGCCCATGGATCAACCCTCTATATCCTCTTGGTAGTTATTCCTGTGGTCCTATCATGGTCCTCGGCAACACCAGTCTCTGCAACTTCTCCATGATCTCTGTTTCAAACATCACACTTGGTTCTCACTAATGTTCCTGTCTTCCATTGAAAACTCTGATTACAACTCACCTTGATTCCACAAGGGACCTACAGTTCATTGATTCTCTGGTGTTTCTGTAGTCCCTCTTCCTTCATGTTTTCCTTCACTTGTTAAATAGCTAAAATCCCATGGTCAGTTCTTAGAAACGCTGACAAACATCAAGGCTTTGCTTTTTATTCTCATTTAATATTAATTTCTTGGAAAGAAAAAATTGAAGTAAATGTAATTTTCTACCCTTTCCTTGAGCTCTTGGAACTGAATATACCTGGAAGAAAATATGTAGCTGTGCTATCTAGTCTGGAAATTGTAATACTAGTAGGTATAGTACTAATAGTATACTAGTAGTAATACTCATCTGAAGTTGCCTCTGTGTGGTGCTTGCGTTATATAGCGCAGAGTAGCCAGTCTCTCTCACATATGATCCTAAAGTATATTTATGTCCTGCTCCTCTCTTCTCAAATCTCCAACAGCTTTCCTCTTTCCCCCACTCTTAATTACCTTCCGTCTAATTTCCAGGAAGGTAATAATAATCAGAATAGAAGTTGTATAAGCTTCTGTATTTGATTTACCTATCTCAGTAGATCTTTTAAGTATATAACCTGTCTTTCCTCAAATCACCATAAAGAATTGGCCAGGCTTTTAAAGGGGCCAAATACTCACTTACATACTAGACACATCCTAACTTGCAAACCAATGAACAAACCTTCAGCTCAGTCTTTCCCCTCATGATCAGTGTTTCACACTTCAGGTTATCATGCTCATCAGCACGCCCTGACCTGTGAATATTGAGTTGCCCTAGGATTCAGACTTTGAAGATCTCAGTTTATCACACTTTGTGACTTCATATCAATACTTTGTCAATATGTTGATGTCTTCTAAATTTGTATATCTCGTCCTCATGTTTTACCTACAGTTCTGAATGATACAGCTCTGTTCCTGTTTGAGTTCTCAACTGTGATTTGTCATGAACATCTAAAACTTATAAACAAAACTAAGTATTTTCCTTCAACCTCAACCCCCTTCCAAAACTTTATCATTCCAGAGGTTCCTCCATCTCAGTAAAATTTGCATATTTCTCATTACTCAAGCCAAAGTCCTTGGAGTAATTTTTAAGTCCTCTCTTTTTCTCAACCCTATATCAAATTCATCATCAAGTCTTGGCAGTACTGTCAAAGTATATCATGAATCCTTAATACAGTATGATACCTGATATTTGCTCCAAAATAATACTAAAAGACTGGCCTTTACAGTTTATTTTCAGCTGACTGATAGTAATAAAGTAAGTCATCATATCATTCTAATTATGTATTGTTCAACATTGTCCATAATAAAAAAGCTGAATATGTGTGAAAATAAAACATATACTATATTCTACCACTTCTTACTTCTTTTTACTTCCATCAGATGTCATCTGTACTACTTACATAACCTCTCAAGTCTGTTCTTAACTTAGCAGCTGGAGTTAAAGTCCACACCAGTTAGAGTGTGTCATTTCTTTTCTTCAAAACCCTCCAATGACTGACTATCTGTCTTATTCAGAGAATTACAAAAATCTTTCCTGATTTCCCCTTGTCACCTTCCCAACTTCATCATTGACTGTGTTTACTGATCGCTTATTCTTACTCCTCTCCAGTTCTCTGGCTTCTCACAAATTTCCTCTATTAAAAAGGGGAAAGTATATAACCTGTCTTTCCTCAAATCACCATAAAGAATTGGCCAGGCTTTTAAAGGGGCCAAATACTCACTTACATACTAGACACATCCTAACTTGCAAACCAATGAACAAACCTTCAGCTCAGTCTTTCCCCTCATGATCAGTGTTTCACACTTCAGGTTATCATGCTCATCAGCACGCCCTGACCTGTGAATATTGAGTTGCCCTAGGATTCAGACTTTGAAGATCTCAGTTTATCACACTTTGTGACTTCATATCAATACTTTGTCAATATGTTGATGTCTTCTAAATTTGTATATCTCGTCCTCATGTTTTACCTACAGTTCTGAATGATACAGCTCTGTTCCTGTTTGAGTTCTCAACTGTGATTTGTCATGAACATCTAAAACTTATAAACAAAACTAAGTATTTTCCTTCAACCTCAACCCCCTTCCAAAACTTTATCATTCCAGAGGTTCCTCCATCTCAGTAAAATTTGCATATTTCTCATTACTCAAGCCAAAGTCCTTGGAGTAATTTTTAAGTCCTCTCTTTTTCTCAACCCTATATCAAATTCATCATCAAGTCTTGGCAGTACTGTCAAAGTATATCATGAATCCTTAATACAGTATGATACCTGATATTTGCTCCAAAATAATACTAAAAGACTGGCCTTTACAGTTTATTTTCAGCTGACTGATAGTAATAAAGTAAGTCATCATATCATTCTAATTATGTATTGTTCAACATTGTCCATAATAAAAAAGCTGAATATGTGTGAAAATAAAACATATACTATATTCTACCACTTCTTACTTCTTTTTACTTCCATCAGATGTCATCTGTACTACTTACATAACCTCTCAAGTCTGTTCTTAACTTAGCAGCTGGAGTTAAAGTCCACACCAGTTAGAGTGTGTCATTTCTTTTCTTCAAAACCCTCCAATGACTGACTATCTGTCTTATTCAGAGAATTACAAAAATCTTTCCTGATTTCCCCTTGTCACCTTCCCAACTTCATCATTGACTGTGTTTACTGATCGCTTATTCACTTACTCCTCTCCAGTTTCTCTGGCTTCTCTACATTTCCTCTATATAGGAAGAATCCTTCTCCCTTAAGACCTGGGCACTAGTTCTTCAGTCTGCCTAGAATGCTCCTCTGCTAAGATATCCATGTGGATCATTCTCTCTGACTTTTTCTAAGTCTTTGCAGAAATTATATCTTCTCATGGAAGCTTTTACTGGCTTGCTAGCCTTCCTGGGATTCCTTATTCATTCTATTTTTTCACACCTGAGCTACTACCTTTTAATTATTGTTTCCTGAATCCCTTTTCTCACCATCAGAATATAAGCATTATGTGGGCAAGGATATTTTTATCACTTTTATTCATTGAGCTGTTCTCAGCACCTAGAACAATGCTTAACCCAGAGTAAAAGTTCACAGAAGAGTTGTTGAATTGAAGCTCCATCTGAAATGCCAATCACTGTGTCAAACTCTCCATGGTCCTATAGGTCAGAAGTCATCAATTTCTCCTTTATCCTCCCCTTTTACTTTGTTTACATTGCTTTTGTTAGTATTTGGCACCTTGTGTCTGGTTTTGTGTTTATTTGAGTACATGTGTGTTTCTCTCCCCAGTGATTGAGACTACATTTTATTTATAATTCCATATCCAAGTGTCTAGTATCCTGACTTCTGCAGATGTTTACTGATTGGAACTGATATGCTAAAAGTGGCAGAGAGGCAGATGTGGTGTTCTTAATATGTTTTTCCTCAACCAATAAAGCAAATTGTGTTACTGAGGAAGAGGAAAATGCTGACTGAAATTCAATAGAAACGTTTTCAATTGAGCAACAAAAACTTGATTCCACCATCTTGGTTCATTTTCTTTTCTCTGGTTCTCAACTAGAACGAACATGTGCCATATGTCTCTGAGCGATGATGCTTGTTTGCCCATCTAGGTTTATTTAGCCCCTTAACACAACAGCTTTTTAAAAGGTAGTGGATTTAACATTCGCCTCAGATTCACAATGGCTTTGTCAGGCAAATTACTCCAGCTCAGATTATCATTAATCTGTCTGACTGGTTAATGGTGTCAATAACGCAAGTGCCACGGTTAACATTTTTTATTCAGCCCCTCAGGAGCTTTCATTTCATAAGTCAGAGGACAGCATAAATTCTAAAACCTGAAAGCCAGAATTCACAGAAACATAATTGCTACACAGACATCCAGCTGTATCTTCCTGCTACCAAAAATCTTGAGAATGGAAAGTGATCATAGGAATAATAGTCCAAAATTCTGCTACTTAAACACTGAGCTGCTGATGCTCAAGGGAGGGGCCAGTCTTATCCCCAAGACCACAGTGTAAGCATCCATACTGATGGCAAGTATTTATTGACTACTCACTGTGTCAGGTACCAGGCTAAGCATCTTACATAAATTATCTTTTCTCATCCTTACAGAGAAACATTATCCAGGTGAGGCTTAAAGAGGTTTACACCTCAGTTATACAACTTGCAAGTGGTAGAACCAGGATTGAATGCAGGCATCCTCCCAGAGCAGATGTTCTCAGTCTCTATACCTGCTTATGCCCAGCAGTTAGAGGGTTAATGTAGAAGAGAACAAAGCTTTCTTGATATTTTCAGAATTATGTTATGGGTTTCTTCTATAGGCTCCTCTCTCTTGACTATTGGACTAAATGGTGAAGCTGATTTGCATCATTTATTTACTATATAAAACACAGTAGCAAGCTTTTATATGTGTATAGATTGCTATACCTTTCATTCGGTAATCTAAAACTGCATATGGAGTGTGACTCAATGTATTCAAATGGTTAAGGCTTTGGGGCTATGAAATTGAACTGCCTGGGTTTCGATCCTGGCTCAGAAATGAACTAGCCATGTGGCCTTGGGCCAATTACTGGTGTCTTCTTTTCCTCTTGAGGAATGATAATAGTACCCGATGTGTAAGGTGGTGATGAGTATTAAACAAGGTTGAGAAAAAGGTGTCTAAAACATCTGCTCATTGCCTGGGACAGATGGATCCATGGGATGGAAAAATCAATGAAATTCAACCCCTTAACACAACAGCTTTTAAAAGGTAGTGGATTTAACATTCGCCTCAGATTCACAATGGCTTTGTCAGGCAAATTACTCCAGCTCAGATTATCATTAATCTGTCTGACTGGTTAATGGTGTCAATAACGCAAGTGCCACGGTTAACATTTTTTATTCAGCCCCTCAGGAGCTTTCATTTCATAAGTCAGAGGACAGCATAAATTCTAAAACCTGAAAGCCAGAATTCACAGAAACATAATTGCTACACAGACATCCAGCTGTATCTTCCTGCTACCAAAAATCTTGAGAATGGAAAGTGATCATAGGAATAATAGTCCAAAATTCTGCTACTTAAACACTGAGCTGCTGATGCTCAAGGGAGGGGCCAGTCTTATCCCCAAGACCACAGTGTAAGCATCCATACTGATGGCAAGTATTTATTGACTACTCACTGTGTCAGGTACCAGGCTAAGCATCTTACATAAATTATCTTTTCTCATCCTTACAGAGAAACATTATCCAGGTGAGGCTTAAAGAGGTTTACACCTCAGTTATACAACTTGCAAGTGGTAGAACCAGGATTGAATGCAGGCATCCTCCCAGAGCAGATGTTCTCAGTCTCTATACCTGCTTATGCCCAGCAGTTAGAGGGTTAATGTAGAAGAGAACAAAGCTTTCTTGATATTTTCAGAATTATGTTATGGGTTTCTTCTATAGGCTCCTCTCTCTTGACTATTGGACTAAATGGTGAAGCTGATTTGCATCATTTATTTACTATATAAAACACAGTAGCAAGCTTTTATATGTGTATAGATTGCTATACCTTTCATTCGGTAATCTAAAACTGCATATGGAGTGTGACTCAATGTATTCAAATGGTTAAGGCTTTGGGGCTATGAAATTGAACTGCCTGGGTTTCGATCCTGGCTCAGAAATGAACTAGCCATGTGGCCTTGGGCCAATTACTGGTGTCTTCTTTTCCTCTTGAGGAATGATAATAGTACCCGATGTGTAAGGTGGTGATGAGTATTAAACAAGGTTGAGAAAAAGGTGTCTAAAACATCTGCTCATTGCCTGGGACAGATGGATCCATGGGATGGAAAAATCAATGAAATTCAACTATTTCCCAATTCATACTTAGAAAGGATTTTATCACTTTCACAAACATTAGTGCATTTGATCCTCAGATAAGAAAGGTATGATCATCTCTTTTACAACTGAGTTTGCCTGGCTCAATTCAGAAAGTCTACAAAGCATGGCCTAAGAATCTACACAACTAGGAAATATTAGAAGCAGAAATTAAATGCAGGTTTCTAGTCCAGTGATCTCTTCACTACACAAAGTAAAAGATATTTCATAAAAGAGGTACATGTAAAGGACTGCAGGAGTTCACTTGGCAGAATTCAAACCTTTTCATGAGCATTATTCAGTTTAATCCTCCCAGTAACACAATGAGTTAGGCAGATAACGGATGGTAACTTCATTTTGCAAATGAAGCAGGAAAGGCTCTAAGATAGCCCCTGACTTGCTCAGGGTCACATGCCTGTTTTGTGGCAGAACAAAGACTGGACAGGGACTTCCAACTTGCAGCTCTGTATGCTTTACATGGCTTTATGTGCCTCAGGAAAGCTCTGCTCACTGCTCAGGATTAGAGACCAGCTTTTCATGATTGACCTAAAGTATCCATTTTAGAATGCACCATACATTACATTTTCAACACAGTATTTGCATATTCTTTCCCTGCCCCTGAGAGCTGAGGATGGTGAAGCTGATGAAGCTTGAAGGAATGTGTTGTGAAGAAAAGAAAAGAAGACTCAAAATCCAAGGCTTCAAGCTGAGTCAGCTCTTTTCTCACTCTGCTTCTCTGCAAAATGTCCAACCCTGTCCTTTCTACCTCAAAGAGTATTCTAGATCACTGAATGAGAGAACAGTGATTTAATTTTTCCCATGGTCTTTATTTTCAAAATGTCACAACTCCTGTCACTTTTACTCAAGTACTGCCTGAAATTGAACTGCCTGGGTTTCGATCCTGGCTCAGAAATGAACTAGCCATGTGGCCTTGGGCCAATTACTGGTGTCTTCTTTTCCTCTTGAGGAATGATAATAGTACCCGATGTGTAAGGTGGTGATGAGTATTAAACAAGGTTGAGAAAAAGGTGTCTAAAACATCTGCTCATTGCCTGGGACAGATGGATCCATGGGATGGAAAAATCAATGAAATTCAACTATTTCCCAATTCATACTTAGAAAGGATTTTATCACTTTCACAAACATTAGTGCATTTGATCCTCAGATAAGAAAGGTATGATCATCTCTTTTACAACTGAGTTTGCCTGGCTCAATTCAGAAAGTCTACAAAGCATGGCCTAAGAATCTACACAACTAGGAAATATTAGAAGCAGAAATTAAATGCAGGTTTCTAGTCCAGTGATCTCTTCACTACACAAAGTAAAAGATATTTCATAAAAGAGGTACATGTAAAGGACTGCAGGAGTTCACTTGGCAGAATTCAAACCTTTTCATGAGCATTATTCAGTTTAATCCTCCCAGTAACACAATGAGTTAGGCAGATAACGGATGGTAACTTCATTTTGCAAATGAAGCAGGAAAGGCTCTAAGATAGCCCCTGACTTGCTCAGGGTCACATGCCTGTTTTGTGGCAGAACAAAGACTGGACAGGGACTTCCAACTTGCAGCTCTGTATGCTTTACATGGCTTTATGTGCCTCAGGAAAGCTCTGCTCACTGCTCAGGATTAGAGACCAGCTTTTCATGATTGACCTAAAGTATCCATTTTAGAATGCACCATACATTACATTTTCAACACAGTATTTGCATATTCTTTCCCTGCCCCTGAGAGCTGAGGATGGTGAAGCTGATGAAGCTTGAAGGGAATGTGTTGTGAAGCAAAGAAAAGAAGACTCAAAATCCAAGGCTTCAAGCTGAGTCAGCTCTTTTCTCACTCTGCTTCTCTGCAAAATGTCCAACCCTGTCCTTTCTACCTCAAAGAGTATTCTAGATCACTGAATGAGAGAACAGTGATTTAATTTTTCCCATGGTCTTGATGCACATTGAAATCTAAAACATGTCATTGACAGACTTCACATGTAAATGAACAACTTGTTACTCACGTGCGAGTTGACCATGTGTCCAGAACTGTGTTGAAAGTAAGAGGAGGGAACAGGCTCTTGGAAACAGTTTAGTTGTTTTTAATAGGTGACAGTGAAGATGGAGCAGTGGAAACAGATTCCAGAAATATTTAGGAAGTAGAATGGACAGGACAAGACAAAAGACTGAATGATGGTCGTGAGACAGTGGGCGCTTTCAAGGATAATTCCAAGGTTTCAGCTCATAGCGAGACAAGTTGCTGAAATTAGGATGCTAAACAAGATCCAAGTTTGAGAATGAGGATCAGACACTTAGGCATGCTGCGTTTGGTATAAGTTTCAATAGTGTAGCTGGAATGTCAAGCAGGACCTCGGAAATAGAAACCTGGAACTTAAGAGAAGTTTGGGTTGGAGGTATATAGCAGGAATTTGTCAGCATGGAGAAAGGTAGGGAGGAGAGGACCCAGAACTGAGTTGTATTTATTCTGAAGGCACTGGCTGGAACTAAACAAGATAAATCATTTGAATCCCAAACCTTTCCTTTCCCATGAAAGGATAGCTGTTTTATTTGTTATTTCAGTACTTACTAGTTATACCACTAGGCGTTAGGATCTGTTTTCAATATTGAAACAGATTATGTTGAGACAAAAATTGTTTAAGCCTGTCGTCACTGTGTGTGTGTGTGTGTGCTTTCAACAAGTCAAGTAAAAAAAAAAAAAAAAAAAATTAACCAAAATTTAGTGAAAGGCCTCTGACCAACTAGATGATCTCCATTCCCCCCATCATGCTTCATCGGGAGCTGAGTCACCACTGAACCTACTTTCCCTTCAATATAACACCAGTCCCAAAGTCTCTGGTTCTTGGGTAAGAAAAGAGTGTAGCCCTTGAGAAAGGGTGATGGATGCTGTCATTTTGAGCCCTTCAATAAATAGCTTATTGCCACTCTGAAATCTTTATCATTGCACCTTTGTTGCTTTTATTATAGAAATAAAAATGAAAGTGGAATTTATCAAAAGATGTTAAAATCTTTTCATTAAAAATACCATAGGTCGTTCCTTACAAAGGAATATTAATAGAACTCTTTTTTTTTGAAGCAACTAATTAGGCATTTGATACATCAAGACAGGATTTGTTGCTCAGCTTACAGCTGTGACTACATGTTAACACCTCCCTATATTTAGGTAAGAGGATATATGTTTACTTAAGATGTATGCTGGAGACAGGTTATCAATGAGCCTCTAAGAAATGGTATCATATTAATCTTTAAACTGTGTTTACTTCTGAATGTAAATATAGAAGTGCTGAATTGAGCTCACACACATACACACAGAGAATAATAGATTTTAAAAAGTTTCTTGAGGAGATCTCATTCTTCAAATCACGAAAATGAAACCCAGGCAAGTAAAGTGGAGTCTGAGAGCCACCCAAGTTGGAATGGAACATGGACAGATTCCAGTTTTCTAAGCATTTCTGAGATCGCACTATGTGAAGATGTTATACCATCCTTCTATTAAAATTTTGACATTTATTTATGCATTCATTAAAAAAGTGTGAGCCCCAGCATCACAGGCAATATTTTTTATTATTTTATTTTTAATTTGAGGATAATTGCTTTGCTATGTTGTTAGTTTCTGTCATACCACAGCATGAATCAGCCAGGTATACAAATGTCTCCTCCTTCTGACTCTCCCTACCACCCTCATCCCACTGTTCTAGGCTGTCACAGAGTACCAGGTGAGCTCCTTGTACAATACAGCACTTCCTACTGGAGTTCTGTTTTGCATATGGTAATACATGTGGTTCAGTGCTACTCTCTCAATGCCCGCCCTCTCCTTCCCCTGGTCCGCAAGGCTGTTCTCTATGTCTGTGTTTGTGTTCCTGCTCTGCAAACATTCATCAGGACTATTTTTGTAGATTCCATATATATGTGTTAATACACGATATTTATTTTTCTCTTTCTGATGTACTTCGATCTATATAGTAGGCTCTAGGTTCATTCACCTCTCTAGAACTAATTCAAATTCAGTTCTTTTTATGGCTGAGTAATATTACATTGCATATATATACCACAACTTCTTTATCCACTCATCTGTCAGTGGACATCTAGGTTGTCCCCATGTAGAATAGACATTTTTAATCTGTAGTGAGTATGTATAGACTGTCAGTAGAATATGAATGGGATATGACTTCTCAAAAAGTTATTCAAAGTGTGATACAGGTTACAGTAGATGTGTAAACCTAAACCAACAGAAGCACAGAGGAGATAGTATTTTATGCTGTTTGAATCACAGGACAAAATAGCAGGAAACCTCTAGTCAGGAGAATTAATTTGAATTAGAATTGAAGAATGAATGAGCTTCTGCCAAACTGAGAAGGAACTCTGAGATAATCAAAATTAAGCAGAATTAATGAAAGAATGACAAAGATAGGGATGGATAGAGGGCCTGGGGACAGAGTGATTCCATTGTAAATGACTGTGTAAAGGTTTGAGCCATGTCTTAAAGGTCTTTGAATCTTGTCCCAAGAAGCAGATATTGTATTAGCCTTAGAATGGCAGCCAGCTTGATGTTTGGGGCATGGAATTGGAAGACAGAGCTGGAAAGACCAATGACAAGGAACTAGGAAAGCTGTTGTAATGCAACTCGTGGTAAGCAGAATCAGATCAGGAGCTAGTTCCAGGCACAGGACAATATAGCCAAACCAAAATGAGGTCTCAGTGCATAGTGTTCAAGGGTACATTCATTCCCTGCCACCATAAGGAGCTCCCTAAATTAATATGTATCAACATGTAAGCGTTACGGACCAGGGTTCTTGGCCTTCTTAATCAATAGAAATTGATCAGAGTCCAGACAAGAAATTTAGACAAGGCTTTATGGGGACCCCTGCTACATCAGGGAAACTAACAACAGGTTCCCTTGCTTGCTCACTTCCCGCATAGGAGGCAAACCTGTTCCTTATAAGGGGTTAGGGTAGGAATGGGTCCAGAGGTTAGGTAGGAAGCATAGTTTAAGGGGTCAATCCTTCCCTTAGGTGGTGTCCTGGGCAGGGGGCATGCACAGTACCCTGCTTTTGCTCTAGGCTGTTAGTCTCTTTGTATCTTTTTTGGTCTCTTTGTATCTTTTGTCCAGAATTTGCCCTTAGTGTCCAGGCATGCAGCTATTTTTAGTCCTGTACAGTTTCTTTGTATTTTGTTGCGTGTACAGGCGCAAGCTTAGGCGCACTGCTCCAAAGGGCCCCAGGTCCCAGCCTATCTCATAAGGAGTCTTTAGACGAAAAGCCTGATCCCTCAGCAAAGCAGCAGAATTACTGTTACTGGGTCAGCATATATGCTTGTAGAACATCGTAGTTATTTTCCAAGGAACCTCAACCAGGTAACCCAAAGGCCAGAGAACCAGAATTTACAAGAGAGATATGCTTCTCATTAACAATCTCCTCTTGGTATCCATGTAAAGATCAGAGAAGGCAAGCTGTGTCCACTTTTTCTAACCAGCAGAAGCAGGCAGACTATGTAATTTATACTCTATGTGCAGTGAGTGAATGTGCCATGTGATGTGAATGGATTCCGGCCCCTCCACTTCATTCAGCTTTATCTTGAACTTGCCCACCCTAACTCAGAGTCAAGGGGAAAGAAGCGGAGTAAAATTGAAGCTCTGGCAGTTCACTGACCACCACAAACTGTGACGACTCTGAGTTCCGTGGGTTTAACCAGTTATGAGTCTTCAGAGTCGCAGGAGAGAGCTCCATGGAGAGGCAGCCAGGGACCATGCTGCTTTCCCAGGCGTGGTTGGTGCAGTGACAGGCAAGAAAACTGAACAGAGTCATCGGACAAACTCCTAACCTCTGTGTTCTTTTGTGTCTCCTGCATTGGCAGGCGGATTCTTTACCACTACACCACCTGAGAAGCCCCCAAAATTCTGAATTCACTCCACAGTCTGCATCACATTTTCATGCAAATTCACTCTGATTGGATAAGCAGATTTCTGAAAATGGGCACATAAAATAGACTATAATTTTTTTATTTAAAACCATTAAGAGTTCACACTGAAGAAACTAGTGGTAAATACAAGGCAGTGGTAGCACCCAGTTAGAAGAGGGAATGAGACCACTATCATGGAAGTATAGTGGGTTCTAAAGATGCCTTGTTCACACTGTGGAACATGGATGAAGTATCAGTTGCCCATATCAATGAGTATACTTTTTTCATGGCCCTTAGTAATTTGGGATATTTTTGAAGGCTGCTGGAGATGATAGGTACCTAAGACTCCCTTCCTTGTAATGAAATCCAACATCCACTTTATATGTGAGTGACACTTCTATTAGATGATCTCAGACATTCTTACTTGGCTGGACATAGCCGGATATTCTTCTTTTTCCTTTGAAGAATGCCTTTTCATGGGTTATGCCAGCACATTCAGGAACACAGATATTTCACTGAAATTATTTAGTAGTTATAAGAACAAAGTCAATTATGAAAGCTGTGCTTCCTAATAGATACTCAAGGAGTTTATTATGCAAATCTGACCTTCAGTGATAGCTATGTTGTGTGAAGGTCTAGAAAATGCATCGTGAAATGACTCACAACAGATGATAGTAACCCTCATTCTCACAGTGGTGTCCTTTCTTCTTTGAATTTCGTATCTTCTACCCAATGTCCCCATGATCCAAATAGGGCCCTTGTTTTCCTCTGTTGTTGAATGATATCAATACTGGACCTAGAGGATGAAGCCCCATATCTCATTCTTAACCATGGTGTTGAGTAACTCTGAGTCATTTTCGGGAGGAAAATGTGTTTCTATAAATCTCACTTTTTCATCTGTAAAATAATGAATGACAATAAAACTATCCTGTTTCTATAAAAAGAGAAGTAACATATATAACAATTCTTCTACTGAAGAAAATCAGATGCAAATCTCTACATTCATAAGGCATACAATCTGATTATGAGGGTTTTCTTTTAAAAAGAAATGTATTGACCTAAGTAATCTTAGTTTGGTAGAATCGATGAGTGTGATGTGTGGCGTGTGGGAGTATTATGTGATATTTCTTACTCTTTCTTTCCTTAGGTCAGTATTGAATCTCACCCAGACCTCTCCCCTGCTGTAAATCATAATTCAGCCTTGCAGGAACTTAACACAGTACCCACACAGGAATACCTAAACCTGGGTTATATTCAGATCCATACAAGGTGTTTGGTTTTGGTTTGTTTATTGTGGTAAAATATACATAACATAGCACTTAGTTTTAACCATTTTGAAGTGTATAGTTCTGTGACATTAAGTGCATTTATCTTGTGCCACAACTCTCCCACCCTTCATGTCCAGAGCTGCCAGATGAAATGCTGTGCTCATTGAATACCAACATCCAATCCTTCCCACCTCCTTGCTCCTGGTAACCATCTAGGCTTCCTATTTTGATTATGAGCAGTAACAGATAAACTAATGCTGACTGCTATAATAACTAAACCCTCAAGCTTATAAGGGCTCAAATCTCTTTGGTTATAATATAGAGAAATGATTGACAGGTAGTTTTTCTCCCAGATCTGCTCCAGAATTCATGCAGAATTTGGATTCTTCCATCATTGATAAGCTTCACAAGTGGCTCAGTATGGCTCACTATGCCAGTTCAGGAGTCATAAGAGATACAGGCTCAATCCCTGGTTTGAGAAGGACTCCTGGAGAAGGAAATGGCAACACACTCCAGTATTCTTGCCTGGAAAATTTCATGGACAGAGGAGTCTGATGGGCTATAGCCCATGGGGTCATGAAGAGTCGAACACGACTGAGCAATGAAGCACACATATCATCAAGGCATGGCTTCCAAAGCCTGCCTACTGATAATGTGGTTTTTCTAGGCCAGGCCTGGAGTCAGCATAAATGTGTGCACTCACATTCATTGTTTAGACCCAATCACATGCATTTCTCTAGGCTTCAGGCAATCCAGGACACAGAATCTAACACATGTAGAAGGATAAATGAGTTTAAGGAGGAGCCAGATAGTCTTTGTCATATCAGTCAAATTAAGAAGATATGTATCTATATATCTATATCTATATCTCTCTCTCTATATATATATATATAGCCCCAAGAATCACCATTCATGCTGTTAGTTGTTTTCACTTTTCTCTTTGGAAACTTAATTTGCCCTGGCAGAAAAACAGATTTCATTTGGAATATCTGCCCAAACAGTGTAAAACTGTTGAAACTGAAATGAAAATATAATTTCACTGAGATGCAAGAGGGATCATCTAGAAGTAGAAACCTGAAGACAGTTGAGCAGCTTATAAGGAGCTCTTTCTTCACAAGCACTTATATGAGACTAGTGAGGATATAAGTATCTAGAATCACGTATGTCCTTAAAGCATACTTGAGGAGTTATTGTTTCTTATGTGTTACGATCTATATCTGTAGGATTTGTCTTCTCTTAATATGTACTATGGGATTCCCAGGTGGCGCAAGTGGAAAAGAACCCACCTGCCAGTTCAGGAGTCATAAGAGATACAGGCTCAATCCCTGGTTTGAGAAGGACTCCTGGAGAAGGAAATGGCAACACACTCCAGTATTCTTGCCTGGAAAATTTCATGGACAGAGGAGTCTGATGGGCTATAGCCCATGGGGTCATGAAGAGTCGAACACGACTGAGCAATGAAGCACACATATCATCAAGGCATGGCTTCCAAAGCCTGCCTACTGATAATGTGGTTTTTCTAGGCCAGGCCTGGAGTCAGCATAAATGTGTGCACTCACATTCATTGTTTAGACCCAATCACATGCATTTCTCTAGGCTTCAGGCAATCCAGGACACAGAATCTAACACATGTAGAAGGATAAATGAGTTTAAGGAGGAGCCAGATAGTCTTTGTCATATCAGTCAAATTAAGAAGATATGTATCTATATATCTATATCTATATCTCTCTCTCTATATATATATATATAGCCCCAAGAATCACCATTCATGCTGTTAGTTGTTTTCACTTTTCTCTTTGGAAACTTAATTTGCCCTGGCAGAAAAACAGATTTCATTTGGAATATCTGCCCAAACAGTGTAAAACTGTTGAAACTGAAATGAAAATATAATTTCACTGAGATGCAAGAGGGATCATCTAGAAGTAGAAACCTGAAGACAGTTGAGCAGCTTATAAGGAGCTCTTTCTTCACAAGCACTTATATGAGACTAGTGAGGATATAAGTATCTAGAATCACGTATGTCCTTAAAGCATACTTGAGGAGTTATTGTTTCTTATGTGTTACGATCTATATCTGTAGGATTTGTCTTCTCTTAATATGTACTATGGGATTCCCAGATGGCGCAAGTGGAAAAGAACCCACCTGCCAATGCAGGAGACATAGGAGACATGGGTTCAATCCCTAGGTTGGGAAGATCCCCTGGAGGAGGGCACGGCAACTCTTACCAATATTTTGTCTGGGGAATCCCATGGACAGAAGAGCCAGGCAAGCTACAGTCCATAGAGTCGAAAAGAGTTGGATACGACTGAATTGACTTAGCACACACACACTAAAGAAGCTTTTAATTAGAAAATGAATGGGACACATGTAGCTGTGGACTTGAAGAAAAGGCAAGTAGATATGTATTGTACTTCCTCCTCACACAGGAGGGAATCTACTTCCTTTTACTAATTTCACTTAATGTAGCTGCAAGACCTACATCTATGTACATATCAACATTTAGCATCTGCCTTTTCCTTTCCTATAATGAAAGAAAATAAATGCATTGGTCAGCATTACTGACAAGGACTGGCTGGTGGAATAATCGAAACCCTAATTTCTGTCCTTAGCTTAATGTTTACAAAATGCATCTTTCTTCCTACAATCCAGATATTTCCTCTTTCACTAGCTCTTTGTTACGAGTTTTGAAGCTAAATTGTAAAGTGTCAAGGGAAAAGACTTTAGCATGCAATGTTAATGGGAATGGCATAAACTTGTACTCCCCCAAAACTCTGCAACCTTTATTTATAGGCCCTTCCTGTCAGTTTACATCCTATAGTAAATGGCTAAGGTCTTGCCTTACAGAATGAGCAGGAAATGAGTAAACCACCTTTTGATCTACCTTACTGCTCTTGCTTGTTAAGTAAAGGTTATGACTAAAAGTATTCATGTGGGGATAATCTTTTCCTATGACTTTCTGTTTCCTAGGGAACGAGCAGTGAATACATCTCAGCCTGGGTCCCTTCAGTTTACTGTGGGAAACCTGAAGCCAGAAGCCATGTACACCTTCCGAGTCGTGGCTTACAACGAGTGGGGTCCAGGGGAGAGCTCTCAACCCATCAAGGTGGCCACTCAGCCTGAGTGTGAGTATGAGATGGAAAGCGCATAGTTAGGAAGTATTAATTTGCATTGGTGATATCTTTGAATCATTTTATAGTAATTTATTGAGGTGACAAAATGGAAGAAAAATTTCTGAAGTAACATTTAACTGAAGGGCTTTTAAAGGTAAGACAACTTTTTAACAAAATGGCCTCTTCACTTTGTCCATGTCTCCATAGTGACAAATTAACAACTATCAAGGCCTGATCTATCCATCCAGTCTACATATCTCCTCCCAAGTGAGTGACTGGCTCCACCTGCCACTACTTCATCATCAACATTGCATTCCCCTGGCTCCAGTGTTTTCAAGTAGAACTCTTACCAATAGTACCTGGGGATCAGACTTCACTGATGCACACACACACTAAAGAAGCTTTTAATTAGAAAATGAATGGGACACATGTAGCTGTGGACTTGAAGAAAAGGCAAGTAGATATGTATTGTACTTCCTCCTCACACAGGAGGGAATCTACTTCCTTTTACTAATTTCACTTAATGTAGCTGCAAGACCTACATCTATGTACATATCAACATTTAGCATCTGCCTTTTCCTTTCCTATAATGAAAGAAAATAAATGCATTGGTCAGCATTACTGACAAGGACTGGCTGGTGGAATAATCGAAACCCTAATTTCTGTCCTTAGCTTAATGTTTACAAAATGCATCTTTCTTCCTACAATCCAGATATTTCCTCTTTCACTAGCTCTTTGTTACGAGTTTTGAAGCTAAATTGTAAAGTGTCAAGGGAAAAGACTTTAGCATGCAATGTTAATGGGAATGGCATAAACTTGTACTCCCCCAAAACTCTGCAACCTTTATTTATAGGCCCTTCCTGTCAGTTTACATCCTATAGTAAATGGCTAAGGTCTTGCCTTACAGAATGAGCAGGAAATGAGTAAACCACCTTTTGATCTACCTTACTGCTCTTGCTTGTTAAGTAAAGGTTATGACTAAAAGTATTCATGTGGGGATAATCTTTTCCTATGACTTTCTGTTTCCTAGGGAACGAGCAGTGAATACATCTCAGCCTGGGTCCCTTCAGTTTACTGTGGGAAACCTGAAGCCAGAAGCCATGTACACCTTCCGAGTCGTGGCTTACAACGAGTGGGGTCCAGGGGAGAGCTCTCAACCCATCAAGGTGGCCACTCAGCCTGAGTGTGAGTATGAGATGGAAAGCGCATAGTTAGGAAGTATTAATTTGCATTGGTGATATCTTTGAATCATTTTATAGTAATTTATTGAGGTGACAAAATGGAAGAAAAATTTCTGAAGTAACATTTAACTGAAGGGCTTTTAAAGGTAAGACAACTTTTTAACAAAATGGCCTCTTCACTTTGTCCATGTCTCCATAGTGACAAATTAACAACTATCAAGGCCTGATCTATCCATCCAGTCTACATATCTCCTCCCAAGTGAGTGACTGGCTCCACCTGCCACTACTTCATCATCAACATTGCATTTCCGCCTCCTGTGCTGATTTTTTTCAGTGTTTTCCAAGTTTGTCTATGAAAAGTATAATATCAAAGAAGAACAACAATGGTGTAGGACTTCTCAGTACAGGGACTTACTCAGGAACTTATTTGTGCATTAAATGTCCTCCAGAAGCTTCCAAAATCGAATTTAGATTCAAGAAATGTAAACAGATAGTTTCTACTGGACAGTGTCACTCTTCTGGAATGTATATCACTATATTAAGCTTCTCAGAAACAAAATAATCCTGCTAAATGTTCTTTGGCCACATTATAATTTAGTGAATTCTACTTTTATCAAGGAACAAACAGCCCACAAACTGAATATTTGAAAGAGATTTCTGTATCTTACAACATTTTGATTTTTCTGTTGAACTTCTAATCTCATTTAGAAAGATTAATTACTGATGAGTAGTTTGCCAACTTTAGAGTTTAAAAAAAAATTGTAATCTCACAATTAAGTGAACTGAATGACTACTTTTAACAAATTCTATTATTTAGGCACCTTGTTTCTTCTGCCTTTTTTTTTTTTTCTTTTCAAATGATGCTGTTTTGTTTACATTCCTAATCATTTTATTTAAAACTATGCCTAATTTCAAAATCACCTCACATGCTTTCAGAAGAAGGTGAAGTAGAAACCAGAAATAGTTTCACTGACAAGTAAGAGAAAATAATCTCTGGACTAGGTAACTTGTTAGCAGATTGAAGTCAGCAAGTTGAAGACAAGCACACACCAGGTTTCAGAGAGGTAGTCTGGGTGCTGGTATCATGGTATACACACGGTGGAATCTCTGTTCTTTTTTCTTATAGCCAAGGCTACAAAAGCCAGGTGAGAACAGATCAGAATAAAGTATTTGTTGCAGGTGGGGAGAAGACTAAACTCTTCAAGTCTTAGAGATATTTGCCTCACAGAAATAAAATTTCACAAAACATCTTTAAAGGCATAAAAATGTACACATTTCAGGTCATACCTAGAAAATGCAGGCTCCCAGGCAGGACAGGCTAGTTTGCAGGACCCAGAAGCTACGGGAGCACATTTCACCCTCCTTAGAATGGGGCCATGTACAACTTTCTTAGTCTTATACCCCAAAGTTGGTACTATTTCCAGGTTTCTCTTCTAAAGAATGTTTTGTTGATGTTTGGATTTAAATCACTGGATAATGGTGATTTCCACTTCACAGTGCTATGTTCCCATATAATTTGAGTCATCCATTTCATTGACTTTCATTTTGTAGATCACAGAGAGAGAGGGGGAGAGAGAGAGGGAGAATCAGTGACCTCTATGAATATCTGGTATTTTTAATCACTAAACCTGAATAAAAACAAATTAGGTCAATATACATATATATATTCTTAAATAGGGTATACCATGTTGTATACAGACTGATAGTTGAAAAAGCTCTAAAAATATCTCTAAATTTCTTTTTTTTTTTCAGTTTTCTCATGGTAGAACTTAAGCTTTAAAAGCATGCTCATTTTTCAAAACATCCAAATTTCTGTGGATTGTCTGAATCCTTCACTTCCTAATCCAGCTATTATCCCTGGAATTGTTTCTGTGTACTTTTCTGGGCCAACTGGCTATGATTGCATTACATTGCTGATAAAAATTCTATAGTCAGCCTCACTTCTAAGACAGAGCAACACTATTTTTTTTTTCTGTCAATACCATTTTTCCTAAGTATCCAGCTTGAAAATCAATTTCCAGCATTTTTTTAAAGATCAACCTTTCCAAGACAAGGAGATCTATTCCACTTGGATAGTGACTAATAATAATGCCCCATTTCATTAAAAAAAAAAAAAAAAAAGAATACTCACGACATAACAGTTTTGTAATTAATTAAAAAAAATCAGTCTGTGATTATTTGTATTGTACATATGGCCTTAACCATTATAAAACAAAAACAATGACACAGTTCAACTCACAAGTATGTTTAGTGAATATTCACTGTGTTTCTAATACTGTTCCACTCTGAGACACATTAAGAAATCATACACGTGTAATAAAGTAACACCACTTAAAGCTCTCAGAAGCTTCTTGAAGAATCAAGTGGTTTAAATATGTAACAATAATAAAATAAGTAAGGAAACTTGCGAAGTTTTGTTAAAGGAAATACTAAAAATGTGAATCACAGACTTACTTATGAGTCCATTACCTGTGATGGCCTAGGCATATGCTCAGCGTCTGTACACTGGTGCTAAATCAAATCTTGGAGACAGAGTTTTGGGTGAATTAGAAATGAATAGCTTTATTGCTTTTCCAGGCAAAGGGGAACACAGTGGGCTTCTGCCCTCAAAAACTGTGTCCCCACTTAGAGGAGTTTGGTGAGGAGCATGGGGTTATTTGCATTCTTTTCTGTCCTCTCTTGATGTAATCTTCTTGATGGACTTGTTCCTTAAGTCTTGCCTCAGGTTGTGTTCTCTGGTATGAAGAATTCTGACATCTTCCTTTTGCTGGATTTTAATTCTATAAAGGATTTAAAAGCATTGTTATGTGTATCGCTTGAGGCAGAACCAGGTCCCCACCCTAAGGCTGCATTGTTGTTTCTTAGCCCTTCCTCTGTCTTTGTGTCCCTTCCCTTCCTGGATTAGAAACTGTTGGAATCTGCTCTTTGAAACTCAGGAAAGGTCATGGAGACTGGAATCTGTTCCCTACAAGAAATAGAGCAGCAGAAGTGAGAGAGGAAATAGAAAGGCTTCTGTGCCAACTGGGTATAGAAGCCCCACAGGATTCTGCTCTGTTTCACATGCCATCTAGGTAATTTTTACACTTGAATCATATTGTGCCTGCCTCCTCCTCCTTGGTCCTTTGTATATACATCATCCATTCTTCCTCATTCAGAAAGTAGACTGAGAATTTTTATAGACCTCACTGGGCTCTGGGTTCTCTAAACATTTACTTACAATTTAGCATATATTATAATAAGGCATAAAATGAAATTTAATACCCGAATGAAAAAAATCTGTTATTTGTTGCTATTGTTGTCTCATCAGTCAGCTCAGTCGCTTGGTCATGTCTGACTCATTGCTACCCCCATGGAATGCAGCACGTCAGGCTTCCTTGTCCTTTGCCATCTCCCAGAGCTTGTTCAAACTCATGTGCATTGACTCAGTAATGCCACCCAGTTATCTTGTCCTCTGTTGTCCCCTTCTCCTTTTTCAAAAAATATTTTTCAGGGTCTTTTCCAATGAGTCATCTCTTCACATCAGGTGGCCAAAGTATTGGAGCTTCAGCTTCAGCATCAGTCCTTCTAATGAATATTCAGGACTGATTTCCTGTAGGATTGACTGGTTTGATGTTCTTGCAGTCCAATTGTTGTCTCATACAGGTTATATTTTCTTAAGAAAATGAAAATGGAAAATCATTCTGTTTCTTGACACATGAAAGTGTCTTCAATTTTGTTATTACAGGTAGTGATAGTGGCCTTAGGATGCTAACCATACTTTGGCCTTTAATAATAACATTATTTTGTTAAATCAACTCTCTTCTTCCCACTGTATGGAGTAAACATTATTTCCTTTGCAGACCATTGTTGATTAGAGGGTGACCTAATTGTATTTCAGTGAGAATTGTCCTTGGATAATTAATCTCTTCTTGAATAGCTAGGTAGATGGAAATAGTTCAGCCTAGATAAACAGTATGTTTAGAATAGGTTTTACATGTGCAAAACAGCCAACTTCTTTAATTCATTTAGATGAACAGTATTGTGTAGCTCACTCACTGTCTTTATTACAGACATTAGGATAAATAAGTAATGTTATCATGACTAATAAGTAGGGAATGTGATTTTTCTTCTGTTGTTAATGCAAAATGCCATTTTGGCAATTTAAAATATTTCTGGGGTATGGAATATTCCATCTTCTCCAAGCCTGGGTATAGAAGCCCCACAGGATTCTGCTCTGTTTCCCACTAGTTTTACACTTGACAATTGTGCCTGCCTCCTCCTCCTTGGTCCTTTGTATATACATCATCCATTCTTCCTCATTCAGAAAGTAGACTGAGAATTTTTATAGACCTCACTGGGCTCTGGGTTCTCTAAACATTTACTTACAATTTAGCATATATTATAATAAGGCATAAAATGAAATTTAATACCCGAATGAAAAAAATCTGTTATTTGTTGCTATTGTTGTCTCATCAGTCAGCTCAGTCGCTTGGTCATGTCTGACTCATTGCTACCCCCATGGAATGCAGCACGTCAGGCTTCCTTGTCCTTTGCCATCTCCCAGAGCTTGTTCAAACTCATGTGCATTGACTCAGTAATGCCACCCAGTTATCTTGTCCTCTGTTGTCCCCTTCTCCTTTTTCAAAAAATATTTTTCAGGGTCTTTTCCAATGAGTCATCTCTTCACATCAGGTGGCCAAAGTATTGGAGCTTCAGCTTCAGCATCAGTCCTTCTAATGAATATTCAGGACTGATTTCCTGTAGGATTGACTGGTTTGATGTTCTTGCAGTCCAATTGTTGTCTCATACAGGTTATATTTTCTTAAGAAAATGAAAATGGAAAATCATTCTGTTTCTTGACACATGAAAGTGTCTTCAATTTTGTTATTACAGGTAGTGATAGTGGCCTTAGGATGCTAACCATACTTTGGCCTTTAATAATAACATTATTTTGTTAAATCAACTCTCTTCTTCCCACTGTATGGAGTAAACATTATTTCCTTTGCAGACCATTGTTGATTAGAGGGTGACCTAATTGTATTTCAGTGAGAATTGTCCTTGGATAATTAATCTCTTCTTGAATAGCTAGGTAGATGGAAATAGTTCAGCCTAGATAAACAGTATGTTTAGAATAGGTTTTACATGTGCAAAACAGCCAACTTCTTTAATTCATTTAGATGAACAGTATTGTGTAGCTCACTCACTGTCTTTATTACAGACATTAGGATAAATAAGTAATGTTATCATGACTAATAAGTAGGGAATGTGTATTTTATCTTCTGTTGTTAATGCAAAATGCCATTTTGGCAATTTAAAAATATTTCTGGGGTATGGAATATTCCATCTTCTCCAAGCCTGTTCAGAAATACACCAATTTCTGAGAAAGATGGAGCATCTTAGAAATCCTGTGTTCATCCCCTCCCTTCTCCCTTCCCCTCCCCTCCCGCCCCCCTCCTCTCCCCTCCCCTTCCTCCTCTTTCTTTTCACTCATTTTTTTCTTCCTTCTCTCTCAGCTTCTTATAAACTTATCTTTCTATGTTTTTAGAGGAAGTTCAAAGGCTGATTGGATTCCTTGGTTAGAATTTAGAGGCAGAGGTTGGGGGGAGGGTGATGTTTTCATTTTTCTATCTGTAACAAAATGATCTTATCTTTTGAAAATGGTTCTCGTCTGGGTATGCATTTGCTTGCTCATTTTATCACTGTTTTTCCAAACGTGATGTAGTAATTGTACACTAAAATGACATAGCTTTTATACAAATTGAATTTCAAGTTTTCCATATTATTTGAAAATATCAACTCTATTATGAAAACCATATTCTCAAGGAACAAACACAGATGGAAAATACGTCTGAAATATAAATCAGCCAGCAACTGCTTCTAAATGTGCACACATCCTGCAGCAATCATTTAAAGAGATCACCAGCACAAGATCCAGTTTATGAAATAATCACCCAGCATACAAAGACTTGATTTATAGGAAGGTTCATGTCTCCTGATTATATCTTCCTTTGGCTAAACCCTTGCTTCTTCTCCCTGCCTTTATGGTATATAATTTCTCAACTGTATTATCAGCTGGATTTAAGTCCATGCCTGCTTAAGACTTGTCTAATCTTTTCATACCACATGCAGAGAATTTCTGAATTATTATTTGGGCTCCTTTAAGATGCAGTTAAGGCAGCTTTTAAGAAAAAGGGGGAAAAACCTGAGAATTGCTTTTTTTGAATAGCTAGGTAGATGGAAATAGTTCAGCCTAGATAAACAGTATGTTTAGAATAGGTTTTACATGTGCAAAACAGCCAACTTCTTTAATTCATTTAGATGAACAGTATTGTGTAGCTCACTCACTGTCTTTATTACAGACATTAGGATAAATAAGTAATGTTATCATGACTAATAAGTAGGGAATGTGTATTTTATCTTCTGTTGTTAATGCAAAATGCCATTTTGGAAATTTTAAAAAATATTTCTGGGGTATGGAATATTCCATCTTCTCCAAGCCTGTTCAGAAATACACCAATTTCTGAGAAAGATGGAGCATCTTAGAAATCCTGTGTTCATCCCCTCCCTTCTCCCTTCCCTCCTCCGCCCCCTCCTCTCCCCTCCCCTTCCTCCTCTTTCTTTTCACTCATTTTTTTCTTCCTTCTCTCTCAGCTTCTTATAAACTTATCTTTCTATGTTTTTAGAGGAAGTTCAAAGGCTGATTGGATTCCTTGGTTAGAATTTAGAGGCAGAGGTTGGGGGGAGGGTGATGTTTTCATTTTTCTATCTGTAACAAAATGATCTTATCTTTTGAAAATGGTTCTCGTCTGGGTATGCATTTGCTTGCTCATTTTATCACTGTTTTTCCAAACGTGATGTAGTAATTGTACACTAAAATGACATAGCTTTTATACAAATTGAATTTCAAGTTTTCCATATTATTTGAAAATATCAACTCTATTATGAAAACCATATTCTCAAGGAACAAACACAGATGGAAAATACGTCTGAAATATAAATCAGCCAGCAACTGCTTCTAAATGTGCACACATCCTGCAGCAATCATTTAAAGAGATCACCAGCACAAGATCCAGTTTATGAAATAATCACCCAGCATACAAAGACTTGATTTATAGGAAGGTTCATGTCTCCTGATTATATCTTCCTTTGGCTAAACCCTTGCTTCTTCTCCCTGCCTTTATGGTATATAATTTCTCAACTGTATTATCAGCTGGATTTAAGTCCATGCCTGCTTAAGACTTGTCTAATCTTTTCATACCACATGCAGAGAATTTCTGAATTATTATTTGGGCTCCTTTAAGATGCAGTTAAGGCAGTTTAATCTTGAAGGATGTTAAAATGAACCACATACCAGCTGGAGGCTTGAGTTAGAATAGGAAGCCTATTTGCTAGACCACAACCCAATTATCCACAAAACCCTTTTATAGTTAAGTGTTGTAAGTAATATTCTTAGTCTATTATATTCTTTACACTGAAAAAACGAGTGAAAGCAACCACCAGACTGAGTGACTTTAGGATATATTATCCAGAGGAATAGACATACTTGCCTTTTTATAGTCATCCCTGAATTTTTTTCTTTTTATTCTAAAAAGAAAAATAATTGTTATGGGTGGAGGTAGGGAACTTGAAAAGTCTCTGTACAGTGTGTTTCCAAATATTACTGCCAATATCCTAGGACAAGTATCTTACTCCTTTTTTTTTTAAGGGTTTTTTTATTTCATATGGATAACTTAAAGTCTTTACTGAATTTGTTACGCTATTGCTTCTTTTTCATGTTTTTGACTTTTTTGGCCATGGGCACAGGGAACGTTAGCTCCCTAACTAGGGATAAATCTGCACCTCCTACATTGGAAAATGAAGTGTTAACCACTGGACCACTAGGGATGTACCAAGTTAATTAATCCTTGAAATCTCAATATCCTCAATTATAAATTAGAAATGTTATTTACTCCTCTTGCTGATGCTGAAAGCTCAGCCTCTTTGTACACCAGTGCCAAATCAAATCTCAGAGACAGATTTGGATGAAGTGGAAAATGATGGCTGTATTGCTTTGCCAGACAAAGAAGGACCCATTGGTCTCCTGTCTTTAAAAACTATGTGTACCAAACCAGGAGGACTTGTCATAGCAACCCAAGAAGAGTTTCATAGCAACAGTTCAAGGGTAGGATTGTTGACAACACTAGGGTGCAGGGTCTCAGGTGGTCAGTCTCCTAATCTTGATAAGCTTTTCTGGACCCACTGATCTTGTCTCAGGTGATCTCTTTGCTATTCCTTCCTTGATCATCAATGATCTAATGTGCCATTTGAAACTCAGGGAAGGCCATGAAGGCTGGAGTCTTGCCTATGAGAAACAGGGGACAGAAAGACTCCCATGCCCACGAGCCCCACAGAGTCCCTCTCAGGTTCATTACCAGATTGTGCAGATAAAATGTGATAACCTATGGAAAGCCACTTAGTCTTACCTGGTGATCAATAGAAAGAGTTTTCTTCACCTAATGAAATCAGATGGAAGCATAATTTGAACTACCGTGCACTGAAAACCAAAGTCTATTATATTCTTTACACTGAAAAAACGAGTGAAAGCAACCACCAGACTGAGTGACTTTAGGATATATTATCCAGAGGAATAGACATACTTGCCTTTTTATAGTCATCCCTGAATTTTTTTCTTTTTATTCTAAAAAGAAAAATAATTGTTATGGGTGGAGGTAGGGAACTTGAAAAGTCTCTGTACAGTGTGTTTCCAAATATTACTGCCAATATCCTAGGACAAGTATCTTACTCCTTTTTTTTTTAAGGGTTTTTTTATTTCATATGGATAACTTAAAGTCTTTACTGAATTTGTTACGCTATTGCTTCTTTTTCATGTTTTTGACTTTTTTGGCCATGGGCACAGGGAACGTTAGCTCCCTAACTAGGGATAAATCTGCACCTCCTACATTGGAAAATGAAGTGTTAACCACTGGACCACTAGGGATGTACCAAGTTAATTAATCCTTGAAATCTCAATATCCTCAATTATAAATTAGAAATGTTATTTACTCCTCTTGCTGATGCTGAAAGCTCAGCCTCTTTGTACACCAGTGCCAAATCAAATCTCAGAGACAGATTTGGATGAAGTGGAAAATGATGGCTGTATTGCTTTGCCAGACAAAGAAGGACCCATTGGTCTCCTGTCTTTAAAAACTATGTGTACCAAACCAGGAGGACTTGTCATAGCAACCCAAGAAGAGTTTCATAGCAACAGTTCAAGGGGTAGGATTGTTGACAACACTAGGGTGCAGGGTCTCAGGTGGTCAGTCTCCTAATCTTGATAAGCTTTTCTGGACCCACTGATCTTGTCTCAGGTGATCTCTTTGCTATTCCTTCCTTGATCATCAATGATCTAATGTGCCATTTGAAACTCAGGGAAGGCCATGAAGGCTGGAGTCTTGCCTATGAGAAACAGGGGACAGAAAGACTCCCATGCCCACGAGCCCCACAGAGTCCCTCTCAGGTTCATTACCAGATTGTGCAGATAAAATGTGATAACCTATGGAAAGCCACTTAGTCTTACCTGGTGATCAATAGAAAGAGTTTTCTTCACCTAATGAAATCAGATGGAAGCATAATTTGAACTACCGTGCACTGAAAACCAAAGTGGGACACTCAGTAGAGTAATCATAAGGCAGTAAAGCTAATATAATACCTTATTGATAGTTTGTAATTGGCTTGATGACTGTGTAATCAACCATTTATGAATTTTATTACTTTCTCTGTAATCATCCTTTCCCTGTTAGCAGGCTATTGCAGACTGCATTGTTGTCTAATTCTACCTCTTGGATATCATTGCATCCCTAACTAAATGTTGAAGTTTTATGAGCAGAAAACACTCAATTATCCTATACAATGTGCCACAGCATTGCCATTTTGTGAATAGCTATTTGGTTAACATTTGCTGGTAGAATCTGATTTGTACTTAATGTGTGGTGAAGATAATACATATCAGCAATATTCATTCATCATGATTCTATAAAATAAGGAAACCTAGTAAGTCACAGTTCTGTCTAGCTCATTTCTTTTATCACTTAACCCAGTTTCCAATTATTAACTGCACTGCATGGTGATTTGAGTGGATATTTGGAGTAATGATGGAGGCAAATTTGATTGTGAACCTGTCAGCTAGTCTAATTTTGTGTCATATACATGGTTATAGACCAGAAGAAAGAAATAAATTGAAGCACTGATATATTATGCTTTTAGGTAACATACAAATGCTGGTATAATTTCAAAATTCTTTCATTGAAAAACATGCTTTCAAGTATTATAAGCATAAGATGGAAGACGTTAAAGGTTTATGGTATGATATTCCCAGCAACAGAAAGCTAAAAGGAATTCATTTGGATTCAGTGGTCAATTAGCCAGGTATTATGTCTTGTACAATGGTGTATATTAGTGGAAGAATTATCTGCCTGCAGTGTGGGAGACCCAGGTTGGATCCCTGGGTCAAGAAGATCCCTTGGAAAAAGAAATGGCAACCGACTCCAGTACCCTTTCCTGGAGAATTCCATGGACAGAGGAACCTGGTGGGCTATAGTCCAGGGGGTCACAATGAGTCAGACTTAACAACTAACACTTTGACTTTGTGAGGATGGGTTGTTTAATCTTGTTAGAAAAGTTTTTAAAAAATGAGTCATTCTGTGGAGCTATAGTCCAGGGTGTCACAAAGAGTTTTCTTCACCTAATGAAATCAGATGGAAGCATAATTTGAACTACCGTGCACTGAAAACCAAAGTGGGACACTCAGTAGAGTAATCATAAGGCAGTAAAGCTAATATAATACCTTATTGATAGTTTGTAATTGGCTTGATGACTGTGTAATCAACCATTTATGAATTTTATTACTTTCTCTGTAATCATCCTTTCCCTGTTAGCAGGCTATTGCAGACTGCATTGTTGTCTAATTCTACCTCTTGGATATCATTGCATCCCTAACTAAATGTTGAAGTTTTATGAGCAGAAAACACTCAATTATCCTATACAATGTGCCACAGCATTGCCATTTTGTGAATAGCTATTTGGTTAACATTTGCTGGTAGAATCTGATTTGTACTTAATGTGTGGTGAAGATAATACATATCAGCAATATTCATTCATCATGATTCTATAAAATAAGGAAACCTAGTAAGTCACAGTTCTGTCTAGCTCATTTCTTTTATCACTTAACCCAGTTTCCAATTATTAACTGCACTGCATGGTGATTTGAGTGGATATTTGGAGTAATGATGGAGGCAAATTTGATTGTGAACCTGTCAGCTAGTCTAATTTTGTGTCATATACATGGTTATAGACCAGAAGAAAGAAATAAATTGAAGCACTGATATATTATGCTTTTAGGTAACATACAAATGCTGGTATAATTTCAAAATTCTTTCATTGAAAAACATGCTTTCAAGTATTATAAGCATAAGATGGAAGACGTTAAAGGTTTATGGTATGATATTCCCAGCAACAGAAAGCTAAAAGGAATTCATTTGGATTCAGTGGTCAATTAGCCAGGTATTATGTCTTGTACAATGGTGTATATTAGTGGAAGAATTATCTGCCTGCAGTGTGGGAGACCCAGGTTGGATCCCTGGGTCAAGAAGATCCCTTGGAAAAAGAAATGGCAACCGACTCCAGTACCCTTTCCTGGAGAATTCCATGGACAGAGGAACCTGGTGGGCTATAGTCCAGGGGGTCACAATGAGTCAGACTTAACAACTAACACTTTGACTTTGTGAGGATGGGTTGTTTAATCTTGTTAGAAAAGTTTTTAAAAAATGAGTCATTCTGTACTCAATCATTCAAAATGATTCTTTTATGTTAAGTCCTAGACTTCCAGAATCTAAGACAGTTACCATGAGCTACATGTATCTATTTATATTTCAATCTGTTGATATAAAATAAAATTTAAAACTCAGGCACACTATCCACAGCTGTCAAATAGCACCTAAAATTTAAATAGAATTGAAAAGTGAAAACTCAGTGCCTCATTAGCCACATTTCAATAGTTCGTATGTGACTACTGGCTACTGCATAGGACAGCAGAAAGAACATTGCCAGTATTTAAGAAAGTTCTACTGGGCACCCTGCCGGTACATGAGGATACAAAGTCAGATAATGTCCTTACTCCCAGGGCAGTGGCAGTCTAACTGTTTTAAGCAGAACTCAGTAAAAGCATATTTAATAGGTTAGTCCTCTTTGAATGCTGAAAAGCTTCATTATGCATTGACTTAATAGAAAACATTTTTTTAAAAGACCAGAGAATCTAGATCTGAACATATTTTCTGATAACTTTTGTAAGACTATCTCAGTATTTTCTGTCTAAGACATAAATATATGTGTAATTATCATCCCAGGTGGCTCGGTGGTGACAAATCTGCCTGCCAATGCAGAAGACATAGAGATGCAGATTCAGTCCCTGGGTCAGGAAGATGCTCTGGAAAAGGCTATGGCAACTCCTCCAGTATTCTTGCTTGGAAATCGCATGGACAGAGGAGCCTGGAGGCCTACAGTCAATGGGGTTTCAAAAAAGTCAGGCGCAACTTAGTGTCTAAAACAACAAAAACAACAACTATATTGTTGTTGTTTTAGTGCACAATTAAAGATGAAGGACAAAGATGACTTGTTGCTTGGGTTAAACAGTGATATAGAATAAATTTAGTTTCCTCTAAAAAATCTCTGCTGGCTCACTGTCACTATCTCTCTTTGAGCACAAAGCATAATTAAGTCTCCTTCCACTAGTATAACAAAACATCCAGAAGTTATCTACTTGCTAAGAAATTATAGAGGAAAAAAACTACTGAGTGCTCACTGATATTAAGGAATATGAAGACAGAGGGCATAAAAGTGTCATAATAATGAGAAGTTTCTGAAAAGTATGAGCATCTAGCATGGAATAAAAAGGTTCCAAAAAAGTAGATTTGTTTTGGGTTTAATTGCCTCATTTGGTTATGTAGCCTACCAAAAAGTGAAAGTAGGTTGCTTGGTAAACTGAATCAGAGCAAAATAGAGCTTGAGCATCATCAGGGATATTGGCATCATGCTGCTGCAGCCAAAGAAAACTCTACACCAAAGATAAAACATTAGCCACATTTCAATAGTTCGAAACTGGGCATAGACAGCAGAAAGAACATTGCCAGTATTTAAGAAAGTTCTACTGGGCACCCTGCCGGTACATGAGGATACAAAGTCAGATAATGTCCTTACTCCCAGGGCAGTGGCAGTCTAACTGTTTTAAGCAGAACTCAGTAAAAGCATATTTAATAGGTTAGTCCTCTTTGAATGCTGAAAAGCTTCATTATGCATTGACTTAATAGAAAACATTTTTTTAAAAGACCAGAGAATCTAGATCTGAACATATTTTCTGATAACTTTTGTAAGACTATCTCAGTATTTTCTGTCTAAGACATAAATATATGTGTAATTATCATCCCAGGTGGCTCGGTGGTGACAAATCTGCCTGCCAATGCAGAAGACATAGAGATGCAGATTCAGTCCCTGGGTCAGGAAGATGCTCTGGAAAAGGCTATGGCAACTCCTCCAGTATTCTTGCTTGGAAATCGCATGGACAGAGGAGCCTGGAGGCCTACAGTCAATGGGGTTTCAAAAAAGTCAGGCGCAACTTAGTGTCTAAAACAACAAAAACAACAACTATATTGTTGTTGTTTTAGTGCACAATTAAAGATGAAGGACAAAGATGACTTGTTGCTTGGGTTAAACAGTGATATAGAATAAATTTAGTTTCCTCTAAAAAATCTCTGCTGGCTCACTGTCACTATCTCTCTTTGAGCACAAAGCATAATTAAGTCTCCTTCCACTAGTATAACAAAACATCCAGAAGTTATCTACTTGCTAAGAAATTATAGAGGAAAAAAACTACTGAGTGCTCACTGATATTAAGGAATATGAAGACAGAGGGCATAAAAGTGTCATAATAATGAGAAGTTTCTGAAAAGTATGAGCATCTAGCATGGAATAAAAAGGTTCCAAAAAAGTAGATTTGTTTTGGGTTTAATTGCCTCATTTGGTTATGTAGCCTACCAAAAAGTGAAAGTAGGTTGCTTGGTAAACTGAATCAGAGCAAAATAGAGCTTGAGCATCATCAGGGATATTGGCATCATGCTGCTGCAGCCAAAGAAAACTCTACACCAAAGATAAAACAGCTGAACTGAGCTCTTTTATGGGGCTCCTTCAGTTATACCAGACTCTATGGAGAGCTGGTATTCATGATTAGTGAAGACTCACAGATAATATAGCAATTTTTGCTCTTACATATTTATACATCCTCTCATCTTGAGAGCCCTTTTCATCTGTGTGGTCCATAGCAAGTATTGGGTACCTCCTTAAGACTTTTATAAGGTGATCTAGATAGAAAGTCAAATAAAATGAGCAGAATAGTATAAAAAGAAATCAGGGATGAAAGTTTTGAAGGCAGTGTTTGTGCAGGATAAATTGTTCCAAAGCAGACTGTAGGTTCAAATGAATTGGCTCTTTTTTAGGCTAAAGTTAGGATTATAAGGCATTAGTGTATAAGTACTATATTATTTAATGTGCATACAGCATACATGCATATATATATACACACACATACACATTTTGTTTTAGTATGAAATATGATAGTGCTTTTTAGAAAGTGTCACATGAAGAAATTTACAGTAGACTATCCTCGTGTGATTGTTGTTTGCTGTTATTTAGTTGCTCAATCATGTCCAACTCTTTGTGACTCCATGGACTATAGCACACCAGGCTTATCTGTCCATGAGATTTTTCAGGTAGGAGTACTAGAGTAGGTTGCCGTTTCCTTCTCAAGGGGATCTTCCCGACCAAGGGATTGAATCCCTGTGTCCTGCATTGACAGGAAGATTCTTTGCCACTATGCCACCAGGGAACACCCACACTCATAGTATAACAAAACATCCAGAAGTTATCTACTTGCTAAGAAATTATAGAGGAAAAAAACTACTGAGTGCTCACTGATATTAAGGAATATGAAGACAGAGGGCATAAAAGTGTCATAATAATGAGAAGTTTCTGAAAAGTATGAGCATCTAGCATGGAATAAAAAGGTTCCAAAAAAGTAGATTTGTTTTGGGTTTAATTGCCTCATTTGGTTATGTAGCCTACCAAAAAGTGAAAGTAGGTTGCTTGGTAAACTGAATCAGAGCAAAATAGAGCTTGAGCATCATCAGGGATATTGGCATCATGCTGCTGCAGCCAAAGAAAACTCTACACCAAAGATAAAACAGCTGAACTGAGCTCTTTTATGGGGCTCCTTCAGTTATACCAGACTCTATGGAGAGCTGGTATTCATGATTAGTGAAGACTCACAGATAATATAGCAATTTTTGCTCTTACATATTTATACATCCTCTCATCTTGAGAGCCCTTTTCATCTGTGTGGTCCATAGCAAGTATTGGGTACCTCCTTAAGACTTTTATAAGGTGATCTAGATAGAAAGTCAAATAAAATGAGCAGAATAGTATAAAAAGAAATCAGGGATGAAAGTTTTGAAGGCAGTGTTTGTGCAGGATAAATTGTTCCAAAGCAGACTGTAGGTTCAAATGAATTGGCTCTTTTTTAGGCTAAAGTTAGGATTATAAGGCATTAGTGTATAAGTACTATATTATTTAATGTGCATACAGCATACATGCATATATATATACACACACATACACATTTTGTTTTAGTATGAAATATGATAGTGCTTTTTAGAAAGTGTCACATGAAGAAATTTACAGTAGACTATCCTCGTGTGATTGTTGTTTGCTGTTATTTAGTTGCTCAATCATGTCCAACTCTTTGTGACTCCATGGACTATAGCACACCAGGCTTATCTGTCCATGAGATTTTTCAGGTAGGAGTACTAGAGTAGGTTGCCGTTTCCTTCTCAAGGGGATCTTCCCGACCAAGGGATTGAATCCCTGTGTCCTGCATTGACAGGAAGATTCTTTGCCACTATGCCACCAGGGAACACCCATACTCATGAGATACCCAACTAAACATAAGTGAAGTCCATTTTCTAAAATCACTTTATTATTTGACAGATTTTTAACTACAGGTTATACTCTGTCTGCTGTAATGTAACTTATGTGCTACACCAAAGGAGAAAAATTTGCTTAACTCTTATTCTCTAACTCCAGTCTTCCTACTTTCTTATACTGTATTGACAATGATATTATTTCTAACTTAGGAATATTGCTAGGAATAAACACACTTACAACTGTTCCCTAGTCTGTGAAAACTCTTTTGTTCTCAGCCCAATTCTCTTACCTTGAGAAGCCCCATACCACATCCAATATAGAATTAGAACTGGGTCAGAATTAATGGCCACAGGATATTTGACAGGTCCTGGGGATTACCACGTGTTGAAATTTAAAGATTTTAAGGTGAGGCCAAAGAATTACTGGACTTCCCTGGTGGTCCAATGATGAAGGCTCTGTACTCCCAGTGCAGAGTCCTGGGTTCAATCCATGCTCAAGGAACTAGATCCTGAAGCTTCTGATGGTCACCTGATGCAAAGAGCCAATTCATCAGAAAAGACACTGATGCTGGGAAAGATTGAAAGCAAAAGAAGAAGGGGGTGGCAGAGAATGAGATATTTGGATAGCATCACTAACTCAATGGACATGAATTTGAGCAGACTCCAAGACAGTGGAGGACAGAGGAACTTGGTGTGCTGCAGTCCATGGAGTTGCAAAGAGTAGGATACTTAGTGACTGAATAACAACAACAGAACAGTTAGTGCTTCTGATGGTAGGTGTTAAAATAGAAGTCACGATGGTGCCACCAGTGTCCAAGAGGAAATGATAATGGGATTTTTATTAACTGGAAATCAAATAATGGAACTCTGAGCCCATGATCAGTGCAGATAACCTGTTTGTTAATGCCTTATTTTAATCGGTAATTAGGTTTGGGTTTTATTAAGGTTGAGGTCTTTACAGTAGACTATCCTCGTGTGATTGTTGTTTGCTGTTATTTAGTTGCTCAATCATGTCCAACTCTTTGGATCCATGGACTATAGCACACCAGGCTTATCTGTCCATGAGATTTTTCAGGTAGGAGTACTAGAGTAGGTTGCCTCTTCCTTCTCAAGGGGATCTTCCCGACCAAGGGATTGAATCCCTGTGTCCTGCATTGACAGGAAGATTCTTTGCCACTATGCCACCAGGGAACACCCATACTCATGAGATACCCAACTAAACATAAGTGAAGTCCATTTTCTAAAATCACTTTATTATTTGACAGATTTTTAACTACAGGTTATACTCTGTCTGCTGTAATGTAACTTATGTGCTACACCAAAGGAGAAAAATTTGCTTAACTCTTATTCTCTAACTCCAGTCTTCCTACTTTCTTATACTGTATTGACAATGATATTATTTCTAACTTAGGAATATTGCTAGGAATAAACACACTTACAACTGTTCCCTAGTCTGTGAAAACTCTTTTGTTCTCAGCCCAATTCTCTTACCTTGAGAAGCCCCATACCACATCCAATATAGAATTAGAACTGGGTCAGAATTAATGGCCACAGGATATTTGACAGGTCCTGGGGATTACCACGTGTTGAAATTTAAAGATTTTAAGGTGAGGCCAAAGAATTACTGGACTTCCCTGGTGGTCCAATGATGAAGGCTCTGTACTCCCAGTGCAGAGTCCTGGGTTCAATCCATGCTCAAGGAACTAGATCCTGAAGCTTCTGATGGTCACCTGATGCAAAGAGCCAATTCATCAGAAAAGACACTGATGCTGGGAAAGATTGAAAGCAAAAGAAGAAGGGGGTGGCAGAGAATGAGATATTTGGATAGCATCACTAACTCAATGGACATGAATTTGAGCAGACTCCAAGACAGTGGAGGACAGAGGAACTTGGTGTGCTGCAGTCCATGGAGTTGCAAAGAGTAGGATACTTAGTGACTGAATAACAACAACAGAACAGTTAGTGCTTCTGATGGTAGGTGTTAAAATAGAAGTCACGATGGTGCCACCAGTGTCCAAGAGGAAATGATAATGGGATTTTTATTAACTGGAAATCAAATAATGGAACTCTGAGCCCATGATCAGTGCAGATAACCTGTTTGTTAATGCCTTATTTTAATCTGTAATTAGTGTTTTAGGTCTTCTGTATGGGTGAAAGTTGGTTGAGAACAAGGATTCAGAAATCAGGTTGGGGTAGAATTCTTGCCTGTTCACTTACTAGCAAAGTAGACTAGCAAAAACTTAAAAGACAATCTATAAAATAGGAAGAGTTCACCTCAAATGGTTATTCTGAGAATTCAATGAGTTATTTAGTATACAGTGCTTAAGCCTACTCTCTGGCACTCTGTCAGACCTCAGTAAATGCAGATGTTATGATCCTGCATTCCTCCATTGCTGCGTTCTGATTATTCTCACATAGTCGTGTTCTTTAACACGGCATTTAATTTGTCCATTTCTGTCTCTCTGCTGCTCACATGTGTTTGAAATGCTCTCCTTTTTTAGACTGTTTCATAAGTCTTCTTCTATTTCTATTTTAAGATTTTATTTCAGATTTTAAAAGCAAAAAAGTCCATTCTGGCTAATTCACCTCATGAATCCATCTGCTAGTCTGCATACGCTCTTTTTTCCTTCTCCAAATTTGTTCATGTCATTCACTTGTTCATTTATTCATTCAACAAATTGTTATTGTGTGCCATCGGTGGGCTACCCCATATTTCTCAGCACTGGGCATTCAGCAGTTAAAAATAAAGACACAAATATTTACCTTTATGAGGTTTATATTCTAGTCTTAGAAAAGAGATAGCAAACAAATAAAAGTAAAGCATTCAGAAGAATAAACCAGCTTAAAAAGATGGAGAATGAAAAATATAGAGGTGATTCTAGAAAGGGAAGTTTCAGGAGAGCCTCTGAAGAAGAAAAGGGACCTATGAGTGAATCTGGAGGGATGCCAGCAGAGATTTGGGGCAGATATTTCAGGTAGAGCCAATAGGAAGTGACAAGACCCCAGAGAGGAGGAGGAGGACAGAGACCACTGTGCAGCAGCAGAGTGAAGAAGAGGGAGGATGGAAGAGAGAGCTCCACGAGCGGCAGGAGCCCAAACATCAGACACCTTGAAGCCCTGGTAAGGAAGGTGAAATTATTCTCAATACAGAGGCATCTGCACAGTAGAGGGTAGCATGATTTAAGTTTGATTTTGAAAGTGGGGGTTAAAGAGGAGACTAGTGTGTGGTGTAGTCAGGAGACGCTGATAGGTCTTGTTGGGGGAACTACGGAGGGGTTAAGAACTGGTAGGATTTGGGATGCCTTCAAAAGTGATAAGGTTTGCAGCTGAAGTAGGAGAGAAGAAAGAACAGGAGTCAGATATACTCTTTGAGGTTAAAGCCTCAGGAAAGGTCAAAGTGTGGGACCATTCTGGACCTCTAAAACTGGACAAGGAGCCAACTTGTAGGATATATGGGAAGGGACGTGACATGGGGGACAAATCATGATTTTTCTTTTCAATTTAAAAAAATTTTTATTATTGATTGTGTTGGGTCTTCATTGCTGCTTGAAGGCTTTCTCTAGTAGAGGCAAGAGGGAACTACTCTTGCAGTGTGTGGGCTTCTCATTATGGTAACTTCTCTTGCTATGGAGCATGAACTCTAGGCACATGGGCTTCCATAGCTGTGGTGCATGGTCTTGGTTGCCCAATGACTTGTGGAATCCTCCCAGACCATAGATCAAACCCACATCTCCTCCACTGGCAGGCAGATTCTTAACCACTGGACCACCAGGGAAGTCCTCAAGATTGTTTTTAAATATATTACATTTGACTATTAAATGAATTCAGACTTTATTTAATTAGACTGTAAGTTCAAAGAAAATACCCAATGTTTTGAATGGAAAAATAAAGGAAAATGGTACATACTGCTAGCCAGTGGTCAAAGTCATGCAGTATTTAACTTCTTAAAGTGCACTCTTGAAGAAGAAAAAAAGGATGACCAAAATGGAGAATGAAAATATAGAGGTGATTCTAGAAAGGGAAGTTTCAGGAGAGCCTCTGAAGAAGAAAAGGGACCTATGAGTGAATCTGGAGGGATGCCAGCAGAGATTTGGGGCAGATATTTCAGGTAGAGCCAATAGGAAGTGACAAGACCCCAGAGAGGAGGAGGAGGACAGAGACCACTGTGCAGCAGCAGAGTGAAGAAGAGGGAGGATGGAAGAGAGAGCTCCACGAGCGGCAGGAGCCCAAACATCAGACACCTTGAAGCCCTGGTAAGGAAGGTGAAATTATTCTCAATACAGAGGCATCTGCACAGTAGAGGGTAGCATGATTTAAGTTTGATTTTGAAAGTGGGGGTTAAAGAGGAGACTAGTGTGTGGTGTAGTCAGGAGACGCTGATAGGTCTTGTTGGGGGAACTACGGAGGGGTTAAGAACTGGTAGGATTTGGGATGCCTTCAAAAGTGATAAGGTTTGCAGCTGAAGTAGGAGAGAAGAAAGAACAGGAGTCAGATATACTCTTTGAGGTTAAAGCCTCAGGAAAGGTCAAAGTGTGGGACCATTCTGGACCTCTAAAACTGGACAAGGAGCCAACTTGTAGGATATATGGGAAGGGACGTGACATGGGGGACAAATCATGATTTTTCTTTTCAATTTAAAAAAATTTTTATTATTGATTGTGTTGGGTCTTCATTGCTGCTTGAAGGCTTTCTCTAGTAGAGGCAAGAGGGAACTACTCTTGCAGTGTGTGGGCTTCTCATTATGGTAACTTCTCTTGCTATGGAGCATGAACTCTAGGCACATGGGCTTCCATAGCTGTGGTGCATGGTCTTGGTTGCCCAATGACTTGTGGAATCCTCCCAGACCATAGATCAAACCCACATCTCCTCCACTGGCAGGCAGATTCTTAACCACTGGACCACCAGGGAAGTCCTCAAGATTGTTTTTAAATATATTACATTTGACTATTAAATGAATTCAGACTTTATTTAATTAGACTGTAAGTTCAAAGAAAATACCCAATGTTTTGAATGGAAAAATAAAGGAAAATGGTACATACTGCTAGCCAGTGGTCAAAGTCATGCAGTATTTAACTTCTTAAAGTGGTAAAACTGAACTGTTATTGGAGAAAAGTAGGGGCTAATTCTCCATGTTGTCAACTATAAAACATCTCTGTCTTACATGTCCCTAATGAATGTGATAAAGGCATATGCCCAGCACCATGTGCAGAAGACACTTAAAAATTTGTGAATCACAGAGAAGCATCCTTCTTTGAAAGCTTCCTGCTGGGCCAGTGAAGAGTAATTAGGTTGGCTGATACCAGAAAGGAGAATTGACTAGGACTTCTCTGAAGGTCCAGGAGTTAAGAGTTCCTACCTCCTGTAGAGGATGTGGGTTCAATCCCTAATCAAGGAATTAAGACCCCACATGTTGCATAGTGCAGCCAAAAATCAATAAAATAAAACAACAACAAAAAAATCAAATTAAAAAAAGAAAAAGAAAAATTGACAAAATTTTCAGGTCCAGAGCCCAGTCTTCCTACTGCCAAGATTTTCTGAGGAACCAATCCAAAAAGAGCTGGTTAGTGCCAAAAATAAATGTCAGCCCCAAACCAGCTTGTTTTCTGATACATGCTTTGCTTGCATTCATTAAACAGAAGATTTAATTCTAATGTGAAGTCTATTCAGGATCACCTTATTGCTCTGAGACCGTATCAGAATGTTATCAGTGAAAACCTGGTGTTTAGGCCTAAGTGAAGACCAGAACATTCAAAAGAAATTTACCTTTTGACTTCTAACATGCCTTTGCCTTCCTCTTTTTATTGTCTTCGGGGAAACTTATGTGCCCCACTAACTCAGGACATATAAGAATCCAAAATACTACCCAATGACCTAAAATGTAATGTTCAGTTCATAACATCCATTTGAAAGAACTGATTTCAGTCATTGAGTTTTACAGAGAATAAATTTGGGGATTAGAGAACATAAGGCCAGCTTTTTAGATGGGTTAGTACCCTTATCAACAAGTCCATATCTAGAGTGCTAGTCCAGGATTGTTTGTGAAAGATCACTCTGCTTGCCAAAATCTGTGTCCTCTTCTTAAAATATATTACATTTGACTATTAAATGAATTCAGACTTTATTTAATTAGACTGTAAGTTCAAAGAAAATACCCAATGTTTTGAATGGAAAAATAAAGGAAAATGGTACATACTGCTAGCCAGTGGTCAAAGTCATGCAGTATTTAACTTCTTAAAGTGGTAAAACTGAACTGTTATTGGAGAAAAGTAGGGGCTAATTCTCCATGTTGTCAACTATAAAACATCTCTGTCTTACATGTCCCTAATGAATGTGATAAAGGCATATGCCCAGCACCATGTGCAGAAGACACTTAAAAATTTGTGAATCACAGAGAAGCATCCTTCTTTGAAAGCTTCCTGCTGGGCCAGTGAAGAGTAATTAGGTTGGCTGATACCAGAAAGGAGAATTGACTAGGACTTCTCTGAAGGTCCAGGAGTTAAGAGTTCCTACCTCCTGTGCAGAGGATGTGGGTTCAATCCCTAATCAAGGAATTAAGACCCCACATGTTGCATAGTGCAGCCAAAAATCAATAAAATAAAACAACAACAAAAAAATCAAATTAAAAAAAGAAAAAGAAAAATTGACAAAATTTTCAGGTCCAGAGCCCAGTCTTCCTACTGCCAAGATTTTCTGAGGAACCAATCCAAAAAGAGCTGGTTAGTGCCAAAAATAAATGTCAGCCCCAAACCAGCTTGTTTTCTGATACATGCTTTGCTTGCATTCATTAAACAGAAGATTTAATTCTAATGTGAAGTCTATTCAGGATCACCTTATTGCTCTGAGACCGTATCAGAATGTTATCAGTGAAAACCTGGTGTTTAGGCCTAAGTGAAGACCAGAACATTCAAAAGAAATTTACCTTTTGACTTCTAACATGCCTTTGCCTTCCTCTTTTTATTGTCTTCGGGAATCTTATGTGCCCCACTAACTCAGGACATATAAGAATCCAAAATACTACCCAATGACCTAAAATGTAATGTTCAGTTCATAACATCCATTTGAAAGAACTGATTTCAGTCATTGAGTTTTACAGAGAATAAATTTGGGGATTAGAGAACATAAGGCCAGCTTTTTAGATGGGTTAGTACCCTTATCAACAAGTCCATATCTAGAGTGCTAGTCCAGGATTGTTTGTGAAAGATCACTCTGCTTGCCAAAAATCTGTGTCCTCTTCTTAAAAAGTGACATCACATTAAACCGTAAGCAAAAGACATGTGCTCCAGACTGAGATATTCTCTATATGTGGCTGCATATTTTAAGTAGGTCACTTACCTTTTTGATTTTCAATTTCTCTCCTAAAATTAGGATTATTCTGCCTGTGTTGGTTTCCTAGGACTGCTGTGACAAAATAGCTTGTGTTACCTGGTTTGAAATAAAAATTTATTTTCTGACAGTTCCAGAGACTAGAAATCTTAAATTAAGGTGTTAGCAGAGCCATGCTCCCTCTAAAGGCTTTAGAGAAAAACCTTTCCTTGTCACTTCCTGGCTTCTCACGGCTCTTGACAATCCTTCAGCATTTCTTGGCTTTCTAGGTGCATCACCTGATCTCTGCCTCCACCTTGATATGGCCTTCTCCCCTCTGTGGCCATCTGTCTTTGTGTATTTTTTTTCTGTAAGGACTCTAGTCATACTGGGTTTAGAGAGCACCCTAACATAGCATGATTTCACCTTACCCAATTACATTTTCAACTTTCTGAGTACACATGAATTAGGTGGGAGGGGACTCAACCAAGTACATACACTTCCCTAAAAATCAAAGAGATTGTTAGGAAGATTCTAAGTGATATAGATCAAGACTGAGAAAAGTATGAAATATACATACACACACACACACACATATATATAATTAGAGTATGGTTGATTTATAATGTTGTGTTAGTTTCCACTGTACATTAAAGTGAATTATTTATACATATACATATAGCCAATCTTTTTTTTTTGATAATTTTCCCATTTGGGCCATTAAATAATTTTTATTTATACACAATCTAACATGCCTTTGCCTTCCTCTTTTTATTGTCTTCGGGAATCTTATGTGCCCCACTAACTCAGGACATATAAGAATCCAAAATACTACCCAATGACCTAAAATGTAATGTTCAGTTCATAACATCCATTTGAAAGAACTGATTTCAGTCATTGAGTTTTACAGAGAATAAATTTGGGGATTAGAGAACATAAGGCCAGCTTTTTAGATGGGTTAGTACCCTTATCAACAAGTCCATATCTAGAGTGCTAGTCCAGGATTGTTTGTGAAAGATCACTCTGCTTGCCAAAAATCTGTGTCCTCTTCTTAAAAAGTGACATCACATTAAACCGGTAAGCAAAAGACATGTGCTCCAGACTGAGATATTCTCTATATGTGGCTGCATATTTTAAGTAGGTCACTTACCTTTTTTTGATTTTCAATTTTCTCTCCTAAAATTAGGATTATTCTGCCTGTGTTGGTTTCCTAGGACTGCTGTGACAAAATAGCTTGTGTTACCTGGTTTGAAATAAAAATTTATTTTCTGACAGTTCCAGAGACTAGAAATCTTAAATTAAGGTGTTAGCAGAGCCATGCTCCCTCTAAAGGCTTTAGAGAAAAACCTTTCCTTGTCACTTCCTGGCTTCTCACGGCTCTTGACAATCCTTCAGCATTTCTTGGCTTTCTAGGTGCATCACCTGATCTCTGCCTCCACCTTGATATGGCCTTCTCCCCTCTGTGGCCATCTGTCTTTGTGTATTTTTTTTCTGTAAGGACTCTAGTCATACTGGGTTTAGAGAGCACCCTAACATAGCATGATTTCACCTTACCCAATTACATTTTCAACTTTCTGAGTACACATGAATTAGGTGGGAGGGGACTCAACCAAGTACATACACTTCCCTAAAAATCAAAGAGATTGTTAGGAAGATTCTAAGTGATATAGATCAAGACTGAGAAAAGTATGAAATATACATACACACACACACACACATATATATAATTAGAGTATGGTTGATTTATAATGTTGTGTTAGTTTCCACTGTACATTAAAGTGAATTATTTATACATATACATATAGCCAATCTTTTTTTTTTGATAATTTTCCCATTTGGGCCATTAAATATATTTTTATGTGTTATACAGCAAGTCCTTATTAGTTGTTTTATATGCAGTAGTGTCTCTATGTCAATCTTAGTCTCCTGATATATTCCTCCACTGCCCTTAACCCCTGGTAACCCTAAATTTGTTTTCTGCATCTGTGACTCTACTTTTCATTTTGTGAGTTCATTTGTACCCACTTTTATTAAGAGAAGAGTTAACACCTATCCTTCTGACAGTATTCAAAAAAATTGCAGAGGAATGAATACATCCAAACCCATTCTATGAGGCCAGCATCACCCTGATACCAAAACCAGAAACTTACATCACACAAAAAAGAAAATTACAAGCTAATATCACTGATAAACATAGATGTAAAAATCTTCCAACAGTGGATCCATATATTTTTAAAATTAACTAAGACACTACCTTTTTCATTTAAAATATCATTTCAGTTATTATCTCTTGAGCACAGAAGTATTAAACATATCCTTAATGTCTTTAAAATCACATTTGATACGCACCTACCTTTTTCTTCTCTCCAGAATTCTAACCCTGCCTCATGTGGTCTGGGACCCAGTTGTTGTTGCTTAGTTGCAAAGTCATGTTGGGCTCTTTGCAACCCAAGGACTGTAGCCCACCAGGCTCTTTTATGGGATTTTCCAGTCAAGAATACTGGAGTGGGTTCCCATTCCTTCTCCAGGGGATCTTCCCAACCCAAAATCAAACCCTAGTTTCTTGTATTGGCAGGCAGGTCCTTGACAAACAGAGCCACCAAGGAAGCCCATGGGGTATACTACTTTCTGAATATTAAGGAGTATAAATGACTTAGGTGGCCCAAAGTGAACTAACAAGTGAAAGAAATCAGCGAGGTTTGAAGGAGCTGCCAACAAGAACTGTGACAGAAATGGCCGACACACTCAGATTTCCACCGTTTGACCTTCACTTGATGAAAACCCCGTGATCTCTTTCTCTAGAACACTGATGGCAACATTTTGACTCTGGTTTTAGCAGCTATGACCAGAAGTAGTAATTGCATGTCATCACCTTGAAATCTTACAACTTCTGTCCATAACAATCCCCTGTACCTGTGACATATCCTGTGAAAAAGAATGTTGGCCCAACTCAACCTCACCATTAGCTGTGACCAAATTAAATGCGACAAAACTAATAGTGTCAGAGTTATGATTAGAGCATCTTCATAATGTTCCTACAGCAACGTTAATGTGTGTTTGTGTGCTTGTGCACACATGCACAAAGATTAGCATGATAATTTCAGGGACATGGAAAAGCCCTGACCTGAAGGCTAACTGCATTTTAACAATTCTTTACTGAGTTAAAATTCTTATTACTTAAGATTACATAACCATAATACTATTTTTAAAACCCCAACATTATTGAGCTTTACTCCCATCAGAGTGAGTTATACTAACCTCTATGCTAAGAATATAATTTCTTCTCCCTGTTATAAATCACTTACTTGAGGTTAACCTTCAGTCTTCTGAAGGTTTGATTCAAAGTCTTCTAACTTGCAGTGAAATAAAAAATTACTCTTATCACTTCCATTCTTCAGAGGGGCAAATTAACTTGTAGTTCAATATAACCAAATGCATAGGACCCCCAGAAGTGACTTGGTGCCATTTCTGGTATCATGTTTCATCATTTAATGTAATTTTAACTACAAATAACAATGTAATAATAGATTGAACATGTCACTTAAATTTTAGTTTATGCCAGCCACTTGATTAATTTTATCACCTGGAATATCTGGAATATGATATGATCTGTCTTTTTTTTTTTAATTTTGGCCTCTTCTGCTTGTTTTTTATTTATTTATTTATTTTCATCCATCTCTATTCTTTTGGCCTGTGTAGGCCTCCCATCACAGTGGCCTCTCTCATTGCAGGGCACTAGCTCTGGGCGCATGCACTCCGGAGTGCTGGCTCCTAATTGGACACAATGGTCCAGCAGCTCCTCAGCATGTGGGGTCTTCCCGGCCCAGGGATCAAACCAGTGCCCCTTCCACTGCAAGGCGGACACTCTACCCACTGGACCACCAGGGAAGCCCTGATCTCTGTCTTTTGATAGTTGAATGTTTTTACAGTAATTTTTGTCACTCTCTTAGGAAATACTCAATTTTCCAGAGTTCTTGAATTATTTTAGTGGCATTGCTTATATCTTCAAAGTTTGGTATGGTAACCACTAGCCACCAGTGGCTGTTGAGCACTTGGAACATGACTTGCCTGTGCACTGTAAATGTGACACTGGATATTAAAGACTTAGTGGAAGCAATGTAAACTATCATGTTAACGCATCTCATACTCATTATGATTTGAATTATATATTTTGGATATATTAGGTTAAATATATAGTGTTTCAAATTAATTTCACTTATTTAATTTTTACCATTTTAATATGACTATTAGAACATTTAAATTACATTGTGAGCATTCAAGGCTCACATTACATTTATACTGGACAGTGAGGACTAATACATTCCCTAAGTCTTGTACTCAATCACAAGAGAGTCAAGATTGCCAGACTGATACTAAAATGAATTTTAGAGTTATAGAAATACAGTTTTTACCCATTTTAAATAGTCTTTTTGAAAACTCAATTCACAAATTGAGTTATACTAACCTCTATGCTAAGAATATAATTTCTTCTCTGTTATAAATCACTTTGATTCCAAGTTTTTCTAATCAAAAAAACCAATTTTTGAGGGCAAATTAACTTGTAGTTCAATATAACCAAATGCATAGGACCCCCAGAAGTGACTTGGTGCCATTTCTGGTATCATGTTTCATCATTTAATGTAATTTTAACTACAAATAACAATGTAATAATAGATTGAACATGTCACTTAAATTTTAGTTTATGCCAGCCACTTGATTAATTTTATCACCTGGAATATCTGGAATATGATATGATCTGTCTTTTTTTTTTTAATTTTGGCCTCTTCTGCTTGTTTTTTATTTATTTATTTATTTTCATCCATCTCTATTCTTTTGGCCTGTGTAGGCCTCCCATCACAGTGGCCTCTCTCATTGCAGGGCACTAGCTCTGGGCGCATGCACTCCGGAGTGCTGGCTCCTAATTGGACACAATGGTCCAGCAGCTCCTCAGCATGTGGGGTCTTCCCGGCCCAGGGATCAAACCAGTGCCCCTTCCACTGCAAGGCGGACACTCTACCCACTGGACCACCAGGGAAGCCCTGATCTCTGTCTTTTGATAGTTGAATGTTTTTACAGTAATTTTTGTCACTCTCTTAGGAAATACTCAATTTTCCAGAGTTCTTGAATTATTTTAGTGGCATTGCTTATATCTTCAAAGTTTGGTATGGTAACCACTAGCCACCAGTGGCTGTTGAGCACTTGGAACATGACTTGCCTGTGCACTGTAAATGTGACACTGGATATTAAAGACTTAGTGGAAGCAATGTAAACTATCATGTTAACGCATCTCATACTCATTATGATTTGAATTATATATTTTGGATATATTAGGTTAAATATATAGTGTTTCAAATTAATTTCACTTATTTAATTTTTACCATTTTAATATGACTATTAGAACATTTAAATTACATTGTGAGCATTCAAGGCTCACATTACATTTATACTGGACAGTGAGGACTAATACATTCCCTAAGTCTTGTACTCAATCACAAGAGAGTCAAGATTGCCAGACTGATACTAAAATGAATTTTAGAGTTATAGAAATACAGTACTTAAATAAATCAATCTCCTTAAATGTTTCTGAATGTTATCTAAATAACATTCATATGTAATATCATTTTCCTTATCTTACTCTGTGTTTACTGAACATCATAATCAATGGCCTTTGAACTTCTGAGTCAAAGACCTTTCTTTCCTGACTTTGACTCACCAATAATCTAAGACTTTATGACACTGATGAAAATAAAAGCTGAGGAAGTGGGATTGGGAAGAGAAGAGGACTGTTTGGACCTGCAGTCGTGTGTCCATGTCCCTCCGTTCAGTTTCAGTTAGAGTCCTTGTCTAGCTTCTGTGATGACTTACAGCTGAAGACTATTTGTCTTCCCGCTGCTATCTCTGAACAAACCCAGATCTTCCATGTGGTTAAGAAACTTCTTATCTTCTGAATACTGAAAATAAAATAAACTTAATCCTCAGGGGTGTTCAGCCAGCAGACAGGGAGCCTTTGAGATGCTTCTCAGAGATACAGGACAACCAGGTTTTCTGCCCTGTGCTGTGATCAATCTTCCCCTCTCATGCATGTATGTGTAAGGGCGTTAAAGGTGCTTCTCAGTGATAAATGCCAGTGAAGTTGCCAAGTGAATATTAATTTCAGTATTGTCAAGGTCACATGTGTATCCAGGTTCACTGTTATTGGAATTTTTATTGTTGCCACTGTTAGGAAAGATATTTTATCTTGAGCTCTTTTTTACGAGTATCAGGAGCAGAATGGAATAGGATTCCTCAACACCCATGTACATTGCTCAGAAAAAAAGTGCTTTAGCACAGTCTAGTTTGTTAATTGGGGTAATTATTTTGAGTGCCTCAAAAAAGAGCAAAGTGTGGGTTTAGAGGAGCTAAGTTAGGTGGGAACAGAACAAACAGATGATCACAAAATCTGGAAACTAGATATTAATTTCACTTATTTAATTTTTACCATTTTAATATGACTATTAGAACATTTAAATTACATTGTGAGCATTCAAGGCTCACATTACATTTATACTGGACAGTGAGGACTAATACATTCCCTAAGTCTTGTACTCAATCACAAGAGAGTCAAGATTGCCAGACTGATACTAAAATGAATTTTAGAGTTATAGAAATACAGTACTTAAATAAATCAATCTCCTTAAATGTTTCTGAATGTTATCTAAATAACATTCATATGTAATATCATTTTCCTTATCTTACTCTGTGTTTACTGAACATCATAATCAATGGCCTTTGAACTTCTGAGTCAAAGACCTTTCTTTCCTGACTTTGACTCACCAATAATCTAAGACTTTATGACACTGATGAAAATAAAAGCTGAGGAAGTGGGATTGGGAAGAGAAGAGGACTGTTTGGACCTGCAGTCGTGTGTCCATGTCCCTCCGTTCAGTTTCAGTTAGAGTCCTTGTCTAGCTTCTGTGATGACTTACAGCTGAAGACTATTTGTCTTCCCGCTGCTATCTCTGAACAAACCCAGATCTTCCATGTGGTTAAGAAACTTCTTATCTTCTGAATACTGAAAATAAAATAAACTTAATCCTCAGGGGTGTTCAGCCAGCAGACAGGGAGCCTTTGAGATGCTTCTCAGAGATACAGGACAACCAGGTTTTCTGCCCTGTGCTGTGATCAATCTTCCCCTCTCATGCATGTATGTGTAAGGGCGTTAAAGGTGCTTCTCAGTGATAAATGCCAGTGAAGTTGCCAAGTGAATATTAATTTCAGTATTGTCAAGGTCACATGTGTATCCAGGTTCACTGTTATTGGAATTTTTATTGTTGCCACTGTTAGGAAAGATATTTTATCTTGAGCTCTTTTTTACGAGTATCAGGAGCAGAATGGAATAGGATTCCTCAACACCCATGTACATTGCTCAGAAAAAAAGTGCTTTAGCACAGTCTAGTTTGTTAATTGGGGTAATTATTTTGAGTGCCTCAAAAAAGAGCAAAGTGTGGGTTTAGAGGAGCTAAGTTAGGTGGGAACAGAACAAACAGATGATCACAAAATCTGGAAACTAGCTCATGTTCCTGAAAAGCAGCTGCCTATACATGGAAAAAGAAACAAAAATTGCAGGAGAAATAAAACGTCTGTGCTGAGGCCATTCCTAGAACTAAGGTGTGAAGTTGTCTAGCTGAGAGCCCAGGAAATTAAGAGGGAAGTAAAATGAAGAAAAATAATAGGTTATGACTGTCCATCTGGGGATAAATAACTAGCGTGTCTCTGTGTATAGTGAAGACTCTCAGCCCCCGTGTGGACACTGACGCTGTGATAGTCACCAGCCCACACACCACAACCACGCGTCTGCCCAGTCTCGCTTGAGCCCCGTGTCTCTGTCTCAGTGAACAACATGAGAAATCTCCAGCTTTACAAGTCAGAAATACAGATGTCATTCTTTTCTGTTTGCTTTATTGTTTAAATTTTTATTGGAGTATGGTTGATTTACAATGGTGTGTTAATTTCTAGGCTGTACAGCAAGGTTAATCAGCTATTGATATATCCATTCTTTTTTAGACTCCGTTTCCAAATAGGTCACTTCAGGGTAATGAATAGTCTTCCCTGTGCTTATACAGCAGGTTCTTATTGGAGACCTGTTTTATATGTAGTTGATATGTCAGTCTCAATCCAGAAATCATTCCTGATGCTTCCCTCCTGTTACAACCCTGCTTCCAGTACAGCAAATGCTGTTGATGTTTTCCTTCCATACAACCTGGATCCCTCATTTTCTCTTCTTGTCCATCACCATTGTTCTAAATCAAGCTGTTAAGCCTGCTCTTCTGGGCCTAGAATACTCTCCCAAATGGTCTCCAAGCACCTACATGTGCCCTCTGCAGCTCACAATTTGCATAGTGGACAGAGTATAAAATGATGAAATCCATCAGTACGTTTATGATTCTTAAAAATCAAAATCCTCCTTGAAGCCTTTAAGGCCCAGTGTGGTCTCATCCCTGATCATCTCTGCCACCTCAGCTAGACAACTCTCCCAACTCCTTGTGGGCATACCACTTTAGACTAAGTTTTAAGGCAGTTTTCATTGTTTTTCCCTGTTGCTTCTTGACACACTGTAAAAAATGGTAATGTTAACTAAACCCTTCCTTGGTACTAAACACCATTCATGATTTAGTATTCATCTCCACAGAAAAGCCATGAGATAGGCATTGATATTAACCCCATTTTTAAAGTAAGAAATTTTAACTGCAATACTAAATAACTTAACAATTGCCATAGAACCTGAGCAGGGGTACTTAGTTTGAACAAGAAGCTCTGATTTTGCAGAGCATACTCATTACTATTAGTCTCTCTCACCAATGTTTCATTAGATGGGCTGCAGCCCAGATTGTTGACCTCTAGGAAACCTATGTGTTAGGAGAATAGAGTTCTAAATGTCTTTAACTTACGGTTCCTCTATAAAGAGTTTACCCAAGGCAATGCCTTATCATTTAAAGCCTGGAAATGAATGAACAATATGTTTCTTCCCCAAAGAGAATGGTATCTTTTAAGGCAGGATCCTTTTGCTGTTACATAGAAAAACCTACTCAGGCTTCCCTTGTGGCTCAGTGGTAAAGAATCTGCCTGCAGTGTGGAAGACCCAGGATTGATCCCTGGATTGGGTAGAACCCCTGGAGAAGGAAATGACAACCCACTCCATATTCTTGCATGGAAAATCCCATGGACAGAGGAGCCTGGCAAGTTACAGTCCATGGGGTCTCCAAAGAGTTGGGCACGACCTAGCGACTGAACAACAAGAACAGAAAAACCTACCCTCTTGACTACCAGACAAAAGATTGCTGCTTCCTTTTTCTCCAATAAATGGCAGCAGGGCTCTTTTATAGATGCTGTCCATACATGTCATTTATTGGCTCTATTAAAACTACAAACATCAAATATCGATTCTTTCCATCCTGACCATAATACAAGCCAACTCTGAGAAAGGTTACTGGGATTGAGTTACATTATCACCTTGGGGAACATTCTGGGCTGCACATAAACTGAAGTTCCCTGATGCTCTGATGCAAATCTATTTGTAGAGAACTGTTGTTTTTGGGTGCGAAAATACATCTTGAAGTATATGTGAACCTCAAAGAGTAAAACAAAGGAGAGACCTATACGTGCCCTGCCTAGGGATTTCTGCTTGGGTCTCCTCTACAAGAATTAAACATAAATGTATGATCTGTATAATAACAAAAGTAATTGTGTGGAGTACTTACAAGGAGGTTGGAAGACTTAACATTTATAAGCATAATCCAGATCTGGATGCATCCTACGCCATATGTCTAATAAGTTTACTGTTTCCTTTTCACAATTTCTTCTCTTGTCCTTCTAATTTGAGAATTAAGAGGAGCAAATATTGCTTGTCCTTCTATTTTGAGAATTAAGAGGAGCAAATATTGCTTTCTCCAATTGTCTGATGAGGGAACCAGAATTTGAACAAGTTTGAGGGACTTGATTTCAGGCAAAAGTTAAATTAACTACCATATTATTTTGAAGACTTTCTTTTCTATATAGCATCATTTACAATACAATTTCTACAATGTCTATTATATGTAAATTATTAACCCATAAGAAAATAACATGCAGAATTTTGAAGTAATTGGGGCTAAATATAAAATATTATTAAATAGCAGACAGGGGAGTTTTCTTTCAGTATTAAAAACTTAAGGTATTTCATTCCCATTTGGGGTATTTTCTCTTTCACCAGTTATGGCAGAGGTAGTCTTGACCTTTCTACTATCTCTATTTGGAATTTCTCAAAAGTTATTGACAGTTTAGTAGAAAACTCGTGTTGGTTTTATTTTTCTTTTTTGAAAGCTTGTTCCCAAACTGAAGGTCTAGGGACAAACATCTTGCAAAAACTGGATGAATTTTTGACTTTCCTCAATTATCTTGAGATGTATCACATTTTCCTAATATCTGTAGAACATTATTGATTTGGTGATAATATTCATGTAGATTTAGTCTACAAACATCAAATATCGATTCTTTCCATCCTGACCATAATACAAGCCAACTCTGAGAAAGGTTACTGGGATTGAGTTACATTATCACCTTGGGGAACATTCTGGGCTGCACATAAACTGAAGTTCCCTGATGCTCTGATGCAAATCTATTTGTAGAGAACTGTTGTTTTTGGGTGCGAAAATACATCTTGAAGTATATGTGAACCTCAAAGAGTAAAACAAAGGAGAGACCTATACGTGCCCTGCCTAGGGATTTCTGCTTGGGTCTCCTCTACAAGAATTAAACATAAATGTATGATCTGTATAATAACAAAAGTAATTGTGTGGAGTACTTACAAGGAGGTTGGAAGACTTAACATTTATAAGCATAATCCAGATCTGGATGCATCCTACGCCATATGTCTAATAAGTTTACTGTTTCCTTTTCACAATTTCTTCTCTTGTCCTTCTAATTTGAGAATTAAGAGGAGCAAATATTGCTTGTCCTTCTATTTTGAGAATTAAGAGGAGCAAATATTGCTTTCTCCAATTGTCTGATGAGGGAACCAGAATTTGAACAAGTTTGAGGGACTTGATTTCAGGCAAAAGTTAAATTAACTACCATATTATTTTGAAGACTTTCTTTTCTATATAGCATCATTTACAATACAATTTCTACAATGTCTATTATATGTAAATTATTAACCCATAAGAAAATAACATGCAGAATTTTGAAGTAATTGGGGCTAAATATAAAATATTATTAAATAGCAGACAGGGGAGTTTTCTTTCAGTATTAAAAACTTAAGGTATTTCATTCCCATTTGGGGTATTTTCTCTTTCACCAGTTATGGCAGAGGTAGTCTTGACCTTTCTACTATCTCTATTTGGAATTTCTCAAAAGTTATTGACAGTTTAGTAGAAAACTCGTGTTGGTTTTATTTTTCTTTTTTGAAAGCTTGTTCCCAAACTGAAGGTCTAGGGACAAACATCTTGCAAAAACTGGATGAATTTTTTTGACTTTCCTCAATTATCTTGAGATGTATCACATTTTCCTAATATCTGTAGAACATTATTGATTTGGTGATAATATTCATGAAATAGAAAGTCAATTTAGTCGTTGATAATTTCACACTGATGGGTTGTTTCCTAATTGTACCATTGTTAATTAGTTTGCTTTGGAATTATTCTCATTATTTTTACTTAAGGACTTCTTTACCTAAAGCCTTCCCCAAATGATTTAGTATATAGTTCTGTTCTCTCCTTTGATCGTCTTGTAAATTCTATTCCAGAAAGGCAGATATCAAAGCCATTACTCATTAAACTCATTCACACCCATGCTCCCTGACTCACAAAATTTCTCCTTCACATCTGAACTTCCTATTATTTCTTTTCCATCAGTGCAATTTTCAATTGATGGTCAAGAATACTCTATCCACACTTCCCATCTGTGCTCTTTTGTGCTCAGTTGTGTCTGACTCTTTGTGAACCCATGGACTGTAGCCCACCAGCCTCCTTTGTTCATGGAATTTTCCAGGCAGGAATACTGGAGCAGGTTGCCATTTCCTCCTCCATAACTGTACTCAGTTGCTATATACTTCATCAATAAACCTATTTGTAGCATGTTTATATACTTCATCCTCTGTCTAGAGGTGTTTATTTGTTTTGCTGTTTATATATGTGCATATTTTCTCTGTCCTAATAGTTTCCCTAGAATTTTCTACATTATAAAACATTACACAGTACTAAAGAAAGCGTTGTATGATAAACACATAAAGCAGATGATTAGACCACAGAAGGAGCTATTATATTTATCTAGAAATTTCAGTTACAATGGAAAGTAACCAGATTCAAGCTGTTCTCAGGTGGAAAAAAGTCCTTATGATTAAGTTTACGTGACATTATGCCTTTAATAATATGAAAATTAAACACCTTTGGCTGAAACCTTACATTTTTAATCTCAGTACTTATTTTCAGCAGTTGTTCTACATGATAAAAACATTTGCCCTTGACTTTACTTACAAATCCTCTAGTTTCAGTGGTTTAAAACCTTAGTCATACAGTTAGGAATCTATATTACCTACTACATTTTGCATTTCTTGAAATTGGATAATTTCAATTATCTTGAATGTATCACATTTTCCTAATATCTGTAGAACATTATTGATTTGGTGATAATATTCAAATTTTAGTCGTTGATAATTTCACACTGATGGGTTGTTTCCTAATTGTACCATTGTTAATTAGTTTGCTTTGGAATTATTCTCATTATTTTTACTTAAGGACTTCTTTACCTAAAGCCTTCCCCAAATGATTTAGTATATAGTTCTGTTCTCTCCTTTGATCGTCTTGTAAATTCTATTCCAGAAAGGCAGATATCAAAGCCATTACTCATTAAACTCATTCACACCCATGCTCCCTGACTCACAAAATTTCTCCTTCACATCTGAACTTCCTATTATTTCTTTTCCATCAGTGCAATTTTCAATTGATGGTCAAGAATACTCTATCCACACTTCCCATCTGTGCTCTTTTGTGCTCAGTTGTGTCTGACTCTTTGTGAACCCATGGACTGTAGCCCACCAGCCTCCTTTGTTCATGGAATTTTCCAGGCAGGAATACTGGAGCAGGTTGCCATTTCCTCCTCCATAACTGTACTCAGTTGCTATATACTTCATCAATAAACCTATTTGTAGCATGTTTATATACTTCATCCTCTGTCTAGAGGTGTTTATTTGTTTTGCTGTTTATATATGTGCATATTTTCTCTGTCCTAATAGTTTCCCTAGAATTTTCTACATTATAAAACATTACACAGTACTAAAGAAAGCGTTGTATGATAAACACATAAAGCAGATGATTAGACCACAGAAGGAGCTATTATATTTATCTAGAAATTTCAGTTACAATGGAAAGTAACCAGATTCAAGCTGTTCTCAGGTGGAAAAAAGTCCTTATGATTAAGTTTACGTGACATTATGCCTTTAATAATATGAAAATTAAACACCTTTGGCTGAAACCTTACATTTTTAATCTCAGTACTTATTTTCAGCAGTTGTTCTACATGATAAAAACATTTGCCCTTGACTTTACTTACAAATCCTCTAGTTTCAGTGGTTTAAAACCTTAGTCATACAGTTAGGAATCTATATTACCTACTACATTTTGCATTTCTAGGTATGGCTAATTGTTCTAAAGTGAAATTCAACATAAGCTGTGTACTTCATCAAGGTTATTGCTGTTTGGTTGTTACTGAAAATCTGTTACTGAACTGAAAAGAGGCCTGACCTTGAGGTCAGTCCATGTAATGACTTTTATTATAAGAATACTTTCATTTCTAGTCTTCTTCACAAGAAGACTGCTTTTCAGATTTTTAAATTTTTTTTCCCATCATGCCTCTTTTTAAAAAATTTTTATATTTGTTTTCATCCATCTTTTTTATTCTTTGACATGTGTGGGCCTCCCATTGCCATGGCCTCTCTCGTTGCAGAGCACCAGCTTTGGGCACATGTGCTCCAGAGCACTGGCTTCTACTTGGACAAACCAGTCCAGCTGCTTCATGGCAGTTGGGATCTTCCTGGGCCAGGGATCAAACCAGTGCTCCTACTGCAAGGCAGACTCTCTACCCACTGGACCACCAGGGAAGCCCCAGACTTTTTTTCCTAAGAGAATCATTAAAGTTTCTTCTACTACACTGTCAAAAATATAAATTATTTAATGTATCAGTGGGACTTACCTGCCAGTTTCAGGAGATGCAAGTTTGAACCTTGGATGAGAAAGATCCCCTGTAGAAGGACCTACTAGCCACCTACTCCAGTATTCTTGCCTGGACAATCCCATAGACAGTGGAGCCTAGCAGGCTACAGCCCGTGGGGTCACAAGAGTCAGACACAAGCTAGTAACTGAACAACAACAATGTATCAACATACATATGCTGATGCATTATGTATATATATAGAGAGATAGATAGATAGATATAGATATGTATGTGTATATAAGTGATACTCAAGTCATAAAAATCACATGTATTTTATATACATGTATATAGATGCATCAGTATAAGTCTACATGTGCACACATGCATGCACACACACATAAGAACACAGCTGAGTATATTGTGAGTTAGGCGATAGCACCAATTCAAACAAAAATAAAATGATCAGGTAATAACTGCTGCCTCCAACCAAATCTTCTGGGACTCCTGGGATTTTGTAAGAGAGACCTACCCCATAGTGCAGGCTTCTTCCTCACCAGACTACTGTCATATCTCTTCTAACTATGTGTAGTTCAGTCAAGAAGGAGTTTCATTATGTTAATAATTACACTGCCTGCAGGCTTTTTGATGCTGCTCATACAGAATAGAAACAGATTTCATAGAAATATCATTAAAGCTGTTAACTACAGGAGGAAAAATATCAAAGAGGCAATCAAAGCGTGCACTTTATTATCAATAAATGCAAATAGTTTCAGAAATGGTTTGCATTTGAAACACATTCAGTGAGGATATCATTGACAGTGGAAGCTGCTGCTTAAATAAGAGAGCTTTGTGGCCTAAATCCACTTGGATCACTAAAGATCATTATTTAGATCCTGTACTATCTATTTTTAAAATGAACTCAAGAATCGTTTTTCTATTAGCACGTGCATAAGAAGGTAGAGTCACCCTCAGAATTCTGGCCTAAATTGAGGACACATGAATTATAGATCATTATTTGAATGATAACACATGTAATTTTTTGAATGCACTATTGCTTTAGTTCTTAAAAAAATGATTTGGTGACTGTTAAATTAACGATTTAGGAACATTGTAGTGCATAGTCATTTTGAAAAGACTTTAAATATTCAAATGCTCAGTCACATCTTCTCTGACACTAACATTTGTCTTCATTTGGGACTACCAGTTGGGAAACATCAGTATAATGGTGAAAAGATACCAGCCTCATATTCTGATGACAGAGACATGTCTTAATCCTTCTAAAGCATTTTCTATGAAAACCTTATACTCATTTCTTATTTGGAAGAAGTTATTTAAACTCCTGTTTTTAGAAGTATATATTTGATAAATCATAATTTGGACTTCAGTGTGCTTAATACAAATATCAAATTACAGTACAGAGAAACCAGGAAGGTAGACAAATAGACACTAAAATAGATACAGAGTGAGAGAAAGGATATTAAAATAGTTTGTATGTGTTATTTGATTCGATCACCAGAAGCTCTGACAGTTGGAAAATCTAAACTACCTAGTAAATTAAAGTGAATGAATTCAAATGCCTTTGATTTACCCATGAATTGAAAAATGAAATAGAAGTGCCTATTTCATCAATATTTCTGTAACAGCAGCATTTTATTAAAAGTTGAGGATATCTAAAGTGAACTTTTTCCCATATTTTCCATCATAAAGTAATTAACAATTACTCCAAGTGATTTGATGATAAAAATCACTGGTTTTCAGAACCAAAAAAAGCCACAGATATTATCTAAATCCATAGGAGCTACCACTTATGGAATCAGAGCTAAATGATGGAAATTTTGGACCTTACATCTTAAAAAATGTATATATTACATTGTTGAAAATTTGCAAACATTGTCAGCGTATCCATGGACACCTTGATTCTTGATGCCAATGACTGGTCTTATTGTAAGTAGAGTAGGGATAAGAAGTCACGCCTTCTGACTCATGTCACTTAGTTGTAGCTCATTAAACTGTAATATTGCCCCCAAGTCTGCTTACTTACCCAATTATAGAACAAAGAAACACATACTGTCATTGGTATATGTGATAAATCATGCTTTCTTAAAGATTCAGACAACTTTTATATGACATTTTTGGGTTAATATGCAATAAGATTTCATTATAAAGTACCCTGTTACACTATAAATTTATATCCATAGTCAGAAATTTTTGTTCTCAGTACACATAGTGACATGTAATATATCTCATTTACTCTAATGTCAGTATTTAATTTGTTCTTAGGTACAGGTATTCTAATGAATTTCTACTGTAATGCAATATTGAAGTTTAAAAAGGTAGTTGGTTAGGTTGACATTGATGAGTTACTTGCATAGATCATGAGTCTATTCTGAAATCTTTCCATTCTTTGAAGAAAGAGGTGGAATAGAGATGGAAAGAAATTAAATGCAGTTTTGTCCAACTGAGGGGATCAGTGGGGATCATTAAAGACATCTTGGAAATGGTGACTGTTTAAGCCCATTAAGGTTCTTGACTGACATAGTAAAATGCAATGAAATGGATGGCTGAAGCTGTTGACTGTGTTGATTCCACATCCAGTTCCTATTGCTGAACATTTTTAAGTCTCTCTTTCTCTTTCGGTCTCTTTCTCTCCAAAATGCATATAGTGAATCACATGTAAAATTGTGTAAATTATGTTTAAATATTGTTTATAGACATAGATGTGCATGAAGACATAAATATATAAAAATATACATATGTGTTTGTGTATGTATCTGTAACACACAGGCCTCTCTTAGAACTGTCATTCAAAAGGAAAATAATAGGGAATTCAAGAATTGGAGTTTATAGCATTAATGTGAAGAAGTGAGCATGTAATAGCTCAGGCTGTTTCAGAACCAGACTTACATCTGCTCTCCCCTGCACAGTAACGCCAGTCTACTGACACTCAGATGTAATAAAGGAAGTACAGTGTTTATTGCAGGGCACCAAGAGAGCCAAATGGGCAGCTTATGTTCAAAAGTTTCGCACTCCTCAGGGGCTTTCAGGGAAGGGGTTTTACAGGCTAAGTAAGGGAGTGGGGCACAGGGGATCTGGTTATCTCATGCAGGATTCTCAAATTGATTGGCTTCAAGGTGAAGTTTAGCATCATTAAGCTCTGGTTTTCAGTTGGTCTAGGGTCAATATGTCTGAGGTCAGCAGTTTTCATCTGGTGGGATCTGCTTTCTATATAAACAATTTAGAAATGTCAGTCCTTTACCCATGTCTTTCAGGGAACTGTGAATTCTGTGTTTCCGCTATGTGACTGATTTATAGTCTGTCTTGTCAGTATTTAATTTGTTCTTAGGTACAGGTATTCTAATGAATTTCTACTGTAATGCAATATTGAAGTTTAAAAAGGTAGTTGGTTAGGTTGACATTGATGAGTTACTTGCATAGATCATGAGTCTATTCTGAAATCTTTCCATTCTTTGAAGAAAGAGGTGGAATAGAGATGGAAAGAAATTAAATGCAGTTTTGTCCAACTGAGGGGATCAGTGGGGATCATTAAAGACATCTTGGAAATGGTGACTGTTTAAGCCCATTAAGGTTCTTGACTGACATAGTAAAATGCAATGAAATGGATGGCTGAAGCTGTTGACTGTGTTGATTCCACATCCAGTTCCTATTGCTGAACATTTTTAAGTCTCTCTTTTTCTCTTTCGGTCTCTTTCTCTCCAAAATGCATATAGTGAATCACATGTAAAATTGTGTAAATTATGTTTAAATATTGTTTATAGACATAGATGTGCATGAAGACATAAATATATAAAAATATACATATGTGTTTGTGTATGTATCTGTAACACACAGGCCTCTCTTAGAACTGTCATTCAAAAGGAAAATAATAGGGAATTCAAGAATTGGAGTTTATAGCATTAATGTGAAGAAGTGAGCATGTAATAGCTCAGGCTGTTTCAGAACCAGACTTACATCTGCTCTCCCCTGCACAGTAACGCCAGTCTACTGACACTCAGATGTAATAAAGGAAGTACAGTGTTTATTGCAGGGCACCAAGAGAGCCAAATGGGCAGCTTATGTTCAAAAGTTTCGCACTCCTCAGGGGCTTTCAGGGAAGGGGTTTTACAGGCTAAGTAAGGGAGTGGGGCACAGGGGATCTGGTTATCTCATGCAGGATTCTCAAATTGATTGGCTTCAAGGTGAAGTTTAGCATCATTAAGCTCTGGTTTTCAGTTGGTCTAGGGTCAATATGTCTGAGGTCAGCAGTTTTCATCTGGTGGGGATCTGCTTTCTATATAAACAATTTAGAAATGTCAGTCCTTTACCCATGTCTTTCAGGGAACTGTGAATTCTGTGTTTCCGCTATGTGACTGATTTATAGTCTGTCTTGTTAGTAGTTTCCTGGCCCAACAGCTTTTCTTTGTTCCTACATCTTCACATTTCCTACTCATGAATTCCTAAGTCAGCCTTTTAAGACCCAGAGGAGACCTGGGTTCTTTACTGCTGAGCCACCAGGGAAGCTCACTCTAATCTAAACTAATGTTGTCTAATATAGACAAGTAACTCATCAATCAATGCACATCTATCCAACTACCTTTTAAAATATAAATAGAGATATATAGTCATATGGGGCTTCCCAGGTAGCACTAGGGATAAAGAACCTGCCAGCCAATTCAGGAGCCATAAGAGACATGGGTTTGATCACTGGATTGGGAAGATGACCTGAAGGAAGAAATGGCTACCCACTCTAGTATTCTTGCCTGGGAAATCCCATAGACAGAGGAGCCTAGTGGGCTACCATTCATAGGGTTGCACAGAGTCAGACACAACTAGAGTGATTTAGCATGCATTCAACAGTCATGCATATATGTATGTAACATATTATTAAATTTATATATAATATATGCATAGATATATGTGTCTGCAAGATCTGCATTTCCTGGATTCAAACAACTTCAGATCAAAAATAATTAAAAAAGATTTTAGCAACTAAACAATAGTTAGATTGGATTAGATTAGATTAAACTAATTGAATGTATATGATTATATATTATAACCATATGATTTGATGATAATTCTTTGATGTTGTGGTGTTTATATTTATTTAGGACAATAAAGGGTTATGATAGCTTTATCTTAATATATAAAGACAATAAAGAAAACCTTCCAAAACAATTAGATCACAAAATATATTTTAAAACAAAAAGTTAAATTAGGAAATACTTTTGTTCTATGCCAACAAGTCAGATGTTATCTGTGAAACTCATACTATTGTTTGTGAATGCTCAAGTTAAATGTTCTGAATGTTCCTTTTTACTTCCCATGTCTTTTATCTCTGCCTGAAATTCTTCTGGCTTCCCAAGCACACCTTTTTCTCTGATGGTGTCTCGTGACCCTAGGAAGGGAGAACAATTCAATTGGTAAACAGGTGCTTGGACTTGACACTAACATTCTGTCCTGAACCCAAATCATGGTACTCACTGCCTGATGTTTCCCCATTTCCCCATCAGCTCAATTTAGTCGCTCAGTCATATCCAACTCTTTGCGACCCCATAGATGGCAGCATGCCAGGATTCCCTATCCTTCACTATCTCCCAGAGCTTGCTCCAGCTCATGTGCATTGACTCAGGGATGCTCTCCAACCATCTTATCGTCTATCGTCCCCTTCTCCTTTTGCCTTCTATTTCTCCCAACACCAGGCTCTTTTCTAATGAGTTGTCCCTTTGCATCAGATAGCCAAGGTATTGGAATTTCAGCTTCAGTATAATTCCTTCCAATGAATATTCAGGGTGGATTTCCTTTAGGATTGACTGGTTTGATCTTCTTACAGTCCAAGGGACTCTCAAGAATCTTCTTGAACACCACAGTTCAAAGGCATCAATTCTTCGGTGCCCAGCCTTTTTTATGGTCCAACTCTCACATCCATAGATGGCGTTAAACTATAGGCAAAGTGCACACAGGCTGCACAGTGGAGTCATGTGCACTAAAGTGTCTTCAATATTTGAGGAACAAAGCAGAAAATGAATGTGTAACTTCACCTGCACCACTACGTGCAATCAGTGGCAATGTCACTAAGAGGGCAGGGATGTGAGGAGTGCCTGTGTCCCTCCAAGAGGGTCCCGAGGCTCCTAGTGTGGCCTGAGGGAGAATCTAGTAATGACGCCTGCACCCAGAGTAAGCCCCGTGAGAATCTGGAAGGACAAGCCGAGAGGGCTACATGGGGCTCATGGGGTGGGAGGATGCAAAGCCTGTCTGTGATGTTTGGAGGTTTATCTTAATATATAAAGACAATAAAGAAAACCTTCCAAAACAATTAGATCACAAAATATATTTTAAAACAAAAAGTTAAATTAGGAAATACTTTTGTTCTATGCCAACAAGTCAGATGTTATCTGTGAAACTCATACTATTGTTTGTGAATGCTCAAGTTAAATGTTCTGAATGTTCCTTTTTACTTCCCATGTCTTTTATCTCTGCCTGAAATTCTTCTGGCTTCCCAAGCACACCTTTTTCTCTGATGGTGTCTCGTGACCCTAGGAAGGGAGAACAATTCAATTGGTAAACAGGTGCTTGGACTTGACACTAACATTCTGTCCTGAACCCAAATCATGGTACTCACTGCCTGATGTTTCCCCATTTCCCCATCAGCTCAATTTAGTCGCTCAGTCATATCCAACTCTTTGCGACCCCATAGATGGCAGCATGCCAGGATTCCCTATCCTTCACTATCTCCCAGAGCTTGCTCCAGCTCATGTGCATTGACTCAGGGATGCTCTCCAACCATCTTATCGTCTATCGTCCCCTTCTCCTTTTGCCTTCTATTTCTCCCAACACCAGGCTCTTTTCTAATGAGTTGTCCCTTTGCATCAGATAGCCAAGGTATTGGAATTTCAGCTTCAGTATAATTCCTTCCAATGAATATTCAGGGTGGATTTCCTTTAGGATTGACTGGTTTGATCTTCTTACAGTCCAAGGGACTCTCAAGAATCTTCTTGAACACCACAGTTCAAAGGCATCAATTCTTCGGTGCCCAGCCTTTTTTATGGTCCAACTCTCACATCCATAGATGGCGTTAAACTATAGGCAAAGTGCACACAGGCTGCACAGTGGAGTCATGTGCACTAAAGTGTCTTCAATATTTGAGGAACAAAGCAGAAAATGAATGTGTAACTTCACCTGCACCACTACGTGCAATCAGTGGCAATGTCACTAAGAGGGCAGGGATGTGAGGAGTGCCTGTGTCCCTCCAAGAGGGTCCCGAGGCTCCTAGTGTGGCCTGAGGGAGAATCTAGTAATGACGCCTGCACCCAGAGTAAGCCCCGTGAGAATCTGGAAGGACAAGCCGAGAGGGCTACATGGGGCTCATGGGGTGGGAGGATGCAAAGCCTGTCTGTGATGTTTAGAGACGTGGGGATTGGTACTTCCACCAGGCATTGTGGGAGAGGAGTCTACAGAGCCTCGAGGCAGAGTCAAGATAGCACCCCTACAAGAACAAACATTAGCCATCTTCCTCCTGTGATAGTTCCAGCCATGGTGGCTGAGTGCCCTGACTATTGTGAGAATGGTCAAAACCCCTCACTTAGTTTCCCAAATAATACAAACAGACATCTTCTTCATGAGGAGATGCACAAAGCTAGGTGAGAGAAAGTGAAAATGAAAGTCACCCAGTTAAGTTCGACTCTTTGCAAAACCATGGACTGTCGCCCACAAGGCTCCTCTGTCCACTGAGGTCTCCAAGTAAGAATACTGTGCTCCATTGAAACAGACAAGCAGAAACTCCCCAAACATTGCCTTCACATTCTTTCTCCCAGACACCTCCTGGAAACCTTTTTCAAATGTGTTATATCTCATAGCAGGAGTGATGGTGGCTTTGGAGTTTGGCCATTTAAAAATATGAATCTTTGCCCTCATAATAAACCCTGTTCTTATCTAATCATGCCCTTTCACTTTAGCCATAGGAGAGCGACAACACATTCAGTGAGATTCAGTTAATACTCTACACAGCACTGAACTGCATGGATATGCTCTGTGTGAATGTTCACAATCCTGGTTACCTCACATTCCACATATATCATAAGCAGGTCATTAAATCTCATTGCTTTTGCTTCTATCTCATCTGTTGCCCTTAGAAGAATAGTAGATTCCAAATAAGAAGTATCCCTTCTTGAAATGTTTGCATTGATTTTGTGAAGATAGCAGTGATCAAACAAACAGGCAAGTCAATAATGTTGTTACTACCGTTCTTTAAAATATTGTACTTTGCAAATCTAGTTGAAGAGTGGCAATGTCACTAAGAGGGCAGGGATGTGAGGAGTGCCTGTGTCCCTCCAAGAGGGTCCCGAGGCTCCTAGTGTGGCCTGAGGGAGAATCTAGTAATGACGCCTGCACCCAGAGTAAGCCCCGTGAGAATCTGGAAGGACAAGCCGAGAGGGCTACATGGGGCTCATGGGGTGGGAGGATGCAAAGCCTGTCTGTGATGTTTAGAGACGTGGGGATTGGTACTTCCACCAGGCATTGTGGGAGAGGAGTCTACAGAGCCTCGAGGCAGAGTCAAGATAGCACCCCTACAAGAACAAACATTAGCCATCTTCCTCCTGTGATAGTTCCAGCCATGGTGGCTGAGTGCCCTGACTATTGTGAGAATGGTCAAAACCCCTCACTTAGTTTCCCAAATAATACAAACAGACATCTTCTTCATGAGGAGATGCACAAAGCTAGGTGAGAGAAAGTGAAAATGAAAGTCACCCAGTTAAGTTCGACTCTTTGCAAAACCATGGACTGTCGCCCACAAGGCTCCTCTGTCCACTGAGGTCTCCAAGTAAGAATACTGTGCTCCATTGAAACAGACAAGCAGAAACTCCCCAAACATTGCCTTCACATTCTTTCTCCCAGACACCTCCTGGAAACCTTTTTCAAATGTGTTATATCTCATAGCAGGAGTGATGGTGGCTTTGGAGTTTGGCCATTTAAAAATATGAATCTTTGCCCTCATAATAAACCCTGTTCTTATCTAATCATGCCCTTTCACTTTAGCCATAGGAGAGCGACAACACATTCAGTGAGATTCAGTTAATACTCTACACAGCACTGAACTGCATGGATATGCTCTGTGTGAATGTTCACAATCCTGGTTACCTCACATTCCACATATATCATAAGCAGGTCATTAAATCTCATTGCTTTTGCTTCTGTCTCATCTGTTGCCCTTAGAAGAATAGTAGATTCCAAATAAGAAGTATCCCTTCTTGAAATGTTTGCATTGATTTTGTGAAGATAGCAGTGATCAAACAAACAGGCAAGTCAATAATGTTGTTACTACCGTTCTTTAAAATATTGTACTTTGCAAATCTAGTTGAAGAGTGTATGCATCTATGCTCAGCCAGTCAGTCATGTCCAGCTCTTTGTGTACCCCTGGACTGCTGCCCACCAGGTTCCTCTGTCCATGGGAGGATACAAGCAAGAATTCTGGAGTGGGTTGCCATTTCCTCCTCCAGGGAGTCTTTCAGACCCAAGGATCGCAACTGTGACTGCTGCATGTCTTGCACTGACAGGCAGATTCTCTACCACTGAGCCCTTGGAAAGCCCTCCAGTGGAAGAGTATCTGGGGGCACATTTGAGTTTGTTTCCCTGCCATGGGAATTAATTATCACTTGTTAAACCAAAAAGAATGCAATTATCAATAATAAGTATTCCCCGTATTTGGGGGTTGGGGATAAAATATGTGAAAGTGATATTGATACTGGCCAGGATTCTTGACCTTCCTCAATCAATAGAAATTGATAAGAGGCCAGCGAGGAAATTCAGGCAAGACTTTATTGGGACCCCTGCTGCAGCTAGGGGGAGAAAAAACAAGTAACATGTTCCCTTGCTGGCTCCTAAGAGGAGCATAAGCTGGTTCCTTCCATGGGATGAGGGTAGAGATGGGTCCAGGGTTCAGGTGTGATGGGTGGCTTAGGTGTTGTGTAAGGGTCATGCACAGTACCCTGCTTTAGCTCTCAACACTGTGTTTTTGCTTCAAGTTCTTCAGAAGTGGCATTTTTTTTTCTTTTTTGGTCTTTTTGTATCTTCTTTAATTTGCCCCTTCTTGTGCCTTCTGCAATTTGCCCAAGCCACATATGCATGCAGTTATTTTTAGTGACTTATGGTTTCTTTGTATTTTGTTTCTCAAAGAGATATTTGTCCAGGTGCAAGTACTATGGCAAAGAAACCCAGGTCCCAACTTGTCTCAGTAGAAAATATTTATTTTTGAGTGTTCTTCCTCTACCCTCAAATAGTGTGAGCAAATTTAAGAGCCAGTATCCCTTCTTGAAATGTTGCATTGATTTGTAAATCAGTTAAACCAAAAAAACCGTTCTTTAAAATATTGTACTTTGCAAATCTAGTTGAAGAGTGTATGCATCTATGCTCAGCCAGTCAGTCATGTCCAGCTCTTTGTGTACCCCTGGACTGCTGCCCACCAGGTTCCTCTGTCCATGGGAGGATACAAGCAAGAATTCTGGAGTGGGTTGCCATTTCCTCCTCCAGGGAGTCTTTCAGACCCAAGGATCGCAACTGTGACTGCTGCATGTCTTGCACTGACAGGCAGATTCTCTACCACTGAGCCCCTTGGAAAGCCCCTCCAGTGGAAGAGTATCTGGGGGCACATTTGAGTTTGTTTCCCTGCCATGGGAATTAATTATCACTTGTTAAACCAAAAAGAATGCAATTATCAATAATAAGTATTCCCCGTATTTGGGGGTTGGGGATAAAATATGTGAAAGTGATATTGATACTGGCCAGGATTCTTGACCTTCCTCAATCAATAGAAATTGATAAGAGGCCAGCGAGGAAATTCAGGCAAGACTTTATTGGGACCCCTGCTGCAGCTAGGGGGAGAAAAAACAAGTAACATGTTCCCTTGCTGGCTCCTAAGAGGAGCATAAGCTGGTTCCTTCCATGGGATGAGGGTAGAGATGGGTCCAGGGTTCAGGTGTGATGGGTGGCTTAGGTGTTGTGTAAGGGTCATGCACAGTACCCTGCTTTAGCTCTCAACACTGTGTTTTTGCTTCAAGTTCTTCAGAAGTGGCATTTTTTTTTCTTTTTTGGTCTTTTTGTATCTTCTTTAATTTGCCCCTTCTTGTGCCTTCTGCAATTTGCCCAAGCCACATATGCATGCAGTTATTTTTAGTGACTTATGGTTTCTTTGTATTTTGTTTCTCAAAGAGATATTTGTCCAGGTGCAAGTACTATGGCAAAGAAACCCAGGTCCCAACTTGTCTCAGTAGAAAATATTTATTTTTGAGTGTTCTTCCTCTACCCTCAAATAGTGTGAGCATTAATGGCGTAAAGAGCCAGGATCCATGAAAGAAATTCTGAAAATAATCCAGAGACACAGGTTCTTTGCCAGTCTAAAAAGTATATCATCAGATGTCATGTCCGCTAGGGTTCTATATGGTATTTCACTATGGAAATTCAAACTTACAAAAGTTGGGAACAGAGGCTTAAAATGTGTATCTGTAATACTGAACGATTTGCCTTGGAAACAGACTTAATTTTCTTGGGCTCTGAAATCACTGCAGGTGGTGACTGCAGCCACGAAACTAAAAGACCATTCCTCCTTGGAAGAAAAGCTATGACAAACCTAGACAGCATATTAAGAAACAGAGACATCACTTCGCTAAAAAAAAAGGTCTGTAAGGTCAGAGCTGTGGTTTTTCTAGTAGTCATGCATGGATGTGAGAATTGGACCATAAAGAAGGCTGAGCACTGAAGAACTGATGCCTTTGAACAGTGGTATTGGAGAGGTTCTTGAGAGTCCCTTGGACTGAAAAGAGATCAAACCAGTTAATCCTAAAGGAAATCAACCCTGAAAGGACTGATGCTGAAACTGAAGCTCCAGGTCTTTGGCCACTGCTGCAAACAGATGACTCAATTGGAAAATACCCTGATGCTGGGGGAAATAGAAAGGAGAAGGGGATGACAGAGGATAAGATGGTTGGTGGGCATGACTGAATCAATGGACATGAGTCTGAACAAACTGCAGGAGATGGTGAAGGACAGGGAAGCCTGTGCTGCAGTCTGTGGGGTTGCAAAGAGGCAGCTATGACTGAGCAACTGTCCTGAACTGAACTGTAGAAAGCTAGGTGATATTTAAGGCTTGAGGGGTTTAAGCTGGCAGTTTTTTGCTTTTGTTCCTTCAAGTTCTTCAGAAGTGGCTTTTTTTTTCTTTTTGGTCTTTGTATCTTCTTTAATTTGCCTTCTTGTGCCTTCTGCAATTTGCCCAAGCCACATATGCATGCAGTTATTTTTAGTGACTTATGGTTTCTTTGTATTTTGTTTCTCAAAGAGATATTTGTCCAGGTGCAAGTACTATGGCAAAGAAACCCAGGTCCCAACTTGTCTCAGTAGAAAATATTTATTTTTGAGTGTTCTTCCTCTACCCTCAAATAGTGTGAGCATTAATGGCGTAAAGAGCCAGGATCCATGAAAGAAATTCTGAAAATAATCCAGAGACACAGGTTCTTTGCCAGTCTAAAAAGTATATCATCAGATGTCATGTCCGCTAGGGTTCTATATGGTATTTCACTATGGAAATTCAAACTTACAAAAGTTGGGAACAGAGGCTTAAAATGTGTATCTGTAATACTGAACGATTTGCCTTGGAAACAGACTTAATTTTCTTGGGCTCTGAAATCACTGCAGGTGGTGACTGCAGCCACGAAACTAAAAGACCATTCCTCCTTGGAAGAAAAGCTATGACAAACCTAGACAACATATTAAAAAGCAGAGACATCACTTCGCTAAAAAAAAAGGTCTGTAAGGTCAGAGCTGTGGTTTTTCTAGTAGTCATGCATGGATGTGAGAATTGGACCATAAAGAAGGCTGAGCACTGAAGAACTGATGCCTTTGAACAGTGGTATTGGAGAGGTTCTTGAGAGTCCCTTGGACTGAAAAGAGATCAAACCAGTTAATCCTAAAGGAAATCAACCCTGAAAGGACTGATGCTGAAACTGAAGCTCCAGGTCTTTGGCCACTGCTGCAAACAGATGACTCAATTGGAAAATACCCTGATGCTGGGGGAAATAGAAAGGAGAAGGGGATGACAGAGGATAAGATGGTTGGTGGGCATGACTGAATCAATGGACATGAGTCTGAACAAACTGCAGGAGATGGTGAAGGACAGGGAAGCCTGTGCTGCAGTCTGTGGGGTTGCAAAGAGGCAGCTATGACTGAGCAACTGTCCTGAACTGAACTGTAGAAAGCTAGGTGATATTTAAGGCTTGAGGGGAATACACATCATGTTTAAGCTGAAGCCGTTGTTATATTTGCAATGATGAGACTTTATTTTAGCATGATTATTGTATTTGCTGTTTATAAAACATATATTTATGTTCAGGTCTTTTGCACAAATAAAATATTATGTAGAAACTCAAAATTTGCAAATCTAAAATCTGAAGGATTTTCTTAACTTATTTTATATCATCACCTGACCTGACCTCATGTTAGGTTGTGTATAGTCTTTAATAATCCTATTTGGTCTGAATGTCATATGTTTCCTATAAATGTGTGGTTTAATAACAGGATACTAAACAGACCCCACTGTGGTCGCTACAAAGAACAATGCATATATACCATGTTACCTTTCTAAACTTGATAATTTCAGAACATAGAGACATATATGGACACAATGTTTTTGGTTAAGTGATTGTGGATCTGTGTTGATCTGATTTCTTTAATAAACAATCTTTTTATCCTTGATTAAGCAAAGTAATAGTTATGAGAGAAAATGGAATACTAGAAAGTGAAATCGAAAATTAAATCCTGAAATTAATTTAAAGGACCCAGATTTGAGCAAGATTTTGAAATGATTTAAATAAACACAATGTGGTAAATAATCCATAACTGTGGCTGCCTCCTTGAATTATAAGTAGGAGCATGATATACAAGTATTCTAACTGCATTTTCTCTCTTCCTTGTGCCGTTAGCAATACACAGCTGTAGTCGTACAGGCAAAGTGGAAAATTCTCCATACTAAGAATTTAGATTAAGAATCCCGGTGTCATTCAGCCATTACCCTAGTCATTTATACTTCTTGACTGTAAAATAAATAATTTAGATTAATAGAAACCCTCTTCTGAATTTTAAAATGAAATGATTCTCAACTTTCACTGCTTTCTATTTGTATTCTTTATTTTTATATTCTTATTCCGTATGATTCTAAAAACAGTACCTGGTGCTATAATTTCCTTGAAATGTAAAAGATATAATTCTGTTTGTTTCAATAAAGAGAACTTTCTTGTACTAATCAATTTCTCTTATAAACAGCGCAAGTTAGGAGATGGTAAGGCATTGAGGGGAAAGGGTACTGAGCAACTGTCCTGAACTGAACTGTAGAAAGCTAGGTGATATTTAAGGCTTGAGGGAATACACATCATGTTTAAGCTGAAGCCGTTGTTATATTTGCAATGATGAGACTTTATTTTAGCATGATTATTGTATTTGCTGTTTATAAAACATATATTTATGTTCAGGTCTTTTGCACAAATAAAATATTATGTAGAAACTCAAAATTTGCAAATCTAAAATCTGAAGGATTTTCTTAACTTATTTTATATCATCACCTGACCTGACCTCATGTTAGGTTGTGTATAGTCTTTAATAATCCTATTTGGTCTGAATGTCATATGTTTCCTATAAATGTGTGGTTTAATAACAGGATACTAAACAGACCCCACTGTGGTCGCTACAAAGAACAATGCATATATACCATGTTACCTTTCTAAACTTGATAATTTCAGAACATAGAGACATATATGGACACAATGTTTTTGGTTAAGTGATTGTGGATCTGTGTTGATCTGATTTCTTTAATAAACAATCTTTTTATCCTTGATTAAGCAAAGTAATAGTTATGAGAGAAAATGGAATACTAGAAAGTGAAATCGAAAATTAAATCCTGAAATTAATTTAAAGGACCCAGATTTGAGCAAGATTTTGAAATGATTTAAATAAACACAATGTGGTAAATAATCCATAACTGTGGCTGCCTCCTTGAATTATAAGTAGGAGCATGATATACAAGTATTCTAACTGCATTTTCTCTCTTCCTTGTGCCGTTAGCAATACACAGCTGTAGTCGTACAGGCAAAGTGGAAAATTCTCCATACTAAGAATTTAGATTAAGAATCCCGGTGTCATTCAGCCATTACCCTAGTCATTTATACTTCTTGACTGTAAAATAAATAATTTAGATTAATAGAAACCCTCTTCTGAATTTTAAAATGAAATGATTCTCAACTTTCACTGCTTTCTATTTGTATTCTTTATTTTTATATTCTTATTCCGTATGATTCTAAAAACAGTACCTGGTGCTATAATTTCCTTGAAATGTAAAAGATATAATTCTGTTTGTTTCAATAAAGAGAACTTTCTTGTACTAATCAATTTCTCTTATAAACAGTGCAAGTTCCAGGGCCAGTAGAAAACCTGCAAGCTGTATCTACCTCACCTACCTCAATCCTCATTACCTGGGAACCCCCTGCCTATGCAAATGGCCCAGTGCAAGGTTACAGATTGTTCTGCACTGAAGTGAACACAGGAAAAGAACAGGTAGGTTAGAGAATGGTCACCTCTCCTACTACCTATCAGAAAAATTACAGATCTGCAGGCTGTTGATATAATCTAGTATCGAGCACATTAATTAGCTAGCTGATCAGTTTTGAACTAACTCTTATTAAAAATGTTGAGTAATTGAATTGAATTCTGGTGGTAAGAGAGAGACAAATGGGCAATGAAATGAAGCCCATGAAAACGATGCCAATGTTTTATTTGTGTACATAGCATTCTGGGCTAGTATAACTACCTTTGGAAAAGTCCTTGTGGTCCCAGAGAATTATTTGCATTCCAGTCCATATCCTAAGGGCTGGTTGGTCATATTCAATGACCTCAGACTGCTTTCTTGTTCATATATTTGATGTTATTTCTGTTTTGTCATTGTTTTCAGAATTCTTTGCTCCTAATGACTACCTTCCTCCTTTCATTTTGCTTCTTATCTGTGGTTAGCACAGATTAGAGACTAGGCAAATTAGATTTTCAGGTAAAGCAAAAGTAAATGAGTCGTTAGGGAGACACATGAAACCGGATGATTCCATTTTGTAACATGTATGTGACTCTTGAGATGTTTACTTCCAGATTCTCAACTTCATGCGGCAAAAGACACACAAGGAGGGGGTAGTTAAATAAGAGAGACCTAGAAGTGACCTTGAGACAGTTGATTTCTTGTGATGTGCTGTGGTCTCCCCAGCAACCAGCACAGTGTGGTCTTCACGGTTCCGGATACAGCATATCCAGATAGATTTTTTTTTTTTTAATTTTGGCCTCTTTTTAATGATTTTTTATTTATTTATTTTTCATCCATCTTTATACTTCAGCCTGTGTGGATCTCCCATTACAGTGGCCTCTTTCATTGCAGAGCACCTGCTCCGGGCGCATGCACTCTAGAGCGCTGGCTCATAATTGGACACACCTGTCCAGCCACTCCAGGGCATGTGGGATCTTCCCCAGCCAGGGATTGAACCAGTGCCCCTTGCACTGCAAGGCAGATTGTTTACCCACTGGACCAACAGGGAAGCCCCTGGATAGATATTTTTCATTTAAAAGCATTTGCATTCATTGTGTTCAGAAAAGTTTCAATGGCCCAGTGCAAGGTTACAGATTGTTCTGCACTGAAGTGAACACAGGAAAAGAACAGGTAGGTTAGAGAATGGTCACCTCTCCTACTACCTATCAGAAAAATTACAGATCTGCAGGCTGTTGATATAATCTAGTATCGAGCACATTAATTAGCTAGCTGATCAGTTTTGAACTAACTCTTATTAAAAATGTTGAGTAATTGAATTGAATTCTGGTGGTAAGAGAGAGACAAATGGGCAATGAAATGAAGCCCATGAAAACGATGCCAATGTTTTATTTGTGTACATAGCATTCTGGGCTAGTATAACTACCTTTGGAAAAGTCCTTGTGGTCCCAGAGAATTATTTGCATTCCAGTCCATATCCTAAGGGCTGGTTGGTCATATTCAATGACCTCAGACTGCTTTCTTGTTCATATATTTGATGTTATTTCTGTTTTGTCATTGTTTTCAGAATTCTTTGCTCCTAATGACTACCTTCCTCCTTTCATTTTGCTTCTTATCTGTGGTTAGCACAGATTAGAGACTAGGCAAATTAGATTTTCAGGTAAAGCAAAAGTAAATGAGTCGTTAGGGAGACACATGAAACCGGATGATTCCATTTTGTAACATGTATGTGACTCTTGAGATGTTTACTTCCAGATTCTCAACTTCATGCGGCAAAAGACACACAAGGAGGGGGTAGTTAAATAAGAGAGACCTAGAAGTGACCTTGAGACAGTTGATTTCTTGTGATGTGCTGTGGTCTCCCCAGCAACCAGCACAGTGTGGTCTTCACGGTTCCGGATACAGCATATCCAGATAGATTTTTTTTTTTTTAATTTTGGCCTCTTTTTAATGATTTTTTATTTATTTATTTTTCATCCATCTTTATACTTCAGCCTGTGTGGATCTCCCATTACAGTGGCCTCTTTCATTGCAGAGCACCTGCTCCGGGCGCATGCACTCTAGAGCGCTGGCTCATAATTGGACACACCTGTCCAGCCACTCCAGGGCATGTGGGATCTTCCCCAGCCAGGGATTGAACCAGTGCCCCTTGCACTGCAAGGCAGATTGTTTACCCACTGGACCAACAGGGAAGCCCCTGGATAGATATTTTTCATTTAAAAAGCATTTGCATTCATTGTGTTCAGAAAAGTTTCAAGCTAGAGCATAATTCAGAGATCCTCCTATGCAGTTATTCACTGTATGTTTGCTTACTGTTTCCATACTTTATAGCCCTTCCTTTCACCTAGGTAGTTTATCCTTTGTTTCCATTTTAGGAAAAATACATTTCAGTAATGTATTTTACCACTCTGCTTAAATAAATTAAAAAATAATGTTGCACCGATAAATGTGAGCATGAAGATCATTGGAAAGAGCTAAATAATGGGCTTTCTGGAGCAAACTGGCTCTCATTTCTCAGTCAGGTTCACCTCCAGTATCTCATTTCTACAGCTGTGAAGTGCTGACAACAATTCCAACTTAACTTCCCCACATTTTGAGAGAGAACCATTGTAGCAAAGTATCTGTCAGTTTCAAGACTCGTGGGTATATTTCAGCAGAAGAAGGAAGAATTCTATTGTTTCTTGGGAAATTGCTCCATTTCAGGTACAGCCACAGCTCTGTTCCTGTGGCTTCACGAGCTGCCTTTTGCCTGTCAGGGTTTTGGTGTGGGTGTTAACACCACACACCATTCAATGTATTGAGTTGCGTTAAACAAATGAAACTTAATGACTGTGAAGATAGCATTCAAGATTTTAACTATGAGTCTACAGAGTGCTTTGGTCTTTAGTGGGGGAGTGTGTGTCACAATTTTGGTTTTATAACAACTCATAATGAGGCTACAGTGTCGTTTTGTGAGGGAGAATCTACTATCCATTTCACTCATTGCCCAGAATGGCTGCCATTTCTGCTTTAATGGGTCTCCTGAATAACAATTTTGGTGTTTTATGTCTCCAGAATATAGAGGTTGATGGACTATCTTATAAACTGGAAGGCCTGAAAAAATTCACAGAATATAGTCTCCGATTCCTAGCATATAATCGCTATGGGCCGGGAGTATCTACTGATGATGTGACAGTGGTTACGCTTTCTGATGGTAAGTTATACACAGTAAAATTTGATTCACATGTTTCTTATAATAATGAAATAATATTGGGTATATGTGGTAGAGTCTATGTTCAAGATGTCCTAACTAAAACCTTATGAAATAGGCTAAGCTACAATAGGAAATTTGGCTAATTTGTCAAACCATCTACTACAGCAAAAATTTAAACTTTGAAGATGTATGTACTCTGATCAGGATGCCCTAATTAGTCATCTTTAAAGTGTGACTGCTGCCTAAGAGCTCAGAATCATTTTTGTGTGTGTGTTTTCCTTTATTCCTGTAAATACAAGCACATCTGTGCATGTGTGGGGGCTAATTTACATCAGCATCTTTCTTTTGTTTCTCCTTCTAAACAGTGGTAGATGATTAAATGGGTAAATGGTGGACAGTCTTCCTACACATATCTAATTTGAAAAAAATCATGAAGATTTAGGTCAAATAATATACTATTGAAAGTATTAAAACTGAACATGAAAATTTATATTTTAGTTTTACTTTGCCTAGCAAATGAATGATTAGACTTATTTTTGTAACGCCATAAAAAAGAGGAAGAAATCTCAATGAAGTAGATGAATTTGTCAAAGCAGTAATGGAAGAAACTAGAGATCTAAGAAATGGATGATAATGAAATGTTGGAAGTTTAATGAAAAGTGAAAATAAAACATACCAGAGTAAATGATATGAGGCCAGCGACAATTCAGGCAGGTGCAGAAATGCAGCGATGTGACCTCTATGAATATTAAAAAGGCAGCAAGCTATTTCTTTTCAGCAACAGTTTCCATGTTGGTGTGTGTAATTCCATAAATTATTGAACTTTTGTATTTCAAAAAATGACTTTAGTTTGTGATCCCTTGACTAATCCACTGTGCTTTAATCTGGGAAAGTATCTGGGTAGATATTTCACACAACATCAGTGAAATGAGGAAGGGCATGCATGTCCTGAAGGACAGTACACAGAAGATGCAGGAGCAATGTTCATTTGCAATTTCAATGTAAAAGAAGTACTTTCTATCTGACACCACTTTGGTATCATTTTCAATGTAATTCATAAGCCCATTCATCTGATTCTGTTATAGAAGACAGAAACGAGTATTTATTGGCAGAATAAATTACTTCACAACTTATAATTATAAAAATAAAAGGAAAACAAATGAAAATGAATATTTTACATAATTTATGTAGATTTCATTCATGCTCTGAACTGTAATGCTGTGGCCTGATTCTTTCCTTTGGTTCTAAATGTCATAAGTGAGAAAGATAGATTATTACTCATTAATCTAAGTTTTTAATGCTGTGGCCTGATTCTATTCCTATTGGTTCTAAATGTCTTGCCTAAGAGCTCAGAATCATTTTTGTGTGTGTGTTTTCCTTTATTCCTGTAAATACAAGCACATCTGTGCATGTGTGGGGGCTAATTTACATCAGCATCTTTCTTTTGTTTCTCCTTCTAAACAGTGGTAGATGATTAAATGGGTAAATGGTGGACAGTCTTCCTACACATATCTAATTTGAAAAAAATCATGAAGATTTAGGTCAAATAATATACTATTGAAAGTATTAAAACTGAACATGAAAATTTATATTTTAGTTTTACTTTGCCTAGCAAATGAATGATTAGACTTATTTTTGTAACGCCATAAAAAAGAGGAAGAAATCTCAATGAAGTAGATGAATTTGTCAAAGCAGTAATGGAAGAAACTAGAGATCTAAGAAATGGATGATAATGAAATGTTGGAAGTTTAATGAAAAGTGAAAATAAAACATACCAGAGTAAATGATATGAGGCCAGCGACAATTCAGGCAGGTGCAGAAATGCAGCGATGTGACCTCTATGAATATTAAAAAGGCAGCAAGCTATTTCTTTTCAGCAACAGTTTCCATGTTGGTGTGTGTAATTCCATAAATTATTGAACTTTTGTATTTCAAAAAATGACTTTAGTTTGTGATCCCTTGACTAATCCACTGTGCTTTAATCTGGGAAAGTATCTGGGTAGATATTTCACACAACATCAGTGAAATGAGGAAGGGCATGCATGTCCTGAAGGACAGTACACAGAAGATGCAGGAGCAATGTTCATTTGCAATTTCAATGTAAAAGAAGTACTTTCTATCTGACACCACTTTGGTATCATTTTCAATGTAATTCATAAGCCCATTCATCTGATTCTGTTATAGAAGACAGAAACGAGTATTTATTGGCAGAATAAATTACTTCACAACTTATAATTATAAAAATAAAAGGAAAACAAATGAAAATGAATATTTTACATAATTTATGTAGATTTCATTCATGCTCTGAACTGTAATGCTGTGGCCTGATTCTTTCCTTTGGTTCTAAATGTCATAAGTGAGAAAGATAGATTATTACTCATTAATCTAAGAATTATTATCTAGAAGTGTTGCCACATTTAGGATTTAGAAAGTGCCTGTCCTTGAATAAAAGGATTCCATGCACCTAATTCCACAAGCACCGCTCTATGTGGGCACCCCCAGCTCTTCTCAGTCAGATGTGCTTGATACAGAAAGCAGGAACTGCAGGGGCCCCTAGATTGGACACTCTGACTTCATCTGCATTCATCTTTACAATTACCTCATCTCTTTTATTTTAGTCTTATGTCCTTTCCTCTCTACTGAAGCTGTCCATGCTAATGTCACATATACATGAATTTAACTACAATTAACAGTCTACCACTTCCTAGTTGTACTTAATAAAGCCCTGTTCTCCTTGACTTTCTGGATGTTATAAAAGGGAGATGTTGTGAAAATTTAGTGGTTAATCCATATAAGCATCTCAGATATGAACATAGCATATATTTAAATGTTTAATAAATGTTTTTTATGCCAATGTCTCTCTCATTATTCTAAATTTTTCTTAAATGAGAGGTGATGCTATATTGATCTCTGTGTCCCTCCTAACTCAGTAAATATTTATTGACTAACTCAGACAGTTCAGCCAAACCTAGACAAATGTTTGTAAATGTAAACTCATCTTTAGGATTTCCCTAGTTATGAGACTAATTTAATTTATGATTATGTCCAAATACATGTGTGTTCAGAGAGCATCATATTTCTTATAAGGTCCTAGAAATTTGTCCCATAAAAAATTATTTGGGGCCCCTAGAAAAACTGATTAAAAATGAAATGCCAATATTTTTTCTGAATTAATTGTCCCCAAAGTATTCTTGTTATGCTAAGATGCTTATAAAATTTTACTCTGATGAGTCATCATCTCTAATATAGCTCTACTTTAATTGTTTCTCTGGGAAGAAACACTGTTAATTATTTAAATTTTTCCATCTGGGGTATCATTGGTTTATAATATTCGACTTTTCAAACCCCTGGGATCATAGAGCATCAATATCAACAGTCATTAGTATTTAAGACTGTGAAAATGAATATTTTACATAATTTATGTAGATTTCATTCATGCTCTGAACTGTAATGCTGTGGCCTGATTCTTTCCTTTGGTTCTAAATGTCATAAGTGAGAAAGATAGATTATTACTCATTAATCTAAGAATTATTATCTAGAAGTGTTGCCACATTTAGGATTTAGAAAGTGCCTGTCCTTGAATAAAAGGATTCCATGCACCTAATTCCACAAGCACCGCTCTATGTGGGCACCCCCAGCTCTTCTCAGTCAGATGTGCTTGATACAGAAAGCAGGAACTGCAGGGGCCCCTAGATTGGACACTCTGACTTCATCTGCATTCATCTTTACAATTACCTCATCTCTTTTATTTTAGTCTTATGTCCTTTCCTCTCTACTGAAGCTGTCCATGCTAATGTCACATATACATGAATTTAACTACAATTAACAGTCTACCACTTCCTAGTTGTACTTAATAAAGCCCTGTTCTCCTTGACTTTCTGGATGTTATAAAAGGGAGATGTTGTGAAAATTTAGTGGTTAATCCATATAAGCATCTCAGATATGAACATAGCATATATTTAAATGTTTAATAAATGTTTTTTATGCCAATGTCTCTCTCATTATTCTAAATTTTTCTTAAATGAGAGGTGATGCTATATTGATCTCTGTGTCCCTCCTAACTCAGTAAATATTTATTGACTAACTCAGACAGTTCAGCCAAACCTAGACAAATGTTTGTAAATGTAAACTCATCTTTAGGATTTCCCTAGTTATGAGACTAATTTAATTTATGATTATGTCCAAATACATGTGTGTTCAGAGAGCATCATATTTCTTATAAGGTCCTAGAAATTTGTCCCATAAAAAATTATTTGGGGCCCCTAGAAAAACTGATTAAAAATGAAATGCCAATATTTTTTCTGAATTAATTGTCCCCAAAGTATTCTTGTTATGCTAAGATGCTTATAAAAATTTTACTCTGATGAGTCATCATCTCTAATATAGCTCTACTTTAATTGTTTCTCTGGGAAGAAACACTGTTAATTATTTAAATTTTTCCATCTGGGGTATCATTGGTTTATAATATTCGACTTTTTCAAACCCCTGGGATCATAGAGCATCAATATCAACAGTCTGATATTTAGTATAGACTGTGAGTAGTTTTGCCAGTTGTTTCCTAAATGCTTTCTCTTGAACTAGTTGACATCAATAGGTTATTTACAGGTTTTATGAATTAATTAACATTTATTTGTATTCATGCCAACTTGCCTTGTACTCAAAGGCATAGGGAGCATATTTCATATGCAGACTTAACTATAAGAATACTTCTCACTGTTATCAGTAATATTTTTTGAGTATTTATTAGTGTAAGACCCCACTGCACATACTTTACAATACTGTGTTTTCCCCTGCTTTATATAGATGACAAAACTAAGCTAGAGGTCCCAAATGCTAGTGAGCAGCAAAGCCAGGTTGTCTAAACTAGTTACTAAAGAAGCAGGATTCAATGTGGAAAAATGTTGAGTTTCTCTTATTCTCCAATAAATGTCTCATATTCCTTTCCTCAAGAAAAATGCTCAGAGTTATATATAAATTCTTTTAATTCACAAATTATGTGTATAGGCCAGCTCATGCTTGCTAAGGAGAGGAATTCAGATGACTATATGATTCATGTACAAATGTGGAAACCTAATCTACTCCACAGAATGCTTCATCACCATGTGCTTAAACCACCATGTTCGACCATATTAGGAGGAGGTTCCAGACCGAATGCCTCTGATTGGCTTTAATGAACCTATTGTAAATGATAAAGTACTTGATCTCTGTGTCCCTCCTAACTCAGTAAATATTTATTGACTAACTCAGACAGTTCAGCCAAACCTAGACAAATGTTTGTAAATGTAAACTCATCTTTAGGATTTCCCTAGTTATGAGACTAATTTAATTTATGATTATGTCCAAATACATGTGTGTTCAGAGAGCATCATATTTCTTATAAGGTCCTAGAAATTTGTCCCATAAAAAATTATTTGGGGCCCCTAGAAAAACTGATTAAAAATGAAATGCCAATATTTTTTTTCTGAATTAATTGTCCCCAAAGTATTCTTGTTATGCTAAGATGCTTATAAAAATTTTACTCTGATGAGTCATCATCTCTAATATAGCTCTACTTTAATTGTTTCTCTGGGAAGAAACACTGTTAATTATTTAAATTTTTCCATCTGGGGTATCATTGGTTTATAATATTCGACTTTTTCAAACCCCTGGGATCATAGAGCATCAATATCAACAGTCTGATATTTAGTATAGACTGTGAGTAGTTTTGCCAGTTGTTTCCTAAATGCTTTCTCTTGAACTAGTTGACATCAATAGGTTATTTACAGGTTTTATGAATTAATTAACATTTATTTGTATTCATGCCAACTTGCCTTGTACTCAAAGGCATAGGGAGCATATTTCATATGCAGACTTAACTATAAGAATACTTCTCACTGTTATCAGTAATATTTTTTGAGTATTTATTAGTGTAAGACCCCACTGCACATACTTTACAATACTGTGTTTTCCCCTGCTTTATATAGATGACAAAACTAAGCTAGAGGTCCCAAATGCTAGTGAGCAGCAAAGCCAGGTTGTCTAAACTAGTTACTAAAGAAGCAGGATTCAATGTGGAAAAATGTTGAGTTTCTCTTATTCTCCAATAAATGTCTCATATTCCTTTCCTCAAGAAAAATGCTCAGAGTTATATATAAATTCTTTTAATTCACAAATTATGTGTATAGGCCAGCTCATGCTTGCTAAGGAGAGGAATTCAGATGACTATATGATTCATGTACAAATGTGGAAACCTAATCTACTCCACAGAATGCTTCATCACCATGTGCTTAAACCAGCATGTTCTACCATATTAAGAGGAGTTTCCAGACCCAATGCCTCTGATTGGCTTTAATGAACCTATTGTAAATGATAAAGTACTTGACATTTTGAAGAGAAAAACAATGAGCTAGCTCCTTCCCCTCTGCTTCACAAAGCAATGAAGCATTGTCAAATAAGACAAGGTCCCAGTAGGTAGCTGTTGAATTCCACTCAGTTCCACCAAAGCATCTAATCTATCTATTTTTACCAATTTATTTATAAATAATATATAAATTGATAGTGAAAAGGAAGGAGTAATAGCTAAAAATTCTGTAGAAAAAGTATTCACCTTCTTTCCTAGCAATGTAAAGCAAGAATTGTGCTATCAGTGAAAAATAAGAGACATATATATTGTAAGAAATAGACAAAATTCATCAGCACCATTGTTGCAAGTCCACCTTTGGAACTTGATGAACTTTAAATTCCTAATGCAGAAAATTATCAGATTGTAGTAGTGTACTCTTTTTCTTATGTATCCTTGGCCTTCTGAAATGGGGAGCTGTCATTTGTAAGCTTTTATTAAAAGGATATTTAGGACTTGCCTGATGTTCCAGTGGGTAGAGAGTCTGTCTTGCAGTGCAGGGGGCACCAGTTTGATCCCTGGCCTGGGAAGATCGCACATGCCAAGGAACTGCTGTGCAGGTGTGTCAGTTTGCGCGCCAGTGCTCTGGAGCACGTGCGCCCAGAGCCGGCGCTCTGCAGCAAGAGAGGCCACTGTGATGGGAGAGCCACATATGCTAAAGAATAAAAAAGATAGATAAAAAATAAACGATGACTTAGAGGCAAAAAAAAAAGTGAAAAGAATTAAAACAAAAAAAGGATATTTAAGGGTTACATATCCACTAACATAGCAACTAGAACAAAATGTATGATAAATTTAAGACACCTTCTCTTTCCTCTAAAATTCAATGTTTTAATTTTATCTATTTGATTGTAATGTATAATATAATGTAGATATTGTATCGCGTGATACATAAGCTAAAGATTTTTTCATGTTTGTGATTTATTATAGTTTAAGATTAAGATCCCCTTTTTTAAATTTTTTATTTCTATAGTTTAAAATGTATTCCAGCATGTTCTACCATATTAAGAGGAGTTTCCAGACCCAATGCCTCTGATTGGCTTTAATGAACCTATTGTAAATGATAAAGTACTTGACATTTTGAAGAGAAAAACAATGAGCTAGCTCCTTCCCCTCTGCTTCACAAAGCAATGAAGCATTGTCAAATAAGACAAGGTCCCAGTAGGTAGCTGTTGAATTCCACTCAGTTCCACCAAAGCATCTAATCTATCTATTTTTACCAATTTATTTATAAATAATATATAAATTGATAGTGAAAAGGAAGGAGTAATAGCTAAAAATTCTGTAGAAAAAGTATTCACCTTCTTTCCTAGCAATGTAAAGCAAGAATTGTGCTATCAGTGAAAAATAAGAGACATATATATTGTAAGAAATAGACAAAATTCATCAGCACCATTGTTGCAAGTCCACCTTTGGAACTTGATGAACTTTAAATTCCTAATGCAGAAAATTATCAGATTGTAGTAGTGTACTCTTTTTCTTATGTATCCTTGGCCTTCTGAAATGGGGAGCTGTCATTTGTAAGCTTTTATTAAAAGGATATTTAGGACTTGCCTGATGTTCCAGTGGGTAGAGAGTCTGTCTTGCAGTGCAGGGGGCACCAGTTTGATCCCTGGCCTGGGAAGATCGCACATGCCAAGGAACTGCTGTGCAGGTGTGTCAGTTTGCGCGCCAGTGCTCTGGAGCACGTGCGCCCAGAGCCGGCGCTCTGCAGCAAGAGAGGCCACTGTGATGGGAGAGCCACATATGCTAAAGAATAAAAAAGATAGATAAAAAATAAACGATGACTTAGAGGCAAAAAAAAAAGTGAAAAGAATTAAAACAAAAAAAGGATATTTAAGGGTTACATATCCACTAACATAGCAACTAGAACAAAATGTATGATAAATTTAAGACACCTTCTCTTTCCTCTAAAATTCAATGTTTTAATTTTATCTATTTGATTGTAATGTATAATATAATGTAGATATTGTATCGCGTGATACATAAGCTAAAGATTTTTTCATGTTTGTGATTTATTATAGTTTAAGATTAAGACATTTCTTCCCATCTGTGCTTTTCAAGAATTGTATTTTTCAGAAACTGTGCAATTATATGATTTAAAACAGTATTTTTTTTTTCAGTTTATACCTATTTTAATTTTTACTGCTTTACAGCGTAATTTGAGTGTGGATCAAATTAAATTCCTCCTTCTTGTGAGAATATCATTCTTTTTAAGTTCTGATCACACCAGTTGTTATTTCTAGCTTGTATTTAATCTTTTCTTGGTACAGTCACTTCAGAAATCTTGTATCTATTAAAAGTTAACATATGTTTAACCCTCATAGGGAGTTCTACTCCTACCAGCATTTCCACTCCTAGGTATGTAATGAAAGAAATGAGTGCAATTGTTCATAGTAGCTTTATTCTCATAACTCCAAATTAGAAATTGATACAAATCTCATTCACCAGTAGAATAGACAAATATAAATTTGAGTAATTATATATTGTTGTACTATGGAAAAAGAATCCAAAATAAAAAACTCTTGCTGCTTGCAAAAATATGCATAAATCTCAAGAAATAAGAATTAGCCAAAGAAGCCATACTACGGGGAAAAAAACAACTGTGAGTTTGTTTTTATTAAACTGAATTAAATTAATCTCTGGCGTTAGAGGTCATAAAAGCAGTGGCTACTGTCAGAAAATATTGACAGAAAATGGACACAAGCGAACTTCCCAGAAAATGATACAGAAAATGTTCTGTATCTTCATCTAGGTCTTGTTTAACTAGAAACACACACACACACCCCTTTATCCAGTCATAGATTTTAAAAGATTTGTGTGCATTCCTATATGTTTTAGCTTGAAAAAACGCATTTGTAAAAACAGTAGACTTTTTTTATTGTTGAGCAGATTTGTTTATTAGAACTATAATGCAAAACACATTTTATTATGGTCTTATAATCTTTCTATTAATTGATTCATTCAACAGATACTTGGTAAGCATGCCCAATGTGCTTGACACACATCAATGCTGGGGATGCAGCATCCAGAGGATGAAAGCTCTGTTTCCTCTGAGGGTTATGTTCTTTATTTGATGAGAAAACAATAATATAATTCAGTAGAAATTTGAAATAAAATTTATCTTGTAAATAATGAAATATCTTTTTGAAAGAATGTTGACCTAATTCATGAAAAGCAAGCCTCTGGTGAACATTTTATCGCAAGTTACATTGATGTTAACTTACCAAGTGCTGAGAATTTCAACATCAAAACAAAATAAGTGATTATAGCTCCCATAATGGACAAAAAGGTCCAAGATCTAATATTTCTGTATTCATTTTTTCATATAATTGTTGAGTCAGGAAATATTAATTGAAATTTGTTTTGGAGGATATAAAGATTAATCAGACATATACTATGTTCTCATAGTGATTATTTTTCAAAAGGCAAAACCAGAGTCAGACATAAATAAATTCAGGGTAAATACACATATGCCAGGAAAACATAGATATTATCCAAGTTCAAGTTAAGGGGACGGAACATAACAAAAGTAGCCCTTAAATTTTTGAGGATGCTGAAAACATTTCTTCTCTATTAAATTTGTCAATTGGTTGTGAAAGGAAAACTCATATTTTTTTATAGTAAGCAATTACTGAATGCTACTTGTATTCGTGTTGTGGGGCAGAAATCTTTATTTATTTTTTACTTTATGTTTCACCCGTGACATCCAGAATAGCACTTGACATATAACAGTCGTTCAGTGAATGGCTGTCTTTGAACTGCTAGCATGATAGAATATTGACTTTTTGATATAACAAATATCCATTTAGAAGTATTATAAAGAAACCTGTCTAGGTTCTTCTACCTTCTCTGAAGAAGTAGAAAGATCAAAATGCAAGTAGAAGAAACAAACTACCTAGAAAACCCACAAAGAAAAACAAATTGCTCCTTCGTTCATAGAACTGACATACCCAATGCTGTCTGGTAACCTGCTTGCATCCGTGGCCCACAGGTTTAATTACAGAGTGTGGAAAGAAAGGGTTTGTTTGTTAGAACTATAATGCAAAACACATTTTATTATGGTCTTATAATCTTTCTATTAATTGATTCATTCAACAGATACTTGGTAAGCATGCCCAATGTGCTTGACACACATCAATGCTGGGGATGCAGCATCCAGAGGATGAAAGCTCTGTTTCCTCTGAGGGTTATGTTCTTTATTTGATGAGAAAACAATAATATAATTCAGTAGAAATTTGAAATAAAATTTATCTTGTAAATAATGAAATATCTTTTTGAAAGAATGTTGACCTAATTCATGAAAAGCAAGCCTCTGGTGAACATTTTATCGCAAGTTACATTGATGTTAACTTACCAAGTGCTGAGAATTTCAACATCAAAACAAAATAAGTGATTATAGCTCCCATAATGGACAAAAAGGTCCAAGATCTAATATTTCTGTATTCATTTTTTCATATAATTGTTGAGTCAGGAAATATTAATTGAAATTTGTTTTGGAGGATATAAAGATTAATCAGACATATACTATGTTCTCATAGTGATTATTTTTCAAAAGGCAAAACCAGAGTCAGACATAAATAAATTCAGGGTAAATACACATATGCCAGGAAAACATAGATATTATCCAAGTTCAAGTTAAGGGGACGGAACATAACAAAAGTAGCCCTTAAATTTTTGAGGATGCTGAAAACATTTCTTCTCTATTAAATTTGTCAATTGGTTGTGAAAGGAAAACTCATATTTTTATATAGTAAGCAATTACTGAATGCTACTTGTATTCGTGTTGTGGGGCAGAAATCTTTATTTATTTTTTACTTTATGTTTCACCCGTGACATCCAGAATAGCACTTGACATATAACAGTCGTTCAGTGAATGGCTGTCTTTGAACTGCTAGCATGATAGAATATTGACTTTTTGATATAACAAATATCCATTTAGAAGTATTATAAAGAAACCTGTCTAGGTTCTTCTACCTTCTCTGAAGAAGTAGAAAGATCAAAATGCAAGTAGAAGAAACAAACTACCTAGAAAACCCACAAAGAAAAACAAATTGCTCCTTCGTTCATAGAACTGACATACCCAATGCTGTCTGGTAACCTGCTTGCATCCGTGGCCCACAGGTTTAATTACAGAGTGTGGAAAGAAAGGGGATGTATTTCTTCTTTTTACATGTTACGGGATATTAAAGGTTGCATTAAAGGGATTAAGCAACAAGAGTGACCCATTAGAATGACATAGTTCATCATAAAACCATGCAGATCCTGAAATGAACAATATCTTAAGTCTTTAAAGCCACTCTAGGAAATCTCCTGTGTGTCTTTATTGTTTCCTCTGGGAAGGTTATCACCAGGAAGCTATAATTAAATGGTAGTATTTAGTTGTCACCACAGATGCTGTCTTGCCTAAGTGTTTGGGGGCTCCCTAGATGGATAATTGGCCCACCAAGTGAGAAAAAAGTAAACAAAATGCAGTTATTTTTAATCTCTCTAGGAAAAATTTCTAGTGCCACCTGGAATCACCTCCCTAATTATTCTTATGAACTGTGAAAATGACATGCTTTCTGTTTTTAAAGAGAGTTGGGTTTTCTATTTCCTGGCTTCGGCAGTAACGGTTTCACTTTGTTTTATTTCTTCTAGTGCCAAGTGCCCCACCTCAGAACGTCTCCCTGGAAGTAGTTAACTCAAGGGTGAGTTGTGGAAATGTTTACTACTTCCTTACCTATACGTGTGTAAATTTCAATCGCATATCCACCATCGTGGGTGGATGGTGGCTTCCATGTGAGCCAATGTTCCAGACTAGTGCAGTGAATGGCATTAACCCCACGTTTTCCACCGCACTTGCATTAATTAAACAAAGGAGTCATTTGCTTCTTGTACACTTTGTTTTATAAGTGTTACAGCAATTAAAGGTTATTCCATTAGGTAACAGAGTTGTCTATTTACCTGTATATATCAGTATAGGGCATTATGTCTTCGGTGGAAAAATTGAAGGCAGGATTTTTAAAAAAGCACTTGCAAGAGGAGGGATAAAGAGAAAGACTTTGTTTCCTGGTAGATTTAATTAGAATGGAATATTTCATTATCATCCCTCTTTTTCTCTTATGGATCTGGAAAGCTCTTCTTGAGGTCTGATAAGCTTATATTTATGAAGCAGTGTTACTCAATGATAAATGTTTTCCTGGCTTGAAAAGTGGATATAGCTTTCAAAGGGGTTTAAATTAGACTGAGTATAGCTAAAGATAAGGAGTTTAATGCCAGAATCAGTTTTCTGGGAATATCCCTTTATTTTCAGTGTGTCTCACTCAGCATTGGAAATAAGCCAAAGCTGTGTAGTGAAAGGAAGCAGAAGACTGATCTGGCTAGTTTCTCTCATCAGCTGATTGTATGCGATCAAGGAAATAATATTGTTCTCCCAGGGCCTCATCGAGGAGATTGGCCTAACTGGTTTCCATGTTCTAGGAGACGACAGGAACATTTTGTGTGTCTTAGAGAAAGTTGTACTCTGGGTTTTTAATCCTAGCTTTCCCTTTTAAAAACTGTATATGATATTAGAGAAGTCTCGAATCTGGGTAATACAAATTTCTTTTTTCTTATAGTATAAATGCTAATTCTTCCCATATTGATTTGTCTTGTGGAAGTAGTAATAATACCATATGTAATGACTCTAACTTAGTGTCAATAGTTATTATTCACTCAGTGTCCAATTCCTTGCCCTATTTTGCAAATGTCTCTGATGAAGCCACATTTTGTGATTTTGATCAGATTCAGCTCTGTCCAATGAATGTATCTTTTGGAGCTTACAAAATGTCTCTAAAGTGGTTGGCCTTTTATAGTTTTAGGCACTAATTGAATATAAATGAATGAAACAAAGTTACATTCAGAAGGGAGACAAATCAGTGAATTAAGGGAGAAAAAAATGAGCTATAGGTAAATAACTAGCCATAGACATCACCCTAAATGGTGTGATTGTTTAAAACAACATTCAATGCTTTATAGATGTGCTTTTCTAATTAAGAGATTGCCAAATCAAAGTCAAGTAACTTTTTACAATTCTTGGAGGTTGCCAGTGAGCGAAACTTAGAGGCCATATTGTAGTTTCTCTTGTTTCAATGACTCATTTTTATTAGCATTTTACCCACTGTGCATCTTTCCTCCAGGACAGAACATAGTAATTGATATAAGCTATTTTGAGTGTGTATGCTCGTATCCCATAAAAGTCTGCTTCAGCACAGGATGGATGTTTTCTTCTGAATATGAATAAGGCATTATTGAGTGGCTCTGGGTGCTATCTTTGAATATGAATTTATTATTTTCCTGTAAGAGGGAATTCCTGGATTGCAAATTTGACTTTTTCAACTGATTCATGTGTGTATCTATATATATCGCACAAATATCACAGGCTATGCTCTTCTATTCTCTGCAATGAGTGCAGCAGCCAAATATTAACGTTTCTGCTTCTGTCCTCCTGAGCTTCTCTCTTTAGTGTTGTACTACCAGGAAATTTAACTTGTTCATTAGCTTTTCAGGATGAACACAGCAGAGCAAGGCACTGGAAACCTTCTCACTCTCCTCTCCCTCTCTCTGTTATCTTCTTTCCTAGCTTTTAACGAATCATAAATTATCTTTTATTGGATAGTTACCAAGAGGAAAATAACTGGGTGATCAAGCACTGTTTTATCATTGCCAGTATGTTGACACAGAGAAAAACACTAACAATATTCCATATTGATTTGTCTTGTGGAAGTAGTAATAATACCATATGTAATGACTCTAACTTAGTGTCAATAGTTATTATTCACTCAGTGTCCAATTCCTTGCCCTATTTTGCAAATGTCTCTGATGAAGCCACATTTTGTGATTTTGATCAGATTCAGCTCTGTCCAATGAATGTATCTTTTGGAGCTTACAAAATGTCTCTAAAGTGGTTGGCCTTTTATAGTTTTAGGCACTAATTGAATATAAATGAATGAAACAAAGTTACATTCAGAAGGGAGACAAATCAGTGAATTAAGGGAGAAAAAAATGAGCTATAGGTAAATAACTAGCCATAGACATCACCCTAAATGGTGTGATTGTTTAAAACAACATTCAATGCTTTATAGATGTGCTTTTCTAATTAAGAGATTGCCAAATCAAAGTCAAGTAACTTTTTACAATTCTTGGAGGTTGCCAGTGAGCGAAACTTAGAGGCCATATTGTAGTTTCTCTTGTTTCAATGACTCATTTTTATTAGCATTTTACCCACTGTGCATCTTTCCTCCAGGACAGAACATAGTAATTGATATAAGCTATTTTGAGTGTGTATGCTCGTATCCCATAAAAGTCTGCTTCAGCACAGGATGGATGTTTTCTTCTGAATATGAATAAGGCATTATTGAGTGGCTCTGGGTGCTATCTTTGAATATGAATTTATTATTTTCCTGTAAGAGGGAATTCCTGGATTGCAAATTTGACTTTTTCAACTGATTCATGTGTGTATCTATATATATCGCACAAATATCACAGGCTATGCTCTTCTATTCTCTGCAATGAGTGCAGCAGCCAAATATTAACGTTTCTGCTTCTGTCCTCCTGAGCTTCTCTCTTTAGTGTTGTACTACCAGGAAATTTAACTTGTTCATTAGCTTTTCAGGATGAACACAGCAGAGCAAGGCACTGGAAACCTTCTCACTCTCCTCTCCCTCTCTCTGTTATCTTCTTTCCTAGCTTTTAACGAATCATAAATTATCTTTTATTGGATAGTTACCAAGAGGAAAATAACTGGGTGATCAAGCACTGTTTTATCATTGCCAGTATGTTGACACAGAGAAAAACACTAACAATATTCCATTTTGATATTCTTTTGTTTAAAATGAAAGAAAAGCTCTCAAATACCCTAACATTTCCTTGATGATTACCATTTCAAAGGAAAAGTATTTGTTTAAAAAGAAATTTTGTGGTTGAAAAATTGTCATATTCTTTTAGACCAATAGAATTGTGAATTTTATGGAATTTTTATTTAATGTAAAAGGAAGAGTCATATTTTAAATGTTTATTAATCATATCAGCGATTATGGAACTTTTGATTGACAGTCAATGAGGGAAGGACTTGATGTTTGCCCACAGGTGGCTAGGACTTCTGTACATAGAACTGAGAAGTGCCTATGGGTATGAGAGGATTATTTATAGCTATCTGGTCTGCTTATAGCCACCTATAACACAACTGGACCAAGAAATCATATACCAGGATATATGGAAGGAGATGTCCTAATACGTTTACATAAAGAACCAAAGAAGGTTTTGGTACTGTATTATTGTTGAAAATCCAGAATAATAGATTGTTGCATAAAGAAACTGTAAGCACAGAACAGACTAGATTTCCTTTCTTAGGCTGCCTGTGAACAAGTGTTGTTTTGAAAGAACAGCTTGACCTGTGGATACTATTTTTAGGTAATAGTTATGATGAGATGGTTATTACATGTACTAAATCCTTTTTTCTTTTATTTTTTACAAGAAGCCACATCTTCACAAGGCATTATTGAGTGGCTCTGGGTGCTACGATGAATTATTTCGAAAACTACGCAGCGGAAATTTTTCACAGGCTATGCTCTTCTATTCTCTGCAATGAGTGCAGCAGCCAAATATTAACGTTTCTGCTTCTGTCCTCCTGAGCTTCTCTCTTTAGTGTTGTACTACCAGGAAATTTAACTTGTTCATTAGCTTTTCAGGATGAACACAGCAGAGCAAGGCACTGGAAACCTTCTCACTCTCCTCTCCCTCTCTCTGTTATCTTCTTTCCTAGCTTTTAACGAATCATAAATTATCTTTTATTGGATAGTTACCAAGAGGAAAATAACTGGGTGATCAAGCACTGTTTTATCATTGCCAGTATGTTGACACAGAGAAAAACACTAACAATATTCCATTTTGATATTCTTTTGTTTAAAATGAAAGAAAAGCTCTCAAATACCCTAACATTTCCTTGATGATTACCATTTCAAAGGAAAAGTATTTGTTTAAAAAGAAATTTTGTGGTTGAAAAATTGTCATATTCTTTTAGACCAATAGAATTGTGAATTTTATGGAATTTTTATTTAATGTAAAAGGAAGAGTCATATTTTAAATGTTTATTAATCATATCAGCGATTATGGAACTTTTGATTGACAGTCAATGAGGGAAGGACTTGATGTTTGCCCACAGGTGGCTAGGACTTCTGTACATAGAACTGAGAAGTGCCTATGGGTATGAGAGGATTATTTATAGCTATCTGGTCTGCTTATAGCCACCTATAACACAACTGGACCAAGAAATCATATACCAGGATATATGGAAGGAGATGTCCTAATACGTTTACATAAAGAACCAAAGAAGGTTTTGGTACTGTATTATTGTTGAAAATCCAGAATAATAGATTGTTGCATAAAGAAACTGTAAGCACAGAACAGACTAGATTTCCTTTCTTAGGCTGCCTGTGAACAAGTGTTGTTTTGAAAGAACAGCTTGACCTGTGGATACTATTTTTAGGTAATAGTTATGATGAGATGGTTATTACATGTACTAAATCCTTTTTTCTTTTATTTTTTACAAGAAGCCACATCTTCACAAGAAAAGAGAAAATAGTGATTTACTATATGTATATTAAAGTATGACTTTTGTTAGGAACACCTTTTATAAGGATAATTTTCTTAAGGGTTTATTTTAAAAACTATTATTTGAAGAAATAAATATTGCAACTGAATTAGTTGGTTGGTATATAAAGCAAAAGCTTGTAGAATGCAAAAAACTTATTAAGTTGGCCCTTAACTGTTTTCTTATGTTCCACTACAGAAGTTCTCAGAATAAGACCTTGTAGATTATCCTGAGATTCAAGATGTTTGGACTAGTTTAGTAGCTCTTTGAGATCTTGAAAAGTCACTTTGGTTTCACTTATTAATTTAACCTTTATACTTACTAACTCTGTGTGTGTGTGTGTGTGTGTGTAAGGCTAGGGTCATGACTCGGTCTTTGCCTTCATGGAACTCACAGTTGATTAAGAAAACATGGGAGAGAAAATTCAGCTTTCATCTAACCACATTTAATCTATTACATCTCTTCAAAGTAGACATTTTATCCTCCTTGATATAATGAGAGAGCCAGAGAGAATCTCTGAAATATCTTGTGGTTTCCAAACATCTTTGACTGTATTTTCACTTGTTATACCTTTTGCGAATCACTTTATCTTTATAGAATTTGAGAAAATGGCACGGGTATATCGATTAACTCACACGGCCAGGTATTTATCAGCTGAGCACTATGGGGTGATTGCAAGGAATGAACTAAAATCTAAATAAGAAAAAAAATGTACTAAATCACCAGGCATGTATCATTGTAAAAGTTTAGAATCTTTAAGTGCAGAATATTGGATTACTCTCATATCATTGTATATACCTCTACTGTTGAAATTCTTACGTGGATGTCATTTTGCCCACTCCGTGGTATCCAAGTCCTAATACGTTTACATAAAGAACCAAAGAAGGTTTTGGTACTGTATTATTGTTGAAAATCCAGAATAATAGATTGTTGCATAAAGAAACTGTAAGCACAGAACAGACTAGATTTCCTTTCTTAGGCTGCCTGTGAACAAGTGTTGTTTTGAAAGAACAGCTTGACCTGTGGATACTATTTTTAGGTAATAGTTATGATGAGATGGTTATTACATGTACTAAATCCTTTTTTCTTTTATTTTTTACAAGGAGCCACATCTTCACGAGAAAAGAAAAAATAGTGATTTATATATGTATATTAAAGGTTTACTTTTGTTAGGAACACCTTTTATAAGGATAATTTTCTTAAGGGTTTATTTTAAAAACTATTATTTGAAGAAATAAATATTGCAACTGAATTAGTTGGTTGGTATATAAAGCAAAAGCTTGTAGAATGCAAAAAACTTATTAAGTTGGCCCTTAACTGTTTTCTTATGTTCCACTACAGAAGTTCTCAGAATAAGACCTTGTAGATTATCCTGAGATTCAAGATGTTTGGACTAGTTTAGTAGCTCTTTGAGATCTTGAAAAGTCACTTTGGTTTCACTTATTAATTTAACCTTTATACTTACTAACTCTGTGTGTGTGTGTGTGTGTGTGTAAGGCTAGGGTCATGACTCGGTCTTTGCCTTCATGGAACTCACAGTTGATTAAGAAAACATGGAGAGAAAATTCAGCTTTCATCTAACCACATTTAATCTATTACATCTCTTCAAAGTAGACATTTTATCCTCCTTGATATAATGAGAGAGCCAGAGAGAATCTCTGAAATATCTTGTGGTTTCCAAACATCTTTGACTGTATTTTCACTTGTTATACCTTTTGCGAATCACTTTATCTTTATAGAATTTGAGAAAATGGCACGGGTATATCGATTAACTCACACGGCCAGGTATTTATCAGCTGAGCACTATGGGGTGATTGCAAGGAATGAACTAAAATCTAAATAAGAAAAAAAATGTACTAAATCACCAGGCATGTATCATTGTAAAAGTTTAGAATCTTTAAGTGCAGAATATTGGATTACTCTCATATCATTGTATATACCTCTACTGTTGAAATTCTTACGTGGATGTCATTTTGCCCACTCCTGAAATGGGTATCCAGTTAGTCACTCAAAGTTCAATAGTATGTGACACAAACCACTGCCATAGGAGAAGATATGATTGGTTACCACTGCCATAGGAGAAGATATGATTGGTTAGCTTTTTGAATCTTAAAACATTTCATTTCCTCATGTTTCAGCGTAATTTGACATGCTTATATAACTTGAAAATTAGTTTAGTGATCATGTAATTCCCTTTACCCAGTAACTACCCAAAGGAAGAATTAAAATATCAGTTTCCAACTTGAAAAAGCAAACTGATCATTTCAGCCCCAGGTGTTTCACAGTCTTTTAAAAATTAATGAATGAATGAATGCTTTAATACAAGGAAACTCTTAAGCATTGTATTATTGAGTTAGTCTCAGAAGACTGTGTTTCTCAACTCTGTGGCATGACAGGAAGGGTTTAGGGTTTTTTGTTTGTTTGTTTTTCAATTTAAGATTTGAGAGAGCCAGAAATTTTTTATTTCTTTTTAAAAATATTTATTGGAGTATAATTGATTCACAGTGTTGTGTTAGTTTCTGATGTACAGCAAAGTGAATCAGTTGTACATGTCCATACACATTCAAGAAGGCTTTTGACTGAGGTCTGTTTCTTCTGTCACTAGGTTAGTGATAAAAACAGAAGTGACAACCAACTGGATAGCTGAGTGAGACTTTTGCATTTGATTCCCTACTGGGATATTCACTTGGCAGCTCCTATGAGCAAAAGTGTGAAAATAAGGAGAAGGGGAGAAACTGGACGAATGCAAAACAAAGGGCCAATTGAATTAGGATGTTATTCTGTAGATCTGTCTTGGGTGGGTGTCCTTTATTTTGAAATTGAGATTGTCTTCCTTTGGTTGTACAGAGGGCACTTCCATTCAGACTGCATCCTGCTGTCTCACAACCTCCCTGGAACCACAATGTTTACACAGGTGTTATAGAACCACGCCTATTGTCTCACCATGATTATAAAGGTCGATCTCCCTCTTCTGTGTTCTATAAAGGCCTTAGATAGCTCATGAAAATATATTTTTTTTTCCTCTGAATCATCCTAAATCCATCAGAAGATACATTTTGGCCACCGAGTTATCTGGAGCCAGAGCTCTGAGCCCTTCTCTCACAAATATAATGTATTTCTGAAGCAAATTTAATGTAGAAAAGGAGGAGACATAGGAGACCTTTGATGATTGACTCCGTATAAAGATAAATTAGAAATTGGCATTACAATAATGTTTACACTGATAAACTTCATACCGGTATTTGTATTCAATCATAGTGCACAGAACATTTCTGCTTGACTACAGTGTGTTGAATTCATTTCAAGTAGGTAGGGATCTCTTGTATTTTTTTTTTTAGTTACTGATTCCTTCATTGATTCATTATGTTCTTTGAGCATAGATAAAGTCCAGGGAACAATGATTGAAAGCATCTGGAGAAAGGCATGAGGATAGGAGCATAATTGTAAGGATGGGAGTGTTTCCCAATAGTCCTTTGTGTCTAGTCTTTGTTGGTGTTTTGTCTGTTGCTTGGTTAGTTGGTTTATTTTTGTCTAAAACTTTTAGGCTAAACAAAAAAGTATAGAGTATAGATATACATTTTTGTATTAAAATATGACAGCATGCAGTAATTCATGAGACTCCCTCAAAAATAAACCCGTGTTTGGTCTGTAATTGGATAGATACCATTTTCAGAATTTTTTACATTTTGAAAATTTTTTTTAAAAAAATTCCCCTGACAAAGGCATGGGCAAAAATTTAATCCCTGGGTCAGGAAGATCCCTGGTGTAGGAAATGGAACCCTACTCCTGTATTCTTGCCTGAAAAGTTCACTAGTTTGCATTTGATTTCCCTACTGGGATATTCACTTGGCAGCTCCTATGAGCAAAAGTGTGAAAATAAGGAGAAGGGAGAAACTGGACGAATGCAAAACAAAGGGCCAATTGAATTAGGATGTTATTCTGTAGATCTGTCTTGGGTGGGTGTCCTTTATTTTGAAATTGAGATTGTCTTCCTTTGGTTGTACAGAGGGCACTTCCATTCAGACTGCATCCTGCTGTCTCACAACCTCCCTGGAACCACAATGTTTACACAGGTGTTATAGAACCACGCCTATTGTCTCACCATGATTATAAAGGTCGATCTCCCTCTTCTGTGTTCTATAAAGGCCTTAGATAGCTCATGAAAATATATTTTTTTTTCCTCTGAATCATCCTAAATCCATCAGAAGATACATTTTGGCCACCGAGTTATCTGGAGCCAGAGCTCTGAGCCCTTCTCTCACAAATATAATGTATTTCTGAAGCAAATTTAATGTAGAAAAGGAGGAGACATAGGAGACCTTTGATGATTGACTCCGTATAAAGATAAATTAGAAATTGGCATTACAATAATGTTTACACTGATAAACTTCATACCGGTATTTGTATTCAATCATAGTGCACAGAACATTTCTGCTTGACTACAGTGTGTTGAATTCATTTCAAGTAGGTAGGGATCTCTTGTATTTTTTTTTTTAGTTACTGATTCCTTCATTGATTCATTATGTTCTTTGAGCATAGATAAAGTCCAGGGAACAATGATTGAAAGCATCTGGAGAAAGGCATGAGGATAGGAGCATAATTGTAAGGATGGGAGTGTTTCCCAATAGTCCTTTGTGTCTAGTCTTTGTTGGTGTTTTGTCTGTTGCTTGGTTAGTTGGTTTATTTTTGTCTAAAACTTTTAGGCTAAACAAAAAAGTATAGAGTATAGATATACATTTTTGTATTAAAATATGACAGCATGCAGTAATTCATGAGACTCCCTCAAAAATAAACCCGTGTTTGGTCTGTAATTGGATAGATACCATTTTCAGATATCTGCTATCCTACTTACTCTTTTGAAAAATATATTTTAATTGTGGTAAAATAACATGGGCTTCCCAGGCAGTGCTAGCAGTAAAGAGTCTGCCTGCCAGTGCAGGAGGAACAGAAGATGTGAGTTTAATCCCTGGGTCAGGAAGATCCCCTGGTGTAGGAAATGGAACCCTACTCCTGTATTCTTGCCTGAAAAGTTCCTTGGGCAGAGGAGTGTGGTAGGTTACAGTCCATGCAAAGAGTCGGACATGACTAAGCACAAAATACAGACAGCATAAAAGTTACCATTTTAACCATTTAAAAATGTACAATGTATTCATATTGTTGCCTAGTCATCACCATTCATTTCCAGAACTCTTTTCATCTTCTCAAACCGAAGCTCTGTACCCACTGTATAGCAATGCCCCGGCTTCTTCTCCTTCCTCCAGGCCCTGGCAACCACCATTCTACTTTCTGTGTCCTGACTTATTTTATTTGAAAAAGTGAGGAAAGCAATTCACATGAAATTTTATTAGTGCTCTTTCAATTTATCTTAATAGAGAACTAAAACACTTTAAAAATTTTAGATCTTCACTTTCATCATTGAATGAAGAGTTTAATGAGCCTTAGTGGTTAAGGAAAGAACTGCACACGCACACAATGGTTAAGAGTATAGGTGGCTACTTTAGCTGGTTGGGAAGAGACACCTCCTCTCCCATTATTGATACTGCTTTCAGCATACTTCTATTCCATAGTTTCACATTAATGAATGATTTTTTAAAAATCTATTGATAAAGACAACTGTCATAGTTAACAATAAAGAACCAGAAATATATGCATGAGGTTGCTTTGGAGTAACTCCGGGAAACATAATTTTAGTCACCAACATCAGTTTTATATCCCCACATAATTTAGATCAGAACTCCTAGGCAATAGCTAAAATGAGCATGTCATTTATTTCTGAACTTTCAATAAGTCAAAAGTTTCCAATAGTCCTTTTGTAGGGGCTGTTGCTTGGTTATTTAAAACAAAAAAGTATAGAGTATAGATATACATTTTTGTATTAAAATATGACAGCATGCAGTAATTCATGAGACTCCCTCAAAAATAAACCCGTGTTTGGTCTGTAATTGGATAGATACCATTTTCAGATATCTGCTATCCTACTTACTCTTTTGAAAAATATATTTTAATTGTGGTAAAATAACATGGGCTTCCCAGGCAGTGCTAGCAGTAAAGAGTCTGCCTGCCAGTGCAGGAGGAACAGAAGATGTGAGTTTAATCCCTGGGTCAGGAAGATCCCCTGGTGTAGGAAATGGAACCCTACTCCTGTATTCTTGCCTGAAAAGTTCCTTGGGCAGAGGAGTGTGGTAGGTTACAGTCCATGCAAAGAGTCGGACATGACTAAGCACAAAATACAGACAGCATAAAAGTTACCATTTTAACCATTTAAAAATGTACAATGTATTCATATTGTTGCCTAGTCATCACCATTCATTTCCAGAACTCTTTTCATCTTCTCAAACCGAAGCTCTGTACCCACTGTATAGCAATGCCCCGGGCTTCTTCTCCTTCCTCCAGGCCCTGGCAACCACCATTCTACTTTCTGTGTCCTGACTTATTTTATTTGAAAAAGTGAGGAAAGCAATTCACATGAAATTTTATTAGTGCTCTTTCAATTTATCTTAATAGAGAACTAAAACACTTTAAAAATTTTAGATCTTCACTTTCATCATTGAATGAAGAGTTTAATGAGCCTTAGTGGTTAAGGAAAGAACTGCACACGCACACAATGGTTAAGAGTATAGGTGGCTACTTTAGCTGGTTGGGAAGAGACACCTCCTCTCCCATTATTGATACTGCTTTCAGCATACTTCTATTCCATAGTTTCACATTAATGAATGATTTTTTAAAAATCTATTGATAAAGACAACTGTCATAGTTAACAATAAAGAACCAGAAATATATGCATGAGGTTGCTTTGGAGTAACTCCGGGAAACATAATTTTAGTCACCAACATCAGTTTTATATCCCCACATAATTTAGATCAGAACTCCTAGGCAATAGCTAAAATGAGCATTTCATTTATTTCTGAACTTTCAATAAGTCAAAAGTTTCCATCTTTTTTGGTGATAACACAATTGATACACTATAAGTGATGATATTAAGACAGTAAAAACATTTTCACGACCAATTTTTAATAATATACATGTATCACACCATTTAAATATCATCTTCAAATAAGTTGAGGAAGAGAATACTCGAAATTTTAAGCATATCTTTGTATCACACCATCATTTTCTTAGGTACATATGGTACTTTTCCAAGCAATGATGTTTTTAATAGTTGGAGAAATAAGTCCTCTACTGAAGATGCAAAAGGCTGTGAAAAGGTTTTAATTCTGCTTTGCCCAAATGATTTCTTTCTATGAAAGCATTTTGTACTAAATATCATCTATAAAACCTTTTTAACCACTTATCTAAACATCATGGTACATATTCCAAGGGGTTTCCCAAGTGGAACTAGTGGTGAAGAACCTGCCTGCCAGTGGAGGAGACATGGGTTCAATCCCTGGGTTAGGAAGTTCCCCTGGAGGAGAAAATGGCAGCCCACTCCAATCTTCTTGCCTGGAGAATCCCATGGACTGAGGAGCCTGGCAGGCTACAGCGTCCATGGGGTCATGTAGAGTTGGACATGACTGAAGCGACTTAGCACACATGCACACATTTGTTCCAAACCAGAGCAGTGTACTCCAAAAATCAAATAACCTTATCCCTCATATTCTTACCTAAAGTAATTTGAAGTAAAAATAAAAATTAAGTGAAATCAAAAAAATTCATAAAGAGCTAGAAGTGACTCTAGAAACAGTCTTTATTGCATGCCTATGTGCATAGCTAAAAACAGGGAATGAAAAACTATCAAAGATATCTATGACATGATTTGGATAAATGAGAGACAGGATTAAATCACCATATCTATATGAAATGTCACAATGTAAACAGAATACAAAAACATTTTCTAGAAGTTCTCATCTTCTTTCTTCAAATACCGAAATACAGCATTTTTGCTGTTGTGTGTTTTCAGGTTATTATATTTTGCTCTTTCCAAATGTATTCAAGTCACTGCCACTTAGTGTACCTACCAAAGGCTTGTGACAGAGTCTAAAACAGGTGAAACGATACCATTCTCTTTGGAGTTCTATTCCCACTTTCATGTCACCTTGTAATTTGTACTTCATCACACACTTTTCTAATGGATCCAGTTCTGGTTGGCTCTGAAAGCAGAGCTCACTTTAGCCTTTCCATGAAGTATAATGAGATTTCCCTCAAGTCATACATTTTTGAAAAGTGGTAGGTTTAATAATGGGTTTAAATTAAATGAACCTAGGTCTAGTGATAAGGCCTCTGATTTTAATTTAGTTCATGGAAGTTGCCCTTGTAGTTAGAATGGCTGATGAGTTAGAGGACAGAAGTAAGTTCAGTCCTACCAATAGGCAAAAGCAGTGGCTAACTATGTGATTTGATTTCAGAGATGTTTAAACTTTCAATTCGCTAGAGTAGCTTCAAATATTGTTTATCTTAGAAAACAACTGTTACCAAAAAAACCTTTCATCTGGAAGATTTAAGTCCTTAGCATGAGTTATGGTAATTAACATTCTTGGCACATATTTAAGAAGCACCTAATTATAACCATAATAATAATAATAGTAATAAAGAAAGTAACTAACTTTGCAGCAGGTATTTTGTGTCAGTCAATATGCTAAGTAATTAAAGTCCTATTTACTCCTATAAGAAACCCTATAAGGGTTATTCTAATAACCCTGTAAAAACTTTGAAACAAGGCAGGTTATTGGGGTTAAAATGTTTAAAGCTCAATATGCTTAAGTAATCAAAAATTCATAAAGAGCTAGAAGTGACTCTAGAAACAGTCTTTATTGCATGCCTATGTGCATAGCTAAAAACAGGGAATGAAAAACTATCAAAGATATCTATGACATGATTTGGATAAATGAGAGACAGGATTAAATCACCATATCTATATGAAATGTCACAATGTAAACAGAATACAAAAACATTTTCTAGAAGTTCTCATCTTCTTTCTTCAAATACCGAAATACAGCATTTTTGCTGTTGTGTGTTTTCAGGTTATTATATTTTGCTCTTTCCAAATGTATTCAAGTCACTGCCACTTAGTGTACCTACCAAAGGCTTGTGACAGAGTCTAAAACAGGTGAAACGATACCATTCTCTTTGGAGTTCTATTCCCACTTTCATGTCACCTTGTAATTTGTACTTCATCACACACTTTTCTAATGGATCCAGTTCTGGTTGGCTCTGAAAGCAGAGCTCACTTTAGCCTTTCCATGAAGTATAATGAGATTTCCCTCAAGTCATACATTTTTGAAAAGTGGTAGGTTTAATAATGGGTTTAAATTAAATGAACCTAGGTCTAGTGATAAGGCCTCTGATTTTAATTTAGTTCATGGAAGTTGCCCTTGTAGTTAGAATGGCTGATGAGTTAGAGGACAGAAGTAAGTTCAGTCCTACCAATAGGCAAAAGCAGTGGCTAACTATGTGATTTGATTTCAGAGATGTTTAAACTTTCAATTCGCTAGAGTAGCTTCAAATATTGTTTATCTTAGAAAACAACTGTTACCAAAAAAACCTTTCATCTGGAAGATTTAAGTCCTTAGCATGAGTTATGGTAATTAACATTCTTGGCACATATTTAAGAAGCACCTAATTATAACCATAATAATAATAATAGTAATAAAGAAAGTAACTAACTTTGCAGCAGGTATTTTGTGTCAGTCAATATGCTAAGTAATTAAAGTCCTATTTACTCCTATAAGAAACCCTATAAGGGTTATTCTAATAACCCTGTAAGAAAAGCATCATTTGTGAAACTAATGATTGGAATATTAACTTTGAGCCAAGCTTATTGCTGGGAAAGCTACAGTGAAGGCAGTCAAATGTCCTTCTAAATTATGCCTGACAATATGATAAGGAGGGAGCTAATTTAAATCAGATTATCTGGGAAGGGTCTTTTAAGAAGATCGCACTTGAACTGAGACAAGCATATGATGAAAGGCCTATTTTGTCACCTTTAGAATAAATCATTCCAAGTAAAGCTAGCAACTGGTACAGAAGTCCTGAGAAAGCATGTGTGCAAAATCATGTGCATGATTGTGAACTTGAAATAATAGCAGCATGAAAGGATTATAGGTCTCTGTGTCAGGTCACATGGTGTTTTACAGGGCACGGGAAACACTGAGATTCATTCTATGGACAATGCAAAGGGTTTTGAAATGGTAGTGATCTCATTCAAATTTTTAAAAGATCACATTGGCTGCCATGAGGAAAATTATGGGAAATAGTGTAGAGAGAAAGCCAGGACACTAATTAGGAAGCAATGAGTGATTTATTAGATGATTGTATCATCAAGTGTTCTGCCTATGTTTTCCTCTAGGAGTTTTATGGTTTCTGGTCTTACAGTTAGGACTTTAATCCATTTTGAGTTTATCTTTGGTCTTAGAAAGTGTTCTAACTTCATTCTTTATCCTAGCAACACTTATTAAAGAGACTGTCTTTACCCCATTGTATATTCTTGCCTCCTTTGTCAAAAATAAGGTACCCATAAGTGCGTGGGCTTATCTATGGGCTCTCTATTTTATTCTGTTGGTCTAGATTTCTGTTTTTGTGCCAGTATCATACTGTCTTGATGACTGTCACTTTGTAGTATAGTCTGAAGTTAGGAAGGTTGATTCCCAGCCCCATTCATTCTCAAGACCACGTTGGCTATCCAGGACCTTTTGTGTTTCCAAATGAACTGTGATATTTTTTGTTCTAGTTCTGTGAAAAATGCCTTTGGTAATTTGATAGGGATCACATTGAATCTGTAGATTATATTTGGTAGTATAGTCATTTTCACAGTATTAATTCTTCCAGAAACCTGGGTGTCATTAGAGCCATTGAAGAGGGAAGTGGAACAAATCCTATGTGTTTCATCTGGAACCAAGACGATTGGCTAATGGGTTGGATTAAACACACACACATGCAACACTGACAGCATAAAGAGAAGAATCAAGGATAGAGACTAGATTTTTGCTACTAAAAAAAGAATGAATTGTGGAGTTGTTTACTGAGATAAGAATGACTAGAGTAAAATTGGTTTAGAAGAAATGAACAACTCATTTTTGGACATGCTGATTTTAAGGTAACTACTGTACATATGATTAGGGCCACTCCAATATTCTGAGCTTCCAGGTAGCGCTAGTGGTTAAGAACCTGCCTGTCAGTGCAGGAGACATAAGAGACACAGGTTTGATCTCTGAGCCAGGAAGATCCTCTTGAGGAGGGCATGGCAACCAACTCCAGTGTTCTTCCCTAGAGAATCCTATGGATAGAGGAGCCTGGTGGGCAATGGTCCATAGGGTTACATTGTGTGACACAACTGAAGTGACTTAGCGCATGCACAGGAAGAGATAATAGTTGGAAAAATGGAATCTAGGTCTCGGGACACTAGACATTTAGAAAGTTGATGAGAAAAAACATGAATGGTAGGATATCAGAGACTTAGTGTCACAGAGGTCAAAGGGGAAGATACTGCTAGCTATGACACACACTGGGGAAAGAGTAGAATTAACAAAGCAAAGTGACCTCTGTGGGAGGGATCATGATGATAGAGAGGAAGCTGGAGGTCAGCATGGAGTGACTATAGATGATGTTTTTGAGAAGTTTCACTCTTGGTGAGAGCAAAGAAATGGTGAGTAACTTTAGGAAGAGGTAGACTTGAGGGAACCTTTTACTGTTTACATGTATTGTTTGTTTTTGAACATGAGTGATACTGCAACTTTAAAGGGTGTAATTCATGATGTAGAAGACAGACTGGAAGCTTGAAAGAGTGCAAGCCTTTGACTACAGACTTGTATATGTGTTTCCCAGCCCCATTCATTCTCAAGACCACGTTGGCTATCCAGGACCTTTTGTGTTTCCAAATGAACTGTGATATTTTTTGTTCTAGTTCTGTGAAAAATGCCTTTGGTAATTTGATAGGGATCACATTGAATCTGTAGATTATATTTGGTAGTATAGTCATTTTCACAGTATTAATTCTTCCAGAAACCTGGGTGTCATTAGAGCCATTGAAGAGGGAAGTGGAACAAATCCTATGTGTTTCATCTGGAACCAAGACGATTGGCTAATGGGTTGGATTAAACACACACACATGCAACACTGACAGCATAAAGAGAAGAATCAAGGATAGAGACTAGATTTTTGCTACTAAAAAAAGAATGAATTGTGGAGTTGTTTACTGAGATAAGAATGACTAGAGTAAAATTGGTTTAGAAGAAATGAACAACTCATTTTTGGACATGCTGATTTTAAGGTAACTACTGTACATATGATTAGGGCCACTCCAATATTCTGAGCTTCCAGGTAGCGCTAGTGGTTAAGAACCTGCCTGTCAGTGCAGGAGACATAAGAGACACAGGTTTGATCTCTGAGCCAGGAAGATCCTCTTGAGGAGGGCATGGCAACCAACTCCAGTGTTCTTCCCTAGAGAATCCTATGGATAGAGGAGCCTGGTGGGCAATGGTCCATAGGGTTACATTGTGTGACACAACTGAAGTGACTTAGCGCATGCACAGGAAGAGATAATAGTTGGAAAAATGGAATCTAGGTCTCGGGACACTAGACATTTAGAAAGTTGATGAGAAAAAACATGAATGGTAGGATATCAGAGACTTAGTGTCACAGAGGTCAAAGGGGAAGATACTGCTAGCTATGACACACACTGGGGAAAGAGTAGAATTAACAAAGCAAAGTGACCTCTGTGGGAGGGATCATGATGATAGAGAGGAAGCTGGAGGTCAGCATGGAGTGACTATAGATGATGTTTTTGAGAAGTTTCACTCTTGGTGAGAGCAAAGAAATGGTGAGTAACTTTAGGAAGAGGTAGACTTGAGGGAACCTTTTACTGTTTACATGTATTGTTTGTTTTTGAACATGAGTGATACTGCAACTTTAAAGGGTGTAATTCATGATGTAGAAGACAGACTGGAAGCTTGAAAGAGTGCAAGCCTTTGACTAGACAAGACAGCAGATGATCTAACAGGCAAGTGGAGGGGAACAGATACTTCAAGCTTGGTAAGATGATCAAAGATGAAGGGAGTGGGGACTTCCCCTGGTGGTCCAGTGGATAAGGACACCGCCTTGCAGTGCAAGGGGCGCCGATTCAATCCCTGGCCTGGGAGGATCCCACGTGCCGCGGAGTGACTGGACCGATGTGTCCAATCACCGAGCCAGAGCTCTGGAGCACATGCACCCAGAGCTGGCGCTCTGTGACAACAGACGCCACCGCGATGGGAGGCCCACAGGAGCCAAAGAACAAAGATGGATGAAAATAGAGAAATGGAAGACCAATAGAAGTGGCCCGCCCGCTCCCCCCGCCAACCCGACCCCGCCCAAAATAAATAAATAAATAAATCTTAAAAAAAAAAAAAAAAAAGATGAAGGGAGTGGATGTGGATGCAGATGCGTCCATTAATTTCTAGCTATAAAATGAGAAGTGTGAGGAAAGTTCATTACTAGTGTGTAATAAAGTACTTAGTGTTTGAAGAGAGGGGAAGAAAAGGACCAAGAGTTATTCAACCAACTCACCAGGGAAGACCCTGATGCTGGAAAAGATCGAAGGCAGAAGGTTGAGATGGTTGGGTGGCATTACCAATGCAATGCACATAGACTTGGGCAAATTCCAGGAGATGGGGAGGGACAGGAAAGGCTGGCCTGCTGCATTCCATGGGACTGAAGAATTGGACACAACTTGACAACTGAACAACAACAGTTATTTTAGATCATAGAAAGACCATGAACATACATGAGCAGTGTGGACTGACCATTTGATATTTGTCATCATGAATTTTAAATGAAACTAACCAACACGGTTTGATTTGTGTTCCTTTCCGTGGCTGGTCACCTGGTTGCTGGCCTGAGGTGGGCAGTTAGTGTTGTTTGATTCTATTCAGAGTTTGCCAGGAAAGAAGGGATGGAGTTAACTGGTTTGACAAGTGAGTGATTAAAAAGAAGACCCACAGAGTTAGAACTAATGAAAAAAACTGGAGGACACGGTTGGGGTGAGGGCATGATACATAATGAAAAGGCGATAAGGTCATTTGGTTGCATGATTATCCTGTCTTTACCAGGGAGACCCCTTACACTTAGAGCAGTTAGTGGGCTCCACTGTCACACAGGAAGTGGCAGCTCCTCCAAACACAGGTTTGGGTTGTTGGTCATTTGGCCACACTGTGTCCGCATCTAGGTTTTTATGAGTTAAATGATACAAAGCAGAATTTGTAGTAAGGTTTGTCTTCAAGTGGTTTATGCTCTCAGTGAGAATAGTTTTCAGGCAGAAGGTATGTTCTATGTTGGCAGCTAGAAGATGGATTCAACCATCCAGTGGAATTCTTTGAAAAGTATAGATGCCAAGAAAGGAGAACTAAGGAAGGGATGTCAACACACACAAACAGACACACACAGACACACACACGCACGCACGCACGCATGCACATTTCCTTGACTTCCCAGGTTTTCTCGGAGGGAATCTACATTCTTCTGTATCTTCCAATGCTGTACTTTTCCCTGATGAGCCTAAAAGACACCTCAGAGGAGCTGCAGTTTATTAAGTGAACAAAGCTGATACCTCAACAAAATATTAAGCAATCTTAAAACTTTCTGACATTTTCTAATGTACTTCTGGTTTTTCCTCAATTCCAAGTGCTAGAATCTATTTCTTATTGAAAATTCAAAAGGGAAAAATTGAGATCACAAAGAAAAATTTTACCTTAGTCCTCAAGGTTTGTTGGCTGTAAAATAAAACCTTTAATTGATCAGCATCTGTGGTCTGGAACCATTAAGAAATATATGTTAGATTCAGAGAAAATTGCAAAACAGAGCACTGGGCCTGCATTTTATTAGCAAATGTTAATTTAAATAATAAGCAGGATTAAACCAAATGGGCATAAATTAGGTAAATATAGAGCAAACGTTCCCAGGTAATAGTGCAGCTGTCTAAACAGAGTATTATTTTAAGATATAGCTGCTTTAACAACCAACCTAAATCTACTGTATCTTTCCCTTGAGGTCATTTTAGTTTCGTCTCATTTTAAAAACCCTCTAATATTATGCAGTTGGAATATATACTACCAGTAACACTCAACACTCAAAACTGCTTATTTCATTTATTATGTTGCTTTTTTGCATAGAAAACGGTAGCCTTCATTGCTTTTCCAGAGCTGTCAAAAACATCACTAAGTCCACTGGCAAACTGTGTGAAATTGACAGAATCTAAGAGCATCATCTTCATGATTCCTGAACATTTTATAGAAAGTATGCTACATTTTGAGTACAAATGGATTTTTCAAATACATTGAAAATTATGTATATAATGGTAGGTTGCAAAGTATTGAAGAGCAGTTTGGTATTTTCAGAAAATGTACTTGAGATCATATTAGATACCTAATCTTAATGGAAGTGGGAGAAATTACTTGTGTCTTCTACCAATAACGTTCCAATGTAAATGATAAGAAATTTTGTAGAGTTTTTCTGTGTAGTATCTCCAGTTCCTCCTACCTAAATATTTCTCATCTTTCAGAGAAATCTGTCTGACAGACCATTTTGTGTTTTAGCTGAGAGGCAGTAACTGTTAAATAGATCATTGTCTATTTTACCTTTACATGGATAAAGTTGAAGAGAAACACACAAATGGGATTTATATGTGAAGAAATGTCTTGTACTGACTATAAATAGTAGCATCCTTTAAAAATATGAAGTTGACCATAGATTTTTATCTTTTATGCATAGATGACTCTGTGTTGCAAAGAATATATGTGCATGGCAGCAGTATCAACATCTATTTCTCCAGGGAAGTCTATATTTCAATATTTATTTCCAAATTGAGTTTTATTTTTTGTACTTCAAAGAAAAAAAAATCTGTGTTTCATTTGAATGCTTATCAAATCAAATTGAAGTCATATATCATGATATTTAAAGGAAACATTGTAAGTTTAACAAATCTCCAAATGGCCTTTTAATTTAGAAATTTTATTAGAGGAAAGGCAAGGGAAAACCTCAAGAATCTTTCCAATGAAATCTTGAGTTAATTCTTTTATGTGCTTACTCACTTGTACCTTCAATCGTTCATTTGCTTGGTGAATAACAAACATTCATTGAGTACACACCACATGACAAACACTAGCTAAACTCTTCAGCATTGCTAATTTAATAAGATGGCTTCTATGCTTATCAGTTAGTAATCTCAACAGCTCCATGAATGGCAATAATGAATGAGAAACTGACAAATGACCACACCTGAGACTGAATAGTTTTTCTATTCTTATGGGAGAAATGAACTTCTGTACCTATGATAAAGGGAACAGTGACTTCCCCGGCAGTCCAGCGGTTAAGACTCTGAACTCCCAATGCAAGGGACATTGGTTTGATAACTTCTCAGAGGACCAAGATCCCATATGTCATGTGACATAAAAGGATTTTCCTGAACATTTTATAGAAAGTATGCTACATTTTGAGTACAAATGGATTTTTCAAATACATTGAAAATTATGTATATAATGGTAGGTTGCAAAGTATTGAAGAGCAGTTTGGTATTTTCAGAAAATGTACTTGAGATCATATTAGATACCTAATCTTAATGGAAGTGGGAGAAATTACTTGTGTCTTCTACCAATAACGTTCCAATGTAAATGATAAGAAATTTTGTAGAGTTTTTCTGTGTAGTATCTCCAGTTCCTCCTACCTAAATATTTCTCATCTTTCAGAGAAATCTGTCTGACAGACCATTTTGTGTTTTAGCTGAGAGGCAGTAACTGTTAAATAGATCATTGTCTATTTTACCTTTACATGGATAAAGTTGAAGAGAAACACACAAATGGGATTTATATGTGAAGAAATGTCTTGTACTGACTATAAATAGTAGCATCCTTTAAAAATATGAAGTTGACCATAGATTTTTATCTTTTATGCATAGATGACTCTGTGTTGCAAAGAATATATGTGCATGGCAGCAGTATCAACATCTATTTCTCCAGGGAAGTCTATATTTCAATATTTATTTCCAAATTGAGTTTTATTTTTTGTACTTCAAAGAAAAAAAAATCTGTGTTTCATTTGAATGCTTATCAAATCAAATTGAAGTCATATATCATGATATTTAAAGGAAACATTGTAAGTTTAACAAATCTCCAAATGGCCTTTTAATTTAGAAATTTTATTAGAGGAAAGGCAAGGGAAAACCTCAAGAATCTTTCCAATGAAATCTTGAGTTAATTCTTTTATGTGCTTACTCACTTGTACCTTCAATCGTTCATTTGCTTGGTGAATAACAAACATTCATTGAGTACACACCACATGACAAACACTAGCTAAACTCTTCAGCATTGCTAATTTAATAAGATGGCTTCTATGCTTATCAGTTAGTAATCTCAACAGCTCCATGAATGGCAATAATGAATGAGAAACTGACAAATGACCACACCTGAGACTGAATAGTTTTTCTATTCTTATGGGAGAAATGAACTTCTGTACCTATGATAAAGGGAACAGTGACTTCCCTGGCAGTCCAGCGGTTAAGACTCTGAACTCCCAATGCAAGGGACATTGGTTTGATAACTTCTCAGAGGACCAAGATCCCATATGTCATGTGACATGGCCAAAAAATAAATAAAGGGAGCAGTGCTTGCTCCTGTATATTGGTTAAAGGTTGTTGAAGCATTTTCTGATCATTCTTAGCTTTCATATAGTCCAAGAGATGTTCTGGTCATATGAGATGCCAGATCTAGAAAGCTGAACCTCAGCTACATGCATGCATGCTCAGCCAGGTCCGACTCTTTGCACCCCCATGGACTGTAGCTCTTCTCTCTGTGGGATTTCCCAGGCAAGAATGCTGAAGTAGGTTGCCATGCCTTCTTCCAGGACATCTTCCTGACCCAGTGATCAAATCCATGTCTCTTATGTCTCCTGCATTGGCTTGTGAATTCTTTACCACTAGCACCACTGAAAAGCCCTATAAAGAGTGCAGAGATCCCCAAGGTAGGTAGGTACTTGTTTAAAGTATAGAGACCCTTCCCCTCACACTCCAAAACACACATACTTCTGATTCAGTAGATCTCTTGTCCAGGAAAGTTGTGGGTTTTTTTTTTTTTATAGCATCCACAATGTATAAGTTAGGATGATTTACAGATCCCACCATAGTAAAGTCTAATTTGGGCAGTTATTTCAATTCCAAGATTCATTTTTAAAGACAAAATTTTGAGTAGCATCTTGTTATAGTATGCAAAGGCAAAGATAGGCAAAACAAAGAAGCTATCATTGATCTTTCGGGGATGGGGGCAGGTGTGCTGGAACCTGCTTATACTGGTCCTCAAGATCCACTGTTAATAGTTTAAGGAGTTTTACTTAGCTAAACTCTGTCAGTTTGGAATAACAAACATTCATTGAGTACACACCACATGACAAACACTAGCTAAACTCTTCAGCATTGCTAATTTAATAAGATGGCTTCTATGCTTATCAGTTAGTAATCTCAACAGCTCCATGAATGGCAATAATGAATGAGAAACTGACAAATGACCACACCTGAGACTGAATAGTTTTTCTATTCTTATGGGAGAAATGAACTTCTGTACCTATGATAAAGGGAACAGTGACTTCCCTGGCAGTCCAGCGGTTAAGACTCTGAACTCCCAATGCAAGGGACATTGGTTTGATAACTTCTCAGAGGACCAAGATCCCATATGTCATGTGACATGGCCAAAAAATAAATAAAGGGAGCAGTGCTTGCTCCTGTATATTGGTTAAAGGTTGTTGAAGCATTTTCTGATCATTCTTAGCTTTCATATAGTCCAAGAGATGTTCTGGTCATATGAGATGCCAGATCTAGAAAGCTGAACCTCAGCTACATGCATGCATGCTCAGCCAGGTCCGACTCTTTGCACCCCCATGGACTGTAGCTCTTCTCTCTGTGGGATTTCCCAGGCAAGAATGCTGAAGTAGGTTGCCATGCCTTCTTCCAGGACATCTTCCTGACCCAGTGATCAAATCCATGTCTCTTATGTCTCCTGCATTGGCTTGTGAATTCTTTACCACTAGCACCACTGAAAAGCCCTATAAAGAGTGCAGAGATCCCCAAGGTAGGTAGGTACTTGTTTAAAGTATAGAGACCCTTCCCCTCACACTCCAAAACACACATACTTCTGATTCAGTAGATCTCTTGTCCAGGAAAGTTGTGGGTTTTTTTTTTTTTATAGCATCCACAATGTATAAGTTAGGATGATTTACAGATCCCACCATAGTAAAGTCTAATTTGGGCAGTTATTTCAATTCCAAGATTCATTTTTAAAGACAAAATTTTGAGTAGCATCTTGTTATAGTATGCAAAGGCAAAGATAGGCAAAACAAAAGAAGCTATCATTGATCTTTCGGGGATGGGGGCAGGGGTGTGCTGGAACCTGCTTATACTGGTCCTCAAGATCCACTGTTAATAGTTTAAGGAGTTTTACGAACCCATTGTTAAGCATAATCATTGTTTGAATTATATAAAGTTATGATTAAGTATTTCCTGGTTTAAAAAGGTAAAATTTGAAACCTATCATGTCCTCATTGTTTTACTAGATTTTACTCTTATCTGTGCCTTGGATTGCTTACATTCAATTGACACAATGGAAATAGAGTAGAATGGTGTGCTTTGTGCATCTCCTCCCAACCTGCAATCAGAGATGTCACATTGCTAGCTTGACATTTCCCTTGTTAGGTGTATTTATACCACAAAGGTCAGCCAGTGCCAAAAATGAAGACTTTTTCTCCCAGAAAGCTAATCTTAAAACATATATTCATATCCCATGTATGCAGGAGTGTGACTGTATTTTGTCACCCTCCTTATATAACTTCTATGCAGAGTGTGAAATGTCTGGCTGGATGCATCACAAGCTGGAATCAAGATGACTGGAGGAAATATCAGCAACCTCAGAAATGTAGATGATACCACTCTAATGGCAAAACTGAAGAAGAAGTAAAGAGTGTGAAAAAGGAGAGGGTGAAAATGGAGAATGAAAAAACTAACTTTAAACTCAATGTTCAAACAAAAATCATGGCATCCAGTCCCTTCATTTCATGGCGAATAAAAGGAGGAAAAGTGGAAGCAATGCCATTTTATTTTCTTAGGCTCCAACAGTCACTTCAGATGGTGACTGCAGCCAGAAAATTAAAAGATATTTGCACTTGGAAGAAAAGCTATGACAAACCTAGACAGAGTATTAAAGACCAGGGATAGCACTTTGCCTACAAAGTCCATATAGTGAAAGCTATGGTTTTTCCAGTAATCATGTATGATTGTGAAAATTGGAACATAGAGAAGGCTGAATGCTGAAGAACTGATGCTTTCAAAATGTGCTGGAGAAAATTCTTGAGAGTCCCTTGGACAGCAAGGAGATCAAACCAGTTAATTGTAATGGAAGTCAATGCTAAACATTCATTGGAAGGACGGATCTTGAAGATGAAGTGTCAGTACTTTGGCCATCTTATGTGAAGTGCTGATTCATTGGAAAAGCTCTGAGGCTGAGAAAGATTGAAGGCCAAAGAGAAGGGGTGGGAGAGGATAAGATAGTTAGATAGCATCACTGACTCAATGAACATGAAGTTGAACAAATTCTGGGAAATTCTGGGACGGACAGAGGAGTCTGGTGTGCTGTAGTCCATGGCATCTCAAAGAGACACAACTTAGTGACTGAACAACAATAACAGCATATATACATATATTATATATATAGAGTGGTGTGCTTTGTGCATCTCCTCCCAACCTGCAATCAGAGATGTCACATTGCTAGCTTGACATTTCCCTTGTTAGGTGTATTTATACCACAAAGGTCAGCCAGTGCCAAAAATGAAGACTTTTTCTCCCAGAAAGCTAATCTTAAAACATATATTCGTATCCCATGTATGCAGGAGTGTGACTGTATTTTGTCACCCTCCTTATATAACTTCTATGCAGAGTGTGAAATGTCTGGCTGGATGCATCACAAGCTGGAATCAAGATGACTGGAGGAAATATCAGCAACCTCAGAAATGTAGATGATACCACTCTAATGGCAAAACTGAAGAAGAAGTAAAGAGTGTGAAAAAGGAGAGGGTGAAAATGGAGAATGAAAAAACTAACTTTAAACTCAATGTTCAAACAAAAATCATGGCATCCAGTCCCTTCATTTCATGGCGAATAAAAGGAGGAAAAGTGGAAGCAATGCCATTTTATTTTCTTAGGCTCCAACAGTCACTTCAGATGGTGACTGCAGCCAGAAAATTAAAAGATATTTGCACTTGGAAGAAAAGCTATGACAAACCTAGACAGAGTATTAAAGACCAGGGATAGCACTTTGCCTACAAAGTCCATATAGTGAAAGCTATGGTTTTTCCAGTAATCATGTATGATTGTGAAAATTGGAACATAGAGAAGGCTGAATGCTGAAGAACTGATGCTTTCAAAATGTGCTGGAGAAAATTCTTGAGAGTCCCTTGGACAGCAAGGAGATCAAACCAGTTAATTGTAATGGAAGTCAATGCTAAACATTCATTGGAAGGACGGATCTTGAAGATGAAGTGTCAGTACTTTGGCCATCTTATGTGAAGTGCTGATTCATTGGAAAAGCTCTGAGGCTGAGAAAGATTGAAGGCCAAAGAGAAGGGGTGGGAGAGGATAAGATAGTTAGATAGCATCACTGACTCAATGAACATGAAGTTGAACAAATTCTGGGAAATTCTGGGACGGACAGAGGAGTCTGGTGTGCTGTAGTCCATGGCATCTCAAAGAGACACAACTTAGTGACTGAACAACAATAACAGCATATATACATATATTATATATATATATATATTGTATATATGTACACACCCATATATGTATATATCTCCATTACACCATCATTATTTTACCCAGAAAAAAATCCCATCCATCTTCAGTGATTATAATGTAAATACCTCTGTACCTTCTTTCAAATGCAAGTGGCCATCTTGCCTAATAAAACCACATTGAGCATTTACTCCAGCAAATTATAGGCTTTCTTCTACTTATTGTCTCTAATGTACACATTTGTCTTTAGCCTAAAATTCATTATGCCCCTAGTATAGAAAAATTACACAGTGCCTTTAATAATATCTTAATAATGAATATAAGTTAATTCATTAGTTATAAACTATTCTAGTCTTTTAAAAATGATCCACATTTTTATGTTATTTAGAAAACACAGTTGTTGTTTTCTTAATGGGTTTCCATATGTAATTTTATATAATCATGTGTAGTCTTGTGTCTGTCACTTGGTAATTTACTCATTTTTATTGATTCATTTACTCAACAAAGAGTTATTCTGAGCCTATTATTTGACAATTAAATACTGACATCTCTTAAGAGGCCTTATCACAAAATAACCTGAAATTTAGGTATTTGAGGTAAACCCATTTGAGCTGCAGCATGAAGCTAAATAAACCAGTGTTACATTTTTTCTTAGTTTGAATTATATATAAAGGGATCAGGTGCTTGCATTAAAAGTCTTCATTTATTCCATTGTATATATGTACAGGGTGAGAGGCGGGAGACTATGGAAGGAGGGGATATGTGTAATTATGACTGATTCATGTTATTGTATGGCAGAGGCCAGCACAGCATTGTAAAGCAATTACAAAATAAAAACATACAAATAAACTAGAAGAAAATATCCACTGAAATTTCAAAGTATTTTAAAATTCTATATATAGGAATTCAATTTTGAACATCAGATGAAAATTTGATTTCAATCATTCATTGTACGATTTCTTCCTAATAATGGTTAGTAAATACCTTGACTTTTATAGCACTTTTTTATTCTTTATTTTAAAGGTTTTACAGAGTTTTGTAGTTAGATAGCATCACTGACTCAATGAACATGAAGTTGAACAAATTCTGGGAAATTCTGGGACGGACAGAGGAGTCTGGTGTGCTGTAGTCCATGGCATCTCAAAGAGACACAACTTAGTGACTGAACAACAATAACAGCATATATACATATATTATATATATATATATATTGTATATATGTACACACCCATATATGTATATATCTCCATTACACCATCATTATTTTACCCAGAAAAAAATCCCATCCATCTTCAGTGATTATAATGTAAATACCTCTGTACCTTCTTTCAAATGCAAGTGGCCATCTTGCCTAATAAAACCACATTGAGCATTTACTCCAGCAAATTATAGGCTTTCTTCTACTTATTGTCTCTAATGTACACATTTGTCTTTAGCCTAAAATTCATTATGCCCCTAGTATAGAAAAATTACACAGTGCCTTTAATAATATCTTAATAATGAATATAAGTTAATTCATTAGTTATAAACTATTCTAGTCTTTTAAAAATGATCCACATTTTTATGTTATTTAGAAAACACAGTTGTTGTTTTCTTAATGGGTTTCCATATGTAATTTTATATAATCATGTGTAGTCTTGTGTCTGTCACTTGGTAATTTACTCATTTTTATTGATTCATTTACTCAACAAAGAGTTATTCTGAGCCTATTATTTGACAATTAAATACTGACATCTCTTAAGAGGCCTTATCACAAAATAACCTGAAATTTAGGTATTTGAGGTAAACCCATTTGAGCTGCAGCATGAAGCTAAATAAACCAGTGTTACATTTTTTCTTAGTTTGAATTATATATAAAGGGATCAGGTGCTTGCATTAAAAGTCTTCATTTATTCCATTGTATATATGTACAGGGTGAGAGGCGGGAGACTATGGAAGGAGGGGATATGTGTAATTATGACTGATTCATGTTATTGTATGGCAGAGGCCAGCACAGCATTGTAAAGCAATTACAAAATAAAAACATACAAATAAACTAGAAGAAAATATCCACTGAAATTTCAAAGTATTTTAAAATTCTATATATAGGAATTCAATTTTGAACATCAGATGAAAATTTGATTTCAATCATTCATTGTACGATTTCTTCCTAATAATGGTTAGTAAATACCTTGACTTTTATAGCACTTTTTTTTTTATTCTTTATTTTAAAGGTTTTACAGAGTTTTGTAGTTCACACACATGTATGTCCCCAGATCAGTCATATGCATATCCATGGTCCCCACCCCCCAGTTCCCCCCATCCCACCCCTCCAATACCTTGACTTTTGAAAAGTCTACACAAGTACAGTCAGGTAGCTGAGGTCTTATTTCCCTTGTGGTGTTTGTAAACTTTCTTTCTGTTCTTTAATGAGTGGGCCTTTTTCTAAGAGTATTTCTAGACTCCTAGTTTTGATGTTCGAATGGACTCCTCCTCCCCACCCCTGGGATGCTGAAGGAGGACATGAATGTCAAGAACTTGACACTCAGATATAGTTTGACAGAGTGACACATAAAGGAATCAGATGTTATCAATAGGAAAACATACCTGTTCTCTGACATGTGGGTCTTGTGGGAAACTGACATTGATGGGAAGGAATACTCTGTAACCAAAAGGAGGAATTACTCTCCTGCTGTCACATCAAATTTGGTTCAAACGAGGTAAACACTTTTGTCACGATACTCATCTTGGGAAATATACTTATGAATATGTTCTTAGCTTTTTCCTTAAGTCATAAGTGACTAAAGCCTATAAAACAGTACCTGTCATAATAAGTTCATGATAAATAGCTATCAATATCTGCACCTATGAAATGGACTATAAAGTCAGTACTTCAGCAGTATAGGACATCTTGGGGTTTTTTTTATTATTTTTTTTAACTAATTCTAGTAATCAGCAATCCTTTGCCTGACTTTTCCAGAGAACTGTGACAAGTGATACACCTGTTTTGAAAAGGTTTTTTTCTTAGACTTATTTCATTTTTCTTAATTTGAAAGACTGATAGTACAAAAATTTAGGTATTTGAGGTAAACCCATTTGAGCTGCAGCATGAAGCTAATAAACCAGTGATTTTTATTTATATAAAGGGATCAGGTGCTTGCATTAAAAGTCTTCATTTATTCCATTGTATATATGTACAGGGTGAGAGGCGGGAGACTATGGAAGGAGGGGATATGTGTAATTATGACTGATTCATGTTATTGTATGGCAGAGGCCAGCACAGCATTGTAAAGCAATTACAAAATAAAAACATACAAATAAACTAGAAGAAAATATCCACTGAAATTTCAAAGTATTTTAAAATTCTATATATAGGAATTCAATTTTGAACATCAGATGAAAATTTGATTTCAATCATTCATTGTACGATTTCTTCCTAATAATGGTTAGTAAATACCTTGACTTTTATAGCACTTTTTTTTTTATTCTTTATTTTAAAGGTTTTACAGAGTTTTGTAGTTCACACACATGTATGTCCCCAGATCAGTCATATGCATATCCATGGTCCCCACCCCCCAGTTCCCCCCATCCCACCCCTCCAATACCTTGACTTTTGAAAAGTCTACACAAGTACAGTCAGGTAGCTGAGGTCTTATTTCCCTTGTGGTGTTTGTAAACTTTCTTTCTGTTCTTTTATGAGTGGGCCTTTTCTAAGAGTATTTCTAGACTCCTAGTTTTGATGTTCGAATGGACTCCTCCTCCCCACCCCTGGGATGCTGAAGGAGGACATGAATGTCAAGAACTTGACACTCAGATATAGTTTGACAGAGTGACACATAAAGGAATCAGATGTTATCAATAGGAAAACATACCTGTTCTCTGACATGTGGGTCTTGTGGGAAACTGACATTGATGGGAAGGAATACTCTGTAACCAAAAGGAGGAATTACTCTCCTGCTGTCACATCAAATTTGGTTCAAACGAGGTAAACACTTTTGTCACGATACTCATCTTGGGAAATATACTTATGAATATGTTCTTAGCTTTTTCCTTAAGTCATAAGTGACTAAAGCCTATAAAACAGTACCTGTCATAATAAGTTCATGATAAATAGCTATCAATATCTGCACCTATGAAATGGACTATAAAGTCAGTACTTCAGCAGTATAGGACATCTTGGGGTTTTTTTTGTTGTTTTTTTTTTTTTAACTAATTCTAGTAATCAGCAATCCTTTGCCTGACTTTTCCAGAGAACTGTGACAAGTGATACACCTGTTTTTGAAAAGGCTCTTTTCTTTAATATACTTGAGACTTATTTCATTTCTAAATCTTATATTTGAAAGACTGATTTCATGTGTTAGTATTAATTGAATTCAAGCTCTTAAATGCTTGAGTCTTACCTTCTATTTAATCCTCATACTGGTAGATGAATCTTCCAGTATTAATAAATAAATTTATTCTACTTTCACTGATTTATAGAATCCTCTGTCTCATATGCAGTGATAAAACAGAATTGTCAAGAATTTATCAAGAAACTGTAACGTTAAGTTTACTGATTCATAACATAAGGGGCTGGTTCTCCAGTCCTTCAGCTGATATAGAACTCTTCTAGCTTCCACCTGAACTCTTCTGAGGACAATGAATATTTTCTCTCTAAGCAGCCATTTTTGTCATGTTAGTCTAACCAGAAATTTAGATTCAAAAAGAGTTGCCCTGCCTCCCTATAACATCCATTCACATGTCATAAAATTATTTTCTCTAGGACTGTAGGGTTCAAATCTAGTGAATCTAGTGACTTTCTCTTAAGGCACTACTGTCAGGCCCTCCTTTCCTTCGTAGATTTTTTCCCTCTATGTTAAACATCCTTAGTTTCTACACATATTTGTCATTTGGCTTGTCAGCTCCTAACTTGATATGTCATCCTCCTCTGCATAGTTTATAGATGCCACTTGATTATTCAACATCCCTTTAGGATACCTTCCTCATCTTAAATATGACATCATTGTTTGTATACTATACCATCACATTGATGTTGTGGGTGGTCCCATCATATGAATTCATTATAGAAGTGATTCTCCACTGACATTGATGGAGGAATCAAAAATACTCTCCTGCTGTCACATCAAATTTGGTTCAAACGAGGTAAACACTTTTGTCACGATACTCATCTTGGGAAATATACTTATGAATATGTTCTTAGCTTTTTCCTTAAGTCATAAGTGACTAAAGCCTATAAAACAGTACCTGTCATAATAAGTTCATGATAAATAGCTATCAATATCTGCACCTATGAAATGGACTATAAAGTCAGTACTTCAGCAGTATAGGACATCTTGGGGTTTTTTTTGTTGTTTTTTTTTTTTTAACTAATTCTAGTAATCAGCAATCCTTTGCCTGACTTTTCCAGAGAACTGTGACAAGTGATACACCTGTTTTTGAAAAGGCTCTTTTCTTTAATATACTTGAGACTTATTTCATTTCTAAATCTTATATTTGAAAGACTGATTTCATGTGTTAGTATTAATTGAATTCAAGCTCTTAAATGCTTGAGTCTTACCTTCTATTTAATCCTCATACTGGTAGATGAATCTTCCAGTATTAATAAATAAATTTATTCTACTTTCACTGATTTATAGAATCCTCTGTCTCATATGCAGTGATAAAACAGAATTGTCAAGAATTTATCAAGAAACTGTAACGTTAAGTTTACTGATTCATAACATAAGGGGCTGGTTCTCCAGTCCTTCAGCTGATATAGAACTCTTCTAGCTTCCACCTGAACTCTTCTGAGGACAATGAATATTTTTCTCTCTAAGCAGCCATTTTTGTCATGTTAGTCTAACCAGAAATTTAGATTCAAAAAGAGTTGCCCTGCCTCCCTATAACATCCATTCACATGTCATAAAATTATTTTCTCTAGGACTGTAGGGTTCAAATCTAGTGAATCTAGTGACTTTCTCTTAAGGCACTACTGTCAGGCCCTCCTTTCCTTCGTAGATTTTTTTTCCCTCTATGTTAAACATCCTTAGTTTCTACACATATTTGTCATTTGGCTTGTCAGCTCCTAACTTGATATGTCATCCTCCTCTGCATAGTTTATAGATGCCACTTGATTATTCAACATCCCTTTAGGATACCTTCCTCATCTTAAATATGACATCATTGTTTGTATACTATACCATCACATTGATGTTGTGGGTGGTCCCATCATATGAATTCATTATAGAAGTGATTCTCCACTAAAAAGCCTTGAAGTGTCTCATGAATAATGCTTATAGACTGCATCTTCTTCACTCTGTTCACACCAGCCTTTGTCTGATTTATATGCAAGACATCTTTGTCTTTGTTACGTTTTGTCTCAGATGAAATCCATTGCAACAATCTTCCAGGGTCCTATGGAATCATTATATACACGTACTCAGCATCAGTGAACAAAAATTAGTTGTATACTTGGTACGTGTCAGGCAATGTGTAAGATGCTAATTCTGTGGTCCAGATATGTGATACATCACCCAATTTCAGTCCTTATTCCCAACAATTCTTTCTCCCACTGTAATTTCTTTGTTACCCCTAGACCGTATTCAGTTTCTCCTCAGTTCATTTCAGTTGTTCAGTCATGTCTGAATGCTTGCTACCCCATGACTGCAGCCAGACTTCCATGTCCTTCACCATCTCCCAGAGCTTGCTCAAACTCAGGTTCATGGAGTCAATGATGCCATCCAACCATCTCGTCCTCTGTCGTCCCGTTCTCCTTTTGCCTTCTATTTTTCTCCAAATCAGTCCCTTTTCCAATGAGTTGTCTCTTCAGATCAGGTGGCCAAAGTATTAGAGCTTCAGCTTTAACATCAGTCCTTCCAATGAATATTCAGGGTTGATTTCTTTTAGGATTGATGGGTTTGATCTCCTTGTAGTTCAAGGGACTCTCAAAAGTTGTCTCCCAACACCACAGTTTAAAAGCATCAGCTTTTTGTTAGTCAGCCTTCTTAATGGTCCAGCTCTCACATCTATATATGACTATTGCGAAAACTATAGCTTTGACTATACAGACTTTTGTTGGTAAAGTGATGTCTCTGCTTTTGAATATGCTGTCTAGGTTTGTCATAGCTTTTCTACACATATTTGTCATTTGGCTTGTCAGCTCCTAACTTGATATGTCATCCTCCTCTGCATAGTTTATAGATGCCACTTGATTATTCAACATCCCTTTAGGATACCTTCCTCATCTTAAATATGACATCATTGTTTGTATACTATACCATCACATTGATGTTGTGGGTGGTCCCATCATATGAATTCATTATAGAAGTGATTCTCCACTAAAAAGCCTTGAAGTGTCTCATGAATAATGCTTATAGACTGCATCTTCTTCACTCTGTTCACACCAGCCTTTGTCTGATTTATATGCAAGACATCTTTGTCTTTGTTACGTTTTGTCTCAGATGAAATCCATTGCAACAATCTTCCAGGGTCCTATGGAATCATTATATACACGTACTCAGCATCAGTGAACAAAAATTAGTTGTATACTTGGTACGTGTCAGGCAATGTGTAAGATGCTAATTCTGTGGTCCAGATATGTGATACATCACCCAATTTCAGTCCTTATTCCCAACAATTCTTTCTCCCACTGTAATTTCTTTGTTACCCCTAGACCGTATTCAGTTTCTCCTCAGTTCATTTCAGTTGTTCAGTCATGTCTGAATGCTTGCTACCCCATGACTGCAGCCAGACTTCCATGTCCTTCACCATCTCCCAGAGCTTGCTCAAACTCAGGTTCATGGAGTCAATGATGCCATCCAACCATCTCGTCCTCTGTCGTCCCGTTCTCCTTTTGCCTTCTATTTTTCTCCAAATCAGTCCCTTTTCCAATGAGTTGTCTCTTCAGATCAGGTGGCCAAAGTATTAGAGCTTCAGCTTTAACATCAGTCCTTCCAATGAATATTCAGGGTTGATTTCTTTTAGGATTGATGGGTTTGATCTCCTTGTAGTTCAAGGGACTCTCAAAAGTTGTCTCCCAACACCACAGTTTAAAAGCATCAGCTTTTTGTTAGTCAGCCTTCTTAATGGTCCAGCTCTCACATCTATATATGACTATTGCGAAAACTATAGCTTTGACTATACAGACTTTTGTTGGTAAAGTGATGTCTCTGCTTTTGAATATGCTGTCTAGGTTTGTCATAGCTTTTCTTCCAAGGAGCAAGTGTAGCTTCATTGAAAACTGTAAATTCTAAAACCGTCCTAAGTGATGAGTCTTCTTTCCTTTCAGATCTCTACTGTGTTCACTCTCAATGAACTGATTAGCCTCATAAATGTTTCCCCTTCATTTATTTGGTTCCATTTTTCATTTGTCCCCATATCTCATTGTTAATTTCAAACTGGACCATGCATTTGATCATGTAACTAATCATATTCAGCAGTCTTAAGATTATTTCTATTATGTTTTGTTTTACTTTTATGTTAAGGCATTTACGTCTTATCACTCTCCTGAAATCTCTTGCCTGTTCCTAAATCAGAGAATAAGTGTTATGGGAGAAAATTTTACGTTTGGGTGAAATGCCTAGTATTAAAGACCCCAAATGAGTCAGTTATCCCTTGCTTCTGTTGACAATTTCAAGTTCTTTCTGGACACTGATCATATCAGTTATTAATGTAATACTTCTGTAATTTTACCTTGAGTTCTCTGTCATGCACAAAAATGATTCAAAAATTTTGTTCCACTTTATACCAAAATCCACATTTTTGCCCATATCCAAAAGGTCAATTACTATGCAATGTTCCCTTGACCTACTCCTGCTTCATCAAAGCTAAAATTATATCACAATGCATTTTTCTGTACATTTTAAAAAAACTAATTGAAATGGTTTCATTTAGGTAATTATTATCTGTCCTCATTTCACCTCATTTCCTGTAGTCTCCGGGTCATTACATTTGTCATAATCTCATTCAAAGCCACACAAAAGGAGTTGATAAAAAAGGGAAGAAGAATTTTTCTCCTGCTTGACTTCCTGATTTTCCTACTAACATGTATCTGAGTTTACTTAAAACTTTCCTGAATTATTTTTTTTTAACTTTTTTTTTTTTAATTTTCGCCTCCTTTATTAATATTTTTTTTTACTTATTTTCATCCATCTGCCTGTGTGGGCCTCCCATTGCAGTGGCCTCTCTCATTGCAGAGCACTGACTCTGGGCACATGTACTTCCGAGCGCTGGATCTTAATTGGACACATCGGTCCAGCCACTCCGCAGCATGTGGAATCTTCCTGAGCTGAGGATCAAACTGGTACCCCTTGCACTGCAAGGCAGACTCTTAACCCACTGGACTGCCAGGGAAGCCCCCTGAATTATTATTGGCACCAAACATGTGACCCACTGCTTATGATCTCATGATTGGTATAATACCCTTTTACATGGAATAATTCAAAGGTTAGCACAAAAGCAAGATATACAAATGAAGTGGTTTTTTTTGTTTTTTTTTTAACATTCTTTCCAGTCTCAAGATATATTGGCTAATCATGGGTTTTGTTTTGTTTGCTTTTTTTTGTTTTGTTTTGTTTTTGCTTCCCAAAGCTACACAAAGCCTGGACAAATGTACTACAAAAAAACATCCTAGGTATAACCTACAGAAAACCATCCTCCTTTTAAACAGAGACTTAATGATCTATTTGAAGCATGACAAATATTTGGAAGATGTCAAATATTTGGAAGACGTCAAATATTTTAAACATGGCAAATATTTACTTTAGAGATGAAATCATCCATGCTCTCTGTTTTAATCATTATATAAAATGTACACATGTTGGGCTTCCCTGGTGGTCCAGTGGGCAAGGACACCACCTTGCAGTGCAAGGGATGTCGGTTCGATCCCTAGCCTGGGAAGATCCCATGTGCACGTGTAGCGGCTGGACCGATGTGTCCAACTACCGAGCTGGAGCTCTGGAGCGAATGTGCCTAGAGCTGGTGCTCTGCGGCGACAGAGGCCACTGCGATGGAAGGCCCACACAGGCCATAAGAACAAAAGATGGAAATAAATGAAAGACCAATAGAAGTGGCCAAAACAAACAAATATATACATGTCTAAGTTCCTCAGTTAGATATAGATCTAGAACCTAAACCTCGGTTGGCAATGTCTACCTAAAGTAGTACTTACTCTGTTCTATACGGAAGGAAATTCTCAAAGAAATGATAATGCCTTTTCATATCTAAATATCTTGAAAAAATATTAATTTGGATGGCATGCTTAAAGCTGAAGCTTTTGATAATCATATGACCTGTGCCTCTCTTCTTCCTTATAAATATATTCATCTTATTCCATAGACAACACAAATGCACGTGACAAAAACAGAGTCACATAAATTGTGTTTGACAAACCTCATGAGTATTGAAGTCCCTATGGCCAGTTTCCATCGAGGACCAAACTGGTACCCCTTGCACTGCAAGGCAGACTCTTAACCCACTGGACTGCCAGGGAAGCCCCCTGAATTATTATTGGCACCAAACATGTGACCCACTGCTTATGATCTCATGATTGGTATAATACCCTTTTACATGGAATAATTCAAAGGTTAGCACAAAAGCAAGATATACAAATGAAGTGGTTTTTTTTGTTTTTTTTTTAACATTCTTTCCAGTCTCAAGATATATTGGCTAATCATGGGTTTTGTTTTGTTTGCTTTTTTTTGTTTTGTTTTTGCTTCCCAAAGCTACACAAAGCCTGGACAAATGTACTACAAAAAAACATCCTAGGTATAACCTACAGAAAACCATCCTCCTTTTAAACAGAGACTTAATGATCTATTTGAAGCATGACAAATATTTGGAAGATGTCAAATATTTGGAAGACGTCAAATATTTTAAACATGGCAAATATTTACTTTAGAGATGAAATCATCCATGCTCTCTGTTTTAATCATTATATAAAATGTACACATGTTGGGCTTCCCTGGTGGTCCAGTGGGCAAGGACACCACCTTGCAGTGCAAGGGATGTCGGTTCGATCCCTAGCCTGGGAAGATCCCATGTGCACGTGTAGCGGCTGGACCGATGTGTCCAACTACCGAGCTGGAGCTCTGGAGCGAATGTGCCTAGAGCTGGTGCTCTGCGGCGACAGAGGCCACTGCGATGGAAGGCCCACACAGGCCATAAGAACAAAAGATGGAAATAAATGAAAGACCAATAGAAGTGGCCAAAACAAACAAATATATACATGTCTAAGTTCCTCAGTTAGATATAGATCTAGAACCTAAACCTCGGTTGGCAATGTCTACCTAAAGTAGTACTTACTCTGTTCTATACGGAAGGAAATTCTCAAAGAAATGATAATGCCTTTTCATATCTAAATATCTTGAAAAAATATTAATTTGGATGGCATGCTTAAAGCTGAAGCTTTTGATAATCATATGACCTGTGCCTCTCTTCTTCCTTATAAATATATTCATCTTATTCCATAGACAACACAAATGCACGTGACAAAAACAGAGTCACATAAATTGTGTTTGACAAACCTCATGAGTATGTGGAAGGATACCCTCTCAATGGCCAGTTTCCATCGTTTTCATTCTCATATTAATGCTGTTAAGTTACTGGATGCATAGACTCAAATAACATTCTTTTGAGTGACTTTATGACACAGAGAGTATATTGTGTAAGGAATATCAAATAGAGGTTCTCAGGTGTTTTTCCATTTAAAATGCAAAGAAAGGAATGCAATTACTATTTATTATTTAGTTACCTAATGCCTGCCCATCATGTCTTTTTGAATCTGGCCCAGTAACTTATAATTAAAGGAATTATCCCTGCTGGATGTGGGTACAGATTCATATTATTTCTGTGAAAGCCTGTCTGCTGTCTCACTTTAATGAAAATTTAAACCTCTTAGAATGGCATGTGTCACCTAGAATTATTTTTCTTTTGTCTGAATAGAATTGCAAGGGAAAGATCTCCTAGAAAAGGGAGTCCCTATTTCTTTCCATACTTTCAAGCATTCAATTTCTCTTTTTTGAAAAGATAGGTAAGAAAAATATGAAAATATTTATATAAGACCATTGATCAGTAAAACAGAAACAAAATCACCAGACTCTTCCCTGATTTTTGGATTTCTCATTTAAAAAAAAATTTTTAATTGTTGGTCTTTTAAACAATTATTGTGAAATACACATAACATAAATTGACCATTATAACCATTATTAAGTATGTAGTTCACTTGACATTAAGTACATTCATATTATTGTACACCTGCCACCAATATCTATTTCCAGAATTTTTTCATCATCCCAAACAGAATTCTATATTCATTAAATGCTAACTTCCCCTTTCCTTCCCCACCCAAACTCTGGTAACTGTTATTCTAATACTTTGTCTCCATGAATTTGCCTATTCCTGGTACCTCATGTAAGTGTAATCATACAATATTTAACCTTTCGTATCTGCCTTATTTCACTTAGGATAATGTTTTTGAGATTCATTCATACTGTTTTGTTGTCACAGTGACTTGTTCCTTCTTATTGCTAAGTGTAATTTCATTACATACAGGAGAAGTGGGGTCATGCTGCAGGATTATGCAGGGAAAGATAGTGAAGATTTGGATATAATAAGATTTAGTATAGCAAGGAGAAAGCAGTAGAGAAATCAAGGAAAGGAATAGTTACAAAGAGATGAGCAGTAGGTGTAATTTATAAAAGTTAGCACAAAGAGAGAAAATTGTGGTTAATAATAACTCAAATAACATTCTTTGAGTGACTTTATGACACAGAGAGTATATTGTGTAAGGAATATCAAATAGAGGTTCTCAGGTGTTTTCCATTTAAAATGCAAAGAAAGGAATGCAATTACTATTTATTATTTAGTTACCTAATGCCTGCCCATCATGTCTTTTTGAATCTGGCCCAGTAACTTATAATTAAAGGAATTATCCCTGCTGGATGTGGGTACAGATTCATATTATTTCTGTGAAAGCCTGTCTGCTGTCTCACTTTAATGAAAATTTAAACCTCTTAGAATGGCATGTGTCACCTAGAATTATTTTTCTTTTGTCTGAATAGAATTGCAAGGGAAAGATCTCCTAGAAAAGGGAGTCCCTATTTCTTTCCATACTTTCAAGCATTCATTTTCTCTTTTTTGAAAAGATAGGTAAGAAAAATATGAAAATATTTATATAAGACCATTGATCAGTAAAACAGAAACAAAATCACCAGACTCTTCCCTGATTTTTGGATTTCTCATTTAAAAAAAAATTTTTAATTGTTGGTCTTTTAAACAATTATTGTGAAATACACATAACATAAATTGACCATTATAACCATTATTAAGTATGTAGTTCACTTGACATTAAGTACATTCATATTATTGTACACCTGCCACCAATATCTATTTCCAGAATTTTTTCATCATCCCAAACAGAATTCTATATTCATTAAATGCTAACTTCCCCTTTCCTTCCCCACCCAAACTCTGGTAACTGTTATTCTAATACTTTGTCTCCATGAATTTGCCTATTCCTGGTACCTCATGTAAGTGTAATCATACAATATTTAACCTTTCGTATCTGCCTTATTTCACTTAGGATAATGTTTTTGAGATTCATTCATACTGTTTTGTTGTCACAGTGACTTGTTCCTTCTTATTGCTAAGTGTAATTTCATTACATACAGGAGAAGTGGGGTCATGCTGCAGGATTATGCAGGGAAAGATAGTGAAGATTTGGATATAATAAGATTTAGTATAGCAAGGAGAAAGCAGTAGAGAAATCAAGGAAAGGAATAGTTACAAAGAGATGAGCAGTAGGTGTAATTTATAAAAGTTAGCACAAAGAGAGAGAAAATTGTGGTTAATAATAAAAAAAAAGCCCATAAATATAAAACAGGACAAAGGCAAAAAGAAAAAAAACAGTCAAACATATCAAAACAAAGCAAAAAAAAAAAAAAAAAAAAAGCTGTTCCTGGTTCTCAGTTGTGACCTTATCTTCTTTGTGTGTGGATTATATGGTAGTGTTTGATTCTGAAGATGTCCTAGAAGGTTTGATTCTGTCTTATCAGGGGCTGATTGTGGAGGTGCAGCAGCTGCTTATATTTTAGGTTTCTGTGAGAGCCATATATCATATTTCTAGTATGTTTGGGACGTCCTTGCAGAAGCAGTTTCCCTGGCTTCTCTGCTGTGTATCTATCTGTGCCCAAATTTGCTCTCAGCACTCCAGGTATTACCTTGTGCTGGCATTCGGCCTCTCCCTGCTGGTGCTCTGCCTCATTACAGAGAAATACCAAACGTGTTTATCCATCCTCCTGTTGTTGGTTGTTGGGTTGTTTCCAGGTTAGGGCTGTTATAACATTCTTAAACAAGTATTTCATTGACATAAACTTTCTCTTAGGTGAGTATTTAGAAGTATAACTACAAGTTCAGAATTTATATATGTGTGTTACTTGATTAGAAACAGTTTTTGAAAATAGTTTTGCCAATTTGAATTGCTAACAGCGTATGGAGTTCCAGTTGTCTAATCTTAACCAACACATGCATTGTGAAACTCATTAATTTTAGCTGTCTAATAAGTGTAGACAGCAATCTAATAATGGGTGCAGAGTCATGTCTTTCTGCGTCTTGAATTTGTATTTCTCCAGTAACTAAAGGTGGTGAACATCTTTTGACGTTTGGTGGCCATTTGAGCATTTTTCCCGTTTCCTTAAGTTGTTAATCTATTGCATTATTGACTTACTGAACTTCGTTTATGTCCTAGAAACGAAGTCTTGTTAGATTTTTGAATTAGGAACATTTTCTCCCATCTGAAGCTTGCCTTTTCAGTTTTTTTATTGTTGTCTTTTAATGAGCAGCTGTTTTTAATTTTGGTGAAGTTCATTGCAATATTTTTCTTTCAGTTTTAGTACCTTATTTAATCTGTCTAGAAAAGCTTTGATTATCTCAATGTATAAATATATTCTTTTGTGTTTTTCTGCTTTTACATTAAGGTCTGTAATCCATTTGAATTAATTTTTGGGTGCAAATTGAAGAAGAAGTCGAGCTTATTTCCTTTTTATTTATTTTTAAAATTTATTTATTTATTTGTTTGTTTTGGCTATTCTTGGTTTTCACTGCTGCCATAGACTCTTATCTCTAGTTGCAGAAATTGGAGACCACTCTCTAGTTGAGTTGAGCAAGCTTCCTGTTGCAGTGACTTTTCTTGTTGTCAAACTTGGGTTCTAGGACTCACGAGCTCTGGTAGTTGTGGCACATGGGCTCAATAGTTGTGGCTCTGAGCTCTAGAGCAGAGGCTCAATAACTGTGACTCACGGGCTCAGTTGTTGCACAGCATGTGGGATCGTCCTAGATCGGGGATTGAATTTGTATTTCCTGCATTGACAGGTGAACTGTTTACCACTGAGCTACCAGAGAAGCCCCCTTTTTCTTTATATAAGTATACAGTTCTATTAGCAGTATTTGATAAAAGGCTTCTCTTTTCTCATTGAATTATTACTATTTAACGCCTTTGTTGAAAAACAATTGACATGTATGTATGTGTCTATTTCTGGACCCTATTCTGTTTCACAGATCTGTTTATCCCTTTGCTGATCAATTCTAATCTTAACCAACAACAATGGAGTTCCAGTTGTCTAATCTTAACCAACACATGCATTGTGAAACTCATTAATTTTAGCTGTCTAATAAGTGTAGACAGCAATCTAATAATGGGTGCAGAGTCATGTCTTTCTGCGTCTTGAATTTGTATTTCTCCAGTAACTAAAGGTGGTGAACATCTTTTGACGTTTGGTGGCCATTTGAGCATTTTTCCCGTTTCCTTAAGTTGTTAATCTATTGCATTATTGACTTACTGAACTTCGTTTATGTCCTAGAAACGAAGTCTTGTTAGATTTTTGAATTAGGAACATTTTCTCCCATCTGAAGCTTGCCTTTTCAGTTTTTTTATTGTTGTCTTTTAATGAGCAGCTGTTTTTAATTTTGGTGAAGTTCATTGCAATATTTTTCTTTCAGTTTTAGTACCTTATTTAATCTGTCTAGAAAAGCTTTGATTATCTCAATGTATAAATATATTCTTTTGTGTTTTTCTGCTTTTACATTAAGGTCTGTAATCCATTTGAATTAATTTTTGGGTGCAAATTGAAGAAGAAGTCGAGCTTATTTCCTTTTTATTTATTTTTAAAATTTATTTATTTATTTATTTATTTTTGGCTATTCTTGGTTTTCACTGCTGCCATAGACTCTTATCTCTAGTTGCAGAAATTGGAGACCACTCTCTAGTTGAGTTGAGCAAGCTTCCTGTTGCAGTGACTTTTCTTGTTGTCAAACTTGGGTTCTAGGACTCACGAGCTCTGGTAGTTGTGGCACATGGGCTCAATAGTTGTGGCTCTGAGCTCTAGAGCAGAGGCTCAATAACTGTGACTCACGGGCTCAGTTGTTGCACAGCATGTGGGATCGTCCTAGATCGGGGATTGAATTTGTATTTCCTGCATTGACAGGTGAACTGTTTACCACTGAGCTACCAGAGAAGCCCCCTTTTTCTTTATATAAGTATACAGTTCTATTAGCAGTATTTGATAAAAGGCTTCTCTTTTCTCATTGAATTATTACTATTTAACGCCTTTGTTGAAAAACAATTGACATGTATGTATGTGTCTATTTCTGGACCCTATTCTGTTTCACAGATCTGTTTATCCCTTTGCTGATACAATGCTGTCTTAGTCATTGTACCCTTAGAGCTAGTCTAAAATTGGACATGGTTGTTATACTACTTCTTCAAGATAGATCATTATTATGTATCTTCTTTTTTAGACTATTGTTCTCCACACACAAAAATATGATCTTGGTAGAGAAGTGACCTAGAATCTATTAGAAATCTCTATTAGATTATCTTTCATAATTAAGTAAGGCAACATATAACCTTTTGCCAAATATATTTATATTTCAGTGAATGAGATGCAACAAAACAAGGGATGATGTTTGGGTGCCTTTTATTCCTTCCTCTTTCCAGATCTTGTTATATTTAAATGCAATTTTCACAGCAAACTCTTTGAGGTAGGTTCTACTATCTCTATTAGTGTTAATACATGAATAAAGTGACGGTCTGAGAGGTAATCTGTTCACACAATTTAACTGGATTTTTTTTTCATTCTTGATGGTCATGGGTGGTCAGCATTCATCCTGAATGATCAAATATATATATATGAAAAAATTATACTAATCTTATTTAACCTTGACAAAACCCAGCAAAATCCATCACTGGTGTCTAAGAGTTGTAGAAACTTGAGGAAAGAGAAGCTCAAAGAAGGGAAAAGATGACATGACCCTTCCATGTTTCTCCCAGGTGTGGTTCTTCAAGTCCCAAATAATCATAAATCACAGCAGAGTTCTTCCTTGTTTCCAGTCATTGATGGTCTCTAGGACTCACGAGCTCTGGTAGTTGTGGCACATGGGCTCAATAGTTGTGGCTCTGAGCTCTAGAGCAGAGGCTCAATAACTGTGACTCACGGGCTCAGTTGTTGCACAGCATGTGGGATCGTCCTAGATCGGGGATTGAATTTGTATTTCCTGCATTGACAGGTGAACTGTTTACCACTGAGCTACCAGAGAAGCCCCCTTTTTCTTTATATAAGTATACAGTTCTATTAGCAGTATTTGATAAAAGGCTTCTCTTTTCTCATTGAATTATTACTATTTAACGCCTTTGTTGAAAAACAATTGACATGTATGTATGTGTCTATTTCTGGACCCTATTCTGTTTCACAGATCTGTTTATCCCTTTGCTGATACAATGCTGTCTTAGTCATTGTACCCTTAGAGCTAGTCTAAAATTGGACATGGTTGTTATACTACTTCTTCAAGATAGATCATTATTATGTATCTTCTTTTTTAGACTATTGTTCTCCACACACAAAAAATATGATCTTGGTAGAGAAGTGACCTAGAATCTATTAGAAATCTCTATTAGATTATCTTTCATAATTAAGTAAGGCAACATATAACCTTTTGCCAAATATATTTATATTTCAGTGAATGAGATGCAACAAAACAAGGGATGATGTTTGGGTGCCTTTTATTCCTTCCTCTTTCCAGATCTTGTTATATTTAAATGCAATTTTCACAGCAAACTCTTTGAGGTAGGTTCTACTATCTCTATTAGTGTTAATACATGAATAAAGTGACGGTCTGAGAGGTAATCTGTTCACACAATTTAACTGGATTTTTTTTTCATTCTTGATGGTCATGGGTGGTCAGCATTCATCCTGAATGATCAAATATATATATATGAAAAAATTATACTAATCTTATTTAACCTTGACAAAACCCAGCAAAATCCATCACTGGTGTCTAAGAGTTGTAGAAACTTGAGGAAAGAGAAGCTCAAAGAAGGGAAAAGATGACATGACCCTTCCATGTTTCTCCCAGGTGTGGTTCTTCAAGTCCCAAATAATCATAAATCACAGCAGAGTTCTTCCTTGTTTCCAGTCATTGATGCTCTCTGTTGTGACTACATGGTAGCTCATGTTGAAAGAGGTTATGGATTAGAGATGACTATTGTTTTGATGAATGAGTGAATTCACAAACAGAGCTGGCAGTCAGTCGGGAAAAATATACCTTCAGAAAGACGCAGAGTGCATCTTCATACCACTGAGCTCTTTGACTAGTGTTTTTAGTTGACTAACAAGAAGCATGCTTGAGAAAGTCAAGCCCTTGTAGGTTTTCTGCCTTGGGCAGGGGAATTCAAATGTTTTTAGCACAAATAATATTCTACACCAAGAATCAGGAAGCTTTGGGGAAAGACCTCTGATTTTCCTTGGTTTCTCTTCAAGGGGGATGGACATGATCATATGAGTAACGGAATTTCAGATTGCCTATTAGAAGAATTTTTTTTTGAATACTCAAGGGATGATATAATTCTATAATTTATGCCTTTTAGTGTGTGAAAGTGCTCCACAAGCAAAATAGTAGCATAATATGCATTTTTAATAAGAAGTAGGACAGAACAATAAAGGCTATGCTTGTAATTTTACTTTTGTTAGAGAATAATGGTATGAAAAGAAGGCACAATATTTAGACGTTCAAAATTTTAGTTCTAGAATCAGAAAAACACTATTTTCTCACCAGTGTGTAATACAAAATCAGAAACAGCCATGCCTATGCTGTTTTCCAAAAGAATAAATAACAAAATTTAAATCATTTTTGTATTAGGTTTTTCTAGTAATTTTAAGAAGAGAAGAGTTGTCAGATAGAATTACATATGAATGCAAATGCTAATATTTTTTATTTATTTATTTTTCTGTTTAGAACTCTTTTTTAAAAAACCTTTATTTTGCTTTTAACTTTTACAGAGTTCTGTCATTTACAGATATGCATGTTCCCAGATTAGTCATATGTATATCCCCCCCTTCCCACCTGCTAATATTTTTTAAAAAGTCTCAGAAACAAATGCACAGGAAGCTTCTATCCTTGATTATTCCTTAAATGCTAAATATTTTCCTATTTCCAAGATGGCTTCAGTCCACCCTAAGCCATATCAAAAATTTGCTCTAATTACCGTGGGGTCAACAATTACCTCTGTGATGACCATGGTTGTAGTCAATTTTATATGTAAAACCCTGAGAAATGAAAGCTAGCAACCCTGGTTCTGCTGCTGACAGGGTCAGGAATAGAGCTGTTCAATTGTATCCAGGTAGGAGTATTTATATAGAGTGTGTTAGACAATGATCTTCAAGGCAAGAATGGCTTTGATGTCAAGCAGACGCTATATTAAGGCCCTCTTTTCAATCATATGAACTTTTTACAGTTAATGATCTGTGTATAAAATGATCCTGGTAATAGGCCATTATTCTCATAGATGGTTATTAGAATTTAAAATAATGCCTTAAATGCATATAACCTAAAAAAGACTGTTGTTATTATTTTTAATATTTCCATTGTTTTCTCTGAGGCTGTGTCTCCACTTAAAAACCAGTCTGTCGCAGTCATTTTTTAAAAGTGTGCATTTTGTCAACCCAATACTTTAAGGTATTTGTAACAGAGACATATGTGTTCACTCTTAGTCTTATTCTCTTGTGTACATTATTGCTTACACACACAGAATAAGTATCTTTAGGGCCATGAGTCTCTGCTCCTGATACAGAACCACTGAAAAATGTTGGGGAGTCAGGTAGGCCTCTTAGGCAAGTGTTCATTACCTCCTCCTTACCTGAGCTTCTAAACAGACCTTAGTTCCTACCTGCTGTTTGGCCCAGAGGGTGTGACGTGGAGGCACTAAAGCTGACTCTCAAAAACGTTGCTGGTACCTTAAATGTATGAGTATCAGGGCCTCTGCTAAGCTGGAAAGAGTTAAGCTTTGGGGTCAGAGTGGCCAATCAGATACTTAGTGAACATCAAGACTCTCATACTTTGAAGTAAGTCAGAAAGAGGAAAAACACCATATATTAATGCATATATGTGAAATATGAAAAAATTGTTACAGATTAACTTATCTGCAAAGCAGAAATAGACATAGATGTAGAGAACAAATGTATGGATCCCAAGGGGTGAGGGGGAGATGAATTAGAAGATTACATAGGATGTACATTATTGATACTATGTATAAAATAGATAACTAATGAGAACTGACTTTATAGTACAGGGAAACTACTCAGTGCTCTGTGACTGAAATGAGAAGGAAATTCTAAAGAGAGGGATTTGTTGTTGTTGTTGTTCAGTCACTAAGTTGTGTCTGACTCTTTGCAGTACCATCCCCTGCAGCACCCCAGGCCTCCCCGTCTCTCACCATCTCTCGGAGTTTGTACATGTCCATTGAGTCAGTAATGCTATCCAACCATATCATCCTCTGCTGCCCTCTTCTCCTTTTACCTTCAGTCTTTCCCAGAATCAGGGTCTGGGGATATGTAAAAGAGGGGAGAGATAGATAGATAGATAGATAGATAGATAGATAGATAGATAGATAGATAGATAGATAGATAGATAGAAGTTGTGTGTGTTCGTATTGCTTATTCAAACAACATTGTAAAGCAACTTCAATAATTTTTTTTTAATAAAAATTTTAAAAAGGCCAAATGGAAGTAACAGGCAAGCTTTTGATCACCTAATTATAATAATACAAGAGGTCCAAACTAGAGAAAGCACAGACTACACCCTGTTCTGTTTCCTCCCATGGAGCAGCACGTCGAAGAGATCAGCACAGTCATTGGACTTCTCTCACTGCCCAGGCAGCCTGAACAGAAAGTCCCTGTGGTTTCATGGACCCTGGGCCACAGGTAGTGGGGCGAGAAGCCTAAGAGTGAGAAGGGATTGAGCGTGGAGTCCAAGTGGAGAAAAGTTTTTTCCTGGTCCCCACTCCTTGCCCTAGAAGGGAGTCTGGGCAGAGGTGAACGTGAAAGTGACTCAGACATGCCCAACTCTTTGAGACCCTGTGGCCTGTAGCCTGCCAGGCTCCTCTGACCATAGAATTCTCCAGGCAGGAACCCTGGAGTGGGTTCCCGTGACCTTCTCCAGGGGATCTTCCCCACCCAGAGATTGAACCCAGGTCTCCTGCACTGCTGGGCAGAGGAGCCTAACGTAAAGGTCTCTGTTTGAAGGCTCCAGGTAAAGGTGCTCTGAAAGAGGTGCACGGGCTAGGATGCAGACAGGCCAGGTATATGTGAAATATGAAAAATTGTTCAGATTAACTTATCTGCAAAGCAGAAATAGACATAGATGTAGAGAACAAATGTATGGATCCCAAGGGGTGAGGGGGAGATGAATTAGAAGATTACATAGGATGTACATTATTGATACTATGTATAAAATAGATAACTAATGAGAACTGACTTTATAGTACAGAAACTACTCAGTGCTCTGTGACTGAAATGAGAAGGAAATTCTAAAGAGAGGGATTTGTTGTTGTTGTTGTTCAGTCACTAAGTTGTGTCTGACTCTTTGCAGTACCATCCCCTGCAGCACCCCAGGCCTCCCCGTCTCTCACCATCTCTCGGAGTTTGTACATGTCCATTGAGTCAGTAATGCTATCCAACCATATCATCCTCTGCTGCCCTCTTCTCCTTTTACCTTCAGTCTTTCCCAGAATCAGGGTCTGGGGATATGTAAAGAGGGAGAGATAGATAGATAGATAGATAGATAGATAGATAGATAGATAGATAGATAGATAGATAGAAGTTGTGTGTGTTCGTATTGCTTATTCAAACAACATTGTAAAGCAACTTCAATAATTTTTTTTTAATAAAAATTTTAAAAAGGCCAAATGGAAGTAACAGGCAAGCTTTTGATCACCTAATTATAATAATACAAGAGGTCCAAACTAGAGAAAGCACAGACTACACCCTGTTCTGTTTCCTCCCATGGAGCAGCACGTCGAAGAGATCAGCACAGTCATTGGACTTCTCTCACTGCCCAGGCAGCCTGAACAGAAAGTCCCTGTGGTTTCATGGACCCTGGGCCACAGGTAGTGGGGCGAGAAGCCTAAGAGTGAGAAGGGATTGAGCGTGGAGTCCAAGTGGAGAAAAGTTTTTCCTGGTCCCCACTCCTTGCCCTAGAAGGGGGTCTGGGCAGAGGTGAACGTGAAAGTGACTCAGACATGCCCAACTCTTTGAGACCCTGTGGCCTGTAGCCTGCCAGGCTCCTCTGACCATAGAAGTCTCCAGGCAGGAACCCTGGAGTGGGTTCCCGTGACCTTCTCCAGGGATCTTCCCCACCCAGAGATTGAACCCAGGTCTCCTGCACTGCTGGGCAGAGGAGCCTAACGTAAAGGTCTCTGTTTGAAGGCTCCAGGTAAAGGTGCTCTGAAAGAGGTGCACGGGCTAGGATGCAGACAGGCCAGGAACATGTTCTTTGCCAGCTGGGCAGGGCTGAGGCCTTGACTGCCACTGTCTTTCAAGGCTGCAGTGCCTCAGTGTATATCAGATCAGGTGTGGGGAGGGAAGTTGTGGGTGTGTGTGTGGATTGTGTGAAGTGTGGTATGGTGTATATGCCAGGTGTAGTCTTTGTCGCCTCCCATGGTCAGGTCTGTAGAAAACATGACACATGGAGTTATAACCAGAAAGCAGACTCCTCTATATAGAGGTTTCCTGTAGATATCCAGGCCTGGCAAGGAAAGGAACTTCTTGAAACTAGCCAGGTTTTTTATTTTCTTCTTCTTGGTGTCAGATTCTTAAAACAGAAAAGGGACGGTGGGTTTGTGTTGAAATGAAAGGGAAGGAGAGAAGCTAGAAACACTGGGGCCAGTCCAGAGCAAGTAATAAAGAGGAGACTGTGATAGCTGCACATTTCAAAGCAAGAAAAATGTGTTGCATGTTTAAGTTAGAGAGTAAAAGAGCATGAACCAGCTAACTGCAAGCTTTCACAGAGATCTTCAGGCTTAATAATAGGTGTCTCCCACAGAGAAGGCAGAAAGTTCTAGGTTTTTTGTTGTTCTAAAGTGTATTGAGGGCTAAATGAATTAACATGTAGAAAGCACCAAGTACATTATCTGAAGCATAGTAGGCAGCCTGAACAGAAAGTCCCTGTGGTTTCATGGACCCTGGGCCACAGGTAGTGGGGCGAGAAGCCTAAGAGTGAGAAGGGATTGAGCGTGGAGTCCAAGTGGAGAAAAGTTTTTTCCTGGTCCCCACTCCTTGCCCTAGAAGGGAGTCTGGGCAGAGGTGAACGTGAAAGTGACTCAGACATGCCCAACTCTTTGAGACCCTGTGGCCTGTAGCCTGCCAGGCTCCTCTGACCATAGAATTCTCCAGGCAGGAACCCTGGAGTGGGTTCCCGTGACCTTCTCCAGGGGATCTTCCCCACCCAGAGATTGAACCCAGGTCTCCTGCACTGCTGGGCAGAGGAGCCTAACGTAAAGGTCTCTGTTTGAAGGCTCCAGGTAAAGGTGCTCTGAAAGAGGTGCACGGGCTAGGATGCAGACAGGCCAGGAACATGTTCTTTGCCAGCTGGGCAGGGCTGAGGCCTTGACTGCCACTGTCTTTCAAGGCTGCAGTGCCTCAGTGTATATCAGATCAGGTGTGGGGAGGGAAGTTGTGGGTGTGTGTGTGGGTGTGTGAAGTGTGGTATGGTGTATATGCCAGGTGTAGTCTTTGTCGCCTCCCATGGTCAGGTCTGTAGAAAACATGACACATGGAGTTATAACCAGAAAGCAGACTCCTCTATATAGAGGTTTCCTGTAGATATCCAGGCCTGGCAAGGAAAGGAACTTCTTGAAACTAGCCAGGTTTTTTATTTTCTTCTTCTTGGTGTCAGATTCTTAAAACAGAAAAGGGACGGTGGGTTTGTGTTGAAATGAAAGGGAAGGAGAGAAGCTAGAAACACTGGGGCCAGTCCAGAGCAAGTAATAAAGAGGAGACTGTGATAGCTGCACATTTCAAAGCAAGAAAAATGTGTTGCATGTTTAAGTTAGAGAGTAAAAGAGCATGAACCAGCTAACTGCAAGCTTTCACAGAGATCTTCAGGCTTAATAATAGGTGTCTCCCACAGAGAAGGCAGAAAGTTCTAGGTTTTTTGTTGTTCTAAAGTGTATTGAGGGCTAAATGAATTAACATGTAGAAAGCACCAAGTACATTATCTGAAGCATAGTATTTTCTCAATCAATGTCTGTTCCATTTTCTCAGGAAAGTGGGAGTGAATGGATGTAAAAATTACTTAATCAACAAAGGTGTCTTAGTTACCTAGTGTGCCAGCTTTATTTGTGATAAAATTAACAAAATGAACAAACAGGTACTATGAGATGAACTCAAAAAAGTAATGTGATACCCTGTCACTGGCAATCCATTTGGGGATCAAGAGTTTAAATGACTCTACAAAATTTGCTGAAAGTGAAGTCACTCAGTCGTGTGGATGAGTCTTGAAATTCTCTAGGCAAGAATGCTGGAGTGGGTAGCCTTTCCCTTCTCCAGAGGATCTTCCCAACACAGGGATCGAATCCAGGTCTCCCACATTGCAGGTGGATTCTTTACTGTCTGAGCCACAAAGGGAAGCCCAAGAATACTGGAGTGGGTAGCATATCCCTTCTCTAGGGGATCTTCCCAACTCAGGAATCAAACCAGGGTCTTCTATATTGCTGGTGGATTCTTTACCTTCTGAGCCACCAAGGAAGCCCCAACATAGACCATTGGTCAGTTTTATTTTTCTTTGCCGTTTTTTTTTAATCAGTGGTCCGTTTTTTGAAAAGTAGGCTGATATCACATTCTCCACTCTCTCAGTAAAATGCATACTATTTTTAGTCACTGAATAAAACACTCTCGTCCCCTGAGATGTCCAGACCTATCGATTGGCACAGAAGACAATGACGAGATGTGTGGTATGTCTGACATTCCGACGTCTGGCCAGGAACTTTTAAGGTTCAAGCCCTCACTTTGGATCCTTGGTTTTGAGATATGACAATGCTGTAAGCGGTAAGGGCAAGAATCCTGAAGGTTTAAAAGCCATCTGACTGTGATTTAAGAGGGAACACTTTCAGCATGCTGAACTGATGTGAGTATTTCTGGATTCAAAAGAGAGGCCAAATGATGAGCAAAGCAGTCCTGCTTCAATCAATGGCCCCCAAGATTGTCACTAAAGGAAGTAACATTTGAGCTGTCAGGGACTTGGCTCCTCATTAAGACTGTGAAGACAACTTCTGGCTGTATTGTAGATTTTCTGGCAAACACACAAAAAAACTTAAAGAAGAACTATCATGCAATACTTAGGGAAACACTTCAATAGTGACCACAAGGAAAAAATCAATTGAAAACCTGAGAGTTCAAGCAGGCCTGGATGCATGCCTCTTATCTTTAGCAATCACAGGTTAAGGGTCTCATTATGTCAGTCATGAAAAATGTGATACCCTGTCACTGGCAATCCATTTGGGGATCAAGAGTTTAAATGACTCTACAAAATTTGCTGAAAGTGAAGTCACTCAGTCGTGTGGATGAGTCTTGAAATTCTCTAGGCAAGAATGCTGGAGTGGGTAGCCTTTCCCTTCTCCAGAGGATCTTCCCAACACAGGGATCGAATCCAGGTCTCCCACATTGCAGGTGGATTCTTTACTGTCTGAGCCACAAAGGGAAGCCCAAGAATACTGGAGTGGGTAGCATATCCCTTCTCTAGGGGATCTTCCCAACTCAGGAATCAAACCAGGGTCTTCTATATTGCTGGTGGATTCTTTACCTTCTGAGCCACCAAGGAAGCCCCAACATAGACCATTGGTCAGTTTTATTTTTCTTTGCCGTTTTTTTTTAATCAGTGGTCCGTTTTTTGAAAAGTAGGCTGATATCACATTCTCCACTCTCTCAGTAAAATGCATACTATTTTTAGTCACTGAATAAAACACTCTCGTCCCCTGAGATGTCCAGACCTATCGATTGGCACAGAAGACAATGACGAGATGTGTGGTATGTCTGACATTCCGACGTCTGGCCAGGAACTTTTAAGGTTCAAGCCCTCACTTTGGATCCTTGGTTTTGAGATATGACAATGCTGTAAGCGGTAAGGGCAAGAATCCTGAAGGTTTAAAAGCCATCTGACTGTGATTTAAGAGGGAACACTTTCAGCATGCTGAACTGATGTGAGTATTTCTGGATTCAAAAGAGAGGCCAAATGATGAGCAAAGCAGTCCTGCTTCAATCAATGGCCCCCAAGATTGTCACTAAAGGAAGTAACATTTGAGCTGTCAGGGACTTGGCTCCTCATTAAGACTGTGAAGACAACTTCTGGCTGTATTGTAGATTTTCTGGCAAACACACAAAAAAACTTAAAGAAGAACTATCATGCAATACTTAGGGAAAACACTTCAATAGTGACCACAAGGAAAAAAATCAATTGAAAACCTGAGAGTTCAAGCAGGCCTGGATGCATGCCTCTTATCTTTAGCAATCACAGGTTAAGGGTCTCATTATGTCAGTCATGAAAAATCTTTCATATGCCTACCAAAAAAGCAGGTATAATTCTCTGAGTGACCAGAGGATAGCAAATGGCAGAGACCAGTTGTGCCCTTGTTTCGCAATTATTCACAGAACCTTCCATATCAATGTAATCAAAAGATGGAAAATTGGCAAATTCATTGAATGCTACTTCAGGCTACTTTCAGCCAAGAGTTTGAGTAACATACTGGCAGGTCCTGTGGTATATGGCTATGTAGGAAAATCAGAGACTTCTGTGAGTTTGGACACTGTGGGAAAGCAAGATTCAGGTTCTATTTTTAAATGAGACATTTGTGGCACATTAGCCATATAACATTTGTATATACAACCCAATCATTCGGCTGAAGTGAAGGGGTGAGAATAATTATTCTAACTCTACAGATTCAGCTGGTTTTTCTGAAGGAATCTAATTTAAATTTTTTTTCTCTTTCTTTTCATTATATTATAGTAGTTTCAACACCCAAGGAAGCTTTTTAGGAAAAACAGAGCAAGATAGGAGCTGTTCTCAGGAGGGAAATTTGTCAAGTGTGATGCCCTGACCTTCTCAACAAAGCCTCACAGGGCACAAGAGAGTCACTCAGTAATCATGAGAAATAGGGGTTGGCCTCTGCATGTGAGGCACAGTTTTGTTTCAGTGAACAGGCTGTGTTGCCGCTGCAGGTGGAGGCAGATGTCACAGCTTTTTCCAATCCACTTTGTCCTGCCACAGTGAGCATTATTCTTCCTAACCATTGGAAACTGAAAGTGCTTCATGGGAAGTTAGTTACTTTATTACTTCACTTACATTCTGTGCACTTGAAAAATATTTGCCTTTAAAAAAAAATGAACCACCTGCTGAAAAGTTGATGTTTCAGTTTTAGTGTCTGGTAGTGCATGGATTTAGACCTAAAACCAGTGATGAGGTTTTAAGACTGTGAAGACAACTTCTGGCTGTATTGTAGATTTTCTGGCAAACACACAAAAAACTTAAAGAAGAACTATCATGCAATACTTAGGAAAACACTTCATTAGTGACCACAAGGAAAAAAATCAATTGAAAACCTGAGAGTTCAAGCAGGCCTGGATGCATGCCTCTTATCTTTAGCAATCACAGGTTAAGGGTCTCATTATGTCAGTCATGAAAAATCTTTCATATGCCTACCAAAAAAGCAGGTATAATTCTCTGAGTGACCAGAGGATAGCAAATGGCAGAGACCAGTTGTGCCCTTGTTTCGCAATTATTCACAGAACCTTCCATATCAATGTAATCAAAAGATGGAAAATTGGCAAATTCATTGAATGCTACTTCAGGCTACTTTCAGCCAAGAGTTTGAGTAACATACTGGCAGGTCCTGTGGTATATGGCTATGTAGGAAAATCAGAGACTTCTGTGAGTTTGGACACTGTGGGAAAGCAAGATTCAGGTTCTATTTTTAAATGAGACATTTGTGGCACATTAGCCATATAACATTTGTATATACAACCCAATCATTCGGCTGAAGTGAAGGGGTGAGAATAATTATTCTAACTCTACAGATTCAGCTGGTTTTTCTGAAGGAATCTAATTTAAATTTTTTTTCTCTTTCTTTTCATTATATTATAGTAGTTTCAACACCCAAGGAAGTTTTTTAGGAAAAACAGAGCAAGATAGGAGCTGTTCTCAGGAGGGAAATTTGTCAAGTGTGATGCCCTGACCTTCTCAACAAAGCCTCACAGGGCACAAGAGAGTCACTCAGTAATCATGAGAAATAGGGGTTGGCCTCTGCATGTGAGGCACAGTTTTGTTTCAGTGAACAGGCTGTGTTGCCGCTGCAGGTGGAGGCAGATGTCACAGCTTTTTCCAATCCACTTTGTCCTGCCACAGTGAGCATTATTCTTCCTAACCATTGGAAACTGAAAGTGCTTCATGGGAAGTTAGTTACTTTATTACTTCACTTACATTCTGTGCACTTGAAAAATATTTGCCTTTAAAAAAAAATGAACCACCTGCTGAAAAGTTGATGTTTCAGTTTTAGTGTCTGGTAGTGCATGGATTTAGACCTAAAACCAGTGATGAGGATGTGTTATGAACAGTTAGCTCCATGAGGCCCTTGGAATGATATTACAGGATTTGTACCAAGTATTCTAGCATAGGTATGGTTTTGTTACGTATTATTTAACAAGTTGCCCCAAAACTTAGTGGCTTAAAATAATAACTGTTATCATCTCTTATGATTCTGTGGGTTTACTGGATTCAGTTGTGAGGTTACTCTGCTCCATGTGATATATTGGAGTTTGCATCTGGAGTATGCTTGTCTTGTTTGCTGTTGTTGCTGGCTTTGCTGGGAATTCAGCTGGGACAGTTGACCACATAACTCCATTCTCTTAACATTTGAGCTGCCTGTGAAGTTTGATCTTCTCACTACATGGCAGCTGGATTTCAAGAAGTACAGCAAGTGGAATGCAATTACATAAGAGTGTGGTTCATATGGTTCATTGGGTCCATTTTTAGAGACTAGAAAGCGTAAACTGGATCTGACTTACGTGCATATACTCAGCTCATATGTGTCCCAGAATCTCAGTATGTGATGCTGTCCACAGGTAACAAAATTCAGATTACTTACACTGTATCAAGTAAATCATCCTGCCTTTGGGGGCCAAAAGCAAGGTACCTTATTATTTTAAATGATTCACTGAACATTTTAACATCCTCATTCTAAAAATATGGATAAATCTCAGTGATGATTTACTTATTTATAATATTTAATAGTTTTTTTTTTTTTTTTTCACTTAGGCTTGAACCTCATTATCCTGAGAAAATTTAACTAGAATTGTGTTTTAGGCTGTCAGAACTATCTTTGAGTATAGTCTATGCTACAGAAAAAACTATTAGAATTCATCTACGTCTCCTCTAGTATTTTGCAGAAAAATATCCTGAGACCTTTGAGGTTATAACTTGTTCATATCCCACCCGCACTTCAGCCAGTGCAGCGGCTCTGCCATTCCCTTTATGTCATGTGGCTAAGTATAATTTCATTTATTTATTTTTTTTTATTTTTTATTTATTTTGGGGTGGGATGGGGTCGGATGGGGTGGAGAGGGAGGCGAGCAGGCAGGCCACACCTACTGGTCTTTCGTTTGTCCATTTTTCATCCATCTTTGTTCTTTGGCCCATGTGGGCCTCCCATCGCGGTGGCCTCTGTTATCGCAGAGCACCAGCTCTGGGCGCATGCGCTCCAGAGCTCTGGCTCGGTCATTGGACACATCGGTCCAGCCGCTCCGCAGCACGTGGGATCTTCCCAAGCCAGGGATAGAACTGGCGCCCCTTGCACTGCAAGGCGGTGTCCTTACCCACTGGACCACCGGGGAAGCCCTAAGTATAATTTTATTTGGAATCCTAGTCTAATAAAATGAAGTTTGAGAAAGAGGCATCCTAGCTAATGGTTATGAGCACAGGCTCTGGAGCCAGACTACTTTGGGCTATGATATAAACTCTCTGTGCCTCAGTTTCTCATTTATTATGTAAGGGAAAATAACAGTACTTGTCTTACAAAGTTTTTTATAGGGATTGTATAAGTTTTTATGGATGAAATGCTTGGAGTTGTATGCAACGTGTGGATAACCATGTGTAAAAGGGAAATACAGAGAAATACCATTGAAAGCATGAAGGCAGTCTCTTTAAGTAAGATTAATCTTAGCAATTAGCACTAAGAGTGAAAGATTTCACAGTAAGCTTTGCGTATCAGTAAGAATGCCTTAGACTGTAATTGGGAACCCTCCTCAATAGCCTCAAACAGTAAGCAGGGTCCTCTCTGCTGTTCTTGTGTAAGCCCCAAAGTCATAGTTATGTCATGACTTCCAGTGGCCCAGCTTCCATAAGTCACTCAATATCCAATCCTTTCCAATTCCCTGGCTAATTCAAGTCTGCAAGCCTCTCACGTCCCATTGTGAAGGAATTGTATAAGATTTAGCATCTGAGTGTAGACCCTGCCAGGCTTTCTCAGGTCCTTACCAACCACCGTTTCTGTTACAGAAACATAGCCTCATGAGTTCTCCTTGAGGCTTGCTGTCACCATGACCTTCATCAAGGGATGAAACCATAAATCCCCTCATCTCTGAGATTTCCCGTGAGCCTCTCTGGTTTCAGTTATTTTCTACCAATGCCCTCAGACCCAGCTTAGGATATGGGCTTCAGAACCCTTCTCTGGGAGTCATCCAAGCCTACCCTGTCTCCTGCCCAGTGTAGGCAAATTGTTATTGTCTGGCAAAGGTGCCCTGACTACACATTTGACTTTTTTGTAATTTAATTTTTACAACCACAGCCATGAACCAGTTTCCTTTAGGATGTTGTCTTTTGTATATCAAAATACTTGCTTTCTGTATATGAGCATGAGGAGTGGGAATATGGTTATTTGGATGTGGTTAAGGGTCAGGGAATAAGGAAATACAATGATGAATATCTCTTTATTCTCACGGAACATCATGGAACAGCCAGTGTTTTCTAATTTTATCTGGACTAGCTAATGGCATCAATTTTAGTAGATGAGAAAATAGGTAAACTAAAAATAAGAGTTAAATTGATCAGGACCACAAAATAGAAAGTACCTGAAAGCCAATTAGGAATAACTCAAGAGTTGTACAGGCAATTAATACAAGAATTCAGAATTTGCTTCAGAGCTGAGTTGGTCAAGGAAAGCTATATGGAAAAAGTGTTGGTTTTTTGCTTCGTATTGTTTTTTTTTTAATTTTTTAAATCTGAGCCAAGAATGATGAAGAAGAGTTGAGAAGAGAGATAGCACTAAGAGTGAAAGATTTCACAGTTTTGCGTATCAGTAAGAATGCCTTAGACTGTAATTGGGAACCCTCCTCAATAGCCTCAAACAGTAAGCAGGGTCCTCTCTGCTGTTCTTGTGTAAGCCCCAAAGTCATAGTTATGTCATGACTTCCAGTGGCCCAGCTTCCATAAGTCACTCAATATCCAATCCTTTCCAATTCCCTGGCTAATTCAAGTCTGCAAGCCTCTCACGTCCCATTGTGAAGGAATTGTATAAGATTTAGCATCTGAGTGTAGACCCTGCCAGGCTTTCTCAGGTCCTTACCAACCACCGTTTCTGTTACAGAAACATAGCCTCATGAGTTCTCCTTGAGGCTTGCTGTCACCATGACCTTCATCAAGGGATGAAACCATAAATCCCCTCATCTCTGAGATTTCCCGTGAGCCTCTCTGGTTTCAGTTATTTTCTACCAATGCCCTCAGACCCAGCTTAGGATATGGGCTTCAGAACCCTTCTCTGGGAGTCATCCAAGCCTACCCTGTCTCCTGCCCAGTGTAGGCAAATTGTTATTGTCTGGCAAAGGTGCCCTGACTACACATTTGACTTTTTTGTAATTTAATTTTTACAACCACAGCCATGAACCAGTTTCCTTTAGGATGTTGTCTTTTGTATATCAAAATACTTGCTTTCTGTATATGAGCATGAGGAGTGGGAATATGGTTATTTGGATGTGGTTAAGGGTCAGGGAATAAGGAAATACAATGATGAATATCTCTTTATTCTCACGGAACATCATGGAACAGCCAGTGTTTTCTAATTTTATCTGGACTAGCTAATGGCATCAATTTTAGTAGATGAGAAAATAGGTAAACTAAAAATAAGAGTTAAATTGATCAGGACCACAAAATAGAAAGTACCTGAAAGCCAATTAGGAATAACTCAAGAGTTGTACAGGCAATTAATACAAGAATTCAGAATTTGCTTCAGAGCTGAGTTGGTCAAGGAAAGCTATATGGAAAAAGTGTTGGTTTTTTGCTTCGTATTGTTTTTTTTTTAATTTTTTAAATCTGAGCCAAGAATGATGAAGAAGAGTTGGAGAAGAGAGAATAGATGATCTCTCATGGTATAGTTTTAGTGGAGGAATAGCAGCAGTAATTGCATAGGGCCAGGATGTTTTGATGATGAATTAAACACCTCCCTGGAGTTGCAGATTCACGGAGGTCAAAGTATGTGCTCAGTCATATCTGACTCTTTAGTTAGGATTCTAAAGATAGGTAAAAAAGAGGATGAGAGCTAAGATAGCCTGTAGAAGGTGAGTGACTTTCATAAGGTGATTGATATTCAGGAATTTGTGTTCTAATTAAAGAAATGCCCAGGATAGGGGCACAGAGATGACACTCTGGGAGGGCTCAGAGGATAGAGGGTGCTCTAAATTTCGATTTCATTGAAGACTGCCTGATAGAGCTTTATGGGCCATGAAGCTGTGAAATTAGATTGGACCTAGATCTGGAAAACATTGCCTTTCTTGAAAGCTGGACAATGGCACAACTTATTTTTGGAATCAGACCTGAAAGTAGCTATTTCCCCTGCCCACATCCCATTGAGCTAATGACTTTCAATAGTGAAATGACCTTCAATCTAATTACAAAGGAAGTTGGGAAGTATGATCTTTCTGGATGACCAGGAAGTGTGATAAGTAATCTAGTTTACACTTGCCATGGACTTATTGTATCTCAAGTAATGTTCCATGAGAACAAGGAGATATTCCAAAGAAAAGTATTTTTGGTACAAATGTATCTACTTTCAACACAAAGTATGTGTCTGGAAATATAAAGGTTATTTTTCCAAGCAAACATTAAATTTATCTACTAAACACCTTGGTCTCACAAATGTGAGGGAGTATAGGAGACTGTCTTGCATGATAGAGACTTACATAAATAAAAGGAAAAACTAGTAACACGGACACTAGCATTTTGTGTTTCAGTATCAAGTCATATAAACGACATGGAGATTAAGTTGATTTCATGAAGCCATTAAGTTTAATCATTTTATGCACTGTTATTTTTTAATCATAGTTTTTGAAGTTCTTTGCCTGTTTATTTAATGGAACCTCGCTCTTAAGGTTACTCTTACTTGGGATTTGGTCATACTTGGTTTAATTCTGTTTCACAGAGCTTCCTTTAACTTGTTTTTCTTTTTTTCTTTCTTTATTTTTTTTTTTAGTTTTTTGGTTTTGTTAGTTGCTCAGTTGGGTCTGACACTTTTGCCACCCCATGGACTAGAGCCTGCCAGGCTCCTCTGTCCATGAGACTCTCCAGGCAAGAATACTTGAGTGGATTGCCATTTCCTTTTCCAGGGGATCTTCCTGATCCAGGGATCAACCCTGTATCTCCTGCCTTGCAGGCTGATTCTTTACCACTGACCCACCATGGTAAAGTCTCCATTTCATTGAACAGAAGCGAAATGCCTAGGATAGGGGCACAGAGATGACACTCTGGGAGGGCTCAGAGGATAGAGGGTGCTCTAAATTTCGATTTCATTGAAGACTGCCTGATAGAGCTTTATGGGCCATGAAGCTGTGAAATTAGATTGGACCTAGATCTGGAAAACATTGCCTTTCTTGAAAGCTGGACAATGGCACAACTTATTTTTGGAATCAGACCTGAAAGTAGCTATTTCCCTGCCCACATCCCATTGAGCTAATGACTTTCAATAGTGAAATGACCTTCAATCTAATTACAAAGGAAGTTGGGAAGTATGATCTTTCTGGATGACCAGGAAGTGTGATAAGTAATCTAGTTTACACTTGCCATGGACTTATTGTATCTCAAGTAATGTTCCATGAGAACAAGGAGATATTCCAAAGAAAAGTATTTTTGGTACAAATGTATCTACTTTCAACACAAAGTATGTGTCTGGAAATATAAAGGTTATTTTTCCAAGCAAACATTAAATTTATCTACTAAACACCTTGGTCTCACAAATGTGAGGGAGTATAGGAGACTGTCTTGCATGATAGAGACTTACATAAATAAAAGGAAAAACTAGTAACACGGACACTAGCATTTTGTGTTTCAGTATCAAGTCATATAAACGACATGGAGATTAAGTTGATTTCATGAAGCCATTAAGTTTAATCATTTTATGCACTGTTATTTTTTAATCATAGTTTTTGAAGTTCTTTGCCTGTTTATTTAATGGAACCTCGCTCTTAAGGTTACTCTTACTTGGGATTTGGTCATACTTGGTTTAATTCTGTTTCACAGAGCTTCCTTTAACTTGTTTTTCTTTTTTTCTTTCTTTATTTTTTTTTTTAGTTTTTTGGTTTTGTTAGTTGCTCAGTTGGGTCTGACACTTTTGCCACCCCATGGACTAGAGCCTGCCAGGCTCCTCTGTCCATGAGACTCTCCAGGCAAGAATACTTGAGTGGATTGCCATTTCCTTTTCCAGGGGATCTTCCTGATCCAGGGATCAACCCTGTATCTCCTGCCTTGCAGGCTGATTCTTTACCACTGACCCACCATGGATAAACATGAAAATTCTCCTTTTATTTTTAATACAATCACAGAATTATTTTCCTACCTTTTACCTCTAAACCTGAGTACCTTAATACCCATGTGAACATCCAGCTGTATACTCTAGTGTAATAATTCCTGAACTTTATCAAATCCAGTGGCCTTTCAGTTACCCACTTCATCCCTTTAAGTGTTCTTTTGCTGTTATCCTGTGTACCTTGACTCAGCAGAGTGCCAGGAACACAGTAGATGCTCAAGAAACATTAACTGGGTGAAAAAAGGATTAATGTCAGTGTTTCATAAATACAGGGCTTCCCTGGTGGTCCAGTGGGTAAAGAGTCCACCTTGCAGTGCAAGGGATACCAGTTCGATCCCTGGCCCAGGAAGATTGTGCATGCCATGGAGCAGCTGGACTTGTGTGTCCAATTGTGAGTCAGCGCTCTGGAGCACATGTGCCCAGAGCCAGTGCTCTGTGCTGAGTGAGGCCACTGCAGTTCGAGGCCCATACAGGGCAAAGAATAAAGATGGGTGAAAATAAATAAATAAAAACAATAAAAGGGGCCAAATATTTTTTTAACCTTTATTTTACCTTTAACTTTTACAGAGTTTTGTTGTTTACAGATATGTATGTTCCCAGATTAGTCGTATGTATATCCGCCCCTTCCCACCCCTCCCAACCATCACACAGCACCCCTGAAGGATCCCCTTTTCTCACAGAGCAATGACTATAGCTATTTTCTTCACTTGTGATAGTATAGGCCTTCATGCTACTTCAGAAAAGGGGCCAAATTTAAAAAAAAAAAAATTTTTAAGTTTCATAAATACAGTATACATAGAGATTGCTGTTTGGTGACCAGTATCTATTCCATTTTTTGTCTTCTTACAATAATCTTTGATTGCATATCCTTCTGTAACAGTTTTCTTGTAGTGTACAAGATGCTGACCCCAAAGGAGGTTTCAAAGATGGATCTAAATTAGTCTGTGTCAATTTAGGAAATCCTATGCCTTTGTTAGTGATTACATCCAAAATGGTCCTGTGAGCATATATATTCTGGTCAGTGCAACCTGATCCAGGGATCAACCCTGTATCTCCTGCCTTGCAGGCTGATTCTTTACCACTGACCCACCATGGATAAACATGAAAATTCTCCTTTTATTTTTAATACAATCACAGAATTATTTTCCTACCTTTTACCTCTAAACCTGAGTACCTTAATACCCATGTGAACATCCAGCTGTATACTCTAGTGTAATAATTCCTGAACTTTATCAAATCCAGTGGCCTTTCAGTTACCCACTTCATCCCTTTAAGTGTTCTTTTGCTGTTATCCTGTGTACCTTGACTCAGCAGAGTGCCAGGAACACAGTAGATGCTCAAGAAACATTAACTGGGTGAAAAAAGGATTAATGTCAGTGTTTCATAAATACAGGGCTTCCCTGGTGGTCCAGTGGGTAAAGAGTCCACCTTGCAGTGCAAGGGATACCAGTTCGATCCCTGGCCCAGGAAGATTGTGCATGCCATGGAGCAGCTGGACTTGTGTGTCCAATTGTGAGTCAGCGCTCTGGAGCACATGTGCCCAGAGCCAGTGCTCTGTGCTGAGTGAGGCCACTGCAGTTCGAGGCCCATACAGGGCAAAGAATAAAGATGGGTGAAAATAAATAAATAAAAACAATAAAAGGGGCCAAATATTTTTTTAACCTTTATTTTACCTTTAACTTTTACAGAGTTTTGTTGTTTACAGATATGTATGTTCCCAGATTAGTCGTATGTATATCCGCCTCTTCCCACCCCTCCCAACCATCACACAGCACCCCTGAAGGATCCCCTTTTCTCACAGAGCAATGACTATAGCTATTTTCTTCACTTGTGATAGTATAGGCCTTCATGCTACTTCAGAAAAGGGGCCAAATTTAAAAAAAAAAAAATTTTTAAGTTTCATAAATACAGTATACATAGAGATTGCTGTTTGGTGACCAGTATCTATTCCATTTTTTGTCTTCTTACAATAATCTTTGATTGCATATCCTTCTGTAACAGTTTTCTTGTAGTGTACAAGATGCTGACCCCAAAGGAGGTTTCAAAGATGGATCTAAATTAGTCTGTGTCAATTTAGGAAATCCTATGCCTTTGTTAGTGATTACATCCAAAATGGTCCTGTGAGCATATATATTCTGGTCAGTGCAACCTGAGGGAAACATTACTAGAGGTTCTTAAAGTCTTCCTTGTCCTTAGAAAGGAATGAGGAGAAACCACTTTCACTCTTTCCCACTTGAAGTGATTAAGAACACATGCTGTCCTAGTTCCTGGCTGGTGAGAGCTAATTTGTGACTGTGAAGGCAGCCAGATTGAGAACAGTCTCTCCATGGAGGATGGTCAATCCTGGAAAATAGCCAAGAAGCAGAGCCAGAGCTTGGTTCCCAGTATGTGTGAGGTTCCTCCCATCCTATGTCAACTCTTCTAGTTCCCTGAGCCAATCAAGCCCCATTTGAATAAAGTCACTGATATTCAATATCAAGGTCACCATCTTGATAGAAAATCCCAAGCCAGTTGGAAAAAAGGTAGATGCTGGCTTTAAAGAATAAAACCAAGTTATTTCCATTTATTATGCTGTAAAAATTCTGAATATCCTCATCTGTGTATAACAAGGATTTTAAAAATGCAAATATCTGAATAATTTGATAAAATTGATGACTAAGCATGGGCTTGCTGGAAAAGAAGAAATGCCAAAGGAGAAGTGAGCAGCAGAGAATGAGATGGTTAGATAGAGTCACCAATGCAATGGACATGAATTTGAGCAAGCTCTCAGAGACAGTGAAGGACAGGAGAGCCTTGCATGCTGCATTCCATGGGCTTGCAAAGTGTCGGACCTGACTTAGTGACTGAACAACAATAAAAAAGCATGGGCTTTAGGGGAAGGTACTTTTTGTCTGTTCGTAGCAAGTAATACATTTCCATGAACTTTCTGATCATTCTGAGTGATGTCTCATACTAAATGTTCATAGAAGATACCATCAAGTTGCTTGTTTTTGGCATTTTCATAATTAGCATTTTTAAGACAAATCAAGGGCTCTGCATATAAGTTTGGGATATAGATAATCTACTTTATGATGGAAATAAGAATAAAAATGTCCATACAAATTAGTGAAGATAAACTGTAGATCATTATCCTAAAAATTAGGGTAGAGTTAATTTGTCCCTTATTATACCAAATTTGCCTCTGAGCTTCTTGCTTTCCAAGGCAAAAAGTGAACAGAATTAATTATATATTTTCCTTATGTACACTGTCATAGGAAACATGATGATGGAAAGCAATGATTTCTCTAGGTACCAAATTTTAAAAAGAATGTATGTATGAATAGATTCTTTCTGAACAGATTTTACCAAAAATACAACCGTGTAGTTATGTCAGCACTGATATAAATCTCTAGTAAAAGTAAATGGCATCGTGGTTAATTGTAAATCTCTGATGACATTATAAGAGTGCTAAAATAATAACTTCTAGAGATGTTTCTCTCTTATGATCACATTTTTATGGGCACTAAATCAAGTTAAATTTCCCATCGTAGAATACTGTACTCAAAGTTTAATTGGGTTTTTGATAGGAGCTTGAGACATATGATTTGAAAACAAACCCTTCACAGGGATCTGAAGTATAGATACTCTGTGGTGTTGAAAAGTCATTGAACTTTCTTAAATATCAGATCCGTGATCGAATTCTATTTTTAAAAGAGAATAATTCTATATATGAAAAAATGGGGTAGACTTGAACTTCTCTCAGTAAGTAGTTTTTTTTGTTTTTTGGGTTTTTTTAATATATATATAATTTTAGGGGAGAGAAGGGGGGGGGGGGGGGGGGGCCGGGTGGGCCACTTCTATTGATCTTTCATTGTCCATTTTCATCCATCTTTGTTCTTTGGTCCATGTGGGCGTCCTATCGCAGTGGCCTCTGTTGTCGCAGAGCACTGACTGTGGGCGCATGAGCTCCAGAGCTCCGGCTCGGGAAGGGGAATTAGACACATCGGTCCAGCCCCTCCGCGGCACATGGGATCTTCCCAGGCCAGGGATCGAACCAGCGCACCTTGCACTGCAAGGTGGTGTCTTTAGCCACTGGACCACCAGGGAATCCCAGTAAGTAGTTTTTGATACATACTGTGGACTAGTTCGAGTGGTTCCATCATTGGTTAAAAATTCACCATATTGAATAATTGCATTCTGTATTTCACAGAGGAAATAATAAGGTTTTGCAGCAGAAATTCCATTTGGAATTAAAAACTAACAAATAAACAAGTTAAAAGTAAATCATGATTTCAGAATGCTGTGAGATAAATACTCCATCCTGAGAGTCGAAGTTCCAGCTGATTAGTAGTAAGCTTTGGGACAAATAACTGGCCAGCTGGCCATTTCTAACTGATCCCACACTTCGTAGTATACGTCAGATCCCTCTGCATGATTTCACTCTGACCCACCATGGTGTCTGCCCAGCTTCCAGATCACATTTACCTCTAGTAAAATATGACATTATAAAAAAGTGCATCGTGGTTAATTGTAAATCTCTGATGACATTATAAGAGTGCTAAAATAATAACTTCTAGAGATGTTTCTCTCTTATGATCACATTTTTATGGGCACTAAATCAAGTTAAATTTCCCATCGTAGAATACTGTACTCAAAGTTTAATTGGGTTTTTGATAGGAGCTTGAGACATATGATTTGAAAACAAACCCTTCACAGGGATCTGAAGTATAGATACTCTGTGGTGTTGAAAAGTCATTGAACTTTCTTAAATATCAGATCCGTGATCGAATTCTATTTTTAAAAGAGAATAATTCTATATATGAAAAAATGGGGTAGACTTGAACTTCTCTCAGTAAGTAGTTTTTTTTGTTTTTTGGGTTTTTTTAATATATATATAATTTTAGGGGAGAGAAGGGGGGGGGAGGGAGGGGGCCGGGTGGGCCACTTCTATTGATCTTTCATTGTCCATTTTCATCCATCTTTGTTCTTTGGTCCATGTGGGCGTCCTATCGCAGTGGCCTCTGTTGTCGCAGAGCACTGACTGTGGGCGCATGAGCTCCAGAGCTCCGGCTCGGGAAGGGGAATTAGACACATCGGTCCAGCCCCTCCGCGCACATGGGATCTTCCCAGGCCAGGGATCGAACCAGCGCACCTTGCACTGCAAGGTGGTGTCTTTAGCCACTGGACCACCAGGGAATCCCAGTAAGTAGTTTTTGATACATACTGTGGACTAGTTCGAGTGGTTCCATCATTGGTTAAAAATTCACCATATTGAATAATTGCATTCTGTATTTCACAGAGGAAATAATAAGGTTTTGCAGCAGAAATTCCATTTGGAATTAAAAACTAACAAATAAACAAGTTAAAAGTAAATCATGATTTCAGAATGCTGTGAGATAAATACTCCATCCTGAGAGTCGAAGTTCCAGCTGATTAGTAGTAAGCTTTGGGACAAATAACTGGCCAGCTGGCCATTTCTAACTGATCCCACACTTCGTAGTATACGTCAGATCCCTCTGCATGATTTCACTCTGACCCACCATGGTGTCTGCCCAGCTTCCAGATCACATCATCTTCATTCTTTCCTTCCTCCAAAAGCATCTGCAAGATTCACCCTTTCTAGCATTCATCCCTCTTCCTGGATTCTATGTTCTCCCAGTTCCCCAGGCGTTCTCATCCTAATAATCCTCTCTATTATGTACTTTCAGCATCTCCCTCAATGACCTCCTCATCTGCATCTGACTACAGTCATTGTTACAGCATATTAACCAAAAGATGTCTGACTTCTTGCACTCTGTCCTGTCCTCCATAACAACGCTTTTCAAAGTGTTGGAGGCTCAGGTTCTCTAAACCCTTCACCTCTCCTGACTCTTCAAATCCTGTCATCTGGTTTCCGTGCATTATGTTCTTAAACCTGTTCTAATCAACGTCATCATCGCTATCTTCTGTTTCTTGACCCATCCATCCTCTTGCATTTCTTTTTGATCTCTCTTTTCTTTATTCTTTAAGTGGGTACTTCTTGGTCTTTTGCACTGTCATCTTTGGTCCCACTCCCTGGTCTTTTTATTAGACTCTGTCTCCTCCTCCTTCTCTATTATTATATCAGTTTCCTGTTCCAAAATTCGTTATTCTCCCTTCTAAGTGAAACAGCCTTAGCAGACAAAGTAAGATTTGCCATATTCAATTTTTATTCCATCAAACAAAACCTCTGTCTTGTAATTTTAACATTTTTCCTGTTTCACTTGAACTTCTTTTTTTTGCATTTCACTACCTTTTAACTGGGGTTAATTATTCTAAATGGAAGTGAGTGTTGTGCTATGTCCTGTAGATGTAACTAACAGTAACACAAATACAATTTGTGAATTCATGTACTAAATAACCAAAACTTTTCCAACTCACACCCCTAATTCAAATTCAAGCTCAAAAGGAATCTTTGTACACTTTCTTTAATCCTCATATCCTCACCTCAAATAAACATGGATCCTCTCCAAAACCATATACATTGCTTTCTTTAAAAAATTCTGATAGTTACATACAGTACTATCCACTTGTGTGTGTATAGGTGTACAGATAGACACTTCACCAAATAGAAGAATGGCAGTAACAAGAAACGATGTTTGACAAAGCACCACCTCCAACTTTACCCGTGATGTGTCATCTCCAGGCCACCAACCTAGGGAATGAATGCATCTTTCTCAGCTATTGCTTCCATCTTCTCCCTCCATCCTTGAGCACCCTACAGTTCTTCCTGTCTCTGGGATATTAGCATATACCTCTTCCGGTGACACTTCTTTATCTCTGCCCACTGAGCTGAATTTGCACCCTCAATGACCTCCTCATCTGCATCTGACTACAGTCATTGTTACAGCATATTAACCAAAAGATGTCTGACTTCTTGCACTCTGTCCTGTCCTCCATAACAACGCTTTTCAAAGTGTTGGAGGCTCAGGTTCTCTAAACCCTTCACCTCTCCTGACTCTTCAAATCCTGTCATCTGGTTTCCGTGCATTATGTTCTTAAACCTGTTCTAATCAACGTCATCATCGCTATCTTCTGTTTCTTGACCCATCCATCCTCTTGCATTTCTTTTTGATCTCTCTTTTCTTTATTCTTTAAGTGGGTACTTCTTGGTCTTTTGCACTGTCATCTTTGGTCCCACTCCCTGGTCTTTTTATTAGACTCTGTCTCCTCCTCCTTCTCTATTATTATATCAGTTTCCTGTTCCAAAATTCGTTATTCTCCCTTCTAAGTGAAACAGCCTTAGCAGACAAAGTAAGATTTGCCATATTCAATTTTTATTCCATCAAACAAAACCTCTGTCTTGTAATTTTAACATTTTTCCTGTTTCACTTGAACTTCTTTTTTTTGCATTTCACTACCTTTTAACTGGGGTTAATTATTCTAAATGGAAGTGAGTGTTGTGCTATGTCCTGTAGATGTAACTAACAGTAACACAAATACAATTTGTGAATTCATGTACTAAATAACCAAAACTTTTCCAACTCACACCCCTAATTCAAATTCAAGCTCAAAAGGAATCTTTGTACACTTTCTTTAATCCTCATATCCTCACCTCAAATAAACATGGATCCTCTCCAAAACCATATACATTGCTTTCTTTAAAAAATTCTGATAGTTACATACAGTACTATCCACTTGTGTGTGTATAGGTGTACAGATAGACACTTCACCAAATAGAAGAATGGCAGTAACAAGAAACGATGTTTGACAAAGCACCACCTCCAACTTTACCCGTGATGTGTCATCTCCAGGCCACCAACCTAGGGAATGAATGCATCTTTCTCAGCTATTGCTTCCATCTTCTCCCTCCATCCTTGAGCACCCTACAGTTCTTCCTGTCTCTGGGATATTAGCATATACCTCTTCCGGTGACACTTCTTTATCTCTGCCCACTGAGCTGAATTTGGAACAATTCCAGGAAGATGTCATTTGGCATGGTCCAAGTTCTCCATTAGAAACATGTGTGTCCTTTCATATCTCCCAAAGACGGGGTGCAGTTTTCTATTCTAATACCATAGGTGAAACTAAGGAAATGATAGAAACTTTTTTTGAAATTCTTTCCTTTTGTTAAAAAGATTGAGTGCACAAAGAAACTAGAATTCTATAGGAAAATGAGCTCCACACTAAGAGATGACGGATCTAGTTGCAGAATGTATGAATGAGTATATGCAATTATCTCTGTAGATAATTCTATATCTATCCTAGTATTCTGGGTGGGAATATATTTTCCCACAAAAACATTCAGAATACAAGCCAGGAGAAAGGTGTCAGATTTAAACCAAATCATTTCACCTAATAAAAAAGCATACTGCTTCAGACCCTTCTTCACTATATTTGGCCAAAGTGCTTTGCAAGAAATCTCTTTAGGTGCCATATGATTTGTGTATTCATATATTTCACAGGTGTTTATTTATAGGCTGCATAATCTTTGAGATGGTCCATGGCAGACAAAAATAGAAATGAAATTGAAGTATTACATCATGATAAAAATAAGAGTTAAGAGAAAGAATGACATCACGGAAAGACTTGAGGGTTAATCTAGGGGTTTCAGAGGGTTGGTATATGGGTGTGTTTATAGACAGAAAAACAACTGTTATAAAATCAAAATTGCTCAAAATGTCTTAAATTTGAGGTTTATTTCCAAAACAACCCGTATTTTTCAGATCCCAAGGAGTCAATTCAAAAGTCAACAAATTCGTGCAATCTCAAAGGATTTAGAAATTCTTTAAGAATAAACTATGGCTAGATTCAGTGATGAACAGGTATGATCTATCACCTGGTGTCTCTCCAGGTACCTTCTCTGTATCCAGAGTTAGGATAAAGGCTGTGCAGAGTTGGAGGAGAAGTAGAAGGTATTGTCACCGAGTTCAGGAGTTTGACTTCTCCCTTTTCAGTATTTGAGGAAAGAGCACACTTAAGTCTTGATTTTTGATCAGGAAAGAACAGACTAAAACCTTAAATTGGTTTAAAAAGAGCAGTTTAGAAAGAAATGTCATATGCTGAAGCCTCCATGTATAGTGGTAGTTTGCATTTGTATAGTACCTTTTACCCCACCCAGTGCTCTTATTTTCTCTCACAAAATGAGGTGAGGAAACCAAGGAATAGACTCATAGAGCAAATTATAATGAAAGATTAACCCTCATGTTTCCTGATTCCTAATACATTGTGTGCTCCACTTTTTTGTTTATTTTTCTGTTAGTTGAAAATGTAACTGTATGTTAGAATAATATATAGATAGGTAAACAGATGGGTTAAGAAAAGTATATGCAATTATCTCTGTAGATAATTCTATATCTATCCTAGTATTCTGGGTGGGAATATATTTTCCCACAAAAACATTCAGAATACAAGCCAGGAGAAAGGTGTCAGATTTAAACCAAATCATTTCACCTAATAAAAAAGCATACTGCTTCAGACCCTTCTTCACTATATTTGGCCAAAGTGCTTTGCAAGAAATCTCTTTAGGTGCCATATGATTTGTGTATTCATATATTTCACAGGTGTTTATTTATAGGCTGCATAATCTTTGAGATGGTCCATGGCAGACAAAAATAGAAATGAAATTGAAGTATTACATCATGATAAAAATAAGAGTTAAGAGAAAGAATGACATCACGGAAAGACTTGAGGGTTAATCTAGGGGTTTCAGAGGGTTGGTATATGGGTGTGTTTATAGACAGAAAAACAACTGTTATAAAATCAAAATTGCTCAAAATGTCTTAAATTTGAGGTTTATTTCCAAAACAACCCGTATTTTTCAGATCCCAAGGAGTCAATTCAAAAGTCAACAAATTCGTGCAATCTCAAAGGATTTAGAAATTCTTTAAGAATAAACTATGGCTAGATTCAGTGATGAACAGGTATGATCTATCACCTGGTGTCTCTCCAGGTACCTTCTCTGTATCCAGAGTTAGGATAAAGGCTGTGCAGAGTTGGAGGAGAAGTAGAAGGTATTGTCACCGAGTTCAGGAGTTTGACTTCTCCCTTTTCAGTATTTGAGGAAAGAGCACACTTAAGTCTTGATTTTTGATCAGGAAAGAACAGACTAAAACCTTAAATTGGTTTAAAAAGAGCAGTTTAGAAAGAAATGTCATATGCTGAAGCCTCCATGTATAGTGGTAGTTTGCATTTGTATAGTACCTTTTACCCCACCCAGTGCTCTTATTTTCTCTCACAAAATGAGGTGAGGAAACCAAGGAATAGACTCATAGAGCAAATTATAATGAAAGATTAACCCTCATGTTTCCTGATTCCTAATACATTGTGTGCTCCACTGTTGATCCTATTCATGTTTATTTTTCTGTTAGTTGAAAATGTAACTGTATGTTAGAATAATATATAGATAGGTAAACAGATGGGAAAAAGTAAGTTTAATTCAACGAAAAAGCTATAAATTCCCAGAACCCAGGCAGTCTGAAAAATGTCTTGATAAGCTACCACAGCTGATTCTAACTTGCATCTTTGGAAGTTGTTAAGGTTTTCATCCATCTCCTCTGTCTATGCTAGTGACAATATTTATTGAAAAGTTATTTCATTTTAAGCAGGACCACAAGTACTATACATGTATTATTTCATATTTTCATCCTCAAAATACCCATGAGTTAGCAATTGTTATTATCTTCCCTTTGCAGGCAAGGGGATAGAGCAAGATTTTAAAATCTTGTCTAAGGCTCTTAGATATCAGAATCATGGTTTAAATTCAAAGTGGTTCTGAATGTCACCTTCAGTTGGGAATGTCAGATTCCAGACCCGGTGCCATATTGCCAAAAATAAGGTTTAGATCAGTTTGGTGTCACTCTTAACAATTCTCTGTATTAGTATTGCCCTTCCCTAAGGAATTGACAAGTTCTCTGAAGAAATTAATTAACCATCATGTCATTTATACTGTATTACTGGACTTTTAGTGGGAGGAGATCATGAGCTTTCACACAGCCAGCTTAGTAGCATGTCAGAAAGAATGTGTAGATTAAATTTCTCAGACTAAGAAACCTCTCCTACAGATTTAAGGAGTTCGATTGAAGCTAATTATAGATCCGTGACATTTTATTTACCTCGGTATAAAAAAATCATCCCTTTCCTGCCTTCCTGATCCAGTGCTATTCTACATGACTAATGAGTTAATTTAAGAACTGATGCTTCATCTGAGACATGGTGATGAAGGATATATAGGAATCAGCTAGATGGCAGGTGTCTAAACAATGCCTGATTAGATGAAATGTGTTTTCCTTCAAATGTGTTAGCATAGTCTCATATAGCCTCAGAAGTCAAAAATGTCCAGGCAGTTTAAAAAGCTAAGTGAAGGGATTTTTTCAATGTCCCTTCATTATAAAGAATGATTATTTCAAAGTGAGAAGAAGAACCAGGTTTCTTTTTTTTAAGCAAGCAAATATTCTTACCTCAAGCATGGAAAAAAAAAAAAAAAAAAAGGAATCATTGAGATATGAGCAAAGGGGTCTAGCAAGGCTGGTTGTCAGTGTTTGCTCTGAAATAGCATTTCCTTTTGAGGTAGAGAATCATGTCAGCAAACTTGAGAAAAGAAAGTGGGTTGAGATTTACCCATTGTGAACATGGTGATGAATGTCTCAATGAATGGGCAAGACCAAATATTTGTGTCCTCCACAAAAATTAATATGTCAACACCCTATCTTTAGATGTGAGAGTATTAGAACATAGGGTTTTAGGGAGAAAGGTCATTAGGATTCAAAGAGCCCTCATGAATAGGATTAGTGCCCTTATCAATCCCATGAGAGAGCTTGCCCCTGCTCTCTGCATGAGAATAACATGCATGAGAAGTTAGTAACGTACAACCCCGAAAAGGTCACTTCATCAGAACCCAACCATATTGATACCCTGGACCCAGTGTCCCAGCCTCTTAACAATTCTCTGTATTAGTATTGCCCTTCCTAAGGAATTGACAAGTTCTCTGAAGAAATTAATTAACCATCATGTCATTTATACTGTATTACTGGACTTTTAGTGGGAGGAGATCATGAGCTTTCACACAGCCAGCTTAGTAGCATGTCAGAAAGAATGTGTAGATTAAATTTCTCAGACTAAGAAACCTCTCCTACAGATTTAAGGAGTTCGATTGAAGCTAATTATAGATCCGTGACATTTTATTTACCTCGGTATAAAAAAATCATCCCTTTCCTGCCTTCCTGATCCAGTGCTATTCTACATGACTAATGAGTTAATTTAAGAACTGATGCTTCATCTGAGACATGGTGATGAAGGATATATAGGAATCAGCTAGATGGCAGGTGTCTAAACAATGCCTGATTAGATGAAATGTGTTTTCCTTCAAATGTGTTAGCATAGTCTCATATAGCCTCAGAAGTCAAAAATGTCCAGGCAGTTTAAAAAGCTAAGTGAAGGGATTTTTTCAATGTCCCTTCATTATAAAGAATGATTATTTCAAAGTGAGAAGAAGAACCAGGTTTCTTTTTTTTAAGCAAGCAAATATTCTTACCTCAAGCATGGAAAAAAAAAAAAAAAAAAAAGGAATCATTGAGATATGAGCAAAGGGGTCTAGCAAGGCTGGTTGTCAGTGTTTGCTCTGAAATAGCATTTCCTTTTGAGGTAGAGAATCATGTCAGCAAACTTGAGAAAAGAAAGTGGGTTGAGATTTACCCATTGTGAACATGGTGATGAATGTCTCAATGAATGGGCAAGACCAAATATTTGTGTCCTCCACAAAAATTAATATGTCAACACCCTATCTTTAGATGTGAGAGTATTAGAACATAGGGTTTTAGGGAGAAAGGTCATTAGGATTCAAAGAGCCCTCATGAATAGGATTAGTGCCCTTATCAATCCCATGAGAGAGCTTGCCCCTGCTCTCTGCATGAGAATAACATGCATGAGAAGTTAGTAACGTACAACCCCGAAAAGGTCACTTCATCAGAACCCAACCATATTGGTACCCTGGGCTCAGTGTCCCAGCCTCTAGAACCATGAAAAATAAATGTTTATTGCTTTGGCCACCCAGTCTATGGTATTTGGTGAAAGAAGCCCTAACTAAGCTTCTGAGGTCTGCCTCAGGAAGGACATCATGCTCAAGGTGTACTGGGCTTTCCCAGCTGGCCTCCCTGAGAAAGAGAGACTCAGGAGCCACCAGTATCCAGACCATCAGCTAACATAGAAATTCAGTGCCTCCTACAGTCCATGTAAATCAGTCTTTCCAAATGGAAAGATGCAATCCACTTTTCTGCTGGAGCGCCTTCCCTCTCCATCAGAGGTGCTTCATCAGCGTATGATGCTTTTGAAAAATTCACATGCCAAGCCCACCACGCCCACTTTTGTTCCAATGCAAGAACTCATATTTCTTCTTCTTTCCAAGAAACTAAGTTCAATAAAACAGCTGTATAGACCTATAGATCTAAAGCCTGTAGACCACACCCTCTCTTCTGAAAATTCAAGGGTGCATCCTGTGATAGTATATAACCCCCTGACATAACTTTTTTATTATTATTATTAATTCTTTATTTTAAAGGTTTTACAGTTTTGTTGTTCACAGACATGTATGTTCCCAGATCACTGACATAATTTTTACCTTTCAACATTATGTGCAGACACGGTGAGTTTCATATAATTCATCTGCCCCAGGCCAGATATTTAAAGCTAACATTCTGTCTGATTCTGGACACCTTTGAGAAGAGATGATGTATAATAGATTTTCATGCATGCATTTAAATATGTATTGAGTGTGATTCCCCGAGAAATGCCACAACTCTCTTTTATACTGAAAAGACTGATAAGTTAATAATAGAAACATTTTTCACCCTATCTTTAGATGTGAGAGTATTAGAACATAGGGTTTTAGGGAGAAAGGTCATTAGGATTCAAAGAGCCCTCATGAATAGGATTAGTGCCCTTATCAATCCCATGAGAGAGCTTGCCCCTGCTCTCTGCATGAGAATAACATGCATGAGAAGTTAGTAACGTACAACCCCGAAAAGGTCACTTCATCAGAACCCAACCATATTGGTACCCTGGGCTCAGTGTCCCAGCCTCTAGAACCATGAAAAATAAATGTTTATTGCTTTGGCCACCCAGTCTATGGTATTTGGTGAAAGAAGCCCTAACTAAGCTTCTGAGGTCTGCCTCAGGAAGGACATCATGCTCAAGGTGTACTGGGCTTTCCCAGCTGGCCTCCCTGAGAAAGAGAGACTCAGGAGCCACCAGTATCCAGACCATCAGCTAACATAGAAATTCAGTGCCTCCTACAGTCCATGTAAATCAGTCTTTCCAAATGGAAAGATGCAATCCACTTTTCTGCTGGAGCGCCTTCCCTCTCCATCAGAGGTGCTTCATCAGCGTATGATGCTTTTGAAAAATTCACATGCCAAGCCCACCACGCCCACTTTTGTTCCAATGCAAGAACTCATATTTCTTCTTCTTTCCAAGAAACTAAGTTCAATAAAACAGCTGTATAGACCTATAGATCTAAAGCCTGTAGACCACACCCTCTCTTCTGAAAATTCAAGGGTGCATCCTGTGATAGTATATAACCCCCTGACATAACTTTTTTATTATTATTATTAATTCTTTATTTTAAAGGTTTTACAGTTTTGTTGTTCACAGACATGTATGTTCCCAGATCACTGACATAATTTTTACCTTTCAACATTATGTGCAGACACGGTGAGTTTCATATAATTCATCTGCCCCAGGCCAGATATTTAAAGCTAACATTCTGTCTGATTCTGGACACCTTTGAGAAGAGATGATGTATAATAGATTTTCATGCATGCATTTAAATATGTATTGAGTGTGATTCCCCTGAGAAATGCCACAACTCTCTTTTTATACTGAAAAAGACTGATAAGTTATAAAATGTAAATAGAAACATTTTTCACCATAGTGTTCTTTTTTGGTCCTTGATCAGAACTTTACTAGTTGTTCTGAATTGTGATGAAGGGTACAGAATAGCAAATTATCGCAAGTATCTTTAAAAAGTCAGTATGTTCATGTCTCTGAAATGTTGAACTCCATTTCTCCCAGAATAAATTTACTGCTATTTCCATACAATTAGGAGAGTTCCTCATTTGTAACCAAAGATTAAAAATATTAAATTAAAAACTATTTTAAGCTCTTAAGAATGCAATGTGTACATCTGTGAATTTCATTTTTTCCTTTGATAAATGTTAGGAAAGAAAATTGCCATTCATTCATACAGTGGTATAGATGCATGAGGGAATCAGCTTACAGCCATTCTAAAAAATTAACATGAATATATATCTGAACATTAAAATTTGTCTCTATTACTCTGAATGAGTTCAATATTATACAGAATACACAATTTTAAAATGTATTTCTGTGTCTTATTAGTTTAACCTTTTTACATGCTTTCTGGAAATTGAAATTTTAAAATATGTTTAATAAAAACTCTGAATTACATTTACTTTAGGAACAAAAATAGCTATCAGGATGAAAAAAATTATGACTACTATTAATATTGAATTTTAAATAATGATGGAGCACCCAATTACACTCCAAACATTTAATCCATAAAGTACAAAGAACTTATAAACTCTATGTGTGCTGTATAGTTTTTGGGTTTTTTTTGAAGTATAGCTGATTTACTATGCATTAGTTTCAGGTGTACAGGAAAGTAATTCCTGAAATTCCTACACATATACAAATATACACATACATATGAAAAGAATACGTATGTGTGTGTGTGTGTGTGTATGTGCATTTATATATGTTATATAGGTTATTACAAAATGTTGAGTATAAGTTCCTGTGTTGCCTAGTAGGTCCTTGTGTGTATATTTTAACTCAAAACTCATAATTTATCCTTCCCTCACCTTTCCCCTTTGGTAACCACAATTTTTTTCCTCTGACTCTGCATATAAGCAATATCATATATTTGTCTTTCTCTGTCTGACTTACTCCACTTAGTATGGTAATCTCTAAGTCCATCAAAGTTGCTGCAAACAGCATTATTTTATTCATTTTTATGACTGTGTAATATAATTTTGATTTGGTTTTATACTCCTTAAAATACAGGCCAACTGAGTATTTACTAGATTAGATTCCCTGTTAGTAACTTTAAATGTTACTTTTGTTACTTTTTAATAATTATATGATATTTCTAATATCTTAATTTTTTAATAAGCCCTCGTCTTACTGATATTGTATCCTTTTCAATTTACAACTGCTTCTTTTAGGAACTTTTGAAGTATTCATTAAACGAAAATGGTACTCAAGAGTTGATAATTATTTAAACCTTCTTATAAGGCGCATTCTTTTATTTTATCTGAAATATAATGATTCATAAGGTATATTCTCATATAAGGGCTAAATGTATTTGGGAAACCCTGTTGCCCATATGTTGCACTTAAAATTCCAGATCCCGTCAGCATAGCACTTAATTATGAGTATACTTTTACTGACTTAAATTGTAACATTTTGAATACACAATTTTAAAATGTATTTCTGTGTCTTATTAGTTTAACCTTTTTACATGCTTTCTGGAAATTGAAATTTTAAAATATGTTTAATAAAAACTCTGAATTACATTTACTTTAGGAACAAAAATAGCTATCAGGATGAAAAAAATTATGACTACTATTAATATTGAATTTTAAATAATGATGGAGCACCCAATTACACTCCAAACATTTAATCCATAAAGTACAAAGAACTTATAAACTCTATGTGTGCTGTATAGTTTTTGGGTTTTTTTTGAAGTATAGCTGATTTACTATGCATTAGTTTCAGGTGTACAGGAAAGTAATTCCTGAAATTCCTACACATATACAAATATACACATACATATGAAAAGAATACGTATGTGTGTGTGTGTGTGTGTATGTGCATTTATATATGTTATATAGGTTATTACAAAATGTTGAGTATAAGTTCCTGTGTTGCCTAGTAGGTCCTTGTGTGTATATTTTAACTCAAAACTCATAATTTATCCTTCCCTCACCTTTCCCCTTTGGTAACCACAATTTTTTTCCTCTGACTCTGCATATAAGCAATATCATATATTTGTCTTTCTCTGTCTGACTTACTCCACTTAGTATGGTAATCTCTAAGTCCATCAAAGTTGCTGCAAACAGCATTATTTTATTCATTTTTATGACTGTGTAATATAATTTTGATTTGGTTTTATACTCCTTAAAATACAGGCCAACTGAGTATTTACTAGATTAGATTCCCTGTTAGTAACTTTAAATGTTACTTTTGTTACTTTTTAATAATTATATGATATTTCTAATATCTTAATTTTTTAATAAGCCCTCGTCTTACTGATATTGTATCCTTTTCAATTTACAACTGCTTCTTTTAGGAACTTTTGAAGTATTCATTAAACGAAAATGGTACTCAAGAGTTGATAATTATTTAAACCTTCTTATAAGGCGCATTCTTTTATTTTATCTGAAATATAATGATTCATAAGGTATATTCTCATATAAGGGCTAAATGTATTTGGGAAACCCTGTTGCCCATATGTTGCACTTAAAATTCCAGATCCCGTCAGCATAGGAAGCATTCATAGGGGTCCTCTTTAATTTTGGATATTTTGTAAATTCCTTTCACCATGAAACCCTTTTGTATCAAATGTTGGGGAGTGGTATTAAGAAAAACACTTCTCCACAGTATCTACTAATAGATACTCATGGAGGACCCTTGGCTTAGAATTTAACTATAATGAATGGTCCTCTTCTGTTATCTCAAAGATGGAGTCAATGGCGTATCTGATCATCTTCTAAATTTGAAAAAACTGGTATCAGTCTTTCAAGTTTAGCAGCAGACAGACCTGCTGATCAGCACTTAGCTCCTTATAAAGTGGTTGTCAGATGGCTCTCCTTTAGCTCAATCAACTTGATCATTTTTCACTGAGCAGAATAAGGGTGAAAAAAATCAGCACAGACAGAGCAATATGCCATGAAGTCAAGTACCGTGATAGGACCGTCTTTCATATCCTGAAAAAACGAAGTGATAGCTGCTTTCCAAGTGGACTCTTGAGTATTATTGTGTAATATTTAGAGTAACAAAGATCTTACTTACACGTTTTGTTTCAGGACTTTTTATTGAAATAGGATATCTTCATTTAGCACAAGTTGTTGAGGATTTTCCAAGCATGCAGTGTCCATTATGTGCCCAGAAGTGAGCCTTGATTGAAAGCCTACACTTTTACTAGTAGATCTGTCCTAAGCTGAATGCCATGTCAGAAGCTACTGGATGGTTTGGGATGCAATCTCTGAAAAATAGTGTTTTTTTCTTTTCCTCTCAAATGCTAACTAATGAGAACCTTTGGTTTTATACTCCTTAAAATACAGGCCAACTTACTTTTTAATTAATTTTTTTATTTTTTGATATTTCTAATATCTTAATTTTTTAATAAGCCCTCGTCTTACTGATATTGTATCCTTTTCAATTTACAACTGCTTCTTTTAGGAACTTTTGAAGTATTCATTAAACGAAAATGGTACTCAAGAGTTGATAATTATTTAAACCTTCTTATAAGGCGCATTCTTTTATTTTATCTGAAATATAATGATTCATAAGGTATATTCTCATATAAGGGCTAAATGTATTTGGGAAACCCTGTTGCCCATATGTTGCACTTAAAATTCCAGATCCCGTCAGCATAGGAAGCATTCATAGGGGTCCTCTTTAATTTTGGATATTTTGTAAATTCCTTTCACCATGAAACCCTTTTGTATCAAATGTTGGGGAGTGGTATTAAGAAAAACACTTCTCCACAGTATCTACTAATAGATACTCATGGAGGACCCTTGGCTTAGAATTTAACTATAATGAATGGTCCTCTTCTGTTATCTCAAAGATGGAGTCAATGGCGTATCTGATCATCTTCTAAATTTGAAAAACTGGTATCAGTCTTTCAAGTTTAGCAGCAGACAGACCTGCTGATCAGCACTTAGCTCCTTATAAAGTGGTTGTCAGATGGCTCTCCTTTAGCTCAATCAACTTGATCATTTTTCACTGAGCAGAATAAGGGTGAAAAAAATCAGCACAGACAGAGCAATATGCCATGAAGTCAAGTACCGTGATAGGACCGTCTTTCATATCCTGAAAAAACGAAGTGATAGCTGCTTTCCAAGTGGACTCTTGAGTATTATTGTGTAATATTTAGAGTAACAAAGATCTTACTTACACGTTTTGTTTCAGGACTTTTTATTGAAATAGGATATCTTCATTTAGCACAAGTTGTTGAGGATTTTCCAAGCATGCAGTGTCCATTATGTGCCCAGAAGTGAGCCTTGATTGAAAGCCTACACTTTTACTAGTAGATCTGTCCTAAGCTGAATGCCATGTCAGAAGCTACTGGATGGTTTGGGATGCAATCTCTGAAAAATAGTGTTTTTTTCTTTTCCTCTCAAATGCTAACTAATGAGAACCTGAGTTCTCAGCCTCATTAGCACTAAGTTTGCAGAGCTATTACCTGGCTTAGTATTAATAACAGAAGTGACAGCCTATGAGACATTAGAGGGGAAAAAGCGAATTTTTGCATGTCATAAATAATTCCTGGTTGATGAATTCCAGTCCTAAATGAGTACTGTGCATTGAAGAAATACTCTAGGTATAAAGGAAACCTAGAAAATGGTTGACTGATCATTATCAGATTCCAACTAGATGCAATGATTGACAGCAAAAGAAGTTTCTTCTGCTGGAGAGAATAATGTGTCAAGAATTCAGACATTATTTTCATTTTCCCACTTCCTAAATGACCACAGCCTCCTATTTTTCTAAATATTAGTCTCTTCAGGGATCACATTTTGTAGTTCCTTGACCTTCTAGTATAATAGGAAGTGAGAGAGCGAGCACATTTATATGATACATACTTACAGAAATAAATTTATTTAAAGGCTGAGGCTACAGGGACTGATGACTCTTTAGCAGACATCCTTGATGCCAAACTTTTACATGGTACTTTCAGAGACTTATAGGTCTCTTTGCCATCACTGCAAAACCAGAACTCATAATTGATCCACTACAATTTGGCTACTGTCCCCCAGAATCCACTTTCTGTCCTTCAAGATTCCTCTGTTGTTGAGTATACTAGATTTGTCCTTCAGGGTTATTCCCCACATTCTCTCACGGGAGGGCTGCCTTCGTCTAGTGGTGCACAATGCCATGTTCTGCACTGAGCTTGCCTCTCCTCCTTCCTGATCTGTGACGTCTTCCCTACTTATCCCTTCCATTGAAGTCCTAACCAAGCATCAGATCAGTGACCTCAGATCCACATCAATTTCCATGACTCTCTACTTCTTGTATAACCATCACCATGTATTTTAGTACTTGAACTCTTATTGCATTGTTTCTCTTCTATGTGCCTCTACAACTCATATATTTAAATCTTGGTATCCTATCTTGGATACGTTTTTATTGTATTCCTCACCCATTACATGGGCCACATAATAAGTGTTCTGTGAATATGTAGAAAGATAGAGCTTGGAACAAACAGAAGAGATCATCACATCCAGCATGTCTTTTTCCATTTATTTTGGGGGAGGGGTATAGTTTTTTATTTTTAATGTCAGGAATAAAATGAAACTCAGAGGCTAAGAGACTTATTTCAGAATGTGCAAAGCTGAGGCCCAACCCAAAGTTTCTAATCCCTTTCCTGTGCTCAATTTCCTTTCTGTTTTTAAAGGTAATTTTCCTGAGACAGAATTCATATAAGCTAAAATTCACTTTTTGACCTGCTGAATTCAATGGCTTTTAGTATGCTTGTTGTACAATCACCACCAGTCTAGTACCCACTACCAACAGTCACCCTCTCTTTCAGCCACAGCCCCAGGTGACCACTAATCAACTTTCTCTCTGTGGATTTGCCTAATCTGCACATGTCACATAAGTGGAATCATACAATATTTTTGTCTATTGTGATTGACTCATTTTACTTATTAAAACGAGGTCAAGCTTCAATCATGTATCAGTTCTTCGTCCCTTTGGATTGCTGAATAGTATTCTATTGTATGGAGATGTTGCAGTAAGGGGGACCCCTTCTGGGGTCTGAGAATGGACTCTAGTCTGACCCTCAGAAATGAATTGTCTGAGGAGATGCATGTACAGACAAAAGAAGAGACTTTAGTGGGAAAGGATGGCCTGGACAAGAGCAGCAGGGTGAGGGAACACGGAACTGTTCTGCCACATGGCAGCTCACAGTCTCAAATTTTATAATCTGGAGGTTAGTTTCCAGGTTGTCTAGTGGTGCACAATGATTCTGCACTGAGCTTGCCTCTCCTCCTTCCTGATCTGTGACGTCTTCCCTACTTATCCCTTCCATTGAAGTCCTAACCAAGCATCAGATCAGTGACCTCAGATCCACATCAATTTCCATGACTCTCTACTTCTTGTATAACCATCACCATGTATTTTAGTACTTGAACTCTTATTGCATTGTTTCTCTTCTATGTGCCTCTACAACTCATATATTTAAATCTTGGTATCCTATCTTGGATACGTTTTTATTGTATTCCTCACCCATTACATGGGCCACATAATAAGTGTTCTGTGAATATGTAGAAAGATAGAGCTTGGAACAAACAGAAGAGATCATCACATCCAGCATGTCTTTTTCCATTTATTTTGGGGGAGGGGTATAGTTTTTTATTTTTAATGTCAGGAATAAAATGAAACTCAGAGGCTAAGAGACTTATTTCAGAATGTGCAAAGCTGAGGCCCAACCCAAAGTTTCTAATCCCTTTCCTGTGCTCAATTTCCTTTCTGTTTTTAAAGGTAATTTTCCTGAGACAGAATTCATATAAGCTAAAATTCACTTTTTGACCTGCTGAATTCAATGGCTTTTAGTATGCTTGTTGTACAATCACCACCAGTCTAGTACCCACTACCAACAGTCACCCTCTCTTTCAGCCACAGCCCCAGGTGACCACTAATCAACTTTCTCTCTGTGGATTTGCCTAATCTGCACATGTCACATAAGTGGAATCATACAATATTTTTGTCTATTGTGATTGACTCATTTTACTTATTAAAACGAGGTCAAGCTTCAATCATGTATCAGTTCTTCGTCCCTTTGGATTGCTGAATAGTATTCTATTGTATGGAGATGTTGCAGTAAGGGGGACCCCTTCTGGGGTCTGAGAATGGACTCTAGTCTGACCCTCAGAAATGAATTGTCTGAGGAGATGCATGTACAGACAAAAGAAGAGACTTTAGTGGGAAAGGATGGCCTGGACAAGAGCAGCAGGGTGAGGGAACACGGAACTGTTCTGCCACATGGCAGCTCACAGTCTCAAATTTTATAATCTGGAGGTTAGTTTCCAGGTTGTCTCTGGTCAGTCATTCTGATTTGGGGGCCTCCTGATGACCTCTGTATCTCTCAGCTCAGATAGATTCCAGCATGGTTTCTGGGATGTGAGTAGGACCCTTCAACTCCACCCTCTTCTTTTTGGCCCCTCCCAAGTTCTTCTGGATTAATTCATTCTTTAACACCATACAAAAATAAGCTCCATGGGCTTCCCTGGTGGTCCAGTGGGTAAGGACACCACCTTGCAGTGCAAGGGGCGCCGGTTGGACCCCTGGCCTGGGAAGATCCCATGTGCTGCCGAGGGGCTGGACCCATGTGTCCAATTACCGAGCCGGAGCTCTGGAGTGCATGCGCCCAGAGCCGGTGCTCTGCGACAACAGAGGCCACCGCGATGGGAGGTCCACACGGGCCAAAGAACAAAGATGGATGAAAATAGAAAATGAAAGACAAACAGAAGTGGCCGGCCCGCCTCCCTCCCTCTCTACCTCCCTCCCCCAACAAAAAAATATTAAAAAAAAAAAAAAAAGCTCCAGATGAATTAAAAACCTAAATGTGAGACTAGACACTGTGAAGCTCCTAGAGGTAAACACAGGCAAAACACTCTCCGATGTTAATTGCAACAATGTCTTTTTTGATCTGTCGCCCAGAAATGTCAGTAAAAACAACAACAAAAAAGACAAATGGGACCTACTTAAACTCAAGAGCTATGGTACAACCAAAGAAATAATAAACAAATGAAAAGACAGTCCACAGATTGGAAGAAGAAGAAGATATGGAAACATCACATGCAAATGATGTGATAGTTTCAGTCCGTTGTTCCCTAGCACACGCTTTTTTTTTTTTTTTTTGATTCATTTTTCAGATGTTGGACTTTGGGATTGTTTCCCCTTTGGGGCTGTAATGACTAATGCAGCTGTGAATAGCTGTACATGAATTTTTGTCTGAACCTATATTTTGTGTCTCCTGGGTACATACCCAGGTGTCACATTGTACCTCTATATTTAACAGTTTGAGGAACTGCCAGAATGTTTTCCAAAGCTGCCGCACCATGAAATTCCCATTGGTAGTGTATGAAAGTTTCCATGTCTCCACATCTTTGTAGCGCATGTAACTTCCAGTGTCTCGTCTCCACATCCTTATAGTGTATGAAAGTTCCTGTGTGTCCACATCTTTGTCAACATGCATAGTCTGACTTTCTTATGACATTCATCCCAGTGATTGTGAAGCGGCATCTGCATCACTGGGGCTTTGATTTGCATTTCCCTGATGGCTGATGATGCCGAGCACCCTTTCTTTCAAAACAACTTTTCCCTCAAAAAACTAATTTTGTATGTTTTCGTTTTCATATCCTAAAATAAGCACATCCCTGAGGAGAGCTGCATGTGTTTCTTGGACTTTTTTTTTAAAGGAATATTGTAAGATAACTTCCTGTATTTACTGTTATGGCTTTTCCTCATCAGTTACAGGACTCTGGCTAGAGTAAAACCCTTAACCAAGATTTTTATTTAAAAAGTATCCAAAACTCACCACCCAAACTGCAAAGCACCCAAACCCATCCATAGTGATTTTTCAATTATGACCACACAGTTTCCTCATACACTTGGCTGAGACTAGATAAATTTCCTGGTCATTTTTTCTTATTTTACATCTCACACTTGCCTGAAATTTCTCACTTATTCAGAACTGTGAGTGTTGGGAATTTGTATTTTCAAATACTAATTTCCAAGCATGCCTGCAATATTGCTAGTAAGGAATAGGTGACACTGATGTTTTGAATTTGTCAGGTTGAGTGGACATAACTCAGATGTATTCAGTTCTGTGAATAGCAGATATCCAAAGTATAATGCTTAATACAATCCAAACCTGACCCAGATTGATTACACCTGAAGAAGATTCACTTATGCTATAACCCAGATACAGTTATTTTGCAGGCATATAAAAAGCAAGCACTTGAAAGTCTTCTAAGATTCCCCTGTGAGAGAACCACGCTGCAGACTTATTACTTTGGAGATATCTGAAAGCTTCCATTGTACCTATAACATTTGATTTCCACTTGAACATAGGCAGCAAAAGTGAGTTTGTAGCAGGTCTCTGGGGTAACTTTAGTCAGAAACAAGATTAATATTAAGTGGTGTCTCTGGCTTTCTTTCAATGAAGCTTTTTCCCAAAAAATGGAGGGGTCATTTCTTCTGTGCCCTAAAGCGCCTTGATTTTTACAGATTTGTTAAAAAAAGAAGAAAAAAAGACTAGCTATTCAAATTAGAATTAATAAAATATTCACATACTTATAGAAATAGAACAGGTAGTAAATGTGTGGAGCATTACGTAGTCTCATAGATTTGGGGAGAAAGAAAACATGTCCTTCCAAATGAATGCAATTTAAAACCAAAATAATTATTACTTTATGAGGCACATTGGATTAAAATTAAGAAAGAGCTTTTTCTTTCACCCAGGAAAATGTTAAGATGTAAAATGCCATCTTACATATTCAATAAGCTCTTCTCAAGAATGTGTCTAATCAGGATTTCTCAGCCTTCAAGTTTCTCATTTGCAATGCCATGCTCATCTTTCGGTTCTCCCTTCCCTTTGTTATCTGGCCTTAAAAAAAATAAAAAAAAACTGACAAGATCCGTATCGCTGTCCAACTACTGAACTTTCACCAGTTTAAAACGGCTGTGTTTTTATAGGGGAATTGTGGTGCTGTCACATTGATTTCAGGAAACCTCAGTTCTGTTCCATTTCCTCTGTTGTTAAAATGACAACTTGAACAGGGTGACTGGCCACAGATGCTGCTGCTTCTGCATGTCAGCCACAGAACAGAGGAGGGGGCTTAGCCTGTGGAGAGAGCTATAGGGACGGAGAATGGATGAGAGGAGGGAGAAAAGTGACTACAAAGACCAGCTTGGGATTGAGGGAGATGGCTCTGTATAGACTCTAGGCTCAGATCATTTACACTAGAGGAAAAAGACTGCAGATATCCAAAGTATAATGCTTAATACAATCCAAACCTGACCCAGATTGATTACACCTGAAGAAGATTCACTTATGCTATAACCCAGATACAGTTATTTTGCAGGCATATAAAAAGCAAGCACTTGAAAGTCTTCTAAGATTCCCTGTGAGAGAACCACGCTGCAGACTTATTACTTTGGAGATATCTGAAAGCTTCCATTGTACCTATAACATTTGATTTCCACTTGAACATAGGCAGCAAAAGTGAGTTTGTAGCAGGTCTCTGGGGTAACTTTAGTCAGAAACAAGATTAATATTAAGTGGTGTCTCTGGCTTTCTTTCAATGAAGCTTTTTCCCAAAAAATGGAGGGGTCATTTCTTCTGTGCCCTAAAGCGCCTTGATTTTTACAGATTTGTTAAAAAAAGAAGAAAAAAAGACTAGCTATTCAAATTAGAATTAATAAAATATTCACATACTTATAGAAATAGAACAGGTAGTAAATGTGTGGAGCATTACGTAGTCTCATAGATTTGGGGAGAAAGAAAACATGTCCTTCCAAATGAATGCAATTTAAAACCAAAATAATTATTACTTTATGAGGCACATTGGATTAAAATTAAGAAAGAGCTTTTTTTTTCACCCAGGAAAATGTTAAGATGTAAAATGCCATCTTACATATTCAATAAGCTCTTCTCAAGAATGTGTCTAATCAGGATTTCTCAGCCTTCAAGTTTCTCATTTGCAATGCCATGCTCATCTTTCGGTTCTCCCTTCCCTTTGTTATCTGGCCTTAAAAAAAATAAAAAAAAACTGACAAGATCCGTATCGCTGTCCAACTACTGAACTTTCACCAGTTTAAAACGGCTGTGTTTTATAGGGGAATTGTGGTGCTGTCACATTGATTTCAGGAAACCTCAGTTCTGTTCCATTTCCTCTGTTGTTAAAATGACAACTTGAACAGGGTGACTGGCCACAGATGCTGCTGCTTCTGCATGTCAGCCACAGAACAGAGGAGGGGGCTTAGCCTGTGGAGAGAGCTATAGGGACGGAGAATGGATGAGAGGAGGGAGAAAAGTGACTACAAAGACCAGCTTGGGATTGAGGGAGATGGCTCTGTATAGACTCTAGGCTCAGATCATTTACACTAGAGGAAAAAGACTGTCTGTGAGTGAATAGGATTTCATTGGGAAAGGAGCAAGTTAGACTCATAGAGTTTACACCAAAAAAAAAAAAAAAATCCTGTCTCTCATTATTGCAATAAAGAGTGGGCCTATGTACACATGTGTATATACATGCACTTGTGACCAGCCATGTGGGATTGAGGTTTTAACTTTTTTGACCAATTTGATGAAATCATGAGTGTTTTTTATATATTTGTTGCAAAGGACAAAATATGAATGTCATGAAAATGTAAATTTTTAATTTCTCTATTGTAGCTTTACAACATAGAATATTAATTATTCCTGTATTTGTCAAATCAAAAGAGGTCTCTTGCTGATGTCCGAAGCCTAGATCAAAAGCTAGTCATCATCCTCAGGCATGAAGTTCCATCCAAGGTGGTGGTTGAAATAGTAGTGTCCAGTCCCCAGCCCCCATTACTAATCCCACTCTTTAGTGAAAAAGCAGAGGAGAAAATGACTTCCCTGCATGCATGAAATGGGAGATGAAAAAGGCATAGTGTGTTAACAGTAGCAGTGGATGATGCTCATGGCCATAACATTAACAGCTAATGTTTTTGGAATACCTGCTCTGTGTCAGGCACAATGTTGAGTGCTCTCTGCATATTATATTTTTGTTCTCACAATGGCTCCACGTTGTAGGTACTATTATCCAATTTTACTGATGAGGAAGCCTAGGCAAAGAAATGTTAAGAAACAGTCTCAGAGTGTACATCAGAATTCTGTCAACCTAGAAATCATCCATGGATAACCTGACTGCACATCTCTACTATGAGATAAGCATTTTCTAGATATGGACATCCTTTAGTTTTGCCTGGTGAATGGACAACATTGGGATAGATTGAGGCTTATAATGTTGAAGGGGAGTGAAACGATTGTAGAAGAGAATAATAGCATCCCCCCACCCCACCACCACCGCCTCCTAGCTTAGTTGAGATATAATCCACATATAATAAGAATAACATTTTTTAAAAGAAGGGTAGGGATAAATGTGGTGTATTTATGAGATAAGGCTTCCTGGGTGGCTCAGATGGTGAAGAATCTGCCTGCAATGCAGGAGACCTGGGTTCAGTCCCTGGGTTGAAAAGATTTTCTGGAGAAGGAAAGAGCAACCCAATCCTATATTCTTGCCTAGAGAATCCCATGGATGGTAAAACGTGGTGTGTTATAGTCCATAGGGTCACAAAGAGTCGGACACAACTGAGTGACTAACTCATGAGATAATGGTGTATCCAGACTTATCAAGCAGGCTTTTCATGCTGGGTAGGGTCAGGCAGCCCTGTGGTTTGTAATAGACACCCTCATTCCAGCCAGGTAAGGGCAAGAGAGATGGGGAACAAAATGCCTCGACTCTTCATTTGTCTTCCTGTTTCTTAAAACAGACAAAAAGTATCCATCATTTATCCACTTGCTTCAAAAGAGCACTGAACATAAATTCTTGGTTCCACAGATGTTTTTTTTCAAATGTAGTAGGGGACTAGAGAAATCTTTTTAAGCTGTTGCAAGTTGCTTTGAAAATGTTGCTCTGAATACTTAAACTGTAATAAAGTCTGCCTAGTTGGAGATTTTTGTGTTTGTAGGTTTTTGGTTTTTTTTTATTTTTTGGATCCTGGAGCAAGCCAAGTGCTGATGATTTTTCCGTAAGAAAGGCAGAAGATTTGCCATCACCTTAAAATCCTAATTATATGTGATTAGTTATGTGGTCTCAATCCTTGAATTTAGACAGACATGTAATTAAAATGGCTGTTGTGAAGGCTTGTTTAAAGAGAGAAATGTCAACCTGCTACCTGGGATTCAAATATGAGGAGACTAAAAGAGAACAGTGAATTTTGAAATAAAAGATTTACTTCGCCTTACAATTTTACCTTATACCTCATGGCGCAGAAAATGTGATTAGGTCCAAAACACCAAATGGCACATTTGTACCAATTGTTAGTCGTTAAGAATGATGTTTTATTACCCTAACCCCTGCCAATTTGAATTCCATGGATTTATCTAGAGAAGCTCTTCCTCTTATTATGAGCATGTTTTTAAGGTTTGGGGGCTTCCCCAGTAACTCAACAATAAACAGTCAGCCTACAATGCAAGAGCTGCAAGAGATGTGGGTTCAGTCCCTGGGCTGGAAAGATCTACTGCAGGAGGAAATGGCAACTCACTGTAGTGTTCTTGCCTGGGAAATCCCATGGACAAGGAGCCTGGTGGGTTACAGTCCATAGGGTTGCAAAGAATCAGATACAACTGAGTGACTGAACACATACACGCTAAGATTTTACCCTTACGGTTTCTGCTGAATATGAAGAGAAAAGTCTTTTGGATTTATTTTCCAATGAAAGCAAATAGCACTTACAAGTGCTCACTACACATCAGGTGTTATTACAAGTATATTAGATTTGTTTAATATACTTAATTCTCACAGTACCCTGTAATACTATGGTGGGTACTGTTACTCATTTTTTTGATGGCAGACTTGAGACACAAATTTTTAATAATTGGCACAATGGAGCGTAATTATTATGTATCAGGTCTCAGTGTTGAATCCAGGCAATTTAGCTTTGGGCATGTCACTACTCACCACTCTGCAGTCCTCTAAGGATAAGGTTAAGCCTTCATGTCAACCATACAAAATACCAAAGTACTTTGTTTAGTTCTTATAAGTACCTGTTTACAGTCTAGAAAAGCATTGTTGAATACAGATTTCCTAAGCACCCTATCTCATAGATATAGATGAAATAAATGAAAGGGAATTTCTGAATTATGCGGCTACCTAAGGAGTGAAGGAATGAATGTGTAAATAGCCATCTGTTGGTGCACAACACATTATCTTGACATTTTGTGGCTTAAAGCACCAAACATATTATCCCTCATTTCTATGAGTCAGGAAATCCAGGTGTAGCTCAGCGGAATGCCTCTAACCAAAGATCTCCTATAAGGGTGTCATCAAGATCATGGACTAGAGTTATGGTCTTATATCCAAACTTTTGACTAGGGAGAATTTGCTCCCAGACTCACAAACATGGCAAACTGTTTTAGTCGTTAAGAATGATGTTTTATTACCCTAACCCCTGCCAATTTGAATTCCATGGATTTATCTAGAGAAGCTCTTCCTCTTATTATGAGCATGTTTTTAAGGTTTGGGGGCTTCCCCAGTAACTCAACAATAAACAGTCAGCCTACAATGCAAGAGCTGCAAGAGATGTGGGTTCAGTCCCTGGGCTGGAAAGATCTACTGCAGGAGGAAATGGCAACTCACTGTAGTGTTCTTGCCTGGGAAATCCCATGGACAAGGAGCCTGGTGGGTTACAGTCCATAGGGTTGCAAAGAATCAGATACAACTGAGTGACTGAACACATACACGCTAAGATTTTACCCTTACGGTTTCTGCTGAATATGAAGAGAAAAGTCTTTTGGATTTATTTTCCAATGAAAGCAAATAGCACTTACAAGTGCTCACTACACATCAGGTGTTATTACAAGTATATTAGATTTGTTTAATATACTTAATTCTCACAGTACCCTGTAATACTATGGTGGGTACTGTTACTCATTTTTCTGATGGCAGACTTGAGACACAAATTTTTAATAATTGGCACAATGGAGCGTAATTATTATGTATCAGGTCTCAGTGTTGAATCCAGGCAATTTAGCTTTGGGCATGTCACTACTCACCACTCTGCAGTCCTCTAAGGATAAGGTTAAGCCTTCATGTCAACCATACAAAATACCAAAGTACTTTGTTTAGTTCTTATAAGTACCTGTTTACAGTCTAGAAAAGCATTGTTGAATACAGATTTCCTAAGCACCCTATCTCATAGATATAGATGAAATAAATGAAAGGGAATTTCTGAATTATGCGGCTACCTAAGGAGTGAAGGAATGAATGTGTAAATAGCCATCTGTTGGTGCACAACACATTATCTTGACATTTTGTGGCTTAAAGCACCAAACATATTATCCCTCATTTCTATGAGTCAGGAAATCCAGGTGTAGCTCAGCGGAATGCCTCTAACCAAAGATCTCCTATAAGGGTGTCATCAAGATCATGGACTAGAGTTATGGTCTTATATCCAAACTTGACTAGGGAGAATTTGCTCCCAGACTCACAAACATGGCAATTAGCAGTGCCCAAGTTACTGGAGATTTGGGCCAGAGACATTCGTTCCTTGCCCCATGGACCTTTTCACAGGGCAGTTCTCAACATGGCAGCTGACTGTTGTGAAGGAAGCCTGCAAAAGAGGGCGACTCAAGACAGAAACCAGTCTTTGTGTAAGCATGACTTTTTACTATGTTCCATTTGTTGAGAGAAATTCAGGAGGTCCAGCCCAGAGTTAAGGGAAAGGTTTACACAGAGAATGAATACTAAGAACGGAGAGTCATTAGGACTCCATTGTTTATATTGTCTGCCAATATGTCTCTCCTTGTCTGAAATTAGAATTGCTATGGAGCAATCTTTTGTCTTCTTGCCTGCTTTTTAGTTAATGGGCATAGAAACTTACTTTTATTTAAAGCTTCTTTTTAGGAAAAGACCATTTGTGCACCCTCCAATTCACTTCACACCAATTTCGCCCAGTTTGCTGCATTGTGATAAAATGTTTTAATTGTGTCTTCCCTGCTTTAGCATGGCTGGGTCTTTCATTACAGAGATAAGAGACTTAGTATTTTAATAGAATTGACTGGTTAACATGTTTAAACAAGTAGTTAATTCAGGTAAGCAACTGATTTGACCGACCTGAATCCATTTAGTACATGCCGATTTAGCCAAGTTAATCAGATGAGCGTTCATTTAGTTTAAGGTGAAAAAAGTCTGAGAGGCTGAGTGGGTTTTCCCCAGCCTATTTTTCAGACCCACAATAGGGGAAAATACAGAATTCATTAATGAAATTTTCCAAGACTTCAGCAAATCATAAATTGTATAATATGTAGAGCATGGTGTGCTATAGTCCATGGGGTGGCAAAGAGTCAGAGATGACTTAGCAACTGAACAACAAAAGCAACAACATGTAAGATTATGTTTGATGAATGATTATTCCCATCAGAGAATGATATCAGGTTCAAGTTTTGAAATGAATCTTTTCTGTAGGAAGTATCCATTGTAATTTTTGCCAAAATGTCCTTTTAAAAATATACCCATTGTTTCTTAGTTATCATTATAGAATGATCCTGACATATAAGATACGTTGATAATAAATCAACATATGTCGCATTTATTCATATTTTACATCACTTTTATTTCTCAAAGAATTCATTCATTCATTGCTTCAGTCATTTATTCATTCTGCAATCAGCTATTGGGTGCTTGAGACAAACACATTTCTAAACACTGCAATGCCTAGCCTTTGCACAATTTTCTAGATATATTTGTCAGTGTAAGAGTATTTAGTGCCTTGTGCTGGACTGAGGTAGCAAAATTTACTTCTTAGCATTTTCATTAGAAAATAAGCTTCAAATAGTTATGTTATCTTTTGATTGTTTCAGTAAAGCTGTTCTCCTAAGGAGTATTTAAATATCACCAAAAATTGATGTATGATTTTCTAAGAATAATGATTCATATGGAGATAAATAAAAGGTTGAACGCAGACATAGAAATATAAATTAACCTGGAGAGAAAAGAACACAATTATTGATTGGATCCAAACCTTGATTATGAGTCAGTAGCGAATAGTAAAAGAGAGATAATGATCCATGACTAAATGGAAAAAATTTAGCTTGATTATTCCTGCATTTTCACAAGCAACAAGATCAGCCACATGCAGACAAGTGGTACAGACGTGTAAATTAAATGTAGTGATGTTGTGATTATATTTAAGATATCATGATCTCACTTAGCCCCACAGAGCTAAAAGCAGGAGCACTTATGAATAATAATGCACCCCATGGGCTTCACTGGTGGTCCAGTGCGTAAGGAGTCAGCCTTGCATTGCAAGGGACACCGGTTTGATCCCTGGCCCGGGATCCCGCATGCTGAGGAACGGCTGGGCGAGTGTGTCTGATTATGTGCCAGTGCTCTGGAGAGATTGTTCCCAGAGCCAGTGCTCTTCAATGGGAGAGGCTGCTGTGATGGGAGGCCCACACATGCCAAAGAATAAAGATGGATGAAAATAAATGATGACTTAGTGGCAAAAAAAAAAAAAAGTCCACCTCATGAACTTTTTTAGTCTTAAGAAAGGACATGAGCCTCTGAATTCCTTTTTTTTTTATTTGGCCACTTCTATTGGTCTTTCATTTATTTATTTTCATTATGTAATATATGTATATTTATAATTTTCAAAGTATGCAATATATGTATATTTTATAATTATAAAATTATGACATAATTATATATATACATACATATGTATATATACACATACATACATATATATGTATGTATGCATGTATATATATATATACATACATATATATATAGGTTTTAAAGAGCAAATGTCATTAAAATCCTTTAAAGAAAGCCCTCAAATTATTCCATTAATAGTTGTGTCCAATCAAAGCATGTGATATGGAATTCCCCTTTAATCAATTAAATATTAAATTTCATATATGTCACCTGAGAATTAGCTATTCACAAATAAATTCTGCGTTTGTTTTGGTGGGTTTCCTTGCCATTGAAAACATCGTTCTTCTACATATTACGTCTTTTTTCCCTACCATCATTTATCTCTTGGGATCATATGTATTTTGGCTATTTTTTTTTTTTTTTAACCTGAGTTACTTCAATACGAATGTTCTTTTGAACTCCGCAGTACCCTACAGACTCAGTCCTCTTGTCCAAGTGAGTTATCACCACCCTCTCCACACATCACACCTGCGGCCCTGGTACCTCTGGGAGCCACCAGCACATATGCTCGGCAGCCGTACAGAAGCAGATCCTTCTCACTGATAATATGGTGCAGGAGAGAGAAATCAATAAGGGCCCCAGGCAAGCCTGAGGAAAGGAGTTAATTAAGGGATGTGGAAAAGAGAGGCATCATTGACAAGCTGCAAGATAAATGTAAAAGGAATTTTTCCCAGTGTATTTAAAACGAGAAAGGGGTTGGGGGAGGATGGCCCAAACCAGGAGAAAACTGTGCTCTGACTTTTCCAAAGACATCATTGTTTATTTCCTTATACTTTAAATACATTGTAGATATATACATTTATATTAATTAAAAATCCCCATATAATTCAGTGAGGACGGTGTGTGAGAGGACTGTTAGCAATTTGACAAGAGAGTAATTACAGCTTCAATCAATCATGGATGGTGTGTGGGAACTAAATTAAAGGATTCTTGATTGTTCTATGCCATCCCAAATACCATAATCAAGATACAATGCTACCTCTTCAAGTTTACTCTTCATCCTGTTTGCAACAAACTTTCTGTAGTGGGCAATGTTAGAGATTTCCATGTACCATGTGTCATTGCATGTGGTATTTTTCCTAAATGCAAGTTTATTGAATAAAGCTGAGAAGAGCAGTTCACAGGTAAAAGAAAATGTGTCCACCTACATTTTAAAAAGTCACATATTTACAAAGTTGAGTAACTTTTTTTAAAAAAACATTTATTTATTTATTTATTTATTTATTTATTTATTTATTTATTTATTTATTTTGGCGGGAGTGGGGAGGGAGGGTGGTGGGCGGGCCACTTCCACTGGTCTTTCATTTGTCTAGTTTCATCCATCTTTTGTTCTTTGGCCCGTGTGGGCCTCCCATCGCGGTGGCATCTGTTGTCTCAGAGCGCGGGCTCTGGGCGCATGCGCTTCAGAGCTCCGGCTCGGTGATTGGACACATTAGTCCAGCCGCTCCGCAGCACGTGGGATCTTCCCAGGCCAGGGATAGAACCGGCGCCCCTTGCACTGCAAGGCGGTGTCCTTACCACCTTTCCACTGGACCATCAGGGGAAGCCCAGTTGAGTAACTTTTCATGTCTTGCCTGCAGATGTTAGTGCACTGGAAAGCTGAGAGTAGTGTTTGAATGTTTTCATATGCTGAAAGCAATACACAGACATACAAATGGATTAAGATTTAGCTATAGGTCACTTCACAAATACATGTGGCACCCAGTCTTCCCTAGTGGCTCAGTGATAAAGAATTCAAGTTCATTCCCCTGGTTGGGAAGATTCCCTGGAAAAGAAAATGACAACCCACTCTACTCTTGCCTGGGAAATCCCATGGACAGAGGAGCCTGGTGTCTACAGTCCTTGGGGTCATAAAAGAGTTGGACATGACTTAGCAAACACACAACAAGTAGTACCCACATAGTCACACATTCTAGTTCTGATTTCTCCTTTTAGGCACAAGGAAATGGCCACATTCTTCGTAGTGGTTCGCTGTGACCATTAATGGCGTTCTTATATCTGCCGCACCAGCAGGCGTATTCTTTACCACTATTGCCACCTGAGAAGCCCGAGCTGGATCTGTAGTAGAGGAAAATATATCCCATCAAACATCATCGTCAGCCCTCAGTGCTGAAATTTTAAAGAAACAGCGTATAGTGAATTGTCAGTGTTGACTTGATTTTATTTATGATTTTTACTTTGGGCATTAAATATCTTCAGTGTGAAACTCAAATTGTACATAAGCCTTTCCCCTTCTTTGTGACATAATCTTTAGCAGTGAAGAAGGCCAGATGGGAAGAATCTCAGAGCTTTTTCTTTTTTTAATTTTTATTTTATAATGACATATACAGTGACTCAGAGTAAAGAATCTGCCTGCAATGCAGGAGATGCAGGTTTGATCCCTGGGTCAGGAAGATCCCCTGCAGAAGGGCATGGCAACCCACTCCAGTATTCTTGCCTGGAGAATCCTATGGACAGAAGAGCACGGATGGTTACGGTCCATTGGCTTGCAAAGTGTTGGACACAACTATAGTGACTGAGCAAGCGTAGTTAATTTACTATGTTGTATTAGTGTTAGGTATGCAACGAAGTAATTTAGTTATACACATATGTATCCTTTTTCAGACTCTTCCCATATAGGTCATTATGAAATACTGAGTAGAGTTTCTTGTGCTATACAGCAGATCTTTATTGATTATCTACTTTATTTTATAGTGTGTATCTGTTAACCCCAACCTCCTAATTTATGCCTCCCCGTCCCATCTTTGGTAACCATAAGTTTTTTTCTAGGTTTGTGAGTATTACTATTGTGTAAGTAACTTCATTTGATCATCATTTTTTAGATTCCACATATATGTAATGTCTATGATATTTGTCTGATTTCACTGAATATGATAGCCTCTACGTCCATCCATGTTGTTGCAAATGACATTATTTCCTTCTTTTTTATGGCTGAGTAATTCTCAGTTTTTTTGGAGAAGTTATGGCTCTTTTTTCCATAACATTTTCTGTTTGGTGTTGGACTCTTGGTTGCTAGCACTGCTGGCTTTCACTAAAGCATCAGCTTCTTTCTGGTGTTTGTTTGTTTGCCTCTGCTTATTCTTTTCCCTTTGCCTCTCGTCTACTTCCTATAGTCTTATAAGCATCTGATGTGTCGGTCATCAAATATGCCTTTTTTAGTCTTCAGGATCTTTGCCCTGGCTATTCCTCCAGCCTGGGCCAGCTTTCCTTCAGCTCTGTAGACTTGCATTTCATCTTCTCATTCTGGACTCAGAAAGTATGAATGTTACTTCCTCAAAAGATTCCCCCCGGACTCGTTCAAGAATTTGTCAGTGTTGACTTGATTTTATTTATGATTTTACTTTGGGCATTAAATATCTTCAGTGTGAAACTCAAATTGTACATAAGCCTTTCCCCTTCTTTGTGACATAATCTTTAGCAGTGAAGAAGGCCAGATGGGAAGAATCTCAGAGCTTTTTCTTTTTAATTTTTATTTTATAATGACATATACAGTGACTCAGAGTAAAGAATCTGCCTGCAATGCAGGAGATGCAGGTTTGATCCCTGGGTCAGGAAGATCCCCTGCAGAAGGGCATGGCAACCCACTCCAGTATTCTTGCCTGGAGAATCCTATGGACAGAAGAGCACGGATGGTTACGGTCCATTGGCTTGCAAAGTGTTGGACACAACTATAGTGACTGAGCAAGCGTAGTTAATTTACTATGTTGTATTAGTGTTAGGTATGCAACGAAGTAATTTAGTTATACACATATGTATCCTTTTTCAGACTCTTCCCATATAGGTCATTATGAAATACTGAGTAGAGTTTCTTGTGCTATACAGCAGATCTTTATTGATTATCTACTTTATTTTATAGTGTGTATCTGTTAACCCCAACCTCCTAATTTATGCCTCCCCGTCCCATCTTTGGTAACCATAAGTTTTTCTAGGTTTGTGAGTATTACTATTGTGTAAGTAACTTCATTTGATCATCATTTTTTAGATTCCACATATATGTAATGTCTATGATATTTGTCTGATTTCACTGAATATGATAGCCTCTACGTCCATCCATGTTGTTGCAAATGACATTATTTCCTTCTTTTTTATGGCTGAGTAATTCTCAGTTTTTTTGGAGAAGTTATGGCTCTTTTTTCCATAACATTTTCTGTTTGGTGTTGGACTCTTGGTTGCTAGCACTGCTGGCTTTCACTAAAGCATCAGCTTCTTTCTGGTGTTTGTTTGTTTGCCTCTGCTTATTCTTTTCCCTTTGCCTCTCGTCTACTTCCTATAGTCTTATAAGCATCTGATGTGTCGGTCATCAAATATGCCTTTTTTAGTCTTCAGGATCTTTGCCCTGGCTATTCCTCCAGCCTGGGCCAGCTTTCCTTCAGCTCTGTAGACTTGCATTTCATCTTCTCATTCTGGACTCAGAAAGTATGAATGTTACTTCCTCAAAAAGACCTTACCCAACTCCCAAGCTAAAACAGTATCTCATCTCCCCTGCCGTAACTGTCAATCATGCTACCCTAATCTGTCTTCTTCACAGAACATATATGTAGTTTAAATCTTTTGCATCTATATGTTAGTTTACTCATAGTTAAACATAAGTTCCTTGAGACAAGGACACTACTTTGGTTACCTCTATGAAGCACAGATGTCAGAACTGAATTAAATATATCCAGCCTGTATTTCTCCAAAACCTGTGGTTTCAACAACCATATTATTTCCATCATTCTGTAGGAGCACTGGAGGAGGAACAATTATCTCTAAGTAGGAATGTAGGGATTAAGGGAAACTTTAAGGAGGATGTAACATTGGAACTAATATCAAAGAAGGAAAAGTGTGATAGAAAAGTAGAAGAAATACTTTCCAGGTTGTGGGACAATTGTTCACTAAAGCCACATAGGAATAAGGAACAGCAAATAAATGTGTAGCAGGTGTATAAGGACATCTGGGTAGTGGAGAAAGGAAAGATATGATTGGGTAGTGGTTTAAGTAAAGTTTACAAAGAGCCTTATGCCAAGATAAGAAAATGAAATATTTTCTTTGTGGGCAGAGATGTCACTACAAGTTGTATGGGAGGTTAGACAAACTAAGCTAAAGTTAATTTGGGTGTTCAAAAATCATATTATTTTCAGTGAAATATGGAGAGTTTAGTTTGAGAAGCTCATTTGAATCCTATCCATTAGAGATGACTAGGCTTCCTAATTTTATTCAGAAACTGGAAGCCTAAAATGGATTGCCATTTGCTTTTTTTTTTTTTTATCATTATTCAACTTCTTATTTTGTATTGGCCTATAACCAGTTAACAGTGTTGTGGTAGTGTCAGGTGGACAGTAAGGGAACTCTGTCATACATATACATGTATCCTCCCTCTCCCAAACTCACCCCCCCCCCATTCTGTTTGCATATGATATTGAGCAGAGTTCTCTGTGCTATCCTTGTTAACTGTCCATTATAAATATAACAGTGTGGACATGTCCATCTCAAATTCCTTAACTACCCCTTCCTCTACATTCTTCCCCCTGGCAACCATAAGCTCATTCTCAAAGTCTGTGAGTTTGTTTCTGGTTTGTAAGTACTTTCATTTGTATCTTTTTTTTTTTTTTTTTCAGAGTATCACTCTGAGTGAAATAGGCAGACAGAGGAGGAGAAATAACCATGTGACATCCCTTATATGCTATTAGCTTTAAAATAAGCCATCTAAGTTTTTGTTGGTTAAAATGTGCCTCTTGACAGTAGCATGAACGTCAACAGCACCTAAGATCTTGTTAGAGAGATAGTCTCAAGCTTCAGATTCATCCAGAATCTAAATCTGCCTTTGCCAAGATACTCCTCTAAGTCCTACTCTGCCATCTTGAACAGGAGAGCCCTGGTGATTATCTTGCAAGTTACAGTGTATAAAGCAGTGAGCCCCAGTCAGCTGCATCTTGGGAAGTGTAGATTCTAAAAGGCAGAAGAGAACTGTTTTTGCTGCAACCTGCAACTCCCAGATTTTGTCTTCTAGCAGCAAAACCCAAAGGCACTAAAAATGTCAAATTGCCAATCAAAGAAAATATAAAGATAATTAGTGTTTGTTGCCTTCAGTGCATTCTCAAGGCAGTGAGGTAGGCACAGAAAGGAGAAGAAAGATCTCAGCTTTGCATAACAGTGGGATTAGTTGAGTCTGTGATTGCTTTTTCATTGTAGGAAATAAAACATACATTCCAAACTTAACAGAGAACAATTTTAACCCATTCTTTAGCCAAGGTTGGGAATCTGAAATTAAAGTTGTAACAGCTATTCAGGTCCTAAGAAAGAAAAGATCATTCATTGCACAGTAGGGCTTCCCCTCTCATCACCAATTACTACAAAATTATACTGACCTTTGAGAAATTCAGTCAACTATATGATCTCTGCTTGCCCTAAACTCTGCAGTCTGATTAAATATGTCAAGAGAAAGTGTTCTCTTTTATTGGCTCTCAGTTGATAGTCTTTATTCAACCCTTTTGCTGGTTTCCTTTAGTTCATTGTATTTCAGTGTAGCACAGAAAAATTGGAGTAAAAAAAAAAAATTGCCAATTACTATGCCATTTTAATCAAGTAAAAAAATAGAGCTATTTTGAAAAATTGGTAATCACAATGCAGTGAACAACAGTGCACTAAAATTCAAAAGATACTGGTGAAGTTATCTTCTGTTTAATTTCCTGTTGTTTTTACTCATACAGGTAGATCTGGTGTTTCTAGAGCAAATTTAATGGCAGACACAAAAGGGAAATCTCTGGTACTGTGTATGACCAAGTTTGATTGACTTTAATTTTTTAAAATCAAACGATGATAGTTTTCCCCTTTTCTAATATACACAATGCACATAAATATACTCTTCATAAGTTAGAGCAGTTTTCTTTCTTTTTTTTTTTTTTAAAGATTTATTTATTTATTTATTTTGGGCGGGGGTTGCGGAGTGAGGGGAGCGGGCAGGCCACTTCTATTGGTCTTTCATTTCTCTATTTTCATCCGTCTTTGTTCTTTGGCTTCTGTGGGCCTCCCATCGCGGTGTCGTCTGTCATCGCAGAGCACCGGCTCTGGGCACATGCGCTCCAGAGCTCTGGCTTGGTAATTGGACACATCAGTCCAGCCGCTTCGCGGCACGTGGGATCTTCCCAGGCCAGGGATCGAACCGGGGCCCCTTGCACTGCAAGGCGGTGTCCTTACCCACTGGACCACCAGGGGAAGCCCTAGAGCAAGTTTTCTTAAGTGTTGATTACTCTAAGCCATTGGTAAAGCACAAATTTAAAATAATTAAAAATATGTGTCCCATATAAATATTAAATGAACATATCAAACATTTTATTCATCTCATTAATTACTGACAGAACTTGGAAGATGGCAAGGCTGGTATTTATGGGTACTTTAATAAAGGAATGTTAGACTGAAATTAATTGGAGAGTTATAAAATTGGTTAAAGTCCATTGGGGCAATAAACTGTAAGTTTTGACATGTTCTTCCCCATTGGACAGAATTTATCTGAATTTCTACTGGGCAGAAAATCTGCAAGCTTATAACTTCACTAAGCTGGGTTCTTTGATCACACATAAGTAGTTTAATGAAGTGAGTTCCCCTGATAAAAAATGATCTTTGTATTGGCCTGTTAAGTGCCCATGAAAAAAGTCACCCATCTTTTTTTCTTTTTTCCAAGTTTTAAAGATCTTACAATATCACTGTTTGTCTTTAGACAGAAGTTCACCTTCCATTCCTTTTGTTTTATTTTGATTAGAGTCAATAAAATAAATTCAGTTCTCCTGAATTCTTTTTCATTGGTCTTACTCTGGGAAGTAAGGACAATACCAAATTACTCTAAATGTCCTCCTTCCCTCAATGACCTTTCTCTGCTAGGACATGGGTAATGTCATGTGATCCATAAAGTTATGGATCAGCTGGAGTTTATTGCTGTGGATCAAGTAAGAAATGATTAGCGATAAATCAGGTTGATGGGACTTCCCTGGTGATGGGGCTTCCCTGGTTGTCCAGTGGGTAGAGAGTCCACCTTACAGTGCAAGGGCTACCAGTTGGATCCCTGGCTGAGGAAGATCCCACATTCCATGGAGTGACTGGACTGGTGTGTCCAAGTAGCAGCTGGCACTCTGGAACATATGTGCCCAGAGCCAGTGCCACTGCAATGGGAAGCACACACAGGCCAAAGAACAAACATGGAAGAAAATAAATAAATAAATAAACAATAAAAGAGCCATCCCCCATTTTTTTTTAAATCAGGATGATGATCATGCAAATCGGAAGGAAGGATGGGTGATACACCCAGAAATAAAACCAATAGGCCCTCATGCCTGCTTGTGTGTAAAGAAGTGTGAGAGAGAAAAGAGGCATAAATGATGGTGGGATTACTTCGAATAAATACAGACTTTGACATTTTGTGTTTAATGCACTTTGAAATGTTGAGGTTAAAATGTCGATAAAGTAGTTAGAAATTTTTATTCTGAAACTTGGGTCGGTATTGCAGTCAGGCCTGTTAAGTTTACTAGACATCTACTGATGGTGATAGTTGAAACCATGGAAACTGATTTATGAACCATCACCTACCAAGGATGTAAAATGATAGAAATAAAGGACCTAAGATCAAAGCTGACATAATCAACGCTAGGTACTCGAAAAAGAAAAGACAACAAAGAAAAGGACAGTCAGATAACAAGAGAATAAGAATGTGGCAATCTAAATCCATACAAACTACTTTGAGAATATAAACAAAGAAACAGAGTACTTTAAACACACATATAAAAATTATTTCCTCCATATTAATACCTCATGTTTACTTCTAAATCGCTACAATTTTTTTTAGCTAGTTCATCGTCTCTAGTAGGTCTGACAGATCATAAGAGTAGAAATGAGGAAAATAGGTCTGTGCCTTTCCTTTAAAACAAGGGCCAGTTGAAACTTACCTGCCTGAGGGATTTAGGAAACAAAGGTGAAATGAAATTGGAGGGATACCGATGGCCACAGAAACAAACGTCAGTCTTTATGGAAATGTGGGCTGCCTCTGTATTTGGCGCTCTTAGAGTGGATTTGACTAAACTGTGTGTACTGTTCAAATTGACTGTTGGGAGCCTTGGAAACTCTGGATAGCTCATTATTTTACCAGATACCTCTCACTGTGGACAACAGCCCTAGCCACTAAAAGACTCATCATACACCTGAGTGTCTGCAGTAAACTTGAGACAGGTATAGAATCATTAGCATACATTGGATTACTGGATGCACCTCAGCCTACACCTTCTGCAGAGTGGGACCCCCAGCCAGTCACCTCACTCAGCAGTCTCATATCATCTCATGTTCTTTGTGAAACTTCGAGTTGAATGAGGATTATCCTGTGTTGCTTATTATTCTTTTCACTCAGCGCGTTTGCTTGCCAAATGTGAACACAACCTGAGTATTCATCCAGCACCGTCAGTTTCACTACATCTTCAACATTCCGATCATTGACTTGACAGCAGACATAATTTTGACAAAATTAGAAAATCTTGTGGAATGGGTTTGTCTCATTCCATTTCTGACAGAGATGTAAAGAATTGTTTCCCTGCCCTGCACTCTCCTCTGCTTTGCAGTCTTGATAATATCATTGAGGAGCAAATTGGTGAGCTCGTCTCCCAGTGAAATATTTCCTTTTCCTTTTTTATTAATTTTTATTGGCGCATACTTGCTTTACAAGGTCATGTTAGTTTCTTCTGTTAAAGTGAATCAGCTATATGTTTATATATATCCCCTCTTGAATTTCCCTCCCATTTAGGTCCACAAAGGATAGAGTAGAGTTCACTATGCTATACAGCAGGTTCTCATGAGTTATCTATTTTATACATAGTAGTGTGTATATGTTGATCCCAACCTCTGAATTCATTTTACAACCCAGCCTTTGTGTCCGTGCATTCGTTCCCTATGTCTGTGTCTCTATTTTGGCCTTACAAATAATATACGATCTTTCTAGATTCCACATGCACATGTTAATATACAGTATTTCTTTTTCTCTTTTTGACTTACTTCACTCTGCATGGCAGTCGCTAGGTCCATCTACATCTCTCTTTTCAATGGACTCTGCCCAAATCATTCTTAGATCTTCTGGAGAAATAAAGCCCTCACTCTACAGAATACCTCTCTTCCATGGGGCCTCAGCTCAGAGAGCAGATCAGCAGCCGTGCTGGTGTATTTATAGCCAATGGGACTCTGGGTTGTTCCACATGTTTGTAAAGCCACCACCAATGATGGTGAGAGTCCTATGACAGCAGTTTTCTGCTGCTGAAAATTTCCCAGAGAGAAAGCGAGAGAGAATGGTATATGTCAGGATGTTGACTGTAACATTTTTGCTTTTTTGAGAAATAATAATGACTGTGAGTTTTGTTTCATGGTTAGATATATTGTACATACATAAATAATCAGAGTTACAACAAACATTTTTTTTTTCTTTTAAAAGAAGAGAGATTCTCAGGGCTTTCACTTAAGCAGATAGATGTTTAATAAGTAATAAAAATCTAAAAATATTCTCAGACATGCGACTGGACAAAGTGTGTACATCTGACACCATCTGGATAAAAATACAGACATGCAAATCACCTTGCATTATACCCAATAAGATATCTAAGCAGTAAACCCCATGGCTTTTTCATTCATTTACTTTGGAATTATATGGGACTACGATATGGGAGTGTGTATTGACCTAATTTTGAAGAAAAGACTAGAATTTTCCTTTACATAGACAGAAAAAGTTTTCTTTCCGACTGGAAGCAATGCTCACTTTATGGTGTCATATTGCCATAGCAGGGTGTTCTATATGATTCTTAGGTGGGTACAATGTGAATTTAATGCACCATACCATCTACATGTGTTCTGTCCCATAACAAGCCTTACTATAATGGGTTATGTTGACACTTTTAGTATACCCAGGATTAGTATTTACTGTCTCTACATTAATGTGGTAGAGCTAAAACCGCTTCTTTTTCCTGCACTGCCTTTTCTCCTTTTGTTCTCTCTTCTCTTTGGTTGGTAGTGTTCAAAAGTGCTTCTAAATAAAAGGAGAGGGCTTCCCCTGGTGGTCCAGTGGGTAAGGACACCGCCTTACAGTGCAAGGGGCGCCGGTTCGATCCCTGGCCTGGGAAGATCCCATGTGCCGTGGCGTGGCTGGACAGATTTGTCCAATGACCGAGCCGGATCTCTGGAGCGCATGCGCCCAGAGCCAGCGCTCTGCAACGACAGACGCCACCGCGATGGGAGGCCCACAGGAGCCAAAGAACAAAGATGGATGAAAGTAGAGAAATGAAAGACCAATAGAAGTGGCGCTCCCGCTCCCCTCTCTCCCCAACCTGACCTCCGCCCAAAATAAATAAATAAATCTTTTAAAAAAAAAGAAAATTAAAGGAGAAAAACTCCACGTGGATGTGACTCTATCGTTTCTCCTTAACAGAATTAATTTCAATCCCTTTCTGTTGAGAAGTCACTTACTGGCTCTACAGTGAGCCTGGCACAGACTTTTGAAATAGTGCTGCCATTACTGCTTTATATCAGTTTTCACATTTGGTGTTATTTCCATTGTGTAGTTGGGAGAAGTGGGGGACAAAGCGGGAATGTGACTTGTACCCAAGAACTCACAGCTGGTAAGTGTGAGAACTGAGATTATTCTGGATTCTTTTTGAAATCATACAGACTCATCTTTTCATGACACTGCCTCTGTTGAATGAATGACTATAAAACATAAAAGTTGCATCACAGGAAAGACCATCTTGTCATATGAAAACTGTCATTTTTATTATCTGTAGGCATTTAGATTCAATATTTATTTTCTTTCCCAATGTTGTTTTTATTCAGTAGCCTGGAATCGGTAAAATATCCACCTGCACTGCCTGCAATGCAAGACACTGGGGTTAGGTCATTGAGTCAGGCAAATTCCTTGGAGAGGGAATGGCTACCCACTCCAGTATTTTCGCCTAGAGAATTCCATGGACAGAGGAGCCTGGCAGCCTACAGTCCATGGAGTCACATGGAGTCAGGCTGGACTGAGAGACTAACATTTTCACTTTGACTTTTCAGAATCTCATTACTGTTTACATTTTAGAGATATTTCTGGGTTTCATCATTGTTGTTTGGACCCGTATTTTGAGAACACAGAATATTCAGGAAATTGTTGAAGAGGATCATCCCTCATTATAATACCAGATCTTGCTCTTGTTCTCAAAACTTTGGATGTCCACCTGATTTAAATTGCTTTGTGAATATTTGGGATGGTATGAAGGTGCAAGGTCTAAAGATACGGGAAATTCTGCCTTTCGCTACAAACCTCCTTTGTTTTATTTATACAGTTGCCAATCTTCTAACACTGGTGAGTCCTTCTGTGAAAACTGTCCTCTGGTATGAAATATGCTTTTGTCTCTCAAAGTCCACATAATTTAACATGTTTTAAAAACAGAGTGAACCTGATCATTTTTGGTTCGTAATATTGCCATTATGAAAAGTATTGGAAACATCTTGTCTAAAACACTGCAGTGTCTTTGAAGCTCTATTTTCTTAAAACCTGAAAAGGTTGTACTGGTTGAAGAACAGAAAGCATTTCATTCAAATGAACTCTATTAAACTATTCTTGGAGATCAAAAGCAATTAATTATTAGCCATTTCATACTGCTTAACCTAACAGGTCAGCTACTTAATAGTTTGATATTTGACATTTTTATATTCATAAGAACAAAGCGGAATGTGACTTGTACCAAGAACTCACAGCTGGTAAGTGTGAGAACTGAGATTATTCTGGATTCTTTTTGAAATCATACAGACTCATCTTTTCATGACACTGCCTCTGTTGAATGAATGACTATAAAACATAAAAGTTGCATCACAGGAAAGACCATCTTGTCATATGAAAACTGTCATTTTTATTATCTGTAGGCATTTAGATTCAATATTTATTTTCTTTCCCAATGTTGTTTTTATTCAGTAGCCTGGAATCGGTAAAATATCCACCTGCACTGCCTGCAATGCAAGACACTGGGGTTAGGTCATTGAGTCAGGCAAATTCCTTGGAGAGGGAATGGCTACCCACTCCAGTATTTTCGCCTAGAGAATTCCATGGACAGAGGAGCCTGGCAGCCTACAGTCCATGGAGTCACATGGAGTCAGGCTGGACTGAGAGACTAACATTTTCACTTTGACTTTTCAGAATCTCATTACTGTTTACATTTTAGAGATATTTCTGGGTTTCATCATTGTTGTTTGGACCCGTATTTTGAGAACACAGAATATTCAGGAAATTGTTGAAGAGGATCATCCCTCATTATAATACCAGATCTTGCTCTTGTTCTCAAAACTTTGGATGTCCACCTGATTTAAATTGCTTTGTGAATATTTGGGATGGTATGAAGGTGCAAGGTCTAAAGATACGGGAAATTCTGCCTTTCGCTACAAACCTCCTTTGTTTTATTTATACAGTTGCCAATCTTCTAACACTGGTGAGTCCTTCTGTGAAAACTGTCCTCTGGTATGAAATATGCTTTTGTCTCTCAAAGTCCACATAATTTAACATGTTTTAAAAACAGAGTGAACCTGATCTTTTTTGGTTCGTAATATTGCCATTATGAAAAGTATTGGAAACATCTTGTCTAAAACACTGCAGTGTCTTTGAAGCTCTATTTTCTTAAAACCTGAAAAGGTTGTACTGGTTGAAGAACAGAAAGCATTTCATTCAAATGAACTCTATTAAACTATTCTTGGAGATCAAAAGCAATTAATTATTAGCCATTTCATACTGCTTAACCTAACAGGTCAGCTACTTAATAGTTTGATATTTGACATTTTTATATATTCATAGAAAGAAGAACTAGCAATGTACAGTATCTTGTTTTTACAGAACTTCTCAGAAAAGCCTAAGGCACCAGCCAAATGTTATAAGTTCTCTTGGAGTGAGTTGGCTTATTTGGGTGATCCTCAGAATCTTTAACTACTACAATTTCATAAGAAAACAGATTTTGAAATGTTTGTGCCATGATACAGTATGTGGCCATTACTGTGAATTTAGAAACAGTATATGAATTCTAAAATACTGCTACAAAGGTTATATTGTTTGCCATAGACTTTCAATTATTGATATGTTTGCAGTTACCAGTAAGCTAGGACTAGTCTTGTTATTATTCAGTTATTTTATTCAAATTTAAAGGCTTCCTATTCTTTCTGATATTTAATAGAATTTCAGATAATCTAAGACCAACACAAACAAAACTTTATTGCGTGGCCATCTGAGTTTCAGTGTTTGCATCTGTGAATATTTGTTGATTGTTAAGTAGCATAGGAGATTAAAGGACTTCTCAAGTGGCACAAGTGGAAAATAACCCACATGCCAGTGTAGGACATAAGAGGCACAGTTTTGATCCCGGGGTCAGGAAGATCCTCTGGAGGAGGGCATGGCAACCCACTCCAGTATTCTTGCCTAGAGAATCCCATGAACAGAGGAGCCTCGTGGGCTACAGTCCATGGGCTGCGCAAAGTCGAACATAATTGGAGTGACTTAGCATGCATGCACACAGGAGATTAAAACTTTAGATCAAACCAATACCATCTCCCACAGACTTTGCAGTTGATCTTAATGTATTCCCTGTGGGTTTGTCTCATTCTGTCTTCTGGGCTTGAGGCTATCTGTTGGCAAACAAACCTCACATTCCTTTTTGATATGTGTTGGGGATGGTTGGGACAGAATCCCTAGAGCTATAACTCTTAAATAATCAGAAATCTTGCAATGTGGTTTTTAAATAATTGCTGGCTTCAAATTGATCCTGATGGAAGTACTAACTCACAGAAATTGGCAAATAGTATTTATGGGTTTTGTTTTGTTTTGTTAGAGACCCAGTTTACCAGTACACCACCGGAATTCTCAAAGCTAGGTGTTACAGAATTTTCAGAAAACCTTACATTTAATTATTGCACTTGATGAGTTACATGAACATCCAAAATAGGACTCTGAAATCTTGTGTATATCAAGTTAAGGTAGAAGAAAGAGAGTAAATATCTATCCAATATAAATACTTTCAAAATGGAAGCACGCGTGCTGAGAAAATTATTTCAGGTTTCCCTTAGCCTTTACAGGAACGTTGATAACTGTGCAGGAGGAAGAAATGGCCTCACAGGTTTTGCTTTGATAAATAGTATCACATTAATTCTCTCTCACTTTCTCTGAGGCTAATACTTCCTGGTAGTTTTGTATTGTGGGTATATATTTGTCTAATATTCCTACTTATAAAACAATTACAAGCGTGGTGTGTCACATGGCTAGTAAGTGACGGTAAATGGGATTTCAACTCGGGACCACCCACTTCAGTGCAGTCTTCTCTCTAGGCAGGAGTGTCTGATGAGTAGGACCAATGACTTGCATGTCATCTTCTCTCTTAGGCCTTAACACATCTTCCCCCATGTAAACTAACAAGTTGTTGTAGAATGTTTCTAAAATGATGACTTAGAAAATTAACAACTTGTATGCTTCATTACCCTCCATGTCCTCATTTGCAAGATATGAAAATCAAATAGAAAAGTTACTTAGTATCTATGGAGTTTATTATCCTTAAGTGTTGTATGAATCTGAAACATTAGAATTTAATCATTTCTGCATGTTAGCTTGTCTTTACACCCTTCCTGCTATGCCCCACTTTCAGGCTAATATTTAAAATAGTCATATGCTTTGAGGTGGTAAATAACCAAGTGAACTAAGGATTCTGTTTTCCTCTCTAGTTTAAAATGGATACTCAGGCAATAGCATTCAACCTCGTGTTATCGAACAGGTGTGAGGAACAAGAAAGACTTCTAATTAAACAAATGCCACTGGGTACAAAATTTAAAGGACTGCACTGAATGACCTTAGCCATTAATCCTAAAAAAAGAAAATCAATGTGCATAGGATGTTGTCTGGTGTCTTCTGATCACTTGCCTTTCCCGGTACTATGCAGCAGCTGTTTCACATGCACTTTACATAACTCGCTAATGAACAAACGAATAAAAGGAGACATAAAAGAAGAAACCAGTAAGTCAGCACTGACCTAGTTATTACAAAGTGAATGTTTTTACAACTGACCTGCAGGAAACTCTGAAGTGAGGAAATATATTTATTCAAACATTTCAATATTTCATAGAATTCATAAAGCTTAAAGCAAAAGGAAAAGTTTATCCAGAATTCATGACTAAGATAAATCTCAAGTTTAAAGAGAAGAAATGTTTACCAGTAGGGTGGCTGTAACATGATAGACAAGGCAAAGATTGTCATCTGCTTGGCTAATGACAAGTCTGTTCTTATTTCTTCCAGGAAAAGAATAAGAACTAATTTCTCTGTTTTATTCTTTCAAACTTCAGTCTCAGTGCCTTTAATTAAGACATTTCTTTAGGGATATAAAACTAAAAATGACTTAAAAAAGAGACATTGCTTTAGGAAGGAATAATTTACTGATTTTATCTGTACTTAAAAATATTTTTATAATTCCATATAATTTTGAAAGCAAAGACCATAGGTAATAAGTGCAGATAGAAAATTTAGAATTAATAACAAAAGATAGCCTTTGGGCTATGCGTCCTCCACTGCTCTCCTAGAGTCCTCCTTCACCCCACAAAGAATCTGAGGAGAATTAAAACAGGGGCTAGTATTACAGCTGTATGTAATAAAGATCTATAAGAATATTGTTCAGTCTCTCAGTCGTGTCCAACTTTTTGCTACCTCATGGACTGCAGCATACCAGGCTTTCCTAGCCTTCAGCATCTCCTGAAGTTTGCTCAAATATTTATATAAATATATTTGTTGATCTATTGATGAAAATTTAGGTTCCTTCTGTATCTTAGCTATTGTAAATAATGCTGCAGTGAACACTGGAGTGCGTATATCTTTTTGAATCAGTGTTTCTGTTTTCTTTTAAATGAATTTTGTACCTGAAAGTTCAACCTCGTGTTATCGAACAGGTGTGAGGAACAAGAAAGACTTCTAATTAAACAAATGCCACTGGGTACAAAATTTAAAGGACTGCACTGAATGACCTTAGCCATTAATCCTAAAAAAAGAAAATCAATGTGCATAGGATGTTGTCTGGTGTCTTCTGATCACTTGCCTTTCCCGGTACTATGCAGCAGCTGTTTCACATGCACTTTACATAACTCGCTAATGAACAAACGAATAAAAGGAGACATAAAAGAAGAAACCAGTAAGTCAGCACTGACCTAGTTATTACAAAGTGAATGTTTTTACAACTGACCTGCAGGAAACTCTGAAGTGAGGAAATATATTTATTCAAACATTTCAATATTTCATAGAATTCATAAAGCTTAAAGCAAAAGGAAAAGTTTATCCAGAATTCATGACTAAGATAAATCTCAAGTTTAAAGAGAAGAAATGTTTACCAGTAGGGTGGCTGTAACATGATAGACAAGGCAAAGATTGTCATCTGCTTGGCTAATGACAAGTCTGTTCTTATTTCTTCCAGGAAAAGAATAAGAACTAATTTCTCTGTTTTATTCTTTCAAACTTCAGTCTCAGTGCCTTTAATTAAGACATTTCTTTAGGGATATAAAACTAAAAATGACTTAAAAAAGAGACATTGCTTTAGGAAGGAATAATTTACTGATTTTATCTGTACTTAAAAATATTTTTATAATTCCATATAATTTTGAAAGCAAAGACCATAGGTAATAAGTGCAGATAGAAAATTTAGAATTAATAACAAAAGATAGCCTTTGGGCTATGCGTCCTCCACTGCTCTCCTAGAGTCCTCCTTCACCCCACAAAGAATCTGAGGAGAATTAAAACAGGGGCTAGTATTACAGCTGTATGTAATAAAGATCTATAAGAATATTGTTCAGTCTCTCAGTCGTGTCCAACTTTTTGCTACCTCATGGACTGCAGCATACCAGGCTTTCCTAGCCTTCAGCATCTCCTGAAGTTTGCTCAAATATTTATATAAATATATTTGTTGATCTATTGATGAAAATTTAGGTTCCTTCTGTATCTTAGCTATTGTAAATAATGCTGCAGTGAACACTGGAGTGCGTATATCTTTTTGAATCAGTGTTTCTGTTTTCTTTGTGTATGTAGTAGAAATGAAATTGCTGGATCATTTGGTAGTTCTGTTTTTAAGTTTTTAAGAAACCTCTACATTTTGTCTCGTGGCGGCACTTGTATATTTGGATATTAACCCTTTATCAGGTATACTTTTTCCAAGTGTCTTCTTATACTCAGTAGTGGGCCTTTTCATTTTGTTGATGATTTCCTTCATTCTGCAAAATTTTTACAGTTTATTGTAGTCCCACTTGATTTTCTTTGTTGTTTGAGGAGCTTTGAGGAATTTCTCGTTTCTTTGTTTTGTTTTGGTTTGGTTTGGCTTTTGAATCCCTTGCCTGAAGTGACAAATACTATATATATATATATTTCTAAGGCCAGTGTAAAGAGCATACTGTCTGTCTTCTCAGAGTTTTTATAGTTTCAAGATTTACAATCAAGTCAAACACTTTTAATGTACTTTTGTATATGATAGGAGTTTGTAGTCCAGGTTCTTTCTTAAGCATATTTCTGTCTAGCTTTACCAGCAGCATTTATTGAAGAGACTGTCTTTTCCTCATTGTATATTCTTATCTCCTTTATTGTAAATTAATTGATCATATGAACAGATATATTTGAGAGTTCTCTATTCCATTCCATTGGTCTATTTGTTTTTGTGCCAGTACAATTTTGTATTAATATTGTAGCTTCATAATATAATTTAAAATAAGAGTGTATGATACCTACGGGGCTATATTTCTATTCTAAATTAATAACAAAAGATAGCCTTTGGGCTATGCGTCCTCCACTGCTCTCCTAGAGTCCTCCTTCACCCCACAAAGAATCTGAGGAGAATTAAAACAGGGGCTAGTATTACAGCTGTATGTAATAAAGATCTATAAGAATATTGTTCAGTCTCTCAGTCGTGTCCAACTTTTTGCTACCTCATGGACTGCAGCATACCAGGCTTTCCTAGCCTTCAGCATCTCCTGAAGTTTGCTCAAATATTTATATAAATATATTTGTTGATCTATTGATGAAAATTTAGGTTCCTTCTGTATCTTAGCTATTGTAAATAATGCTGCAGTGAACACTGGAGTGCGTATATCTTTTTGAATCAGTGTTTCTGTTTTCTTTGTGTATGTAGTAGAAATGAAATTGCTGGATCATTTGGTAGTTCTGTTTTTAAGTTTTTAAGAAACCTCTACATTTTGTCTCGTGGCGGCACTTGTATATTTGGATATTAACCCTTTATCAGGTATACTTTTTCCAAGTGTCTTCTTATACTCAGTAGTGGGCCTTTTCATTTTGTTGATGATTTCCTTCATTCTCCAAAATTTCTACAGTTTATTGTAGTCCCACTTGATTTTCTTTGTTGTTTGAGGAGCTTTGAGGAATTTCTCGTTTCTTTGTTTTGTTTTGGTTTGGTTTGGCTTTTGAATCCCTTGCCTGAAGTGACAAATACTATATATATATATATTTCTAAGGCCAGTGTAAAGAGCATACTGTCTGTCTTCTCAGAGTTTTTATAGTTTCAAGATTTACAATCAAGTCAAACACTTTTAATGTACTTTTGTATATGATAGGAGTTTGTAGTCCAGGTTCTTTCTTAAGCATATTTCTGTCTAGCTTTACCAGCAGCATTTATTGAAGAGACTGTCTTTTCCTCATTGTATATTCTTATCTCCTTTATTGTAAATTAATTGATCATATGAACAGATATATTTGAGAGTTCTCTATTCCATTCCATTGGTCTATTTGTTTTTGTGCCAGTACAATTTTGTATTAATATTGTAGCTTCATAATATAATTTAAAATAAGAGTGTATGATACCTACGGCTTTTTTTCTTTCTCAAGATTGTTTGGGCTACTTGGGATCTGTGTTTGGGATATGTGTTTCCATTCACATTTTAGAATTATTGCTCTAGTTCTATGAAAAATGTCATTAGTAGTTTGATAGAGATTGTATCAGTATGTCATTTCTTTTCAAGGTCAAATATTCCAGTGTATGAACATGCTATAACATGTGTTTTTTTAATTTATTTTTATTTTGCTTTTACAGAGTTTTGTTGTTTACTGACATACATAAACCTGAGTCGACCATAGGTATACACATGACCCCTCCCACTTGAACTTCCCTCACATCTCTATCCCCATCCCTCCCCTCTATGTCGTTACAGAGCCCAGTGTAAATTCCCTTAGTCTTACAGCAGATTCACATTGGTTGTCTATTTAACCTCTGGTAATATGAGTTTCCATGTTAATCTTTCTATACATCTCGCCCATTCCTCCCTCCTCTCAATGTCCATAAGTCTGTTTTCTATGTCTGTTTCTCCATTACTGTACTGCATATATATTTATCAGTACCATCTTTCTAGACTCAATATATATGTGTTAGTATACAATGTTTATCTTCCTCCTTATGGCTTACTTCACTCTGTATAATAGGTTCTAGGTTCATCCACCTCAGTAAGACTGACTCAGATGCCTTTCTTTTTATGGCTGAGAAATATTCTGTTGTATATATGCACCACAGCTTCTCTATCCATTCATCTATTGATGGGCATCTAGGTTGTTTCCATGTTCTAGCTATTTTAACTAGTGCTGCAATGAACAATGAGGTACATGTGTCTCTTTTAATTTTGATTTCCTCAGGGTATATGTCTAGCAGTGGGATTGAGGGGTCGTATAGTGATTATATTCCTAGTTTTTTAAGGAATCTCCATACTGTCTTCCATAGTGGCTATTATCAACTTATATTCCCACCAAGAGTGTAACACTCCACACCCTCTCCAGCATTTATTGTCTGTAGATTTTTTTTGATGTATTCACTTACTTTAATAACAACTGCATTTACCATGTTATCACCATGGAATGTAAATTCAGGTTGGACAAGGAAATTTCACAAGTACAACAAAGCATTCTGTGGCATACCAAAGTTTGTATCCTGTCTAACCAAACCAGCTTGCTCATAAATCACTTCCATCATAGGCAATTTATATAGTTGATGATTCTTTTAGAGAAAATGAATGTACTGCACACATTTAAAAAGGTGCTTTTCATTTACCCTTACATTAGCACTTAGAATACTATTTCAAAATAGCATGTAAAATTATTCTAATATAACAGAAGCAAAATATAATTCTGCAATTTTTTTTAAAAGAAAAAAAAAGCTCTGTTACCAGAGTTTTGTTGTTTACTGACATACATAAACCTGAGTCGACCATAGGTATACACATGACCCCTCCCACTTGAACTTCCCTCACATCTCTATCCCCATCCCTCCCCTCTATGTCGTTACAGAGCCCAGTGTAAATTCCCTTAGTCTTACAGCAGATTCACATTGGTTGTCTATTTAACCTCTGGTAATATGAGTTTCCATGTTAATCTTTCTATACATCTCGCCCATTCCTCCCTCCTCTCAATGTCCATAAGTCTGTTTTCTATGTCTGTTTCTCCATTACTGTACTGCATATATATTTATCAGTACCATCTTTCTAGACTCAATATATATGTGTTAGTATACAATGTTTATCTTCCTCCTTATGGCTTACTTCACTCTGTATAATAGGTTCTAGGTTCATCCACCTCAGTAAGACTGACTCAGATGCCTTTCTTTTTATGGCTGAGAAATATTCTGTTGTATATATGCACCACAGCTTCTCTATCCATTCATCTATTGATGGGCATCTAGGTTGTTTCCATGTTCTAGCTATTTTAACTAGTGCTGCAATGAACAATGAGGTACATGTGTCTCTTTTAATTTTGATTTCCTCAGGGTATATGTCTAGCAGTGGGATTGAGGGGTCGTATAGTGATTATATTCCTAGTTTTTTAAGGAATCTCCATACTGTCTTCCATAGTGGCTATTATCAACTTATATTCCCACCAAGAGTGTAACACTCCACACCCTCTCCAGCATTTATTGTCTGTAGATTTTTTTTGATGTATTCACTTACTTTAATAACAACTGCATTTACCATGTTATCACCATGGAATGTAAATTCAGGTTGGACAAGGAAATTTCACAAGTACAACAAAGCATTCTGTGGCATACCAAAGTTTGTATCCTGTCTAACCAAACCAGCTTGCTCATAAATCACTTCCATCATAGGCAATTTATATAGTTGATGATTCTTTTAGAGAAAATGAATGTACTGCACACATTTAAAAAGGTGCTTTTCATTTACCCTTACATTAGCACTTAGAATACTATTTCAAAATAGCATGTAAAATTATTCTAATATAACAGAAGCAAAATATAATTCTGCAATTACAAAAGAGCTAAAAGAGATTTACAATTGTTAGTCTTACGTTTATAACTATGATTTTAAAATAAATACTACTTCAAAGTAGCTCTGTTACCAGCTTTTTAGGTTTGGTTTAAAAACATACAGAGACTTGCAGCAAGGTTTAGAATCTTGTATTCTGTGCACTGTTCTGAAAGGATTCCTCAAAAGCCAGCCAGCGCTTAAAACAGTACTCAGTCCACAAGGCAGTCAGAAACTTAAATTGACTTGGGTAAATAGGATTCCTTCATCACATCAAAAGCGTATGATATTCTGCAGCAACTGGGCACATTTCTAGGACTTCCATGTTGTCTTCTTTATAACTAATTTCATCAGAAGAATTTAAGAAGGTGGACTGGTACCACTATCAAGTGTATTTAAAAGTGATGTTTCTTTTGTGCTAGTCTGACTCCCTTGAATAACCTAGCTATTGAACTAGTCACCAGTAACTTGGTCACCAGGTGAATCAAGTTTGCAAGGAAGGAAGCCAATATTCAAATTACCATGTTCTTGTGTGACCCACACAATTTATTTTCAGCATAAACATATAAGCTTACTATGAGATGTTTAATTAAAGCAAGCACCACCAACAAAACCAAGACAGCATCTCCTCTTCTAAGGTTTATGTTTTCCCCAGAATTCTTGATACAGGGAATAGCCTATACCAAGTCACTGATCCCACAACAAAGCCTTGGGCTGCCACACACATGTGGATCAGGTGAACAGACATTTCAGTATTTCCTCTGCTCTTGAATCTATATAATCCATTTGCAACAATTGCTGCAAAACCTGGCGTTCCAATAGGGACAAATGGGGCCTCTCTAGCTTTTTAGATAAGTTTAGATCCCTGATCTTCATCATAAAGAGAAACACCTGTGTTGCTTGATATAGTGATTGAAGAATTTTCAACTACAGGACGTTTCAGGTTCCTACCGGATACTGACCCCACTTTGATTCTTTCTAGAGAAAATAGGCAATTTTTTAATTTTTTGCCACACATTTAAAAGGTGCTTTTCATTTACCCTTACATTAGCACTTAGAATACTATTTCAAAATAGCATGTAAAATTATTCTAATATAACAGAAGCAAAATATAATTCTGCAATTACAAAAGAGCTAAAAGAGATTTACAATTGTTAGTCTTACGTTTATAACTATGATTTTAAAATAAATACTACTTCAAAGTAGCTCTGTTACCAGCTTTTTAGGTTTGGTTTAAAAACATACAGAGACTTGCAGCAAGGTTTAGAATCTTGTATTCTGTGCACTGTTCTGAAAGGATTCCTCAAAAGCCAGCCAGCGCTTAAAACAGTACTCAGTCCACAAGGCAGTCAGAAACTTAAATTGACTTGGGTAAATAGGATTCCTTCATCACATCAAAAGCGTATGATATTCTGCAGCAACTGGGCACATTTCTAGGACTTCCATGTTGTCTTCTTTATAACTAATTTCATCAGAAGAATTTAAGAAGGTGGACTGGTACCACTATCAAGTGTATTTAAAAGTGATGTTTCTTTTGTGCTAGTCTGACTCCCTTGAATAACCTAGCTATTGAACTAGTCACCAGTAACTTGGTCACCAGGTGAATCAAGTTTGCAAGGAAGGAAGCCAATATTCAAATTACCATGTTCTTGTGTGACCCACACAATTTATTTTCAGCATAAACATATAAGCTTACTATGAGATGTTTAATTAAAGCAAGCACCACCAACAAAACCAAGACAGCATCTCCTCTTCTAAGGTTTATGTTTTCCCCAGAATTCTTGATACAGGGAATAGCCTATACCAAGTCACTGATCCCACAACAAAGCCTTGGGCTGCCACACACATGTGGATCAGGTGAACAGACATTTCAGTATTTCCTCTGCTCTTGAATCTATATAATCCATTTGCAACAATTGCTGCAAAACCTGGCGTTCCAATAGGGACAAATGGGGCCTCTCTAGCTTTTTAGATAAGTTTAGATCCCTGATCTTCATCATAAAGAGAAACACCTGTGTTGCTTGATATAGTGATTGAAGAATTTTCAACTACAGGACGTTTCAGGTTCCTACCGGATACTGACCCCACTTCAGCACCTGCCCTACTGTCTGCAGCTTTTTAATGATGGCCATTCTGACTGGTGTGAGACTTCTCATTGAAGTTTTGATTTGCCTTTCTCAAATAATGAGTGATGTTGAGCATCTTTTCATATGTTTTTTGGCCTTGTGTATGTCTTCTTTGGAGAGATGTCTGTTTAGGTTGTTTTTCCATTTTTTGATTGGGTTGTTTTTTCAGTGTTAAGTTATAATAGCTGCTTGTACGTTTTGGTAATTAATTTTTTGCCGGCTGTTTCATTTGCTCTTATTTTCTCCCATTCTGAGGGTTATCTTTTCACTTTTTTTTTTTAATAGTTTTTTGCTGTGCAAAAGCTTTTAAGTTTAATTAGGTCCCACTTGTTTATTTTTGTTTTTATTTCTGTTTTCTAGGAGGCAGGTCATAGAAGATCCTGCTTTGATTTATGTCATCAAGTGTTTTGCCTATATTCTCTTCCAAGAGTTTTATGGTTTCTGGTCTTACAGTTAAGTCTTCAATTCCTTTTGAGTTTATCTTTGTGTATGGTGTTAGGAAGTGTTCCAACTTCATTCTTTTACATGTAGCTGTTCCCTTTTCCCAGCACCATTTGTTGAAGAGGCTGTCTTTGCCCAATTGTATATTCTTGCCTCCTTTGTCAAAAATAAGGTACCCATAGGTGCATGGATTTATCTTGGGGTTCTCTGTCTTGTTCCATTAGTCTATATTTCTGTTTTTTTTTTGCCAGTACCATACTATCTTGATGACTGTTGCTTTGTAGTATAGTCTGAAGTCAGGAGGTTTATCCTCCAGCTCCTTTCTTCTTTCTCAAGGCTATCCCACAACAAAGCCTTGGGCTGCCACACACATGTGGATCAGGTGAACAGACATTTCAGTATTTCCTCTGCTCTTGAATCTATATAATCCATTTGCAACAATTGCTGCAAAACCTGGCGTTCCAATAGGGACAAATGGGGCCTCTCTAGCTTTTTAGATAAGTTTAGATCCCTGATCTTCATCATAAAGAGAAACACCTGTGTTGCTTGATATAGTGATTGAAGAATTTTCAACTACAGGACGTTTCAGGTTCCTACCGGATACTGACCCCACTTCAGCACCTGCCCTACTGTCTGCAGCTTTTTAATGATGGCCATTCTGACTGGTGTGAGACTTCTCATTGAAGTTTTGATTTGCCTTTCTCAAATAATGAGTGATGTTGAGCATCTTTTCATATGTTTTTTGGCCTTGTGTATGTCTTCTTTGGAGAGATGTCTGTTTAGGTTGTTTTTCCATTTTTTGATTGGGTTGTTTTTTCAGTGTTAAGTTATAATAGCTGCTTGTACGTTTTGGTAATTAATTTTTTGCCGGCTGTTTCATTTGCTCTTATTTTCTCCCATTCTGAGGGTTATCTTTTCACTTTTTTTTTTTAATAGTTTTTTGCTGTGCAAAAGCTTTTAAGTTTAATTAGGTCCCACTTGTTTATTTTTGTTTTTATTTCTGTTTTCTAGGAGGCAGGTCATAGAAGATCCTGCTTTGATTTATGTCATCAAGTGTTTTGCCTATATTCTCTTCCAAGAGTTTTATGGTTTCTGGTCTTACAGTTAAGTCTTCAATTCCTTTTGAGTTTATCTTTGTGTATGGTGTTAGGAAGTGTTCCAACTTCATTCTTTTACATGTAGCTGTTCCCTTTTCCCAGCACCATTTGTTGAAGAGGCTGTCTTTGCCCAATTGTATATTCTTGCCTCCTTTGTCAAAAATAAGGTACCCATAGGTGCATGGATTTATCTTGGGGTTCTCTGTCTTGTTCCATTAGTCTATATTTCTGTTTTTTTTGTGCCAGTACCATACTATCTTGATGACTGTTGCTTTGTAGTATAGTCTGAAGTCAGGGAGGTTTATCCCTCCAGCTCCTTTCTTCTTTCTCAAGGCTGTTTTGGCTATCCGGGTCCTTTTGTGCTTCCATATGAATTGTGAGTTTTTTTGCTATTTCAGTGAAAAATGTCATTGGTAATTTGATAGGGATCACATTGAATCTGTAGATTATATTTGGTAGCAGAACATGTCATATCTTATTTATCCATTCATCAGAGCATTTGAGTTGTGTTCACTTTTTTTTTGCTGTTATGAATAATGCTGTTATATATCTTTCGTGTGAATATATCTACAGAATTCTCTTTGAAAATACATAGGAAGAAATTGTTGGGTCACACTTAATTCTATCTTTAGTGCTTTGAGGAACTGACAGGCTGTTTTGCAAAGCAACTATACCAGTTTACATTCTTATCAGCAGTGTGTGAGAGTTCTGATTTCTCCACATCCTTACCAGCAATGTTATTGTCTTTTGATCAGCACTATCATGGTATGCTATCTCATACTATTCTGAATTTGTTATTTGTTTAAGTATTTTTGTAATGAAGAGCTTCAAAATAGAAATAAATATCAGTCATTTGTGTAAATATTTCATTTATGTGAAAAATGATTGTGAAAAAGTTATTTTAGCTGTTGCTTCAGCTAATTTTGTAAGGTACTAAATCCTCAAAAAATATGTAGTAACAAAATGAAACTGTTGGAATATATTTATTTTTAATTTAGAAGGATTATTGGTTCTAATACTAGTACCTAATTTGCTATAAACTTCTCAGAATACCAAAAGAAAAACACACTAGTATGTTTCATAACCATGGCCTAGTTATAAGGTATTTCAGCTAAACGTTAATTTTCTCTTTTAAAAATCTGTGTTTAAAACTACTGTTTAAGTTCACATTGTGTCTAGAAAGACCCTTTAATATCTCATGTGAACATGACTATTGGTTAGACTGTCATATCTATGATAAAAGATCAAAAAACCTTTCCATTTCTAAAACATGCATATTTATAAGGGAGATTAGAAATGAGGCCTTTTGTTATCTAGTATTGTCTAGGACCATCTTTCTCATGCCTATTGTTCTGATGGAGAATGACTTATTCTGAACTAGTTCCTCATCTTCCAGGAAACTGGCAGATTAATTACATTGAAATGATCATTGGTCAGCTTCTCTCCATGTTGTATAATTTAAGGAAAATACATTAACATTGTTTAAAATAAAAATCTTCTAAAAATATTCTATCAAGTTGGCCTTAATTCAAATTTTAATAGACTAATTATTCTGGAATTGTTTTATCATTTTCTCTATAATCCAGTAGAGCTGATGCAGACATCATTTTGAATAATCAGCCATAAGGTAATGAGTCATTAAAATTATATCCATCTTCCGGTGTTGTTAATTGTTAATTATAAATATAATGATTGTATATATAATTTAAATACGGGATGGTTAATATTTTAAAAAGTTACTTGAAACTTATTGAGAATGTATCCAGTTTAAACATTTTCCTTATCAGCAGGAACTGACAGGCTGTTTTGCAAAGCAACTATACCAGTTTACATTCTTATCAGCAGTGTGTGAGAGTTCTGATTTCTCCACATCCTTACCAGCAATGTTATTGTCTTTTGATCAGCACTATCATGGTATGCTATCTCATACTATTCTGAATTTGTTATTTGTTTAAGTATTTTTGTAATGAAGAGCTTCAAAATAGAAATAAATATCAGTCATTTGTGTAAATATTTCATTTATGTGAAAAATGATTGTGAAAAAGTTATTTTAGCTGTTGCTTCAGCTAATTTTGTAAGGTACTAAATCCTCAAAAAATATGTAGTAACAAAATGAAACTGTTGGAATATATTTATTTTTAATTTAGAAGGATTATTGGTTCTAATACTAGTACCTAATTTGCTATAAACTTCTCAGAATACCAAAAGAAAAACACACTAGTATGTTTCATAACCATGGCCTAGTTATAAGGTATTTCAGCTAAACGTTAATTTTCTCTTTTAAAAATCTGTGTTTAAAACTACTGTTTAAGTTCACATTGTGTCTAGAAAGACCCTTTAATATCTCATGTGAACATGACTATTGGTTAGACTGTCATATCTATGATAAAAGATCAAAAAACCTTTCCATTTCTAAAACATGCATATTTATAAGGGAGATTAGAAATGAGGCCTTTTGTTATCTAGTATTGTCTAGGACCATCTTTCTCATGCCTATTGTTCTGATGGAGAATGACTTATTCTGAACTAGTTCCTCATCTTCCAGGAAACTGGCAGATTAATTACATTGAAATGATCATTGGTCAGCTTCTCTCCATGTTGTATAATTTAAGGAAAATACATTAACATTGTTTAAAATAAAAATCTTCTAAAAATATTCTATCAAGTTGGCCTTAATTCAAATTTTAATAGACTAATTATTCTGGAATTGTTTTATCATTTTCTCTATAATCCAGTAGAGCTGATGCAGACATCATTTTGAATAATCAGCCATAAGGTAATGAGTAATTAAAATTATAGCCAGCTACAGGTGTTGTTAATTGTTAATTATAAATATAATGATTGTATATATAATTTAAATACTGAATGAAGTATTGACAGTTACCCATATTTTTTGGAAACATACGTCTTGCCTCTTACTGGTCTTAAACTGGAAACAGTTATTGAGAATATATTTTCAACAACTCTTTGAGTAGCTCCTCTGAACTTTAGTTGAAAATGGACCTACTCTTTCTGCACATATAAATAAAATCAGTACACCTGATCAGAATTGACCTGACCTGCTGCTGAATAAATTTGTGAATTTTAATTGGTTTATTTGCATATTAACAGGAAATATTCTGCAGATGGTTCTGCAGGCCCTCGGTATCCAAATCTGGCAAATTTGCGGGCCATTATACAGTAATATAGTAGTCATTAAACATTGACAGAATCCCTGTTTTGCCAGGAGGCTGCAGTCGATATCACTGTCAACTTGCTGATCAGTCTTTACAGTAATTAATTAGCTCACATATTTATGGCAATTTGGTGGTTAGAATATCTGCATGGTAAAAATGAGTTGATATTTGTTCCTTTGGAAAAATGATTGATGAAATTCTCAAGACAGTCTAAGCATAGAAAGGAGTGTTCTGTTTTTACCATCATAACTAGCATTATTTTGTACTTTCTAATTATTGTATCACATGAATGGGAGACGTCTTAGCAAGACTAAGTGAAGTCTGAGTAAGATGACTTCATGGTTCATCAAATAATGACTGTTCTAAATTAAAATATAAACTCTGAAATGTAAATTTGGGTTTCCCCAGAAGTATAAACCATCTAGTTTTTCTTTTGTTATCTAGTATTGTCTAGGACCATCTTTCTCATGCCTATTGTTCTGATGGAGAATGACTTATTCTGAACTAGTTCCTCATCTTCCAGGAAACTGGCAGATTAATTACATTGAAATGATCATTGGTCAGCTTCTCTCCATGTTGTATAATTTAAGGAAAATACATTAACATTGTTTAAAATAAAAATCTTCTAAAAATATTCTATCAAGTTGGCCTTAATTCAAATTTTAATAGACTAATTATTCTGGAATTGTTTTATCATTTTCTCTATAATCCAGTAGAGCTGATGCAGACATCATTTTGAATAATCAGCCATAAGGTAATGAGTAATTAAAATTATAGCCAGCTACAGGTGTTGTTAATTGTTAATTATAAATATAATGATTGTATATATAATTTAAATACTGAATGAAGTATTGACAGTTACCCATATTTTTTGGAAACATACGTCTTGCCTCTTACTGGTCTTAAACTGGAAACAGTTATTGAGAATATATTTTCAACAACTCTTTGAGTAGCTCCTCTGAACTTTAGTTGAAAATGGACCTACTCTTTCTGCACATATAAATAAAATCAGTACACCTGATCAGAATTGACCTGACCTGCTGCTGAATAAATTTGTGAATTTTAATTGGTTTATTTGCATATTAACAGGAAATATTCTGCAGATGGTTCTGCAGGCCCTCGGTATCCAAATCTGGCAAATTTGCGGGCCATTATACAGTAATATAGTAGTCATTAAACATTGACAGAATCCCTGTTTTGCCAGGAGGCTGCAGTCGATATCACTGTCAACTTGCTGATCAGTCTTTACAGTAATTAATTAGCTCACATATTTATGGCAATTTGGTGGTTAGAATATCTGCATGGAAAAAAAATGAGTTGATATTTGTTCCTTTGGAAAAATGATTGATGAAATTCTCAAGACAGTCTAAGCATAGAAAGGAGTGTTCTGTTTTTACCATCATAACTAGCATTATTTTGTACTTTCTAATTATTGTATCACATGAATGGGAGACGTCTTAGCAAGACTAAGTGAAGTCTGAGTAAGATGACTTCATGGTTCATCAAATAATGACTGTTCTAAATTAAAATATAAACTCTGAATGTAAAGTCAGAATTTTTGTTTCCAAAAAGAGACCATAGTGTGGTATGTCTATTTAGCTTAATAGATTTAGCAAAGCCAGTCTATCAGCAACATCATAGAATCTGTCTCCAGAAAGGACCATTCTCTTCAAGGAAAATGTTATAGATGAATATGCCCCTGTTACAGTGCAAGGTCTGGAACACAGCAGACCATCATGATGTTTAATGAATAACTTGGTAAAAGTATTGTGTGTGTATAACACCAGGATTACTTTGAGCAGGAATCCAAAGAGAATAGATCATTAACAATCCAAAGTGATTTTTAATTTTAATGTTTAAAATCAGCCCTCCTGATTATTTATATATCAAGGAAGTTTCATATTTAACAAGCACAGAATTCTTTTATGTCTGATGCTGTAATTCACCCATTAGACTGCCTAAGAATTTTCAGGTATAGGATGAGATAAGGGAAATCAACTTTGAAAAAATACAAGTTGGAAATTTGTGTTCAAAGAGCTCTTAAAAGAAAATAAAAGGTCTATTCTAAGGCCATTTCTTTAAAAAGAAGTCATCTTAAACTCCAAGCAAATACTGTATTTAACCGAAATGACAGAAATGAAAAACAAGGAATGCTGTTATTCTATGTAGCAGTATGATGCATCACTTAGGAAAATACTGTGTATTGCCTTGTTATTAATATAGCAAATCTTTTAACACTGGGACATTTATCTTTTGGATATAAGCTGTAAATAGCAAGTTATACTATTGGTTTAACTTCTGGTATTACCTGAAAATTACAACTGAGGATAGTTCCACTTAACTTCATACTTGGAAGGAATATTCCTCAAACCTTCATTTCTAATAAGAAAGTGCCGCAAAACACTTGTGACTCAGGAGACAACTAGCTGTTAATATGAGTTATGTGAATCTGACCTATAATCTCACCTGACATTTGGAACTCAAATATTTTCCCTTATTTCTCCAACACAATTAAAATATTTAGTCTCACTTCATTTTATGAGACATAAATAGCTATGTAAGTACTCTGTAATTATTGTACATTGTAACAAATGACCTCATAAATACATTGTAATGTCCCATGTAATTACATGGTAAGTCATGTCTTTGAGACGGCTGCTCTGAGATTGAAAGCATGCTGGTTTCAGAGATTAATTACTTAGAGACTAATTTGACAGTTTGCTTGAAGATATGCCTCTGTTACATAGCAGTGTCTGCATTTTTTTAAATGTTTCATACTAAGATTTTATTTATGATATAGATTCAGTTCTCTATCCTTAAATATTGGACACATCTAAATTTTGATATATGTAAAGACAAACAAAAAGGCTTGTTCTATACAGAATGACACTTATCTGCAATCAAATTTCTTCAGTCATACATTAGATGGAAATTGCTTTTGTGACACAAATTTTAAAGGTTCTGGTTTTATTACCCTAAGAATGATTTTGAGTATATGATGTTGTAAAAAATATAGTTTTTTTTTGTTTTATTGATCAGTGTACAACATTTAAGCTTGCGTTTCACTGTTTCAAGACCAAGCTGGTATATTATGGTCATTTTAGAATGAATATATTATTGTAATACTCTAAATTCTGACTGGTGATTCTTGATAAATGCATTTTACCTCTCATGTAAAATATGTGACCATATGGCACAAATCAGTATTTAAATTCTCATGTCTTTGCCTCGGAATGCTTAAATATTTGGTGAAATCAATTATAAGTTACCCCATTCACATTACTGCTCAACCAGTATCCTGGCTTCTATATTCCAAAACAAAAGAACAAAAAAGAATGGAAAATAAGTTGACACTGTATTTTCTGCCTTAAATTATGCATTGGTCTATTTCTTGTGCCTTGTAATTTTACAGATAACTCCCCCAATGTATTTGTGTTCTGTCTTTCTGAACTCTACTTTCTGCTTCAAGCCTATTATATTGCTTTTAGTAGTTTTATTTAGTAGACATGCGTAGTCTGAGAAAGGATCCAGTGATCTGAAAGAGTTAATGAGCCTCTCTAAACATCCAGCTAACTTCAAGGGAATGACTTAGACTGGAGAATAAAGTCTATTGATACTGACAAATTCTGAAATATATTGCTTCATTTTATGAGACATAAATAGCTATGTAAGTACTCTGTAATTATTGTACATTGTAACAAATGACCTCATAAATACATTGTAATGTCCCATGTAATTACATGGTAAGTCATGTCTTTGAGACGGCTGCTCTGAGATTGAAAGCATGCTGGTTTCAGAGATTAATTACTTAGAGACTAATTTGACAGTTTGCTTGAAGATATGCCTCTGTTACATAGCAGTGTCTGCATTTTTTTAAATGTTTCATACTAAGATTTTATTTATGATATAGATTCAGTTCTCTATCCTTAAATATTGGACACATCTAAATTTTGATATATGTAAAGACAAACAAAAAGGCTTGTTCTATACAGAATGACACTTATCTGCAATCAAATTTCTTCAGTCATACATTAGATGGAAATTGCTTTTGTGACACAAATTTTAAAGGTTCTGGTTTTATTACCCTAAGAATGATTTTGAGTATATGATGTTGTAAAAAATATAGTTTTTTTTTGTTTTATTGATCAGTGTACAACATTTAAGCTTGCGTTTCACTGTTTCAAGACCAAGCTGGTATATTATGGTCATTTTAGAATGAATATATTATTGTAATACTCTAAATTCTGACTGGTGATTCTTGATAAATGCATTTTACCTCTCATGTAAAATATGTGACCATATGGCACAAATCAGTATTTAAATTCTCATGTCTTTGCCTCGGAATGCTTAAATATTTGGTGAAATCAATTATAAGTTACCCCATTCACATTACTGCTCAACCAGTATCCTGGCTTCTATATTCCAAAACAAAAGAACAAAAAAGAATGGAAAATAAGTTGACACTGTATTTTCTGCCTTAAATTATGCATTGGTCTATTTCTTGTGCCTTGTAATTTTACAGATAACTCCCCCAATGTATTTGTGTTCTGTCTTTCTGAACTCTACTTTCTGCTTCAAGCCTATTATATTGCTTTTAGTAGTTTTATTTAGTAGACATGCGTAGTCTGAGAAAGGATCCAGTGATCTGAAAGAGTTAATGAGCCTCTCTAAACATCCAGCTAACTTCAAGGGAATGACTTAGACTGGAGAATAAAGTCTATTGATACTGACAAATTCTGAAATATATTGCTTATAAGATCGCTTTATCATGAACTCTAGGGAACAACCAAATTGCTTTAATGTAATGGAATTTTGTTGAAATGTGAATACTGACTAGAAATTACATTCCCCATTTCTAGGACCAAGAGAAAACAGGACTGACTACTAGGATATGCAAAGCCAATGATCACATGAAAAAATGCTATTTTAAAATCAAGACTTTTCAAAAAGAAGAATTGTTTACAGCAATTCTACCTCTTTTTTCTTCCCCTCTTTTTGCTTTAAGCTGGACTATATTCTGCATTTGTGGGTGATTTTCTTGAATGATTGATTAATCTTGTTTAGTTGTCCAAAAAAGCCTAGATAGCAGGAAACATTGATTTTCTTTATTTTTCTTTCAGTAATTAAGATATTACCTAGTTACATATCTGAGAATCAGCTTTATTTCTTTTATTTTATTTATTTTTGTCTTTATTTTTCTTTCAGTAATTAAGACATTGCCTAGTTGCATATCTGAGAATCAGTTCCAACAAAGGTTTCGTAATGAGTGGAGAAAGCACTGTTTCTATGGGTCACTCATCAGAATATGGTAAAAACTACCAGAAAGCAATCACCTCTTCACCACTGAATGGTTTTTGAGTGGCAAAGATGTTTTCCAAGGGAATGTCATCTAGTTGTTGCAGTCAGATGAAGTGCTTAAATATTTGGTGAAATCAATTATAAGTTACCCCATTCACATTACTGCTCAACCAGTATCCTGGCTTCTATATTCCAAAACAAAAGAACAAAAAAGAATGGAAAATAAGTTGACACTGTATTTTCTGCCTTAAATTATGCATTGGTCTATTTCTTGTGCCTTGTAATTTTACAGATAACTCCCCCAATGTATTTGTGTTCTGTCTTTCTGAACTCTACTTTCTGCTTCAAGCCTATTATATTGCTTTTAGTAGTTTTATTTAGTAGACATGCGTAGTCTGAGAAAGGATCCAGTGATCTGAAAGAGTTAATGAGCCTCTCTAAACATCCAGCTAACTTCAAGGGAATGACTTAGACTGGAGAATAAAGTCTATTGATACTGACAAATTCTGAAATATATTGCTTATAAGATCGCTTTATCATGAACTCTAGGGAACAACCAAATTGCTTTAATGTAATGGAATTTTGTTGAAATGTGAATACTGACTAGAAATTACATTCCCCATTTCTAGGACCAAGAGAAAACAGGACTGACTACTAGGATATGCAAAGCCAATGATCACATGAAAAAATGCTATTTTAAAATCAAGACTTTTCAAAAAGAAGAATTGTTTACAGCAATTCTACCTCTTTTTTCTTCCCCTCTTTTTGCTTTAAGCTGGACTATATTCTGCATTTGTGGGTGATTTTCTTGAATGATTGATTAATCTTGTTTAGTTGTCCAAAAAAGCCTAGATAGCAGGAAACATTGATTTTCTTTATTTTTCTTTCAGTAATTAAGATATTACCTAGTTACATATCTGAGAATCAGCTTTATTTCTTTTATTTTATTTATTTTTGTCTTTATTTTTCTTTCAGTAATTAAGACATTGCCTAGTTGCATATCTGAGAATCAGTTCCAACAAAGGTTTCGTAATGAGTGGAGAAAGCACTGTTTCTATGGGTCACTCATCAGAATATGGTAAAAACTACCAGAAAGCAATCACCTCTTCACCACTGAATGGTTTTTGAGTGGCAAAGATGTTTTCCAAGGGAATGTCATCTAGTTGTTGCAGTCAGATGAAGTGCTTTTGGAAAAATTTAGACTCATCGAGAACCATTTCATCCATTTATTTATTTTTACGTCTTTAATACCTAATCATGTGAAGCCAATGACCTAATGCCTCAGTTCTTTCAAAAATTTCAGTTTTCTAAGCTTTTTTTTTAATAATTCAAACAGGTGTACATTATACCACTACTAATAGTAGTATTAAGTATTATTGTAATTAAAAACTTTAAAAAATTAAAGAGAATAAAACAATTTGGCAGTGTTTTCAAGTTTCTAAGGTCTTTCTCATTGATCACCTCTCAACAACTAGACGATAGATAGGGAAGATTGCCTGATATCAACTGACACAATTAGGTAACAGATTCCTAACATCACTTAGCAAATTAGTGAAAGGCTGAGAGTCAAACAGGATGCTTCTTGTCACCCATCCTTTTACACTCCTTGAACAGGTTTTATTGTATTTCTAGAACACTGTCATCTCTTTTTCCAAGCAATAATTCCAAACAGCATGCTTGAGAGAACTTAATAAGATTTTCTAACCATCAGTTATAAGAATTAAGGGGATCTCAATATATTTTCATGCACCCACGCCATGTATTTGAGCTTTATTTAACATGTGGAGTTAAGTCTTTAAAGAGATGACCAGTGTGTATTGTCCATAATGGACGTATGAGTTTGTTAGCAGTGTTAAATTAGCCACACCTCTTGAAGAGACTCTGCAGGCCACCATAAACTATTGTTCACCCTTATCCTAACAGAACTCCGAGCCTCATCTTTAAGAAACTCAAGAAATATTTGAAAAACAGTTCTTTGAAAGTATGCAAAATAGTAGCCTACCAGATTGCTACATTGTCAGTGTACACTTCTCAGGCAGTAATGGATTGGGGGGGTCTCACAGTTAAAGTTTGGAAACATGCTTGACCTTAATTTACTGGTTCAAGGCCCTTTGATTCTAAATTGAGGTAGGTTAAGTAAATTATTAACTTCCCTTTTTTTCCTTGGAGTTGTGAAGGTTGGCCCCTCAGAATCTGAGGAAAGAAGTAGAGAGAAGTGGTGGCGTGTCCATTTCTCTATGTCAATTTAAATTTAGCCCAGTTTACTTTAGCTAAGATCCCCTGGAGAAGGGAATGACCACCCACTTTAGCATTCTTGCCTGGAGAATTCCATGGAAAGGGGAGCCTGGTGGGCTATAGTTTATGGGGTCACAAAGAATCAGGCATGACTGAGCAATTAGGACTTCCCTTAGCTAAGAAATGTAAAAATGGAACTGAAAAGAACTGGAACATTTCCTATACAACCTTCTCACTGTTTGTGAATTTTAAAATGTAACATGTGCCCACTGTATCCGTCTTAAGAAGACAGATCTCTGTGGAATGAATGGGTGGAGGTCAGGACCAGTATCAGGCAGGTTGTGGCCCTAAACCAGAAGGAGTAAGTCAGGGAACTAGGAATGTTCCTTCAGGAAGACTGGTCAGAGTCCCCAGAGAAGGTAGATGACAGTGGTTCCAGGTGGATGCTATCAGAAAGGGCTGAGGAGGCACCCAGGTGATGAATCAGGTCAGTAGATTTGTACAGTTGAGTGTGAAAAGAGATAGCTTGCCTAGATTCAGAGAAGCAAGTGAATATTGTCAGTAAACACTGCTGAGCCTCTGATAAATTCACAAAGGAGATACTTGCTGCTGAAAGACTCAGTCTAGGATGCCTTGGATGTCTTGTATGAATCAAGAAGACTAACAAGCAAAAGGGACATTCACACAGAAAAAAGCATGGCAGCATGCCTACCAGAGAAACCCAATTACAAAAGTGTCAGTCATTTGTGTAGCTAGTCCCTTCTCCAGGTAATCTTCGCAACCCAGGGATCGAACCAGAGTCTTCTGCCTTGCAGGTACATTCTGCACCATCTGAGCCACCAGGGAAGGCTCAGTTACTGAAGCTGGGACCCAAATCAAAGTGAATTTGCAATATTGCACTTGAAGCTGAGCGACCTGATAAATTATCCCTGTGTGGCTTAGCATATTTCATAATCAGGGATGTGATTTACACCAGCACTAGCTGTAAATTATTAACTTCCCTTTTTCCTTGGAGTTGTGAAGGTTGGCCCCTCAGAATCTGAGGAAAGAAGTAGAGAGAAGTGGTGGCGTGTCCATTTCTCTATGTCAATTTAAATTTAGCCCAGTTTACTTTAGCTAAGATCCCCTGGAGAAGGGAATGACCACCCACTTTAGCATTCTTGCCTGGAGGATTCCATGGAAAGGGAGCCTGGTGGGCTATAGTTTATGGGGTCACAAAGAATCAGGCATGACTGAGCAATTAGGACTTCCCTTAGCTAAGAAATGTAAAAATGGAACTGAAAAGAACTGGAACATTTCCTATACAACCTTCTCACTGTTTGTGAATTTTAAAATGTAACATGTGCCCACTGTATCCGTCTTAAGAAGACAGATCTCTGTGGAATGAATGGGTGGAGGTCAGGACCAGTATCAGGCAGGTTGTGGCCCTAAACCAGAAGGAGTAAGTCAGGGAACTAGGAATGTTCCTTCAGGAAGACTGGTCAGAGTCCCCAGAGAAGGTAGATGACAGTGGTTCCAGGTGGATGCTATCAGAAAGGGCTGAGGAGGCACCCAGGTGATGAATCAGGTCAGTAGATTTGTACAGTTGAGTGTGAAAAGAGATAGCTTGCCTAGATTCAGAGAAGCAAGTGAATATTGTCAGTAAACACTGCTGAGCCTCTGATAAATTCACAAAGGAGATACTTGCTGCTGAAAGACTCAGTCTAGGATGCCTTGGATGTCTTGTATGAATCAAGAAGACTAACAAGCAAAAGGGACATTCACACAGAAAAAAGCATGGCAGCATGCCTACCAGAGAAACCCAATTACAAAAGTGTCAGTCATTTGTGTAGCTAGTCCCTTCTCCAGGTAATCTTCGCAACCCAGGGATCGAACCAGAGTCTTCTGCCTTGCAGGTACATTCTGCACCATCTGAGCCACCAGGGAAGGCTCAGTTACTGAAGCTGGGACCCAAATCAAAGTGAATTTGCAATATTGCACTTGAAGCTGAGCGACCTGATAAATTATCCCTGTGTGGCTTAGCATATTTCATAATCAGGGATGGGATTTACACCAGCACTAGCTGCAAAGAGTAGGAGTCACCTGGACAGAGATAAAAGATAGACCAATTTTACAACTAAATGAACCTGTTGATAAAAAAATATATATTTGTACCATTTCAAAGCCATTATATAAGTTCAAAATATGTTAGTTCTTTTTTTTTTCAGTAAAACAAAGCACTATTCTTGTCCGAATTTGACATGTTCATAAATTTTTACTTAAAATCAAGTGTTGCTCAGTTTGTATGTAACTGTATTTCTATAGCCTGATGCTTGGTACCTGCTTGTGTGGTACTGGCAGACTTTACTCTGAAAACGTGTCACACAAAGTATTTTCTTACATGGCTTTAGATCATTTTGGGTAACAGTTGCCTACAAGAACTCAAGAATATCGATTTTAGGATCCTACCAAATTTCTAACTTTGCCTATCACAAGAGATTACATATTTAAGATAGTAAAATAAAAATATGTCAGATCTATAAGAATAGTATATAACTGTAGGAAAAAATGTGTTATCAATATACCTTTATAATACCTTATTGAAATTTTATCATATCCATAGTTACACCAACAAGCATATAGGTTTATAAAAAAGTGAAAGCATTTTTGGAAATTGTTCACAAAGTTCTGTACAGAATAGAGCTTAAATACTATTTTATTAATTAATACCTATTTCCATCTTCAATTAGACATTTTCAGCATCAAGAAACATATTCACTCAGTATTTAGACCTATTTCCATCTTCAATTAGACTCAGTCTAGGATGCCTTGGATGTCTTGTATGAATCAAGAAGACTAACAAGCAAAAGGGACATTCACACAGAAAAAAGCATGGCAGCATGCCTACCAGAGAAACCCAATTACAAAAGTGTCAGTCATTTGTGTAGCTAGTCCCTTCTCCAGGTAATCTTCGCAACCCAGGGATCGAACCAGAGTCTTCTGCCTTGCAGGTACATTCTGCACCATCTGAGCCACCAGGGAAGGCTCAGTTACTGAAGCTGGGACCCAAATCAAAGTGAATTTGCAATATTGCACTTGAAGCTGAGCGACCTGATAAATTATCCCTGTGTGGCTTAGCATATTTCATAATCAGGGATGGGATTTACACCAGCACTAGCTGCAAAGAGTAGGAGTCACCTGGACAGAGATAAAAGATAGACCAATTTTACAACTAAATGAACCTGTTGATAAAAAATATATATTTGTACCATTTCAAAGCCATTATATAAGTTCAAAATATGTTAGTTCTTTTTTTTTTCAGTAAAACAAAGCACTATTCTTGTCCGAATTTGACATGTTCATAAATTTTTACTTAAAATCAAGTGTTGCTCAGTTTGTATGTAACTGTATTTCTATAGCCTGATGCTTGGTACCTGCTTGTGTGGTACTGGCAGACTTTACTCTGAAAACGTGTCACACAAAGTATTTTCTTACATGGCTTTAGATCATTTTGGGTAACAGTTGCCTACAAGAACTCAAGAATATCGATTTTAGGATCCTACCAAATTTCTAACTTTGCCTATCACAAGAGATTACATATTTAAGATAGTAAAATAAAAATATGTCAGATCTATAAGAATAGTATATAACTGTAGGAAAAAATGTGTTATCAATATACCTTTATAATACCTTATTGAAATTTTATCATATCCATAGTTACACCAACAAGCATATAGGTTTATAAAAAAGTGAAAGCATTTTTGGAAATTGTTCACAAAGTTCTGTACAGAATAGAGCTTAAATACTATTTTATTAATTAATACCTATTTCCATCTTCAATTAGACATTTTCAGCATCAAGAAACATATTCACTCAGTATTTAGACATGTTATCAAAGGTTAAATTTTCAATGCTGTTATGTAATTTTGATATTATTGATGTAATTTATTCTAAATGATAAAATTAAGAAAATGTCCTTCCCAATATTGCCTAGAATATTATCAACATGGGTATCTTTGTCTCTGTGTCCTCTGTAAATTGTCATTTATTGATGCTGCAAGAGGCCCAGTGAACTTTTTGAAAGTGGATTATTTTTCAGACAACCTTATCACAGTAAATACATTAGCATCTACCATGCTGTTGATGCCAGAAACCTAGGAGGCGTTCTTGATGACTTTCACTTCTTTACGCTGGACAGTCAATAAATCACCAATCACTATCAGGTCTACCTCCAAAAATAGATACTGCAGCTCTTCACTTCTCTGCTCTCCTTCAGTCTTTACCCTTTTGCAAGATCTCGTCTTTACTACCCATGCCTAAAACTTCTCTTGACTACAACAAGAAATGTGGCCCATAGTCTGCAGGGTAAATTGCTCAATAAATATTCATGAAAGAAAAACATTTTAAAAAGTGTTGCTCCTTCATTGACCTCTCTCTGAGCCCCTTTTGATTTCCAGAAGAAAAATGGTGGGATCAACACACAAGCAAGTAGGTCCACATTCTGAGCATTGTTACTATACATGGTATTTCCTGTTTCTCCTTCCTACCCTGTTCCTTTCGCCTTTCTTTATTCTCTGCTTCCTGACCTTTCTTTTTTACATTTATGTATTTACTGATTTATATTATAGTTGCTCAGCAATACTGTGTCAGTTTCCATTGTACGGCAAAGTGAATCAGCTCTACCTATACATTTATTCCTTTTTTCAGCTTTTCTTCACATTTAAGTAATCACAGAGGAATGTGTAGAATTCCCTGTGCTAACCAGTAGGTGCTCATTAGTTATTAGTTTTATACAAAGTATCAGTGGTGTACATATGTCAATCCTAGTCTCCCAATCACCCCACCCACCTTATTGAAATTTTATCATATCCATAGTTACACCAACAAGCATATAGGTTTATAAAAAAGTGAAAGCATTTTTGGAAATTGTTCACAAAGTTCTGTACAGAATAGAGCTTAAATACTATTTTATTAATTAATACCTATTTCCATCTTCAATTAGACATTTTCAGCATCAAGAAACATATTCACTCAGTATTTAGACATGTTATCAAAGGTTAAATTTTCAATGCTGTTATGTAATTTTGATATTATTGATGTAATTTATTCTAAATGATAAAATTAAGAAAATGTCCTTCCCAATATTGCCTAGAATATTATCAACATGGGTATCTTTGTCTCTGTGTCCTCTGTAAATTGTCATTTATTGATGCTGCAAGAGGCCCAGTGAACTTTTTGAAAGTGGATTATTTTTCAGACAACCTTATCACAGTAAATACATTAGCATCTACCATGCTGTTGATGCCAGAAACCTAGGAGGCGTTCTTGATGACTTTCACTTCTTTACGCTGGACAGTCAATAAATCACCAATCACTATCAGGTCTACCTCCAAAAATAGATACTGCAGCTCTTCACTTCTCTGCTCTCCTTCAGTCTTTACCCTTTTGCAAGATCTCGTCTTTACTACCCATGCCTAAAACTTCTCTTGACTACAACAAGAAATGTGGCCCATAGTCTGCAGGGTAAATTGCTCAATAAATATTCATGAAAGAAAAACATTTTAAAAAGTGTTGCTCCTTCATTGACCTCTCTCTGAGCCCCTTTTGATTTCCAGAAGAAAAATGGTGGGATCAACACACAAGCAAGTAGGTCCACATTCTGAGCATTGTTACTATACATGGTATTTCCTGTTTCTCCTTCCTACCCTGTTCCTTTCGCCTTTCTTTATTCTCTGCTTCCTGACCTTTCTTTTTTACATTTATGTATTTACTGATTTATATTATAGTTGCTCAGCAATACTGTGTCAGTTTCCATTGTACGGCAAAGTGAATCAGCTCTACCTATACATTTATTCCTTTTTTCAGCTTTTCTTCACATTTAAGTAATCACAGAGGAATGTGTAGAATTCCCTGTGCTAACCAGTAGGTGCTCATTAGTTATTAGTTTTATACAAAGTATCAGTGGTGTACATATGTCAATCCTAGTCTCCCAATCACCCCACCCACCTCCTTCCCCTATTCATGTGTTGCCTCCTTATCTCTTAATTTCTGCACTCTGGCCCTCTCTTTTTCTTCTCTTCCCTCCCTTAAAGTATTTACAATTTACTTCATGATTATTATTGCAACAGCACTTTAATCTGATGGAACTTCTAAGTGTGTTCCCACTGCCTTTCTTTTTTTTTAATCCTCACCATAAGCCTTTGAGGCCAGTACTGTTATTAGTTCATAATACAGATGAGAAAACTTGGGCTCAGAGAGCTTAAGTGGTTCCTTCTCTGATAAGGAAGATGACTAATATGGACGTAAGCAGTGTAGCACTGAGGCATGGGGATCAGTGACTTAGCTATGTCTGCATTCTTGGCAATGGTAAATTATGTTTTGAATTAGGGCAGTGGCAGAGGGAATGTAAATAAAGGGACAGGTGGGGGAAACCATGAAAATAGGGTTTTTAGAAGTGCTGATGTGCTGTCTTTAACAAAATCTGCACAGACTCATGAGTACAGCAAGCATATTCCATTCTTCATAGAACTTCACATGAGATTTGACACATTTCCCTAAAATCAAAAGAGGTACAAGGGGCAGAGTCCAAAACTGACTTTGGATTAAGTTCCAAGATCCTCAGGTTTCTGCTGCGTTTCAGCCAAGATGTTCTTATTTGTTGCAAAGATTTCCTTCAAATGGTACCCTCCCAACCACTCCTATAGGAGTGCTATCCAGATAAAGCAACTTTAAAGGAAAAAACAATAAGAAAAGGTTCTCCTAGGGCATTAAATCTATTTTAAAAAATAGATGGTGGACTCACAGGAAATTCTGGGATCACAGCTGTTGCTGAAGGCAGTGCAGTATAATGCTCAAAAGCTCTGAGTTTGGATTTTAGAGAACAAAGTTCAAATCCTGACTTTGTCATGCTTTTGCTATATGGCCTTAGGCAAGCTTCTTAATCTCCTATGTAAAACAAGAATAATGGTAGTTTACTCTCAAAATTATAATGTATTATCTGCTTCTAGTGCTTGTGTATTATATATGTTCTCAATAAATAGGACTCCTCAGCTTAAACCTCTAAAGGGTATCCGTTATCAGCTCAAATCTAGATTGTATCCTGCTCTTTAAGGCCTTATCTCAAACTTGTCACTTAGATATTTCAAAGTCTCAGAAGAAACTCTTGCTTTGTAGCCTGTTTATCATCCCTGGTGTATCACAGCCACTCCTAAGAAATAGGACTTTTGATCCATCTCTGCTCATGGCGAGGCCCACTTTGAGGCCAGAGTCATGTCCAAGCTTCATCAGACTAGGATCTTCAAGAGTTGCCAGTTTCTTCTGCATCATTGTATGCTCACCCTGTGCATTGTCCTTCTTGAAGTAGGCATTTGATGATTGAAATCTTATATTCACTTTGGTTGTCAATATGTCTTCTTTTTGTTGGCCCACTGAGCAAACACTCAATAAATAATCACTCTGTTGAAAGAGGCTCTCTACAACTGAATGTGTTTGAAGAGGGGCTGATCTTCCCCATACTTCACCCAAGAGAGAATAAGGACCGATGTAGGTATGCAATGTGATATGTGGAATTGAAAACAGAAATGTATGCAATGTGGCTTCTGAAAAAAGAAAAAATCAAGGGTGGGGTCATGAGTTTATCATTTTTTTTTTTCCATTTTCTTACTACTTATGAACATCTAGGGTGAAGAATGAATTAAGGAGTATATCACCAGATTGGACAGGGTAATCTCAGATAGTTAGAAAATAATGGCAAGAAGATCCTTTCTTTTACATCGATAAGCCTAACTGTTCTCCACCATTCTTGTAAACAAATTCATTTTGGTGCTACCCAAAGAGGGGATGGAGGGATTTGGAATTACATTTTGCAGAGTATAAGCAACTTTAAAGGAAAAACAATAAGAAAAGGTTCTCCTAGGGCATTAAATCTATTTTAAAAAATAGATGGTGGACTCACAGGAAATTCTGGGATCACAGCTGTTGCTGAAGGCAGTGCAGTATAATGCTCAAAAGCTCTGAGTTTGGATTTTAGAGAACAAAGTTCAAATCCTGACTTTGTCATGCTTTTGCTATATGGCCTTAGGCAAGCTTCTTAATCTCCTATGTAAAACAAGAATAATGGTAGTTTACTCTCAAAATTATAATGTATTATCTGCTTCTAGTGCTTGTGTATTATATATGTTCTCAATAAATAGGACTCCTCAGCTTAAACCTCTAAAGGGTATCCGTTATCAGCTCAAATCTAGATTGTATCCTGCTCTTTAAGGCCTTATCTCAAACTTGTCACTTAGATATTTCAAAGTCTCAGAAGAAACTCTTGCTTTGTAGCCTGTTTATCATCCCTGGTGTATCACAGCCACTCCTAAGAAATAGGACTTTTGATCCATCTCTGCTCATGGCGAGGCCCACTTTGAGGCCAGAGTCATGTCCAAGCTTCATCAGACTAGGATCTTCAAGAGTTGCCAGTTTCTTCTGCATCATTGTATGCTCACCCTGTGCATTGTCCTTCTTGAAGTAGGCATTTGATGATTGAAATCTTATATTCACTTTGGTTGTCAATATGTCTTCTTTTTGTTGGCCCACTGAGCAAACACTCAATAAATAATCACTCTGTTGAAAGAGGCTCTCTACAACTGAATGTGTTTGAAGAGGGGCTGATCTTCCCCATACTTCACCCAAGAGAGAATAAGGACCGATGTAGGTATGCAATGTGATATGTGGAATTGAAAACAGAAATGTATGCAATGTGGCTTCTGAAAAAAGAAAAAATCAAGGGTGGGGTCATGAGTTTATCATTTTTTTTTTTCCATTTTCTTACTACTTATGAACATCTAGGGTGAAGAATGAATTAAGGAGTATATCACCAGATTGGACAGGGTAATCTCAGATAGTTAGAAAATAATGGCAAGAAGATCCTTTCTTTTACATCGATAAGCCTAACTGTTCTCCACCATTCTTGTAAACAAATTCATTTTGGTGCTACCCAAAGAGGGGATGGAGGGATTTGGAGAAGTTACATTTTGCAGTTCTTCTTTTTTGCCAAATCTGAAGAAAAAAATGAAATTAATGCTTGATTTTAGATAAAATGCTGCAACAGTGAAAAAGATTACTTTTTCTCTCTCAAGTAATGAAAGGGCCTAGAATTGATTTTTCAAAAGTCGAAGATCATGTGCTAAGTACTTTCAATAAAAATCATTACCAGGCTTGCCCATGAAGACTAGGTTGTGACAGGTTTAGGGGGCTAGGTGAGGGGATGGGCAGTGAAATCCATGTTCATTAACTTGCCAGTACAGTGTAATTTGGGACCTCCAGTCATCTACAGGAGAACCTATGCAGAAAAAAATTGATCTTTGCAATCTGCTTCTGGTTGCTTGAAATGAATGAAAAAGCATAAAAGATACTAGTGAATTTAGCATACAAAAATGAATAAAAATGCTGAAATTACTTAAAAAGATGAATAATGACCATTGAGGGGTCTACCTCCTGGCCTATAGAGCCTATAATGGATTCTATTAATTAATTGCTGCCAGGCATTGATAATAAGGCATTGGTCATGTGGGAATGTAGTTTATGCAGTCACTGAAAGTCCTTCAAATATGACAAAGAAAAATTATTGTCCATCACAAACTGAGTATTGTTCATGTAATCATTTGTATAACTAAAATCACCAACCTTATCAAGTGATTTACAATCATTTGTTAAACATGCTGAGCCCAGTTATTCTCCTGTTTTCAAAATGTTCATTGAGATTTAGGTCAGTTATAAGACTTATAAGAGGTCTCTTAGCAAAGTCATAGCACAGCATTAACTTGAACTCAAGATTTTACCTCTTGGTCTAAGATCTTCATTTTTAAAAAATTTTCTATTGGAATTTAAATTTGTCTTAAAAAACAGACTTGGATTCCATAGCAGATGACCCTTCTTGATTTGTTGAGGGCTATTAAGGCAGTGGCCTAATGCATGTATTAAAAGCTAATTATTTAAATTCAGTTTTATTGCTTTCCAGAATATTTTTAGGATAATTGAAATGAATAGAAGTTCCAAGTAGAGGCTCTGTGATTATTTATTTTAGTATGAAATCATATCAAGGACATTAGACTCAGCAGTCTGATCATCACCCTGTGATGATACAGTGTGATTCTGCCCATTCATTAACACAATTATCTCCTTTATGAAATTATAGAATGGTGGAAATATCAGCCGTGACTGTCTTGAGACACTGAAAAATAAAAATTAGATGTATAGCGGAGTATAAATGTAAGGGATGACTATTCATCCAATGTGTTTTTCTTTACCACTGTCTAAAACACTTGAGAGCAAAGAACACATGCATGTATGTGCATGTATGTGTGTGTTGGGGTGGGGGCAGGAGAGGTGTGTTTGTGGTGCATGCACATATTTAAGGCTATATTTCTTTAGATGCTGAGGACAATGTATTGCTATTTATTCATGAGTTTGGTTTAGTTTCCCCCAAACTTAACCAAATGCCTTAAACTAGCACGTTGATCTACCCATGTGCTTCCTTAGCATGGCCTAAAATACTAATTTTTTTATCTACCTTTCCAATACATTGTTTTACATGTCCCATTTGCTCTAGCCACCAAGCAATGACTTAGCTTCATTTGAAGAGCCTTTACGTTGTCATGATACCTTGAACTTGCTTTCGATATTCACTCTGTCTTAAATATCTGTTCCCTCTATGAAGTCTCACATTGAAGGATGGGCTCCTTGTCAAGTCTTTCTTGACCACATGACACAGAATTACTTTCTCCTTTCATTATATTTTCATTGTATTTTCTGGGGCTATCTCTTCTAGCATTTAGCACTTTGTTTTCATTCTGAGTTTATATCTCTATTTTCTCAGCCAGAATGAATATACTATCGTGATTTATAAAAGTCCCAAAGCTAGTGCTTGCAACACAGCAGAGATGTAGTTAATATATTTTGAATGAATAATAACTGAATGAATTAGCTCTCAGCCTTTGCAACTCCCAGAGAGGCAACATTAAATAGTAAAGAATGCCAGCAAACTGGTGTTATCTCAGTTTTTCATTAATTCCTGTATGACCCTTCTTGATTTGTTGAGGGCTATTAAGGCAGTCCTGATTATGCAATTATTAATCAGTTTTAGATATTTTAGGATAATTGAAATGAATAGAAGTTCCAAGTAGAGGCTCTGTGATTATTTATTTTAGTATGAAATCATATCAAGGACATTAGACTCAGCAGTCTGATCATCACCCTGTGATGATACAGTGTGATTCTGCCCATTCATTAACACAATTATCTCCTTTATGAAATTATAGAATGGTGGAAATATCAGCCGTGACTGTCTTGAGACACTGAAAAATAAAAATTAGATGTATAGCGGAGTATAAATGTAAGGGATGACTATTCATCCAATGTGTTTTTCTTTACCACTGTCTAAAACACTTGAGAGCAAAGAACACATGCATGTATGTGCATGTATGTGTGTGTTGGGGTGGGGGCAGGAGAGGTGTGTTTGTGGTGCATGCACATATTTAAGGCTATATTTCTTTAGATGCTGAGGACAATGTATTGCTATTTATTCATGAGTTTGGTTTAGTTTCCCCCAAACTTAACCAAATGCCTTAAACTAGCACGTTGATCTACCCATGTGCTTCCTTAGCATGGCCTAAAATACTAATTTTTTTATCTACCTTTCCAATACATTGTTTTACATGTCCCATTTGCTCTAGCCACCAAGCAATGACTTAGCTTCATTTGAAGAGCCTTTACGTTGTCATGATACCTTGAACTTGCTTTCGATATTCACTCTGTCTTAAATATCTGTTCCCTCTATGAAGTCTCACATTGAAGGATGGGCTCCTTGTCAAGTCTTTCTTGACCACATGACACAGAATTACTTTCTCCTTTCATTATATTTTCATTGTATTTTCTGGGGCTATCTCTTCTAGCATTTAGCACTTTGTTTTCATTCTGAGTTTATATCTCTATTTTCTCAGCCAGAATGAATATACTATCGTGATTTATAAAAGTCCCAAAGCTAGTGCTTGCAACACAGCAGAGATGTAGTTAATATATTTTGAATGAATAATAACTGAATGAATTAGACTCTCAGCCTTTGCAACTCCCAGAGAGGCAACATTAAATAGTAAAGAATGCCAGCTTCAAACTGGTGTTATCTCAGTTCATATCCTGCCTCTATAACTTATTGCCTCATGATTTCAAGCCATTTAACCACTCTGTGTCCGGGTGACTATAGACCTTAGCTCACTGGGTCATTGTGAGGATAAAAAGTGTAACTCATGTAGATATGGGGGGGTGCCTAGACCACTTCCAGGACTAGAATATGTGCAAAAAAGTGTTAACAGGTATTAATAAGAATGCTATTTAGTTTCTCACATTTAAAAGGTGATAGATGTGAAGTAAATGGTCTCAGTATATTTATTATATAATTAACCCTGATTAGTTGTAGAGTCTATATTTGCAAATTCATCTACCTGCTAAAATTTAATTGTATCCGCAAATCAATACCCGTAGTATCTCCATAGTCATTTGTAGACGTGTGCGTATGGGGATCAGTGAAGACTTTGTGTATCCAGGAACACACGTTTGCAGCTGAGGCTGAAAAAGGAGATGTTCTGTCTTCTTGTTTCAGTCTTCACATTGTAACCAAGTATCTCTTTTGTGGTCAAATAAATGTCACTTTTTTGCACTTAGTTATTTATTACTTTCTCTTGGAAAGCTTGCCAGTTAAAATGATCCCCAAGTACAGTGCTGAAGTGTTGCCTACTGTCCCTAAGTGTAAAAAGGTAGCAATGTGCTTTAAGGAGAAATACATGTATTAGATAAGCTTTGTCCAGATGTGTACTACCATGCTCTTGGCTGTGAGTTCAATGTTAATGAATCAACAAGGGTATGAAATAAGGTGCCTTTAAACAGGAGCACATATAAAACTAGGTGATGTATTGATGAATTAACACAAATGTCATTAGCAAAGTCTCAGAAGAACCTGAACCTGTATTTTCCCTAGGAACAATATTACAATATTCCCCAATTCAGTGTCTGTAGTACCTTTCTAGAAAATAGCTACTGCAGATGATGAGAGTTGACGCTGGGTGGTATGTTCTTTGAATTTTTAAAATGTTAAGCAAATAACTGTGACTTTAGATGACTTTTTTAAATCTTTTACAGGAACTTTATCATTTCTAGAGAGCTAGCCAATAATGGGTGGCAGATCGAATGAATAATAACTGAATGAATTAGACTCTCAGCCTTTGCAACTCCCAGAGAGGCAACATTAAATAGTAAAGAATGCCAGCTTCAAACTGGTGTTATCTCAGTTCATATCCTGCCTCTATAACTTATTGCCTCATGATTTCAAGCCATTTAACCACTCTGTGTCCGGGTGACTATAGACCTTAGCTCACTGGGTCATTGTGAGGATAAAAAGTGTAACTCATGTAGATATGGGGGGGTGCCTAGACCACTTCCAGGACTAGAATATGTGCAAAAAAGTGTTAACAGGTATTAATAAGAATGCTATTTAGTTTCTCACATTTAAAAGGTGATAGATGTGAAGTAAATGGTCTCAGTATATTTATTATATAATTAACCCTGATTAGTTGTAGAGTCTATATTTGCAAATTCATCTACCTGCTAAAATTTAATTGTATCCGCAAATCAATACCCGTAGTATCTCCATAGTCATTTGTAGACGTGTGCGTATGGGGATCAGTGAAGACTTTGTGTATCCAGGAACACACGTTTGCAGCTGAGGCTGAAAAAGGAGATGTTCTGTCTTCTTGTTTCAGTCTTCACATTGTAACCAAGTATCTCTTTTGTGGTCAAATAAATGTCACTTTTTTGCACTTAGTTATTTATTACTTTCTCTTGGAAAGCTTGCCAGTTAAAATGATCCCCAAGTACAGTGCTGAAGTGTTGCCTACTGTCCCTAAGTGTAAAAAGGTAGCAATGTGCTTTAAGGAGAAATACATGTATTAGATAAGCTTTGTCCAGATGTGTACTACCATGCTCTTGGCTGTGAGTTCAATGTTAATGAATCAACAAGGGTATGAAATAAGGTGCCTTTAAACAGGAGCACATATAAAACTAGGTGATGTATTGATGAATTAACACAAATGTCATTAGCAAAGTCTCAGAAGAACCTGAACCTGTATTTTCCCTAGGAACAATATTACAATATTCCCCAATTCAGTGTCTGTAGTACCTTTCTAGAAAATAGCTACTGCAGATGATGAGAGTTGACGCTGGGTGGTATGTTCTTTGAATTTTTAAAATGTTAAGCAAATAACTGTGACTTTAGATGACTTTTTTAAATCTTTTACAGGAACTTTATCATTTCTAGAGAGCTAGCCAATATGTGGCAGATCTGGAAGAAGAGTCTGAATTTCCTAAATCATTGAAACACACTGCTGTATTTCTGCTCTGGCCACATAATTGAAATGATGTCAGATTGGTCCTGGGGTTGTAGACCAAGGGCTCAGGTATCCATTCCTTGGCACTGAGTTCAGCCTTTTGCAATCATTTATTTCTGAATTGTGCTCAAAGAACAACTTTATATGCTATTTTTATACATTAATTTAAAATGTCATCAAGATATTACAGCTGCATTATTTTTTTTTCAATTAAATAATACCAACGAAGCTTATTGCAAAGCCCAGTAGAGTCTTCCCTGTCCATCTCCAAACCTTGTTCTCATTCCCTCAGGCTCCCATACCCATCAATTTTAGCTGTTATTTCTCTTCTGGCATGTGCCTTTATGTTTCTCATTAATGTCCCTTTAATGGCCTTTAATTCCCCAATTTTAATTCACCAGTTTCACAGATCATTTACTGCCTTATTATTATATCAGGATTTAGCACATGTCCATTCCCATTTTCCTTCCCTGATCTTCTTCCTTTTCCCTTCCTTCTCTTCTTCCTCATTCTCTTCTTCTTTGGTTGAAGGATAATTAATTCAAGTGAAGTGCAGAAATCTTCAGTGTTCAATTCCATGATTATATTTGTTTGTTAGGGCTGTCATAACAGATTCCAAAGACTAAGTGGCTTAAGTCACAGGTATTTACTCTCACATTTCGGAAGCCTAGGAGTCCAAGATCACGATGTTAGTAGAATTGTTTCTGCAGAGTCCTCGCTCCTTGACTCATAGAAGGCTGTCTTCTTCCAGCGTCATCACATGATCTTCCTTAGTGTGGGTCTGTGTGCTAATCTCCTTTACTTGTAATGGTGCCAGTCATGTTGGATTAGGGCTCACACTAATGACTCATCTAACCGTAACTACCTATTTTAAAGCTCTCTCACCCAATATAATTTACATTCCAAGGTATTGGGGACTAAGATATCAGCATATAAATTGGGCTTCAAAATTCAGCCCATAACCATGTGTTTTGACAACTGTACTTTGACAACGTGTAAGAAACTTGAACCGGGAGGCAGTTTTATTACCCCCAAAGTCTCCTTGTACCCATATCCAATCAGTCTTCCAGTGCAATTGCCATAGGCAACTACTTCTCTGATTTGTGTTACTATAGAATAGCTTCGTCAATTCTTAAATTTCATATCAATGGAATTATGCAATATGTACTCTTTGACTCTGGTATCCTGTAAAATCCAGTCTTGCTGTTTTCTTTATCATCTTCCTGAAAATTCTGTATTTCTCTTTCTCTTTTGGATTCTCTGTTAGATTTCAAACATTTTTCTTTCTTAGTTCGCCTCTTATGTCCCTGGAGTTCACCCTCTCTAGCTTCCTGGTAAAGGGTATGCAGATGGATGTCTTTGAAGCCATCCATATCTGAACTATCCCTACACTTAAACTAGTATATGTTCATACACTCATGTTATGTTCCCCTCTTATATCATCATTTATTTTGCTAGACACAAAATTCTAGGTTTAAATGTTGTTTTCAAACCTTGAATATTGTAGGTGAGACATCTGATGCTATTCTTATTCCTAATTATCTTTTATATACCTCTTTTTGTCTCCATTCTAGAAGACTTTGGATCCTCCCTTCCCCATGATTCTCTAGTATTTCATATAAAATGGTTCTTTTAATTTGTTAATGTGGTTCTTTTCATTAACTATGTTAGATATTCCATAATCCTTTTCCGAATGGGATCTCACATCTTCCAGTTCTGCAAAGTGTTTATTGAAAAGAGGCTCCTGAATTCTCTTATCTCACTAGATAGAGTGTCAGTAATTATGAACTGAGCTACTGATTTCTTGTCTTTTCTGTCCTATTCCCCTTATCATTTCCCCACTGAATTTTGGAGAGTTTCAAGTAATTTACCTTCCAGTTTATCTATTGTGTATTTAATTTGTGCAACCAAATTGTGAATTTCATAGGCTTTTAAAAAAATCTTTTATTCTTCTTATATTTTTACCCTATTAGGATATTAATGACAAATATTTGGATCCTTTTTCTGCTCTCAACAATAATACTGTCCTCTTCAAGTGCTCTTATGTGTTTTCCTCTTTTTATGTTATGCCAAAGACTTTGTTTCCAATGTCTGATAGTCTTAAATTACCAGTTTAGGTAAAAAAGCAGTACTAAAAAGGTGATTATGGAGCTTAAATTGTAGTGCATACATGGGGGTTATTAAGAGGGATCCTCACTGTTGGGAGATTAATCAAGGACCTTGTTGTTTTCTCAAATCTTTTCAATTTTCTCTAGAAAACAATTATCTGATTGTCTGGGAACTGAACATCTGGTTGCCATTGCTCTGGGTATCAGATGAAGGAAGAAGATTTGAATGTCTTATGTCATTGACTTAATAACCCTTGCCCTTATCTCTGTTCTCCTCTGTGTCTGAAATCCCTGAATTTGTGACTTTGGTTCCAATATACTCTGAGAATGAAGCTTCCAGCTATTCCAGGCTTAGGGAGGGTTAGCTGACTAGAAGCCAAGACAGATTTTTGGAAGTTGAGGACTGGTAGGACTTTCAATGTATTTGACTCAGAACCATGCCTACCTAGGTCCTACCTTCCAAGGTATTTAGGAAGCAACAATTGCAAGTCTTCCCTGAATTTTGTCAAGGTAGCAACTTTGTTTCCGTTAATATTTCTTTTTTTAAAAAAAAACTTTATTTTGCTTTTAACTTTTACAGAGTTTTGTTGTTTACAGATATGTATGTTCCCAGATTAGTCATATGTATATCCCCCCCTTCCCACCCCTCCCAACCATCACACAGCACCCCTGGAGGATCGCCTTTCCTCACAGAGCAATGACTATAGCTATTTTCTTCACTTATGACAGTACAGGCCTTCATGCTGCTTCCTTTACACCTTCCACCTTCTGTTTCTTCCCCACAATGTCCATATGTCTACTGTCCATGTCTGTCTTTCCATCACTTCACTGCGTGTGCTATCATCACCATCCTACTAGATTCCATATATATGTGTTAATATACTGTATTTGTCTTTCTCTTTCTGACTGACTTCACTTTTGATGATACGTTCTAGATCCAGCCACCTCATGAGGGCTGATTCTTCTGCATTTCTCTTTACAGCTGTGTAGTATTCCATTGTATATATGTACCAGATCTTTTGGATCCATTCGTTCGTTGATGGGCATCTAGGTTCCTTCCATGTTCTAGCTATTGTACAGAGAGCTGCAATGAACATTGGGGTACAGGTGCTTCTTTCAGATTTGATTTCATCAAGGTATAAGCCTAAGAGTGGGATTGCTGGGTCATATGGTGTTTCTATTTTTAGTTTTTTAAGAAATCTCCAGACTGTCTTCCATAGAGGCTGTATCAATTTACATTCCCACCAGCAATGCAGGAGTGTTCCCTTTTCTCTGCAGCCTCTCCAGCATTTATTGTCTGTTGATTTGTGGATGATGGCCATTCTGACGGGTGTGAGGTGATATGTCATTGTAGTTTTGATTTGCATTTCTCTAATTATTAGTGAAGTTGAGCATCGTTTCATGTGCTTTTGGGCGATCTGTATGTCATCGTTGGAGAGGTGTCTGTTTAGGTCCTTTTCCCATTTTTTGATTGGGTTGTTCGTTTTTCCAGTGCTGAGTTGTCTGAGTTGCTTGTAGATTTTGGAGATTAATTCTTTGTCTGTTGTTTCATTTGCTTTGATTTTCTCCCACTGTTTCCATTAATATTTCTTAAGGAGGTGTTTAGGTGTCATCTTTTTCCTTTGGCTCAGTCAGAAAACTTTTCTTAATTTACACCTTCTAAAAATTTGCTAACGTCTCTCATCCACTATCATCCTTTTCACGATGCCCTTAGGACTTTACAGCATCTAGGGCATTTATTGTCATTTAGTGGTATTTACAAAGGATAGATGATAATGCATGCACCCAATCAAATGAATTGTGTAATTTTTTCAAAATCAGACATATAGTTGTAAGAATGGATTCAGCTTGGTTCTAAGGAATAATCCTTAACACTTCTTGCATCTCTGCCTTATTTGCCCTTGGACTTGGGTCTTTGACCCTATCTTGCATGCTTCCTGTCTCTAATGATTTAATTTACATCTTTTGTTTTGCAGAGTATCAAAGTAAGCTGGCTGCCTCCTCCATCAGGAACACAAAATGGATTTATTACCGGATATAAAATTCGACACAGAAAAACAACCCGCAGGGGTGAGATGGAAACACTGGAGCCAAATAACCTCTGGTACCTTTTCACAGGTCAGTGTTCACATGGTGTGGTCTTAGAAGGTTTTGATAAATCAAGTGCTTTGGCAGTAGAATTTACTCTCACTTCAAAGGAACATTCATTTTTCTCCTGGCAGGTGGCATGTACCGGTCTGAACAAGAATAGCTTTGTGTTTTTAACTTGGTTTTCCCTATACTGCTTTCATGACCTATTTTGTTTCTGGATCATCATCTTAATGACTGTATCCTTGAATTTTTATCCATTTTAGTTTCTTAGTCTTGATAATTCAACAACAGTTTATGCTATCAAATAATTTTTAAGTGTTCAATAACTTTTAAACCTCACGTAATCATTATGGTTTCAACTTTAAGTCATTTTGAGCGTCCTCTGCTGAAAGGAAGTGAGAATGAAGTTGGAAAATGGAGAGGAGAGTGGTTTAGGGAATTAAGAGAGCATTATTCTACTTTCTATAAATATAAAAGTAAATTCACTCATGTGGTAATAGTGGTGGAACCCATAGTGAGTCAAAAGTCTCTCTGAAAACTGGACCCAGTTTCCACATAGTAGGATGGATAATCATAGATTTCCTTTAACTATTGGAACCATTAATATATGTCAGTCTAGTTCCTGGAAAACAGATTGAATCAAGCTTTCAAGTTCATATGTTTGGGGTGCAAGCCGGCTCAGTCAGAAAACTTTTCTTAATTTACACCTTCTAAAAATTTGCTAACGTCTCTCATCCACTATCATCCTTTTCACGATGCCCTTAGGACTTTACAGCATCTAGGGCATTTATTGTCATTTAGTGGTATTTACAAAGGATAGATGATAATGCATGCACCCAATCAAATGAATTGTGTAATTTTTTCAAAATCAGACATATAGTTGTAAGAATGGATTCAGCTTGGTTCTAAGGAATAATCCTTAACACTTCTTGCATCTCTGCCTTATTTGCCCTTGGACTTGGGTCTTTGACCCTATCTTGCATGCTTCCTGTCTCTAATGATTTAATTTACATCTTTTGTTTTGCAGAGTATCAAAGTAAGCTGGCTGCCTCCTCCATCAGGAACACAAAATGGATTTATTACCGGATATAAAATTCGACACAGAAAAACAACCCGCAGGGGTGAGATGGAAACACTGGAGCCAAATAACCTCTGGTACCTTTTCACAGGTCAGTGTTCACATGGTGTGGTCTTAGAAGGTTTTGATAAATCAAGTGCTTTGGCAGTAGAATTTACTCTCACTTCAAAGGAACATTCATTTTTCTCCTGGCAGGTGGCATGTACCGGTCTGAACAAGAATAGCTTTGTGTTTTTAACTTGGTTTTCCCTATACTGCTTTCATGACCTATTTTGTTTCTGGATCATCATCTTAATGACTGTATCCTTGAATTTTTATCCATTTTAGTTTCTTAGTCTTGATAATTCAACAACAGTTTATGCTATCAAATAATTTTTAAGTGTTCAATAACTTTTAAACCTCACGTAATCATTATGGTTTCAACTTTAAGTCATTTTGAGCGTCCTCTGCTGAAAGGAAGTGAGAATGAAGTTGGAAAATGGAGAGGAGAGTGGTTTAGGGAATTAAGAGAGCATTATTCTACTTTCTATAAATATAAAAGTAAATTCACTCATGTGGTAATAGTGGTGGAACCCATAGTGAGTCAAAAGTCTCTCTGAAAACTGGACCCAGTTTCCACATAGTAGGATGGATAATCATAGATTTCCTTTAACTATTGGAACCATTAATATATGTCAGTCTAGTTCCTGGAAAAAACAGATTGAATCAAGCTTTCAAGTTCATATGTTTGGGGTGCAAGCCCAGGAAAGCAAGAATTAAGGAGCAAGAAGTAAGCCAAGGAGGAAGGTAAATCTCATAATGATGACTTATTGAACTGGCCATAAGTTTAGAACAAACCAAAAGCTAGCTTGTCCTTATTGGTGATGAAAGAGAAGTTGGTATAGGAGGAGGTATCACTAAAGAAGCTGGTTGAATTGCTGGGGCCACAGTGAATGGCTGGATAGAAAGTGTAAGCAATTTTTCTCTTGTCTTCATTGGTCAAACTAAGCCCACCAACAGGCTGTTAACTATTCCATATCTCCTGACAGTCCCCTGGGAGGTCAACACTTCTGGTAAATGGACAGGTGTGGAATTCTATCCATGTCCATCAGGAATTTATGTGGAGATGGCTTGGTCGAGGGTAGTAGCAGCAGTTGGGGCTTTATAGGACCAAAAAGGTCCTGAGCAAAGGGTTTGGGAAGCTAAACAGATAGCACCATCTCATGGCAGGAATCCGTGTGTCAGGTTGAACAATGTGTCATGGAACATAAACTCGGTCCGTGAGTGATGAGTTGTAACAGACAAATCACAACTCATAACTTACAGAAAATGAATAAACAATCATCACAGAGGAGAAGTAATTCCTCACTTATTTTTTTCTCTATATAGAGTACTCAGTAAATTTCCATCTGAAATCATAAAATACACATCACCTTAAGCTATTTGCTTGAGCTACAGTTAGAGACTTAATAGAAACTTGATTTTCCCCCTTAGGTTCTGCCTCTTATGCCTATAAAATGTAATATGATAGCAAGAGTGCTTCCAAAATAGATTGCCAAAAATTGCATTACTTGTTTCATATATGGACAAAATCTCCTAAACAGAAGCTAAGGCACTCTATTGGAAGAGTTGGATATTGATGCTACCTAAAACATAGATAACTATTGAGAACATACTGTATAGTACAGGGAACTCTACTTAATGCACTGTGGTGACCTGAATGGGAAGGAATTTCAAAAATGAAGGGGATATATGTATAGCCAATTCACTTTGCTTTTCAGTAGAAAGTAACACAACATTGTAAAGCAACTCTAGTCCAATAAAAATTATTTTGAAAAGAAAAAGAATGCTATGTCATTTAAAAAGCTTAAAGAAAGCCAGAGTCTATGTCTTTTTCCCAAATTTTGATAGAAGGTAAAAAAAGAAATTGAAATTAGGCATATGTTCTCATTGAAATATTTGGTACAACATACTTTAAAATAAACCATCAAAATTCAAAAAAACTTGCTGGAAAATTTTTAATATTAAATAAAATTTAGAAAAAAAATTTAGTATTATTCCTGAGTTATTATTTGAATAAGAAGAGATTCTAAGAAGAGTTTAATATAAGCCTTATATTTTAATAGATATAGGCATTGAAGCCCTGAAACATTTTTAATCATTGGTTTTCCTTCTCAAATGAAAAACATTAAAAATATAAACTTCTTTTTTATATAAAATAATTCATTAAAATATGAACATTCTAATAGAAAAACTAAGCACTGGATACTCACTTTTACAGAACTATAAATGGCCAACAAGCATAACAAAATGTTCAATCTTATTAGTCAGGTTGAACAATGTGTCATGGAACATAAACTCGGTCCGTGAGTGATGAGTTGTAACAGACAAATCACAACTCATAACTTACAGAAAATGAATAAACAATCATCACAGAGGAGAAGTAATTCCTCACTTATTTTTTTCTCTATATAGAGTACTCAGTAAATTTCCATCTGAAATCATAAAATACACATCACCTTAAGCTATTTGCTTGAGCTACAGTTAGAGACTTAATAGAAACTTGATTTTCCCCCTTAGGTTCTGCCTCTTATGCCTATAAAATGTAATATGATAGCAAGAGTGCTTCCAAAATAGATTGCCAAAAATTGCATTACTTGTTTCATATATGGACAAAATCTCCTAAACAGAAGCTAAGGCACTCTATTGGAAGAGTTGGATATTGATGCTACCTAAAACATAGATAACTATTGAGAACATACTGTATAGTACAGGGAACTCTACTTAATGCACTGTGGTGACCTGAATGGGAAGGAATTTCAAAAATGAAGGGGATATATGTATAGCCAATTCACTTTGCTTTTCAGTAGAAAGTAACACAACATTGTAAAGCAACTCTAGTCCAATAAAAATTATTTTGAAAAGAAAAAGAATGCTATGTCATTTAAAAAGCTTAAAGAAAGCCAGAGTCTATGTCTTTTTCCCAAATTTTGATAGAAGGTAAAAAAAGAAATTGAAATTAGGCATATGTTCTCATTGAAATATTTGGTACAACATACTTTAAAATAAACCATCAAAATTCAAAAAAACTTGCTGGAAAATTTTTAATATTAAATAAAATTTAGAAAAAAAATTTAGTATTATTCCTGAGTTATTATTTGAATAAGAAGAGATTCTAAGAAGAGTTTAATATAAGCCTTATATTTTAATAGATATAGGCATTGAAGCCCTGAAACATTTTTAATCATTGGTTTTCCTTCTCAAATGAAAAACATTAAAAATATAAACTTCTTTTTTATATAAAATAATTCATTAAAATATGAACATTCTAATAGAAAAACTAAGCACTGGATACTCACTTTTACAGAACTATAAATGGCCAACAAGCATAACAAAATGTTCAATCTTATTAGTAAAGAAATACAAATTAAAACAAAAATGAGTTAGCCTTCACCTGTGATTAACCTAATAAAAATAAAAATGAATGATGATACATTGTTTTGGAAAGCATATGAGAGACAGATGAACTCTTATTAAAGGAGAATGAGAGAAAGATAAACACTCGTGGGACAAAAAGGTTCTAGAATCTCTCTGGAAAGCAATGTGAAGATTTGTGTTACATATTAATGTACAAGCGTGTATGTAATTAGTGTAAATAGATGGTTCAAGTTTCCTACTTTTAGGAGTTTATTTTAGGTTTGCAAACATATTTTTTGCAGTTTTAAACTAAAAATGTCTTCATTGCACTGTTACTTTAATAGCAAATAGTAAGGAAAACAGACTTCAGTATCTTTTAGGATTTTTAGGATTTTCTCTCAACAAAAGTCAAATCATTTTAAAAAATAGCTATACCGAACAGCTAGCATTAGCTTATTACAAAGACGCTGTATTCAGTCTTAGGGGGTCATAACAAATTACCACAAATGTGCTGGATGAAAATAAGAGGGGGAACCCAGGGATCTAAAATGAAGGTTTCTGTATGGTCGATTTCTTCTGGGAGCTCTGAGAGAAAAGCTGTCCTATGCTTGTCTCCTAACCTCTGATGGGTGCTGGCAGTCCTTGACCTTCCTAGCTTGGAGACACACCTCTCAGAAATCTGCCTCTGTCTTTTTTTTTTAAGGTTTCAGTTTGTAATTAGAGAACATTTCTTTTTTTATTTTTTCTTTTTTTTTTTTTTTAATTTTGGCCACTTGGATTGGTCTTTCATTTATTTATTGTCATCCATCTTTGTTCTTTGGCCCATGTGGGCCTCCCATCGCAGTGGCCTCTCTTGTTGCAGAGCGCTTGCTCTGGGCGCATGCGATCCAGAGCGCTGGCTCCTAATTGGACACATTGGTCAAGCCGGCCCGCGGCACGTGGGATCTTCCCAGGCCAGGGATCGAACCAGCGCCCCTTGCACTGCAAGGTGGACTCTTTTACCCACTGAACCACCAGGAAAGCCCCTGCCTCCGTCTTTGGGTCACTTCCTTTTGTGTCTCTGCCCTCTCTTCTTATGAAGACACCTTCGTTGGATATTGACTCTGTAGTAATCCAGGATGATTCAGTCTCAAGATCATAAACTAATTATATCAGTTAAGACCATATTTCCAGGAAAGGCTGTATTTGGCTGGTCCATGTAAATTCATTAGAGACTCCTGTTATTACTTTTCCTCTCAAGAACAATCATTTTGATTAATACCCTCAAATAAAACTTTATTCAAAAATAAATAATTCAGTCCTACATCTTTATTCATCTAAAATATATGTGGCAATGAGCAATTCTAATCAGCATAGGATAACTAATCTTTGCTCTGGTTTAATATCCTTCCAGTCGAATACAAAGAAATAGGATAAACTCATTAGCTTGTTATTGAAAGGGTGCACATATCCTTTATAGATCTATAGGAATCTGGACTCCAAACTTGCAACCCTTATTCAAAATGTTCCTTCTTCATTTTAATTGTTAAAAAATGAATTTGAGAATGCAAACATCATCTGAGAACTTGTATTTATAATTGTGCTTGATACTTACTGAAAAAAAAGTCAGCCTTCATTTTTAATTTGAAATAAAAAGACCCACAGGATGGACTCATACTCTTAAACACTAAAAACAAGTTTTGCAGTCTTCACCTTCCTCTCCTCTGTTCTGTGTTCTGGCTTCAATAATGCATGTTGCATTCCTGGATATTGTGGGCATGTATTTAATGCTACAAAGCATCGGGGAATCAGGAAATACCACTCACTGGTAGATTGGCTGTGGTTTTGACTTGTCCCCAGGATATATTTAGTAACTTACGCACTTTGTAGTAAGAGAAAGTAATTGATTTCCTATATAAATCTTCAGCACTTTAAAATGTACAGAATCTGCCCCCATGTTTTCAGTACCTTTAAAATACATGGATCTATTGATTTGATTGTTAGAAAATTGAAAATGCCAGAATGCTTCCTTTGGGTGATGCAAGTATTCAGGTGTAGAGCTTCAAATATTGTTTTTTACCATCTCCTGTTTGCTAGGCAGGTGTTTTTTGTTGTGTGCTTTTTGATAAAGATAGTGAGACATCTGCAGTAACAAAGTAATTTAGAGTTAAAGCAAGGATTTTTGATCACTGTTGTCAATTTTATTGTGGGAACCTAAGTCAACTAAATTTTAAAGTGCTGTTTTTAATTTTTGAGTGCTCTTCAGTGAAGATTATTTTGAATTGAATTTAAGAGTTTTCTCATGTCATGACCAGTATAAAAATAAACATAGTGGTAAACATGCATTGATGTTCTGTGGAATGAAAAATTGAAACAACAGCACAGCAATTTTATAGCAAGGTTAACATTAGGAAAATAAAGGGAAATTATATTGTCTGAATAATATGTCATCTCTTGACTGTAAATTCTATGAAACTAGAAATGGAACTGAGGAATTAAGAGTTTGAAGGTGCTGATTATTGGAGATAATCTACTTTCAACAATGTATTTTTTACAACTAAGAAAAGCATTGCTATCTATATCATTCGTCTAGAATAAAGTTATACTTAGAAGCACATCTTCCCCAGTGGGTTAGAGGTAAAGAACCTGCCTGCTAATGCAGGAGACAGAAATATGGATTCAGCCCCTGTGTTCAGAAGATCCCTTGGAGGAGGACATGGCAACCCACTCCAGTATTCTTGCCAGGAGAATCCCATGGACAGAGGAGTCTGACAGGCTCCAGTCCATAGGGTCACAAAGAGTCAGACACAATTGAAGCAACTTAGCAGGCACACATACTTAGAAGCAACTAGGGGTCCGTGGGCACACAAGCTGCAGACACACACAAGCACACACACTTGTTGAGATTGAACTGTAGGTCCCTGACAAACAGAACTGGAAACACACAATTCATCTTTTGCAAAGCCTTTGTTGTGTAGAAGAGGTAACTGAGGTCTAAAGAGTGACGCTGAGATATACCTTTAGTTAAAGGGATAGATTCCCACCAGATCCCAGACATTTTGAGTCCTAGCTATGTGCTCCTTGAACTATCCAATGTTGTCATCTTTTGCTTACTTTTTTGTGAGTGACTTTTGATGTATGAATCTGTAAAATATCATTGATACTAAACACAATTTTAATGCTTATAACAATCATAACAGCAAAAGCGAATTTGGAAACAGCTCCTTTGCTGAAAACAATATGGAGGTGCATCAAAAAATTAAAAACAGTTCTGCAGTGAACCACCAATCCCACTTCTGGGCACGTATCTAAAAGAATCAAAGTCGGGATCTCAAAGACAAAGTTGCACTCTCATGTTCATTGCAACGTTATTCACACTGGCCAAAGTCAAGAAATAGCCCAAGTTTCCATTGACAGACAAATGAGCAAAGAAACTGGTCTACACTTAGAACAGAATATTATTCAGCTTTAACACAGAGAAAAAATACCCAGGCATTTGCAACAACAACATGAATGGACTGGGAGATGTTATGCTAAGTGAAATGTTAGTCCCAGAAGGGCGAATACCACTTGATTGTACATGCATGAGGTGTCTAAAATACTCAAAGTCATGGAAATGGAATAGAATGGTGGTTTCCAGAGGCAACGGGGATGGGAAAAGGGGGGTACAAAATGGGTACAAAATTAAGGTTCTGCAATACATATGGGTAAGTTCTAGAGATCTGCTATACAACATATACAGTTAACAGTACTGTATTATTCACTTGAAAACTTGTTTAGAAGACATCTCATGCCAAGAACAAGGGAAAAAAAGAGTCTTTTGGAAGTGACATATAGGTTTATTGCCTTAATTGTAGTGGTGGTATCATAATGTATGCATGTCCAGATTCATTAAAATATACACATTAGCTACATACCACTGTCACTAAGTCATATCTGACTCTGTGACTGCATGGGCGGCAGCACGCCAGTCCTCCCTATCCCTCACTTTCTCCCGAAGTTTGCCCAAATTCATGTCCTTTGAATCAGTGATGCTATCCAACCATTTCATCCTCTGCTTCCCTCTTCTCCTTTTGCCTTCAATCTTTCCCAGCATCAGGGAAATGAGTTGGCTCTTTGCATCAGATGACTGAAGTATTGGAGCTTCAACATCTGTCATTCCAATGAGTGTTATATAAAATAAAACATATGATAATTTATAATATTTTAAATTCAAAGACAACATTTTATTGATGAGAAGTCTTTGGCAAAGAAAGAGGTCTAGTAAGTTCTTTTGGCCTTGCAACTAATAAGTGATGAAGCAAAAATGTAAATCTAATTCTGCCTGGATTGCAAACCTATACTCTTAACTCTTAAACTGTAGGTGATATATTGTTGACCGTAAGTAATGACTATGTGGTTTTGTGAGTACGTGAAAGAAAAGTGAAATAATTCAGGGTTGGAAAGAAATATCTATTGAATAATAAAAATTGAAAAGTAACTTTACAACTGTAGAAATTGAATAACATTGGAAGAGATTAAATCAAAGCTTTCCTACCAATTTGTGTTTAGAATAGTGTTTAATATTTCCATTAGTCCAACTCAGGAAACATATTTTAGGTAACAACTTTGACAAATACACACACAAAACAGCTTTTGGTTACAGGCTAGTTTCCTTCTATCCCTTCTCCAATGAATAAGTGAATGAATGAATCCATCTGTCCATCAATGGAGTGTTTCAAGTGAGAAAATAATTTGCAAATATTAGGTATGTTTATGTCTGTTAAGTATCTATTTTTATAAATTATTTGTGAAAGCATTTTTGCCATTTGATTCTCAAAAGAACAGTCTAAGCTAGAGATGCAAGTAGTATTACCTAATAACTGTATATGAAAAAATGAGATTAAAAGAGTTCTCAGCCCACCTAAAACTTGTCTGGCCTAGTACCCCTCACAGCAAAACAATAGCAGAAACATTTGCAGTCTAGAATTCAGGGGAATGTTCTGACTGACTCTGAAAAGCCAGACTTTCTAGTTTTGCTTATAACCGCATCCTCCACTTATCTAGACTAGAAGAAGGTCACACTTTTAATTCTGTTGATAAAGGTCTGGTACTGAAGCCACCAAATTTAAGATCACAAGACTTGGTTAAAGATATCTTAAAAGCATGATTTAATTTTTTAAGTCCCACTGTGTAAAACTCAAATATATCTGTAGGTAATACTACTGTAAAGCAAATTAAATACAATCTAAAGAAGAATTTGTATTTAACAAGCAAAACTGTTGAAGTGGATTCCCTCCCTTGATGAATTTCTTATTCCACAAATACCCATACTTTATTTACAGGACTGTTAGTTGAATGTATAGTGTTAGATGGGCTGTTTGACTAGGCATTAAAATCTGTGTTAATAATGGGATGTTGTGTATATATCTTTAAATATTTTCTTATACTTAATCTAGAATTTCTAGGTGTAATTAGTAAGATTCCACAGCTGTATTCCTACACAATTTGAAATAGTGTTTAAAAAAATTAATTCAGGGTTGGAAAGAAATATCTATTGAATAATAAAAATTGAAAAGTAACTTTACAACTGTAGAAATTGAATAACATTGGAAGAGATTAAATCAAAGCTTTCCTACCAATTTGTGTTTAGAATAGTGTTTAATATTTCCATTAGTCCAACTCAGGAAACATATTTTAGGTAACAACTTTGACAAATACACACACAAAACAGCTTTTGGTTACAGGCTAGTTTCCTTCTATCCCTTCTCCAATGAATAAGTGAATGAATGAATCCATCTGTCCATCAATGGAGTGTTTCAAGTGAGAAAATAATTTGCAAATATTAGGTATGTTTATGTCTGTTAAGTATCTATTTTTATAAATTATTTGTGAAAGCATTTTTGCCATTTGATTCTCAAAAGAACAGTCTAAGCTAGAGATGCAAGTAGTATTACCTAATAACTGTATATGAAAAAATGAGATTAAAAGAGTTCTCAGCCCACCTAAAACTTGTCTGGCCTAGTACCCCTCACAGCAAAACAATAGCAGAAACATTTGCAGTCTAGAATTCAGGGGAATGTTCTGACTGACTCTGAAAAGCCAGACTTTCTAGTTTTGCTTATAACCGCATCCTCCACTTATCTAGACTAGAAGAAGGTCACACTTTTAATTCTGTTGATAAAGGTCTGGTACTGAAGCCACCAAATTTAAGATCACAAGACTTGGTTAAAGATATCTTAAAAGCATGATTTAATTTTTTAAGTCCCACTGTGTAAAACTCAAATATATCTGTAGGTAATACTACTGTAAAGCAAATTAAATACAATCTAAAGAAGAATTTGTATTTAACAAGCAAAACTGTTGAAGTGGATTCCCTCCCTTGATGAATTTCTTATTCCACAAATACCCATACTTTATTTACAGGACTGTTAGTTGAATGTATAGTGTTAGATGGGCTGTTTGACTAGGCATTAAAATCTGTGTTAATAATGGGATGTTGTGTATATATCTTTAAATATTTTCTTATACTTAATCTAGAATTTCTAGGTGTAATTAGTAAGATTCCACAGCTGTATTCTAGAATAGAATGAAACATTTTTAAAATTTAAGCTAAAGCATAGTATTTCAAGAAGTTGACAGGATTTTCAGGGTGACCTGAGTACTACTCTATATAGATTGTTAAAAAATTCAATAATGATGTCATATAAAGATATGAAAAGCTATATTACTGTGTAAGGTTAGAAGGTATATTCTGATAATTAGCTTGGGCTGGGGGTGGGGAGTGGGGGGGATGCCAGATGAAGCCCCATTTGGGAAACAATGGATGGCCTCTTAACTGCCTTCTAATGGTTATTTCAAATTGTCATTCAGGCTATAAGTAACTGAACTAATGATGCTGCCAGAACCTAAAATCAAAACATATAAATTGAAATTTGGCAAAATTATAAAAAAATAAATTTGCATATCCAATTTATAATGAGATATTTTAATTATCTTATATTTAAATTAATAAAGTCTGCATGCAAAACACCACTTGATTTAAAGTCAAATGAGTGAGAAAGAGTATAGGGCATTCAGAAAATTTCCATTTATGTGTCAAAGTACTACATGTAGGATGTTGGTATGTCAGTCAAGGTTTGACCAGAGAAACAGTATCAGTGGAGGTATATACTAAGAGAATTGGCTTAACTGGTGGTGATGGTTGTCTGGACAGTTCCAAAATCCATAGAGCAGAGCATCAAGAGAGGCAGCTGGAGCTCTCAAGCTGAAGCAACTGCCTACAACGAAATTTCTTCTTCAATTGAAGCCTCAGTCTGTTCTTAAAAGCCCTTTACCAGATTGAATCTGGCTCAACTAAATTTTATCTTAAAAAGTAGGTAATACTACTGTAAAGCAAATTAAATACAATCTAAAGAAGAATTTGTATTTAACAAGCAAAACTGTTGAAGTGGATTCCCTCCCTTGATGAATTTCTTATTCCACAAATACCCATACTTTATTTACAGGACTGTTAGTTGAATGTATAGTGTTAGATGGGCTGTTTGACTAGGCATTAAAATCTGTGTTAATAATGGGATGTTGTGTATATATCTTTAAATATTTTCTTATACTTAATCTAGAATTTCTAGGTGTAATTAGTAAGATTCCACAGCTGTATTCTAGAATAGAATGAAACATTTTTAAAATTTAAGCTAAAGCATAGTATTTCAAGAAGTTGACAGGATTTTCAGGGTGACCTGAGTACTACTCTATATAGATTGTTAAAAAATTCAATAATGATGTCATATAAAGATATGAAAAGCTATATTACTGTGTAAGGTTAGAAGGTATATTCTGATAATTAGCTTGGGCTGGGGGTGGGGAGTGGGGGGGATGCCAGATGAAGCCCCATTTGGGAAACAATGGATGGCCTCTTAACTGCCTTCTAATGGTTATTTCAAATTGTCATTCAGGCTATAAGTAACTGAACTAATGATGCTGCCAGAACCTAAAATCAAAACATATAAATTGAAATTTGGCAAAATTATAAAAAAATAAATTTGCATATCCAATTTATAATGAGATATTTTAATTATCTTATATTTAAATTAATAAAGTCTGCATGCAAAACACCACTTGATTTAAAGTCAAATGAGTGAGAAAGAGTATAGGGCATTCAGAAAAATTTCCATTTATGTGTCAAAGTACTACATGTAGGATGTTGGTATGTCAGTCAAGGTTTGACCAGAGAAACAGTATCAGTGGAGGTATATACTAAGAGAATTGGCTTAACTGGTGGTGATGGTTGTCTGGACAGTTCCAAAATCCATAGAGCAGAGCATCAAGAGAGGCAGCTGGAGCTCTCAAGCTGAAGCAACTGCCTACAACGAAATTTCTTCTTCAATTGAAGCCTCAGTCTGTTCTTAAAAGCCCTTTACCAGATTGAATCTGGCTCACCCAAATTATCTAGGATAATACCTCATATAAAATCAATGGAATATGGACTTTATTCATATCTGCAAAATACCTTCCCAGCAACACTGTTTAATTGAATAACTGAGGACTTTAGCCTTAGCCCAGTTGACACATAAAACTGACCATCAAAGATAATATTTCACATCAGTCTTTAGAGATGGTTTTGACATAATTGTCCAACCATTTCAAAGAAAAATGAAGTTAAATTTCTCCTTAATACAAAAGAGTATATTCTTGATGGACTTACACTGTTTCTGGTGAGACACCCATGAAAATCATGAGCAGTGATGATTAGGTAAATATTTCTTCCCAGAGTTCTCTCCCTGTGAGTTTTTTAATTTCTCAGAAGAGCTCTGTAATCCCTCTGCCTCAGGAATCAACAACAGCACCTAAGAAAAGGGGCAAAATGTTAACAGATATCAGATTGATGCCATGCTAATTAAGGGACAAGTCAAAGTGAGCACAAACCTACATAAAACACCACAAAGTCTTTATGTTCAAAAGCACCTGTTCACCACTTTGTTGATGGTATTGGATATTGCATTTTAACCTCGTATTTCCTTTATGCTAAGACTTGCTTTAGTGGATCTTTCAACAGTTGTGTTGTGTGTGTGCCTTCTATGTGTCAGGCATGTAGTGGGTCAATGCATGTACAATTAAAACACTCATAATAGTAAAAACAATAGTACCAACACTATTCTTAGCCCACGCTTTGATCAAGCTGGAAACCTCTTAGGAGGACAGCATTATGTGTGGATGAGTTTACCACAATGTTTTCTCTAATAGTATTAGTTATTGAAGATTACTGCCCTCAGACATTAACAAATTCATTCTCACTTAAAAACCAATTCCTATTAGTAGTAAGTTACACTTCTCAGTACCATGAATTATTCATCTTTCTGGACAAAAATAGGCAAATACATAATTTTGTATTTAATAAAAGCATCATTTCTCTCAGAGCTTATTTTATTTATGACTTTTCCTTAGTTCCAAATGTTCGTGCCATCTCAAATTAGTGGAAAAAACAAAGAGATGATATTTTAATTTTTATCAGCATTGTTCAACCCCTTAAGGCTTAAGAACTTGTCACTTTACACTGAGTCCTCAATGTATCAAAAAGTCTTATGATCTTTTGACAGTCATTATTTGTTTTGTAATAATTTTTCATGTTAATGAGCTATGTTGAGACTCAGTTAAAAGGAAAGTTATTCACATCAAAAATTTATACATATCAACTCATGATGCATAAGTCTTCTCTTATCTACCTTTACTCTCAGTGTACTGAAAATCATCTCAGAAGTCACCACTGAGTGTTACAACGTATGTTCAAGTTATCATAGGGATGGGCTTTTCTTCATACTTAGTGTGGAAGTGAATGCAAAGCAGACATGCCTTGTGATGTTTTCAAGAGACAAAAAGCTAGTATTTTCAGCAGACATTCAATGGCTTTGGAGTTTTCTTTCTTTGCCCCAAGGAATCACTGACCTTGAATGAATGATGGAGCATAAATTTTTAGATTGACTGTTCTTGATTTATAGGCAGGCCTCTTCTGGACTGTGAGGAAAAATGATCCTTGCTATTTTTGATTATTTCTTCATCGTTCACATTTTATATTCTGCATCTGCCCTGAGGCTGTTTTCAAGGATACATTTTTGAAAACTGGAAAAAACAAATGAGAAAATGTGAAAAATTATTTGATTTCTTGCTGTAATCTTCCAACCCTTTTGGCCAAAATAACAGTAATTACCACAACAATCACAAAAATGTGAAGCATGTTTCTGATTGCTAAAATTTTATTAAAACTTTAAAAATCCACTAAAAATACTTCTTATTCAGTAACTTTTTTTCCTTCTGTGGAAAATTCTTTCACAGGACTGGAGAAAGGAAGTCAGTACAGTTTTCAGGTGTCAGCCATGACAGTCAATGGCACTGGCCCACCTTCCAACTGGTTCACAGCAGAGACTCCAGAGAATGATCTGGACGGTAAGACCTTGTCTCATTACTATTACTCTGTTTTCCATCTTTTTTGTTACTTCAACTTCAAAGGATACCTTAAAAAAGACTGGTGATTTCTGGTCTTACATTTAGGCCTTTAATCCATTTTGAGTTGATCTTAGTGTATGGTGTCAGGAAATGTTCCAACTTCATTTTTTTGCATGTGGCTGTCCAATTCTCCCAGCACCACTTGTTGAAGAGGCTGTCTTTGTCCCATTTTATAGTTTCGCCTCCTTTGTCAAAAATAGGGTACCCATAGGTGCGTGGGTTTATCTCTGGGTTCTCTATCTTGTTCCATTGGTCTATAGTTCTGTTTTTGTGCCAGTACCATACTGTCTTGATGACTGTTGCTTTGTAGTAGAGTCCGACGTTAGGGAGGCTGATCCTTCCAGCTCCGTTTTTCTTTCTCAGGATTGCTTTGGCTATTTGAGGTCTTCTGTGTTTCCATATGAACTGTGTTATTCTTTGGTCTAGTTCTGTGAAAAATGTCAATGGAAGTTGAATAGGTGTTGCATTGAATCTGTAGATGATATTTGGTAGTATGGTCATTTTCACAATATTGATTCTTCTGATCCAGGAACATGGAATATCTCTCCATCTGTTTAAGTCTTCTTTAATTTCTTTTATGAGTGTCTTGTAATTTTCTGTGTACAGTTCTTGTTTTGGGTAGGTTTATTCCTAGATATTTGATTCTTTTGGTTGCAATGGTGAAGGGGACTGCCTCTTTGATTGTAAGACCAGAAACCATCAAACTCTTAGAGGAGAATATAGGCAAAACCCTCAAGGATAAAAAACTTTTAACCCAACTCAGATTCTTGCTGTAATCTTCCAACCCTTTTGGCCAAAATAACAGTAATTACCACAACAATCACAAAATGTGAAGCATGTTTCTGATTGCTAAAATTTTATTAAAACTTTAAAAATCCACTAAAAATACTTCTTATTCAGTAACTTTTTTTCCTTCTGTGGAAAATTCTTTCACAGGACTGGAGAAAGGAAGTCAGTACAGTTTTCAGGTGTCAGCCATGACAGTCAATGGCACTGGCCCACCTTCCAACTGGTTCACAGCAGAGACTCCAGAGAATGATCTGGACGGTAAGACCTTGTCTCATTACTATTACTCTGTTTTCCATCTTTTTTGTTACTTCAACTTCAAAGGATACCTTAAAAAAGACTGGTGATTTCTGGTCTTACATTTAGGCCTTTAATCCATTTTGAGTTGATCTTAGTGTATGGTGTCAGGAAATGTTCCAACTTCATTTTTTTGCATGTGGCTGTCCAATTCTCCCAGCACCACTTGTTGAAGAGGCTGTCTTTGTCCCATTTTATAGTTTCGCCTCCTTTGTCAAAAATAGGGTACCCATAGGTGCGTGGGTTTATCTCTGGGTTCTCTATCTTGTTCCATTGGTCTATAGTTCTGTTTTTGTGCCAGTACCATACTGTCTTGATGACTGTTGCTTTGTAGTAGAGTCCGACGTTAGGGAGGCTGATCCTTCCAGCTCCGTTTTTCTTTCTCAGGATTGCTTTGGCTATTTGAGGTCTTCTGTGTTTCCATATGAACTGTGTTATTCTTTGGTCTAGTTCTGTGAAAAATGTCAATGGAAGTTGAATAGGTGTTGCATTGAATCTGTAGATGATATTTGGTAGTATGGTCATTTTCACAATATTGATTCTTCTGATCCAGGAACATGGAATATCTCTCCATCTGTTTAAGTCTTCTTTAATTTCTTTTATGAGTGTCTTGTAATTTTCTGTGTACAGTTCTTGTTTTGGGTAGGTTTATTCCTAGATATTTGATTCTTTTGGTTGCAATGGTGAAGGGGACTGCCTCTTTGATTGTAAGACCAGAAACCATCAAACTCTTAGAGGAGAATATAGGCAAAACCCTCAAGGATATCAACCAAAGCAAGATCTTCTCTGACCCACCAACTAACATAGCGGAACTGAAAAGAAAAATGAACATGTGGTACCTCATGAAACTTAAAAGCTTTTGTACAGCAAAAGAAATTACAAAAAAGCTCAACAGACACCCCACAGAGTGGGAGAAAATCATAGCAAATGAAACAACAGATAAAGAATTAATCTCCAAAATCTACAAGCAACACAGACAACTCAGCACAGGGAAAACGAACAACCCAATCAAAAAATGGGAAAAGGACCTAAAGAGACGCCTCTCCAAAGAGGACATACAGATGGCCCAAAAGCACATGAAACGATGCTCAACCTCGCTTATTATTAGAGAAATGCAGATTAAAACTACAATGAGATACCACCTCACACCCGTCAGAATGGCCATCATCAAAAAATCTGCAGACACTAAATGCTGGAGAGGGTGCGGAGAAAAGGGAACCCTCTTGCATTGCTGGTGGGAATGTAAATTGATACAGCCTTTATGGAAGACAGTATGGAGATTTCTTAAAAAACTAAAAATAGAAGCACCCTATAACCCAGCATTCCCACTGTTAGGCTTATATCTTGATGAAATCAAAACTGAAAGAAGCACCTGTACCCCAATGTTCATTGCAGCTCTCTGTACAATAACCAGAACATGGAAGCAGCCTAGATGTCCATCGATGAACGAATGGATACAGAAGCCTGGTACATATATACAATGGAATACTACTCAGCTGTTAAAAGAAATGCAGAAGACTCAGTCCTAATGAGGTGGCTGGCTCTAGAACCTATCATAAAAAGTGAAGTAAGTCAAAAAGAGAAAGACAAATACAGTATACTAACACACATATATGGAATCTAGTAGGACAGTCTTGATAACACACGCAGGGAACTCATGGAAAAACAGACAGAGCATAGACATAGGGACACTGTGGGAAAGAAATAGGGAGGGGGAAGCATGGAGGGAGTAACATGGAAACCTATACTGTTATGTGTGGAAAAGATAGCTATTGTCATTGTGCTAAGGGAATAGGAGTGCTTACAATGGCTTGGGGCGAAGGTCTAGAGGGGTTGAATGGGGGGAACTGGGGGGTTGGGGATCATGGATATGTATATGACTGATCTGGGAACATGCATGTCTGTGAACAACAAAACTCTGTAAAACCTTTAAAATAAAGAATTAAAAAAAAAAAAAAAAGACTGGTGAGCTTTCACATTATGGACGTTTCTTCTTCCTGTAACAAATCAAAAAACCATGAATGAATATAGAGTCTTCAGCAATGCCATATAAAAATAAATTAATTACAGTTTTTATTAAAAACTACTTTTTTTCCAAAAAAAATTGGGATGGCCTTTTTGCTATTTGCTTTATTTGAGGTAAAAGATCTTAACCATTTTCTTCATAGGAATGCCTGTAATTTCTGATAGTAAGCGTAAACTATTGCTTTCCATAGCTTCTCTTGCTCTTTTATGATGCTTCTGCAAAATATCCATATGTATTTTTGACCATCTTATGATCTGATCATTAATATTTGGAACGTCTTTTTTTGTGTAAAGGACAGTCTGCTTTATTATTTAATTTATTTATTTTTATCAATTGCTTTTATTTTACTTTACTTTTACAGATTTTTGTTATTTAGAGCTACACATAAACCCAAATCAGTCATAGGTATACCCTAACCCATTAGTCATTGACACTTCCTTTTTTGTATGAAGGACAGTCTGCCCTACTTTTTTTTTAAAGATTTATTTATTTATTTATTTGGGGCAGGGATCGGGTTGGGGAGGGAGGGGAGCAGGCAGGCCACTTCTCTTGGTCTTTCATTTCTCTATTTTCATCCGTCTTTGTTCTTTGGCTCCTGCGGGCCTCCCATCGCGGTGGCGTCTGTCGTTGCAGAGCACCGGCTCTGGGCGCATGTGCTGCAGAGCTCTGGCTTGGTAATTGGACACATCAGTCCAGCCGCTCCGCTGCAGGTGGGATCTTCCCAGGTCAGGGTTCGAACTGGCGCCCCTTGCACTGCAAGGCGGTGTCCTTACCCTGGACCACCAGGGGAAGCCCTGCCCTACTTTTTTAATTGATAGTTGTCTGAAACTTGTGAATGAGATTTTGAGGTTGATATGAAAATCACATATCAATACATTCAGCATAACAAAATCTTCAAAATGATCAGTTGAGAAGTACTTCTTGAAATTAAAATAATTAAGAGTAAATATGAAAATAAAATTCAAGAGAAAGGGGAAATGGAAAAATAAATAATAATAAACACAAATAAAGAATATAAATAATAAAATAGAAACATACCCTAGAAAATTATAGTTACAAATGCATAAATAATATAAAACTGAAAGATACTTGAAAAACAGGTTTGTTAAGATCAGTAAACTTAAAACTAGATGATCCAAACTGGGACCAAGAAAAGTGGTCCTCAAAGAATAAACACATGCATATGAAGATATGATGGTTACTTAGATAATTGAAAATGTAATTCACTTACTTCCTCAGGGATAAATCTGAAAATATTCAAGTTACTGGAAGTTGACAATTCTGTCTTTCCCTTCCTCTCTTTTTTTTTCTTTCTCCCTCCTTTCTCTCCATCACCATTTCTCAATCCTCTTTTCCCTTCATCTTCCTTAGGCTGCTTCTTTTCATTTTCTTCCTCCTTAATTTTTCCTTTTTCCTCTTTCTAAATAACTCACTGCCATACATGATTTTAATATAGTCATAGTCTTGGTTTTTACAACATGATTGTCCTGACTGGAAAATAATCAACAGATATTATTCCTCATAATGACAATCACTGCCATGTGATTGCACATTAATTCAAAGAATATTAGAAAATTTGCCTAATATCAGACATTGTGCTGAGTTCTGAGAGTATAATAATAAATAAGAAGACATAATATTTTCCTTGTGGAGCTTAAAAAGACAAATGTTCTAAGCGAAGTCATAGGAAATTTCCATTGTTCTAGTACACATCTGGTTTATATTGGCAGTATATTATGGTTCAACTTAGTGTGAGTGGCTTAATAGAAAGATAGATAGGCAAACAGATAGTAGTAGAGATTTAAACTGAGACCTGAAATATCAACAAGAATTAGCACTGCAGAGCATATATTAGAAATTAAGGAGAAGAAGTAGAGGCAAGGTAAAGGCAAGGTGTGAAGTCAAAAGAGGTCGTGATGCTGCCATTCCCTCAGTCCAGTCGCTCAATTATGTCCGACTCTGCAACCCCATGAACTGCAGCACGCCAGGCTTCTCTGTCCTTCACCATGTTCCAGACCTTGCTCAAACTCATGTCCATTGAATTGGTGATGCAATCCAACCCTCTCGGCCCCTTCTTCTGGCTTCCATTTTTCCCAGCATCGGGATCTTTTCCAATGAGTTGTCTCTTTGCATCAGGTGGCCAAAGCATTGAAGCTTCAGCTTCAGCATCAATCCTTCCAGTGAATATTCAGGGATGATTTCCACTAGGATTGACTCGTTAGATCTCTTTGCGATCCAAGGAACTCTCAAGAGTCTTCTCCAATGCCAAAGTTTGAAGGCATCAGTTCTTCAGTGCTCAACCTTCTTTATGGTCTGACTCTCTCACATTCATATGTGACTACTGGAAAAACCATATGCTTGACTAGACAGACGTTTGTCAGCAAGTGATGTCTCTGCTTTTTAATACGCTGTCTAGGTTTGTCATGACTTTTCTTCCAAGGAACAAGTGTCTTTTAATTTCATGGCTGTAGTCGCTGTCTGCAGTGATTTTGGAGTTCAAGACTGATATGTGAGATGGCATGCTACTAATTTTGCAAGACAGATAGGTTCTACCTTTGGCAAGACTAAAATAAGGATTTTGAACTTTATCCTAAGGTTATCATTAAAGCTATAACCTGCTTTCCCCGCTACTGGCAGTAGTTTACTTTGTACAAATGTTAGCCTAATATCAGACATTGTGCTGAGTTCTGAGAGTATAATAATAAATAAGAAGACATAATATTTTCCTTGTGGAGCTTAAAAAGACAAATGTTCTAAGCGAAGTCATAGGAAATTTCCATTGTTCTAGTACACATCTGGTTTATATTGGCAGTATATTATGGTTCAACTTAGTGTGAGTGGCTTAATAGAAAGATAGATAGGCAAACAGATAGTAGTAGAGATTTAAACTGAGACCTGAAATATCAACAAGAATTAGCACTGCAGAGCATATATTAGAAATTAAGGAGAAGAAGTAGAGGCAAGGTAAAGGCAAGGTGTGAAGTCAAAAGAGGTCGTGATGCTGCCATTCCCTCAGTCCAGTCGCTCAATTATGTCCGACTCTGCAACCCCATGAACTGCAGCACGCCAGGCTTCTCTGTCCTTCACCATGTTCCAGACCTTGCTCAAACTCATGTCCATTGAATTGGTGATGCAATCCAACCCTCTCGGCCCCTTCTTCTGGCTTCCATTTTTCCCAGCATCGGGATCTTTTCCAATGAGTTGTCTCTTTGCATCAGGTGGCCAAAGCATTGAAGCTTCAGCTTCAGCATCAATCCTTCCAGTGAATATTCAGGGATGATTTCCACTAGGATTGACTCGTTAGATCTCTTTGCGATCCAAGGAACTCTCAAGAGTCTTCTCCAATGCCAAAGTTTGAAGGCATCAGTTCTTCAGTGCTCAACCTTCTTTATGGTCTGACTCTCTCACATTCATATGTGACTACTGGAAAAACCATATGCTTGACTAGACAGACGTTTGTCAGCAAGTGATGTCTCTGCTTTTTAATACGCTGTCTAGGTTTGTCATGACTTTTCTTCCAAGGAACAAGTGTCTTTTAATTTCATGGCTGTAGTCGCTGTCTGCAGTGATTTTGGAGTTCAAGACTGATATGTGAGATGGCATGCTACTAATTTTGCAAGACAGATAGGTTCTACCTTTGGCAAGACTAAAATAAGGATTTTGAACTTTATCCTAAGGTTATCATTAAAGCTATAACCTGCTTTCTCCTAAGCAAGTCATGAAAGAATATTTTGTAATTACTGGCAGTTATGTTTACATTTTGAAGAGAATACTCTGGTTAAAGTACAAAAATTGTATAAGTAGCCAAACATGGGCTAACTCAGGAATACCCCACAATAAAGAAACTTAAAGCTTGAAAAATGTTATTTAACTTGTCTCTGATAAATCAAGAAGTCATAGTGCTACATCAAGTCACGCTTTACAAAATGTACACCCTTCATTAAAAGGTTAGAAAGGTTTAATTCATGTATTCATTCGTTCAACATGTATTTCTTCTTGAAAGTTTTTATATACCAACATTATTTTAGGTACTGGAAACAAAACAATAAACAAAGTCCCTCATCTCAAAGAGTATAAATTTTATCAAGGTAGAGATAGTAGTGATAAACTATCTGAAAAAAAAAAAAAAAAGTATGGCAGAAGGAATAACAAATGATAATGGAATACTCTTTTATTAGGGGGTTGAGAAGACCTCTCCAAATAGTCAAAATGTGAGCACAGACCTTAAGAAAGTGAGGGAAACAACCATGCAAACAGTTCAGACAGAAACACTTGGTGAAGAAGAAATAGCAAGAACAGACACCCCTCAGAGACTCAGTTGGTGTCTGAAGTATGGCAAGGGGGTCAGGATAGCTGGATACAAAGTCGTGAGAACATAATCAGTTTCATGTAAATAATAAAGGATAGTTAGGATATGCTATAGGAACACTTCATTTTTCTGTTTTACTTGAGAAATAACTTTTAACGCTTATATACTTGTATTTTACACTCTCTTCTCTCTATTTGTGGTATATCTTGTTACCTTTATTTTTAAAGAGTAACTCAAGCTAAGGAAAATGAACTCACTTTGATCAAATCACTCTGCTCATAGCTGTGGACCTGATACTCAAGAGCAGGATGAGTGAGTCAATGTCCATTCCAGGTTATCAAAGCTAAGTGCCCATGAATCCTCTAGAACTGACCCAGTGACAATAAAAAATAATGATTCAAGGCAAAAGATTCTAAGAAATGAGGTCATATCATTTACCCAAACTTAAGGGCCTGTATCTCTTACTGGAAGGAGTGAAAATAAATGGAGTGGAGGTGTTTAAGTTCCCATAAAATACCCAGGATAAGTGAGATGCTCCACTTGACTTATATGCTCTTTCTTCTTACTTTGAATGACTCACATTGTAAGCAGAACCAAAATGTAAAGTTGCAGCTCCTGGATGACACAAACTCCCACTAAACTACATTCTTCTCATACCCATGTGATCTAAATAGATTCCATCTCATCGATCTCTTCTTTTTTTAATTTTTTTAAAATTTATTTTTATTTATGTATTTTATTTCCTTTTTGACTGTGCTGGGTCTTCCTTGTTATGCAAGAGCTTTCTTAAGTTGTGATGAGCAGGCTACTCATGGTGGCTTGTCTTGTTGCAGAGCATGGGCTCTGGAACATGCAGGCTTCAGTACTTGACATGACAGGAGCTCATGAGTTGTGACACACAGGCTTTGTTCGACCACAGTATGTGGATTCTTCCCAGGCCAGGGGTCAAACTGGTGTCCTCTGCATTACAGGGCAGATTCCTAACTACTGCATTACCAGGGAAGCCCATTTCATAAATCTGTTCTAATCAAGAACCACTATGCTGAGCTCATGAATAGAGTTCTAATAAATGCTGTTTCATTCAATGTTTGAACTTTATCATGTTTTTAGCTTAATAGTATCTCTCTTGTGCATGCAGCATTTCTCCCTAGTTTTTTCCTTATTTGAGTATTGATTAAGTACCTATGATGTTCTGAGTTATGGGGAATACAAACATGAAAAAGTTAGGAACAGCTTTCTTGAGGCATTAACAGATAATGGCTACAGTGCTTGAGCAGGCTTTGTTTTGTTTTGTTTTGTTTTTTAATTTTTTGGCCTCTTATTGGATTTTATTTATTTATTTTCATCCATCTTTATTCTTTGGCCTCTGTGTGCCTCCCATTGCAGTGGCCTCTTTCATTGCAGAGCAGAGGCTCTGGGTGAATGCGCCCTTGAGCACTGGCTCGTAATTGGACACTCCGATCCAGCCGCTCCCACGGCACATGGGATCTTCCCGGGCCAGGGATTGAATTGGTGTTCTCTGCACTCCAAGGTGGACTCTTTACCCACTGGACCACCAAGGAAGCCCTTTAGCAGACTTTATAATAGCAAATAGCACTTCATCTAGTAACTTCAGGGAAAGGAGACTGATAAGTAGTATTATAGGGAAGGGCCTATCGCACAGTGTAGTAAACGTTCTTCAAAAAGAAAAAATATCTACATCTATTAGTTCAGAATTCATCCTTACTCATAGTGCTTTACCACCCAATTTTCTTAACACATTTCAGTGTGTTTCTTCTATAGCCTCTTCACTCATTTTTCCACTTCTTTATCTGGATTGTAATTGTCTACACAGTTCTTATTCTGAACCACAAGATGTGCATGAGCAATCCAATAAAATGTAAATAAAAAACTAGTAGAAGAAAACTAGTGGAGTTCATACTACTTGCACATAATGCTGTTCTAGTTTATGCTTTGAGATCATTAGGGTTTCCCAGGTGGAGCAGTGGTAAATAATTCACCTATAGTGTGGGAGACATGGACTTGATCTCTGGATCAGAAAGATCCCCTGGAGAAGGAAATAGCAGTCCACTCCAATGTGCTGGCCTGGACAATTCCTTGGACAGAGGAGTCTGATGAGCTACAGTCCGTGGGATCTCAAAGAGTCAGATACAACTGAGCAACTGAGTATGTACGTACCTACTCTGCACTCCTTGAGATCATTAAACTTTAAAACATAATGGAAACTAATAGACAGTCAAGGCATTTAACTATAGAGGTTTGGGGCATTTGTGTTTTACTTGCTTTGTAAAGCACTGTTTTAGCTTGCTGCACTAAATTAATAGACCAAACATTTGGTCCTAAGGCTTTCTCAATTACTTGGCCCATGATTTCTTTTCACTGAGCTACTCCCTGAAACTGATTTTAATTCCTCGTCATTCCTCCTGTTTTTCTTCTTTTGACAGCATCATTCAAATATTAGAAAATGTAACCTTTGATAAGAATCAGCATTTCGATGAAGAGACAAGGTCAGAAGAGGTCACTAGTAGCTCCAAAAGAATCCTCACCCCGATGGCCTTCTCCTCCTATATGAAAATACAGAAATAACATAGAATATGGAATCTATATAGAATCTATAGAATAAATATACACATATAGTTAAGCTAGAGAAGCTTTCTCTAAGTAGTCATCTCTTTCTAATGTATTCAAGTCAACGTTTAAATTCTAAATTGTGATTTACATGACTTCTACCGAAGTTTTCAAGGCTAAGGTTTCTAAAGTCAGATTTCCATCTAGAATGGCTTTGATTTCCTTTAAGTTTTTGGATAAGGAGCAAGCAGCCTATTTGAAAACCACTTGGAATGGGAGGCATTCTTTGCTGTAGCCAGGGAAATCTGCACTGGAAGGGAGGCCCAGAGTTGGACCTTCTAGGTGTATGGGGCTGCATAACTTTCTCCCATTGCCTTTGTCCCCTGGTGAGCTCCCGAGGTGTGATTTATTTATTATTATTTTTTTTTAATCTTTTTTTTGGTGGGGGGAGGGAGGGGGACAGGCAGGCCACTTCTGTTGGTCTTTCATTTCTCTATTTTCATCTGTCTTTGTTCTTTGGCTCCTGTGGGCCTCCCATCGTGGTGGCCTCTGTCGTCGCAGAGCGCCGGCTCTGGGTGCATGCGCTGCAGAGCTCCGGCTCGGTAATTGGGCACATGGATCCAGCCGCTCCACGGCAGGTGGAATCTTCCCAGGCCAGGGTTCGAACCGGCGCCCCTTGCATGGCAAGGCAGTGTCCTTACCCACTGGACCACCAGGGAAGCCCTGATTTATTCTTTAGGGTGGTAACTTTAAGCCTTGCAAGTCAGCTCAACAGAAGCAGTGGTGCCTGCAGACAGCTGAAAACAGGAAAGCCATTTCCTCTCTCCTGTGACTTCCATCGTTTCTCTTGCCTTCTCTGTTTGTCTTAAGCAGTGTGCCAGTCAATAGTAATATATGTTACGTGACACAAGCAAATTGCACTTCCTAGATTCTGACATAAGGAAATTATCTGGGGGTGGTGGAAGGATGGTGAGAAGCATTGGGCAAAATATATTTACTGAGACATAATTCATGATATTCAAATTTAGAAATGACTTTAATATCACACAATTAGGAATTGTGTAAGCTGTGTAATGTTTATTCAATATAACCCAGTTATTAAAATGGTATGTTTAAATAAAACAACAATAACTTGGAAAAATACTCTATTTCTTTATGGATTGCCCTTTTAATTAAGATAATTTGTTAATATAATTACAGAGTCAAACCTCACTGTTTGTTCAGGGTTCCCTGAAACCATCTTTGCTATTACTAACAGCTGGGACGTTTTAAAATATTTATATTGTGTCTCAATATTTCTGTTTAAAAAAAAAAATCATCAGAATTCCCCAAAGTTCTTATGTAAATGTCTTGCATAGAATATGAAGGAATTTATGATTAAGTTCATCAAAGCATCCTCCAGGAAATTGAACTTGGGCATTCATTTGTGCTGCTTTAAAAGAAAATTAAAGCAAACAGGTAGAAATTGTTATATAAATTAATAATGATATAAATTAAAATTAAAACTCTACCCTAAAATGGAGGAGCTTGGATAGCAAAAATTACCAATGCAGAGACTCCTGAAAGTATAACAGTGATATAAGCAAAAACTGTGAATCTAAGACCAGGCTCTAATTTCCTGCCCCCAGGAAATAGATAATTAGCTCTATTAGCCTGTTCAGTAATGGTAAAGTGGGATTACTGCAAATTCATTTCATTTGCAAAATAAGCCACAAAAAACCTTCTGTCTTTTGGAATGTGCATAATGGGTGACACTTGCTGGGCACATGGTGTTGAGAAGGGCCACATTAAAGTTTATTTTGAGAATAATGGTCAAATCTAAGATGATGAGATCACCCAGAAAGAAGAAGCACTGCGTATTAAGACTGTCATACGCATTTAGAAAAGCAGACTCTGAAAAGTAGGAAATCTCCAGACAGAAGAATGAGAAATGAAAAAAGTAAGTTTTTGACTAATTGCATGATACTGAAGAACTGAGAAAAAAAAAAAAAAGAAGAAAGTGGGAGGGAAGGAAAGAAGCAAGCAAGGAAGGAAGAAGAATAGAATCCATGGAAAAGTTGTAGTCAGCTAAATAATGACCGCCTAAAATATCCACGTTACTAATCCCTGGGATCTGTGAGCGAGAGACTTTGCAGATGTGATTAGATTAAGATTTGTGACCTAGGAGATTATTCTGGATTACCTGGGTGGGCTTCCCTGGTAGCTCAGCTGGTAAAGATGAGCAATGAAGGAGACCTGGGTTTGATCCCTGGGTTGGGAATATCCTCTGGATGAGGTCATGGCAACCCTCTCCCGTATTCTTGCCTGGGTAGTCCCCATGGACAGAGGAATGTGGTGGGCTATAGCCCATGGAGTCGCAAAAAATCAGACATGACTGAGCGACTAAGCACACAGCACATCTTGGTGGACCCACTGTGTTCAAAAGTGTCCTTAGAAGAGGGGAACAGGAAGATCAGAATGACATGGAGAGTGACAACAGAAGTAGGTTGTAGTGCTCCAGGGCAGGAGCCAAAGAAGTTTGTCTAAAAGATTGAAACTGGCCTCAAGAGTGAGTTAGGCCCGTTTTAGCCAAAGAAGGTTATAAATTAAAATTAAAACTCTACCCTAAAATGGAGGAGCTTGGATAGCAAAATTACCAATGCAGAGACTCCTGAAAGTATAACAGTGATATAAGCAAAAACTGTGAATCTAAGACCAGGCTCTAATTTCCTGCCCCCAGGAAATAGATAATTAGCTCTATTAGCCTGTTCAGTAATGGTAAAGTGGGATTACTGCAAATTCATTTCATTTGCAAAATAAGCCACAAAAAACCTTCTGTCTTTTGGAATGTGCATAATGGGTGACACTTGCTGGGCACATGGTGTTGAGAAGGGCCACATTAAAGTTTATTTTGAGAATAATGGTCAAATCTAAGATGATGAGATCACCCAGAAAGAAGAAGCACTGCGTATTAAGACTGTCATACGCATTTAGAAAAGCAGACTCTGAAAAGTAGGAAATCTCCAGACAGAAGAATGAGAAATGAAAAAAGTAAGTTTTTGACTAATTGCATGATACTGAAGAACTGAGAAAAAAAAAAAAAAGAAGAAAGTGGGAGGGAAGGAAAGAAGCAAGCAAGGAAGGAAGAAGAATAGAATCCATGGAAAAGTTGTAGTCAGCTAAATAATGACCGCCTAAAATATCCACGTTACTAATCCCTGGGATCTGTGAGCGAGAGACTTTGCAGATGTGATTAGATTAAGATTTGTGACCTAGGAGATTATTCTGGATTACCTGGGTGGGCTTCCCTGGTAGCTCAGCTGGTAAAGATGAGCAATGAAGGAGACCTGGGTTTGATCCCTGGGTTGGGAATATCCTCTGGATGAGGTCATGGCAACCCTCTCCCGTATTCTTGCCTGGGTAGTCCCCATGGACAGAGGAATGTGGTGGGCTATAGCCCATGGAGTCGCAAAAAATCAGACATGACTGAGCGACTAAGCACACAGCACATCTTGGTGGACCCACTGTGTTCAAAAGTGTCCTTAGAAGAGGGGAACAGGAAGATCAGAATGACATGGAGAGTGACAACAGAAGTAGGTTGTAGTGCTCCAGGGCAGGAGCCAAAGAAGTTTGTCTAAAAGATTGAAAATGGCCTCAAGAGTGAGTTAGGCCCTGCTGATATCTTGACTGTAACTCACTGAAACAGATATTGGAATTCTGACCTCTAGGAAGGTAACATAATAAATTTATGGTGTTTTAAGGCACTAACTTTGTGCTAATTTAATATACCTAGTATAACAGCAATGGGAAACTAATACAATTGCTAGAAGAAAAAAAAATTTTGATGTCATTTGACACATTGACAAAAATGTTTACTTCTACGAAAATAAAAGTTTGCATAAGTTAAACTAGTATTTCTGTTCTTTTGGTTTAATATTTAGCATCATGAGAGCCCAACAGGTATGGGGGAGAAAATGAGCACTGAACTTGAAATAGAAAGTAGGGTAAGAAAAGGGGAAATAATATTATAATAAGCTTATACAAATGAGAGGCTCAAGTATCTGGAACTCCAGAGAGCCTGAATACTTAATGCAAGTTTTCTCAAACAGTGAAAAATTTGCCTGCAATGCAGGTGACCCAGGGTTTAATCCCTGGATTGGGAAGATCCCCTGGAGAAGGGAATGGCTGCCCACTCCAACATTCTTGCCTGAAGGATTCCATGGACAGAGGAGCCTGGCGGGCTAAAATCCATGAGGTCACAAAGAGTCCCACACAACTAAGCAACTCACTTTTTTTGAGTAATAGTCAGAAATAAACATGATCATCAACTTACCTCCTATCTGAAAACAAAATCTAAAGCCTCTAATTATCTGTGATTTGATGGAAGATAAACACCATGTCAAATTATATATCCAGCCAAGATTTGCTCTTTTAAAAACATTTAAAAATGTGAATTTTCTAAATCATTAGAGAAATGAAAATAAATAAAACTTTGCATAGCAAAATACAGGAAAGTAATTAGAAAAATTCTAAAAATACTAGTTTTTTTAGATTTTTTTGAATTTCTAGATGAGAGAAATTAGAAAATTGAACAAAACTGAATTTTATCCCTCTTTTAAAAGAGAGACTTTTAGAGATTATTGAAAACAAAATTAACTGGTATATTATTAAGACAAAGTGAACATATTAAACAGATGAAAACTGGGCAAAGAATTATCAGGCAAATAAGCTGACAGGACTCCAGGAAGGTGCTGACAGTACATATATACACATATTCATTCATACAGGCATATGTGAAGCAGGTGAATAATTTTATATTGATTACTGGCAATATTCAAGTCATAAAATTTCAAATCTCAAATGTATAGCGCTTAAGTATTTAAACATATTTTTTCAAAAAATTCAGAAAACCAATCCAGATTTGACAAATAACGTGTTTAAATACTTAGAATAAAATAAGAACTTTCAACATGAGAAATATTTAGTCATTGAAATGAAAAAACATAGCAAACCTGGATGAAAGCCAAATTAACACTTGGTGACAGGTAAAAAGAAAATTTTAAAGATGTGAAACATGAAATGAGAAAATTTAGTATGCATTAGTCATAATCCTTAAAGAAAATAAAGAGTGGAGGAGAAATGATTTTTGAAGAGATAAGAAGTGAGAATTTTTCAAATTTGATGAAGTACATGGATTATCAGACTAAAGAATAATGCTTTAGCTTTGATATAGTGAATACCACAAAGATAAAGACAAAAAGAAGAGCCCAGAGAGAGATTATTTATTCAGGAACCATAATTATATTGATGAAGAATTCCTGGTAGTAACCATTAAACTGGAAAATAATGACATATCTGCAAAGTGCTGATAAAAAATTACTGTGATCCCCAAATTATGTATCTAACAAAATTATTATTAAAGGAGAGACAGAAACAACTTTCACATTAAAAAAAAAAGCAGAATTTATCAACACCATCTTTTTGTAAAGGATGTACTTTAAAAAATATGTATAGAAAGAAACTCTTAAAGAAAGTGACAACCTAAATAAGTGATATATGAGTATGTCTAAAGAAGTTATGATTTATAAAATAAAAATTATAATATTTTGGAAAGTTAACAAAAAGTTGATAAAATGGGATAGTCAAGCAGAGGAAATCACAGAAATTAAACAATGTAGAGATTTTTTAAAATGTTCTTATGAAAAGTAAAGATATAATTAGCTCTACATTTCAAGTTTTATATCTTCTCATAATTGAAAATATTACAAGTAGAAGGATACAGAATTTCTTATTTATATGAATTATATGAATTTCTTATTCAGTAGAGGAAAAAAAATAATGATGGCAAGAGTACTTTAGCCTATTCAAACAAAATCATAAAGAAGACGACGAATAATTTGTTACAAATAAATAGGAAATTAAAGTACATAACAAAATGATGTAATAAATCCTCAGATAATAATAACTGTAAATATAAATGGATTAAATTCACCAGTTAAAGGATAGATTATTAAATGTGATTTTTAAAACATCAAAATCTATGATATTTATAAACAGCACATATAAAATATTAAGATATGAAAAAGGTTGAAAAGATGAAGTAAAAATGCTATTTGTTCTAATAGAAAATAAATATGTTTATCTTTGGTAATTTTCTAGATGCCAAATACCTTTGTATGGCTAGAGGGTTACTACTCAATCGTAATAAAAGGATTAACTTACAGAAGTCTGTAAATTGTTAAAGAAATATGTAATAGTTATAAATATATGGCTTTGATAAAATATATATTTGTACTAATTAAGGAACTCTTGATCTTTATGGACAAATTCAGAAAACCACCATAATTTTGAATATACCTTTGTTATCCAAGTAGTAAGTATTGAATACTGAAGGCAGAAAATATATACAACAAACCAACACAAGCCTAGCCACCCATAGACTATCAGTTATTACTCTAAACACCTTAATATATATCCTTTCATTTCTGTTTGTATACACAAATATGAATACATAATTCATACATGCATAGATAAAATATTTATATATTATAATAAGGATATATATATAATAAAAACATATACATACTGTTCTTCATAATTTTTTCAATTATTTTTCTTTTTCTTTTTGAAGATTATGATTTCACCTAATAATCTGATAATTTTCAAATTCCTTCACTGAACCCCAAAAATATTTTTTATAGATGATTTTTACAAATCAAACATTCAATCTAGGACCAAACACTGCATACAGTTTTTATATCCTTTAAATGTCTGGTTGTTGTTCATTCACTAAGTTAAATCAGTTTACCACAATCCCTTTTTTCACTCTAATTTACTGAAGGACTCTGCTTTTTCCCCTCTAATTCCTACAGTCTTAATATTTGTTTTTGTCTAATTATTTCTTGTCGTATTATTTAACTCATTCCTCTATTTTCTGTATATTTGTAACCTGGAATTTATAGCTCAGCTAGTAATGAATCCGCCCGCAATGGAGAAGACTCCAGTTCCATTCCTGGGTCAGGAAGATCCCCCAGAGAAGAGATAGGCTACCCATTCCAATATTCTTGGGCTTCACTGGTGGTTCCAATGGTAAATAATCCCCCTGCAATGCAGGAGACCTGGGTTCAATGCCTGGGTTGGGAAGACTGCAGTAGAAGGGAAGTGCGACCCACTCCAGCATTCGTGCCTGGAGAGTGCTGGCTTGTGCTCACTTGTCTGTGGGGTCACAAAGAGTCAGACATGACTGAGCAATTTTCACTTTCTGTTTTCTGTATTTTTGTAAACTGGATGTTATATATGAAGACCTACATTACAATCTGAGATTTTAACACATCTCTCTCAGAACTGCAAGAACAAGAAAGGAATGTAGAAAATATCCTGGACAAATTGAAATATATGCACAGATTAAAAAATATCACATTTTTTCCCTAGGCATCTAAAGAGCATTTAATACTTAGCTATAAAGAAATGGATTTTAAATTTACTGGATTATACTAAACACTTTAGTTGATCACCATGTAATTAAACTAGTAACCAATAATAATATAGTACCCAATATGTATTTGAAAATATAAAATGTACTTCTAAAGTAATTCATTGGCTGAAATAAATTATGTTACACCTGTAATATAAGTTTTAACACCTGAAATCTGGACAGCATGGTTTGTTTGTAGACTTATTAGATTTAAAATATTAGGTAAAGTTTTATAAGATTGATTTTTCAATTTTAGCAATAGAGGAAATGATTTTCATTTGACTATTATTTTGATAAAATTTTTTATGAAAGCCAATGACATGCATTTAAAATGTATCTAAGTAGCAATTAGAGGGTTAAGAATGGGCTTTGTCCCATTGAGTTCACAAATATGGTTACCTGGAGATACAAAGATCTTCGTATGGAATTCTATTCACAGTAGAATGTAGTTGGCATGTTCTGAAATAGGATTTCTTTCACATGGCATCTGATAGGAAATCCATGATAGCTTGTGTTGCTTTACTGAAGGACTCTGCTTTTTCCCCTCTAATTCCTACAGTCTTAATATTTGTTTTTGTCTAATTATTTCTTGTCGTATTATTTAACTCATTCCTCTATTTTCTGTATATTTGTAACCTGGAATTTATAGCTCAGCTAGTAATGAATCCGCCCGCAATGGAGAAGACTCCAGTTCCATTCCTGGGTCAGGAAGATCCCCCAGAGAAGAGATAGGCTACCCATTCCAATATTCTTGGGCTTCACTGGTGGTTCCAATGGTAAATAATCCCCCTGCAATGCAGGAGACCTGGGTTCAATGCCTGGGTTGGGAAGACTGCAGTAGAAGGGAAGTGCGACCCACTCCAGCATTCGTGCCTGGAGAGTGCTGGCTTGTGCTCACTTGTCTGTGGGGTCACAAAGAGTCAGACATGACTGAGCAATTTTCACTTTCTGTTTTCTGTATTTTTGTAAACTGGATGTTATATATGAAGACCTACATTACAATCTGAGATTTTAACACATCTCTCTCAGAACTGCAAGAACAAGAAAGGAATGTAGAAAATATCCTGGACAAATTGAAATATATGCACAGATTAAAAAATATCACATTTTTTCCCTAGGCATCTAAAGAGCATTTAATACTTAGCTATAAAGAAATGGATTTTAAATTTACTGGATTATACTAAACACTTTAGTTGATCACCATGTAATTAAACTAGTAACCAATAATAATATAGTACCCAATATGTATTTGAAAATATAAAATGTACTTCTAAAGTAATTCATTGGCTGAAATAAATTATGTTACACCTGTAATATAAGTTTTAACACCTGAAATCTGGACAGCATGGTTTGTTTGTAGACTTATTAGATTTAAAATATTAGGTAAAGTTTTATAAGATTGATTTTTCAATTTTAGCAATAGAGGAAATGATTTTCATTTGACTATTATTTTGATAAAATTTTTTATGAAAGCCAATGACATGCATTTAAAATGTATCTAAGTAGCAATTAGAGGGTTAAGAATGGGCTTTGTCCCATTGAGTTCACAAATATGGTTACCTGGAGATACAAAGATCTTCGTATGGAATTCTATTCACAGTAGAATGTAGTTGGCATGTTCTGAAATAGGATTTCTTTCACATGGCATCTGATAGGAAATCCATGATAGCTTGTGTTGCTAACTGATGAAGAGGCTCATGGGATGAAATAAGGTAGTCGTCAGCAGCCAAATGATCATGAGATTGAAGAATCCAGCCCCTTGTTCTTAAGAAATATTGCCTGTAAAGCCAAATGGATTTTTGAAAGCAATTTAGAATCTGCTTTAGTTCTTGGGCAATTGGTTGCTCAAAATCTTAGCGCTTCATTGTACAAAAGGTGGTACAAATTATTCAGACATCCAGATAAATGTTCAAAGAAGTTCCAAATCCTTTCCTTGGCCATAGCAGACTTTTTAATATGCTTATGAAATGTGTGATTCCCTGTGACTAGATTGGCTTTTTCTAAGTGTAATGTTATAGATAAAATTATAGACTCTGAGATCTTAATAACTACGCTTGAATCCTGCTCCACGCAGTGTCCAGTCTTGGGCAAGTGGCTTAACTTCCCTGAATTATTTTCATCTATGAATAGAGTAACAGCAACATCAATCTCAATGAATTTTTGTGAAAATCTAACTATGATAATGGCAATAAACTGTTCAGCTGTGTGTCTAATATATATCAAACTCTCCATAAATACTTATTAGTATTGTTTTGATAGATCAGATCTCAAACTTTGATATAAGTTAATGCTTAGGAATATATGTATATTCTTTGATACAAACCTTACCATTATATAAATGTTAGATCACCCTAAATAAATGGTTAATTAAACATATTTCCAATCAGAATAAACGTTATATAGAAGAATAAATATAAACAACTTTGAAGAAATTTTGAAAAAGTAGAATAAACATTTATACTATAAAGCTTGATTTAAAATTCAGTATACTACTGTCTGGCAGAGAAATGCACAAGTATATAGATCAGTCTAACAGAACATAGCGGGCAGAAACATTTTCTATTATTTGAGAAACAAAATCATAAAGTTGGCATTTGAACCAGCAGATTGTTTCATATTTAGTGTTAAAAGACTATTGCCAGTACTTTTGATAAAAGGTGTGTGTGTGTGCTAAGGCACTTCACTTGTGTCTGACTCTGTGAGACCCTATGGACTGCAGCCTGCTAGACTCCTCTATCCATTGGATTCTCCAGGCAGGAATACTAGAGTGGGTTGTCATGTCCTTTTCCAGGGGATTTTCCTGACCCAGGGATTGAACCTGGGTCTTCTGCATTACATTTACCATCTGAGACAGCAGGAAGCCACATAAAGCTTTCCTTCTCTTACATCAAACTAGTTGACACTGACTCTAGTGATGGAATTGAAGCAAAAGAGGGTGAAGTTATCACTTCTTATATAATTCAAAGATACATTGGTCATGGGCAGCCTTAAATTTTTTTTTTTCCTTTTGGTATTCTAAGTGTCACAAAGATAGAGAACTCCAAAAAACATCCTTTTAAACAACTGCAGATTATAAACCGATCCATAAGACATGGTTTCTATTATAAGTGAATGTGTTATTGACATTGGGATAGTCCCAGTGTCCACCAGTCATCCAGGCCAGCCAGCAGACTTCCTGAGGAATTGGGGGAAGGAATGATCGCAAAGGGATGGCAACCCAAGGAAATTTTGAGGGGGAGGTGGAACTCTTCTGTATCATGATGGGACTGGTGGGCCCATGAACTGAGTACCACTGAGTGAATTTGCTGCATGTACATTTTTAGAGCGTATTAAAAAGTTAATTCTGAGAAAATGGTTGCAGTAGAATTGGAAACAAAAAAACCAAAGTCCTAGAAGAGTTAAATAATGAATAGAAGGAATTTGATTTCAGTAAAGAAATGAATAGTATTCAGAGTGTATAGAAGTAAGTGACTTAAGGAAAATGATGTCCATTGCTACCAATAGAAATGAACACATTAGTATGTTTTAGAGCTGTCTGGAAATACAGAGTGTGGGCATGTCATTGGCTTTCTGCATTTTTCTATAAAGAAATATAGGCTATTAAGGATTGGAACAAAACGCTAACAAAATGACCCATATAATGCAGCATACTAAATGGAGAACAGATATGTATTTGTCAAAATACCAACTGCCTCACACCACTTGGCAGTGCCATATCCATAGCAGACAGTACACAGCAGCTATAATTTTCTTTAATCAGGAGCCAGAGGAGACCAGTCTTGCTGACAACCAAGGAAAATGACATTAATAAGTATATTTTCATGTTGTTTCAGCCTCAAAATTTTTAAAAGATTATTCCATTTTTTTCTTAAAAATTTTACCTTATAAAGAGTCATATAAAATTGTGATAATTTTATATTTAATGAGTTGCACATAATGATACTTATATTGAAGCTTAGAGGAAACAGAGACTGTGTTTTTATGGTTTGGGGCACTTTGTACCATGAACCATTCTAATTACTGAACCCATAGAGAATTTACGGAGAGTGACGAGACAAAGAATACTGAAATAATCACATGATATAGGAGCACAGTTGTTGTTGCTGTGTAGTCGCTAAGTCTTTTTCGAGGATTTTTGGTCACTTAGGTAGAACAAAGGGCTTCCTGGTGGCTCAATAGTAAAGAATCTGCCTTATAGATGGAACTAGAGAACTCCAAAAACATCCTTTTAAACAACTGCAGATTATAAACCGATCCATAAGACATGGTTTCTATTATAAGTGAATGTGTTATTGACATTGGGATAGTCCCAGTGTCCACCAGTCATCCAGGCCAGCCAGCAGACTTCCTGAGGAATTGGGGGAAGGAATGATCGCAAAGGGATGGCAACCCAAGGAAATTTTGAGGGGGAGGTGGAACTCTTCTGTATCATGATGGGACTGGTGGGCCCATGAACTGAGTACCACTGAGTGAATTTGCTGCATGTACATTTTTAGAGCGTATTAAAAAGTTAATTCTGAGAAAATGGTTGCAGTAGAATTGGAAACAAAAAAACCAAAGTCCTAGAAGAGTTAAATAATGAATAGAAGGAATTTGATTTCAGTAAAGAAATGAATAGTATTCAGAGTGTATAGAAGTAAGTGACTTAAGGAAAATGATGTCCATTGCTACCAATAGAAATGAACACATTAGTATGTTTTAGAGCTGTCTGGAAATACAGAGTGTGGGCATGTCATTGGCTTTCTGCATTTCTCTATAAAGAAATATAGGCTATTAAGGATTGGAACAAAACGCTAACAAAATGACCCATATAATGCAGCATACTAAATGGAGAACAGATATGTATTTGTCAAAATACCAACTGCCTCACACCACTTGGCAGTGCCATATCCATAGCAGACAGTACACAGCAGCTATAATTTTCTTTAATCAGGAGCCAGAGGAGACCAGTCTTGCTGACAACCAAGGAAAATGACATTAATAAGTATATTTTCATGTTGTTTCAGCCTCAAAATTTTTAAAAGATTATTCCATTTTTTTCTTAAAAATTTTACCTTATAAAGAGTCATATAAAATTGTGATAATTTTATATTTAATGAGTTGCACATAATGATACTTATATTGAAGCTTAGAGGAAACAGAGACTGTGTTTTTATGGTTTGGGGCACTTTGTACCATGAACCATTCTAATTACTGAACCCATAGAGAATTTACGGAGAGTGACGAGACAAAGAATACTGAAATAATCACATGATATAGGAGCACAGTTGTTGTTGCTGTGTAGTCGCTAAGTCTTTTTCGAGGATTTTTGGTCACTTAGGTAGAACAAAGGGCTTCCCTGGTGGCTCAATAGTAAAGAATCTGCCTTCAAGGCAAAAGATGTAGGAGACAGGGTTTCGATCCCTGGGGCAGGAAGATCCCCTGAAGAAGGAAATGGCAACCCACTTCAGTATTCTTGCTTGGAGGATCCCATGGACAGAGAAGCCTGGTGGGCTGCAACCCATAGGCTTGCAAAGAGTCAGACAGGACTGAAGTGACTTAGCATGCATAGGTAGTGCAGTAAGTGACCATAAATCTCATGGGACAAAAAAAGAGAAGAGATTGTTAGGAGATTAAGAGATTAGAGATTAGGAAAAGACATCAGTTTTATATGATCACCAAAAAGGTCTGAAATTGGACATTAAGTAAGAAAACCTGGAAAAGATTAGAGAGAGAGGCATATCTGAGGGAGAGCTTCCCAAGCAGAGGGTATAGGAAGTACAAATGTCCTGAGGCCCGAGCACGCCTGCCATGTTTGAGGGAAAGTGTCCAGTGTGGGGTAAATGGCTGGGGTGAGATGAGCAAGGGAGAAAGCCATAGGAGATGAGGACAGAGAGTTAAGGAGGTAAAGGAGTGGTTCACACATGACCTTTGAAGCCATTATAAAGAACCTGGCCTTCCAATGTGGCATAGGAAGACTTCATATTATTTGTTTGACATCATTTTGTGTTTTATTCATTTGATACTTGTTTGACATCACCTTATTTATATTTTATACACATGCTCAGCCTGTGTCTGTGTTCATACAGATTTATTTTAAATACTCTCTATATGCTGGTGACTTCCCATTTATCAATATAAATCTTTCCATGATCTTTCTTCAAAACCTAAGACTTATATACTCTATGTGCCTGATATCTGTATATATCATGTGTATGTGACAGATAGGCATGTCACATTTAACATGACGAAAGAATTTGTCTTTTTGCCTCAGTCCATCCTATCATTCACCAGTTGCCCAAGCTAAAGAACTTTGAGTTATCATGGGACTTCTTCTTTCCCACAGCGATTACTCAGCTCGACTCTGCTGCTTAAATGTCCAGATGCTTATACTTGATCTCCGCAATGGTCATGCAGACAAGTGTAAACACATTTTAGGGTCCTCTAATTTTTTAAAGTTTTTAATTGTTTTAAAGTGCACATTATATATAATTTACCATTTTAAGTATAGAGTTCGGTGGCAATAAATATAGTCACAGTGTTGTGTAACCATCACTATCAGCCTTTTCCAAAACACTGAAGCTCTATACCCTTTAAACAGTAACTCATTACTCCTCTCTCCTCCCAGTCCCTAGAAATCACCATTCTCCTTTGTCTTTTATTAATTTGATTACTTTTAAGTATCTCATATAAATGGAATCATATGATTTTGTCCTTTTGTGACTGACTTATTTCACTTAGGGTAACATCCTAAAGATTCTTGTTGCATGTGTCAGAATGTCCTTTCTTTGGAAAAATGAAGACTATCCCACTATATGTATAGAACACAATTTATACATTTATCTGTTGAGGGATATTTGATTTGCTTCTACTTTTTGAATATCTTGAGCAATGCTACTATAAACACAAGTATATAAATATCTTCTTGAATCTCTACTTTCCATTCCTTCCAGAATATTCCTCAAAGTGGAATTGCTATATTATATGATAATATTTTGAATATTTTAATATTTTGAAGGGCCACCATACTGTTTCCATAGCAGCTGTACCATTTTATATTCCCAATGAGTGACTCTCTCTTTATCTTCTTCATTTTACTTCTGTGCTCAAGCACAATGAGCTTTGCTTTCTTCAAGTACTAAGCTGGCTCTTGCTCTGAAAGATTTGTAGTAGTCATTCCTTCTGTCTATAAGGTTTCCACCCTGAGGTTTATTTGACCAGCTCTTTCTGATCATTCTCCTTAGACTCTTCCATGAATGCCTTTGTTGATGTGTGTATGTAATTGTTATATTATTTATAACTGATATATTATATTCAGTTATATCCTATATCCTTGCTTTCCAGGATCTTGTGATTTTCTGTTTATTCTTAATAATTTTGGTCTTGTCTCCCCAGACTCTATTCCCAGTTCTACAACTATGACTGACCCATAGAAAATGCACAGTAATTGTTGAAACGTCACTGGGATTTAACATGTACAGATAGGCATGTCACATTTAACATGACGAAAGAATTTGTCTTTTTGCCTCAGTCCATCCTATCATTCACCAGTTGCCCAAGCTAAAGAACTTTGAGTTATCATGGGACTTCTTCTTTCCCACAGCGATTACTCAGCTCGACTCTGCTGCTTAAATGTCCAGATGCTTATACTTGATCTCCGCAATGGTCATGCAGACAAGTGTAAACACATTTTAGGGTCCTCTAATTTTTTAAAGTTTTTAATTGTTTTAAAGTGCACATTATATATAATTTACCATTTTAAGTATAGAGTTCGGTGGCAATAAATATAGTCACAGTGTTGTGTAACCATCACTATCAGCCTTTTCCAAAACACTGAAGCTCTATACCCTTTAAACAGTAACTCATTACTCCTCTCTCCTCCCAGTCCCTAGAAATCACCATTCTCCTTTGTCTTTTATTAATTTGATTACTTTTAAGTATCTCATATAAATGGAATCATATGATTTTGTCCTTTTGTGACTGACTTATTTCACTTAGGGTAACATCCTAAAGATTCTTGTTGCATGTGTCAGAATGTCCTTTCTTTGGAAAAATGAAGACTATCCCACTATATGTATAGAACACAATTTATACATTTATCTGTTGAGGGATATTTGATTTGCTTCTACTTTTTGAATATCTTGAGCAATGCTACTATAAACACAAGTATATAAATATCTTCTTGAATCTCTACTTTCCATTCCTTCCAGAATATTCCTCAAAGTGGAATTGCTATATTATATGATAATATTTTGAATATTTTAATATTTTGAAGGGCCACCATACTGTTTCCATAGCAGCTGTACCATTTTATATTCCCAATGAGTGACTCTCTCTTTATCTTCTTCATTTTACTTCTGTGCTCAAGCACAATGAGCTTTGCTTTCTTCAAGTACTAAGCTGGCTCTTGCTCTGAAAGATTTGTAGTAGTCATTCCTTCTGTCTATAAGGTTTCCACCCTGAGGTTTATTTGACCAGCTCTTTCTGATCATTCTCCTTAGACTCTTCCATGAATGCCTTTGTTGATGTGTGTATGTAATTGTTATATTATTTATAACTGATATATTATATTCAGTTATATCCTATATCCTTGCTTTCCAGGATCTTGTGATTTTTCTGTTTATTCTTAATAATTTTGGTCTTGTCTCCCCCCAGACTCTATTCCCAGTTCTACAACTATGACTGACCCATAGAAAATGCACAGTAATTGTTGAAACGTCACTGGGATTAGTCTAGTAAATTTCCCAGTGTGCTATATGTGAACCTTACTCATTAGTGAAAATCTGTATCAGCACTCAAAGAATAATAAATATTCTTTAGAAACAAATTAAACCAAGACAGAATTCGTAATTCCATAATCTAATTTGGAATGGCCTTTAACCTAGTTATCTTGACTCTGATAGAAATTTGCAGTCTTCTTAATTTGGATATTTCAGGCAAAAATTATTTCTATAATTGCTATTTCTCTGTGCTTTATATTGCAGTTAGTACTCTCGAGGTATTTATAAAAATTTTTCCTATACTTCCAGATGGCAAGTTTTACTTTTGGCCTTCAAGCAAAAAGTATTCACATCACTCACCTTGGACAGCAAATTTTCTAAACCGATGTTCATTCCAGTAGTAGCTACTTTTGTAATCTGTAAGGTCAGCTCTGTTAGACAAAACTCATGCAGGTGGCATAAAAGGAAATGTTTTCTATCTTTATATTAGGAAGTGAGTGAGTGGGTATGAAAAGGCTGTTCCAGATTACAAATAATCTCCTAACATAGTTATCATTATGATGAAGTCATATATTTTTAATAACATAATTCTGATACTTGACAGGTACCATTCCTTCTAGCCCAATGATATTAACTGGGTGGTAAGAGCCCATTAAATGTTTAAATGAGAGACAGTGTATAGTTTCATGTATCAACACCCTTTGTTATCGTGTTAAATATTATTTTGAAGTTTGGATCTAGGATTGAAACTCCTTTTATGCAGTGAAGTATAAAGATGAGTCATATGCTCATGTCCCCTCTTCTTCCTTGAAGAGCCAGTTCATACACTCATTACGATGGTGCCCTTAAAGGTTTTTTTTTTTTTTTTTTTTTTTTTTTGGCCCTTAAAGTTTGAATATAAATAATTCTATGACTATGAATCAAACTAACTTGCAGGGGAGATACACTGTGGTCTGCAGAAAAACACACAAAAAGTTTTTTATATATATATATAGTCTAAAAGATATTGAATATTGTCATTCAAATCATTAGGCTTTCATATTATTTTGAAAGTGATAAACGAAAAAAAAAGTCAAATGAAATTAGATTCTCTTGTTGTTTCAATAATTATTACAAAAGCTTCAAATATGCCAGAGTTCATTGGAGGACCCATTATACTTCAAGGACACTGGAGAGCCTCCATGGCAACAGAGTTGAAAAGTATTAATCCATCTCTTTGATCTCTTTTATTGATTTTACTTAGAGTTTATAGTAAGAAGTTCCTCTCAATCATTGTGTTCTGTTGTTAAGGTTTATATACACAATTTGGGATGATTTTTTTACGCCTTTGCATATTATATCTCAGACATCTTCTGGGCAGCCCAACAGGAGGTTATCCCTTTCATTCGCAAATGGGTATCAAGGAAGAAGATAACCATTTCCTTAGAAGTTGTAGTTGATGTAGCATGTTTAGAATGTAACCTCTTTAGAAAAGCTGTTAGTATGACATCTACTTTTTAAAATTCAATAAAGATGTGTTTCACTATATAACTTAAGCTAAAAGTGTGCATCTTGAAAGTGGATAAAGTTGATGGTGGGGATTGTATTCCCTTTTGCCATTACATCAAGGAGAAAAATGAATTGTAACAATGTGTTTAATCATCAAATTCTCTTACAGAGTTGGCATATGCTATCTTCAGAGACTTTTCACTTATGAAAGAAATCATGAACACAAATAGTTTGAATATCATTTAGATCACTAATATTTTTGAGTACTTAATCAGTTGTCAAGAACTGTGCAGAGCACTCAATGGACTATTAAGGTTTAGATGGGCATATTATTTCTGAAATTTCTTCCTAGAGTAGTTCTTCAATTTTCAAAATATAGACTACATGTTCAAAATATGTATATATAAAATTAAACAAAATAAAATGTATAAAATTTAACAAAGTATGCATTAAAATATATAGTAAATGCTTTTTTTCTTGTCTTTCCCATCAAACTACTAATATAAATGCCAAGAGTACAGCTTTAATGTCTGCCATGTTTACTCTTCTGTAACCTGATCATCATGGGTATTCTAGCCTTATATTTTGAACCTGCGGGGGAGCACTTTAGTGATATTTATTAGAATTACTATGTGTCCAGAAAATACCTCAGTTCTTTAAGGATAGGATCAATAGAGGAGAATGGTGATATAAAGATCAAAATGCCAATTTATTAATTTTCAACAATCTCTTTAAAAATATTTCTATCAGGTTTGCAAGTGCATTTTCTCTCCAGTAGCCAACATCAGCTGGTTCTATGTTTCATTAAATCTTCTCACCACCATGTGAAAGTGCTCAGTCTTTCTGTGTCCAACTCTTTTGTGATGCCATGGACTGTAGCCCACCAGGCTCCTCTATCCATAGAATTCTCCTGACAAGAATACTGGAGTGGGTTGCCATTCTCTTCTGCAGGGGATCTTCTTGACCCAGGGATGGAACCTGGGTTGCCTGCACTGCAGGTGGATTCTTTAATCTGAGCCACCAGGGGACCATTACTATCTGTACCCTCATTCTGCACATGAGGAAATGTTGGTTTAGAGAGGATAAATCAGGTTTTAAGATTTCACATCTTCTGAGTATCCAGCACAAATATCAATGCTTCTTTTGATTACCTCCAGAGCTCAAACTTTGAGTCAATCAGTATTTGTAATGCCAGTTAAATTCATAGGTAAACTCATAGAAGGTAATTTGATGAGGACACATAGCTAGTAAATGGCAAAGCCTAGGATTAAACCAGATTTTCACACTCCAGAGTCTTTGTGTCTTTAATCCAAGCCACTGTCTCCTTTCTTTAATAATAAACACACTTTTTACAAATTCAATAAACTGTGGGTCAAGTACATCCTATTCATGCTGAGCAAATCATGGCTCTAAATTGTTTATCCTCACACTTTCTCAGGATAGGACTACTACATTTATTTTCATCTCTAGTAAAGTCAGAGTAAATAATCCTTGGGCAAGACAGTGTCAGACAGTTCATTTCCCTTTCTATTATTCCTACATCTGCCTTAATTTTACCCCTAAGTAATGATACCTAAGGAGAAATATTTTGTCTTATCATACTGTTCCTGGGGTTTTCACAGCAAGTATACTGGAGTGGCTTGCCATTTCTTCCTCCAGTGAAATGAATTTCAGCCATGAAATGAAAGCATGCTTGCTCCTTGGAAAAGAGAAAAAGCCATGACAGAACTAGCCAGTATATTCAAAAACAGAGACTTCACGTTGCTGACAAAGGTCCATGTCATCAAAGCTATGGTTTTTCCAGTAGTCATGTACAAAAGTGAAAGCTGGACCATAAAGAAGGCTGAGCACCAAAGAATTGATGCTTTTGAATTGTGGTGTTGGAGAAGACTCTTGAGAATCCCTTGGACTGCAAGGGCATCAAATCAGTCTAGTCCTGATAGAAATCAACCCTGAATATTCATTGGAAGGACTGATGCTCTAGCGGAAGCGCCAATACGTTGGTTACCTGATGCAAAGAGACAACTCACTGGAAAAGACCCTGATGCTGGGAAAGATTGAAGGCAAGAGGATGAGATGGCTAGATAGCATCATCAACTCACTGGACATGAATTTAAGCAAACCCTTGGAGATAGTGAAGGACAGAGGAACCTGTTATGCTACAGTCCATGGGGTCACAAAAAGAGACAACATAGGAGAAATATATGAGAAAAAAGAAGCTCAAAGAGGAAAATACATTAGAATAAAGATGTATGATACTACAGTCCCTCTGGTGAGAATTCAGTATCCGCTTATGCTTAAATTCTGTGAAAGTCAAATCAAACATGGAAATCACATCACAGACTTGTACAAGGATGAACTTGGGCAATAAGTGATGTACCATTTGAGGAGCTGTGGAACATGATATTAAGCCTTGCTTAAGTGGAACGTTTTACCATGGTCTGTATCGTATTATGGAAGTTACTGATGTCTTCCTTTTGAATTCTAGAGTCTCAAGTTCCTGATCAGCCAAGCTCTCTTCATGTGAGGCCCCAGACCAACTGTATCATCATGAGTTGGACTCCTCCCTTGAACCCGAACATTGTGGTGCGAGGCTACATCATTGGTTACGGCGTTGGGAGCCCTTATGCCGAGACAGTACGTGTGCGAAAGACATATGTAAGCAGTTCAATTTCCCTTTCTATTATTCCTACATCTGCCTTAATTTTACCCCTAAGTAATGATACCTAAGGAGAAATATTTTGTCTTATCATACTGTTCCTGGGGTTTTCACAGCAAGTATACTGGAGTGGCTTGCCATTTCTTCCTCCAGTGAAATGAATTTCAGCCATGAAATGAAAGCATGCTTGCTCCTTGGAAAAGAGAAAAAGCCATGACAGAACTAGCCAGTATATTCAAAAACAGAGACTTCACGTTGCTGACAAAGGTCCATGTCATCAAAGCTATGGTTTTTCCAGTAGTCATGTACAAAAGTGAAAGCTGGACCATAAAGAAGGCTGAGCACCAAAGAATTGATGCTTTTGAATTGTGGTGTTGGAGAAGACTCTTGAGAATCCCTTGGACTGCAAGGGCATCAAATCAGTCTAGTCCTGATAGAAATCAACCCTGAATATTCATTGGAAGGACTGATGCTCTAGCGGAAGCGCCAATACGTTGGTTACCTGATGCAAAGAGACAACTCACTGGAAAAGACCCTGATGCTGGGAAAGATTGAAGGCAAGAGGATGAGATGGCTAGATAGCATCATCAACTCACTGGACATGAATTTAAGCAAACCCTTGGAGATAGTGAAGGACAGAGGAACCTGTTATGCTACAGTCCATGGGGTCACAAAAAGAGACAACATAGGAGAAATATATGAGAAAAAAGAAGCTCAAAGAGGAAAATACATTAGAATAAAGATGTATGATACTACAGTCCCTCTGGTGAGAATTCAGTATCCGCTTATGCTTAAATTCTGTGAAAGTCAAATCAAACATGGAAATCACATCACAGACTTGTACAAGGATGAACTTGGGCAATAAGTGATGTACCATTTGAGGAGCTGTGGAACATGATATTAAGCCTTGCTTAAGTGGAACGTTTTACCATGGTCTGTATCGTATTATGGAAGTTACTGATGTCTTCCTTTTGAATTCTAGAGTCTCAAGTTCCTGATCAGCCAAGCTCTCTTCATGTGAGGCCCCAGACCAACTGTATCATCATGAGTTGGACTCCTCCCTTGAACCCGAACATTGTGGTGCGAGGCTACATCATTGGTTACGGCGTTGGGAGCCCTTATGCCGAGACAGTACGTGTGGACAGTAAACAGCGATATTATTCCATTGAGAGATTAGGTGAGTCGTTGTTATTTTTCTTCTCTTAAGGAAAATGAATGATTTATTTTTAGTTATTTTCTCTCTCGGAAAATTGCTCTTAGAATTTGATTTCAATGTATTACCTGTATTCGTGACTCTTTTTCTATCTTCTATTAACTTACTTGCCTACCCTTCTAGATACACACATGTCTCTTTCTTCACAAGATTTTGAACTGGGGAATTTTATGTAAACAGATACAGAGTAGTGGGTGTCTTGGTCTGAAACCTGCCTGTCATAAGATTAGAACATTTTTTTCCCTCTATCAATGGAGACTTTTAATCTTAATAATTCTTACAAAAAGGAAGTCAGCACATTTTTTTTTTTTCTTGCTAGAAAGATACTTTGTCAGATTTTATTTAACTTTGAATTACTTAGTCACATCATCCTTTTTCCCTTTACTATTTATAGACATAGCTTGGTGACTATGTCATTACAAGATTTTAAAAAAGGCATTTTCCATCAAGCCAGTAACTTTGAGTTATCAACCTCTTCTCCAAATATATTCCTGACCCCTCTCAACTCAAGTTTTCTTACTGTATTTAACCTCATTTTACTGAATGTACTACTTCTAATGGGATGCTGACTATGTCATTACAAGATTTTAAAAAAGGCATTTTCCATCAAGCCAGTAACTTTGAGTAATCAACCTCTTCTCCACATATATTCCTGACCCCTCTCAACTCAAATTTTCTTACTGTATTTAGCCTTATTTTACTGAATGTACTACTTCTAATGGGATGCTTGCTTCTCAGTTCACTGAGGATTTGTTTATTCAGAGAGCGTTAAGATGCATAAAGTTTTCATACTGATTTTCTATCAGATTTTCCATAATGCAGTAAAATTATATCATTAGCAGAGAGAAATAAAATGAATATATGTCATATATGGGGTGCAATAAGTTAAACAGTTGTCAGAAAGCAGAAAGCAAGTTGATTCTACCTGTTGATTTAACACGGTATTATTTGCCATGAAGTATTGTGACCTTCTCTGTGGAAAGGCAACCTGATTGGATTGCTACTTATTTGCAGTGTCTCTCAGAAACCTCAGAAACAGAGCATTTGTGATGAGAAGCCTGATTTGAATTTGAATAGCTAAAATGCAGTAGCAAGAAAAGGTTTTGTCATCGCAAGAGGAAAATTGCACTGACGAACCTCAAAAAGCAAACCCCGAGGCATTTATTTTCTTCTCTTAAGGAAAATGAATGATTTATTTTAGTTATTTTCTCTCTCGGAAAATTGCTCTTAGAATTTGATTTCAATGTATTACCTGTATTCGTGACTCTTTTTCTATCTTCTATTAACTTACTTGCCTACCCTTCTAGATACACACATGTCTCTTTCTTCACAAGATTTTGAACTGGGGAATTTTATGTAAACAGATACAGAGTAGTGGGTGTCTTGGTCTGAAACCTGCCTGTCATAAGATTAGAACATTTTTTTCCCTCTATCAATGGAGACTTTTAATCTTAATAATTCTTACAAAAAGGAAGTCAGCACATTTTTTTTTTTTCTTGCTAGAAAGATACTTTGTCAGATTTTATTTAACTTTGAATTACTTAGTCACATCATCCTTTTTCCCTTTACTATTTATAGACATAGCTTGGTGACTATGTCATTACAAGATTTTAAAAAAGGCATTTTCCATCAAGCCAGTAACTTTGAGTTATCAACCTCTTCTCCAAATATATTCCTGACCCCTCTCAACTCAAGTTTTCTTACTGTATTTAACCTCATTTTACTGAATGTACTACTTCTAATGGGATGCTGACTATGTCATTACAAGATTTTAAAAAAGGCATTTTCCATCAAGCCAGTAACTTTGAGTAATCAACCTCTTCTCCACATATATTCCTGACCCCTCTCAACTCAAATTTTCTTACTGTATTTAGCCTTATTTTACTGAATGTACTACTTCTAATGGGATGCTTGCTTCTCAGTTCACTGAGGATTTGTTTATTCAGAGAGCGTTAAGATGCATAAAGTTTTCATACTGATTTTCTATCAGATTTTCCATAATGCAGTAAAATTATATCATTAGCAGAGAGAAATAAAATGAATATATGTCATATATGGGGTGCAATAAGTTAAACAGTTGTCAGAAAGCAGAAAGCAAGTTGATTCTACCTGTTGATTTAACACGGTATTATTTGCCATGAAGTATTGTGACCTTCTCTGTGGAAAGGCAACCTGATTGGATTGCTACTTATTTGCAGTGTCTCTCAGAAACCTCAGAAACAGAGCATTTGTGATGAGAAGCCTGATTTGAATTTGAATAGCTAAAATGCAGTAGCAAGAAAAGGTTTTGTCAGCGCAAGAGGAAAATTGCACTGACCCATTCTCTGTGTAATTGCTTCAAATACTAATAAGAGAAGCACCTTCTGCAAACCTGCCCAATTTTAGTTAGCTTGACATTTGGGAATAATATTCTCTCAGTCAATCCCTGAGTTTGAATGCAGAAGCAATCACAAAATTCATATTTTATGGCCATCAAACCTATGTCAGGGGACTCTCACTTATCCATTATTCAGTAGACTACATCATCCCTGACAGTTCATCTTGATGCCACGCACCGAAGGGAGAGATTCCCGTGGCAGTACACAACGTCTGTCCGGCAGTGAGGTCATGAGGCAAACTCACAGTGAGGTCGTGAAGGAAGAGTGCATTGTTTCACCATATGCTTTTAAAAATAATGGTGCTCTTTATTCCTTTTAAGAGACTCTCCCACTCTAGTAAAGTTGAGGCATTTGGGAGATTAATACTGTGGCAGATCATTCCAAAAATTTAAAAGAAGAGATTTTCCATTGTAAGACATGTTTTAAAGAACTAGGAAAACTGATAAAGGTAAAATGGAATAGGAATCTGTCTCAATGATAGATATTCACGGGTACGCACTCAAAAACTTACCAGGAAAGAAAAATTACTCACATACAGCCACCCACTTCCCCGCACATGTACATATATATTCAAAATCTTTTGAAACTCTTTTAACATAGACCCATGTCTTAACATAAAATATAAAAAAGTGTTTTGTCAGTATTGTTCCTGTATCTTCATTTTGTTTTTTGCAATTATAAGACCTAGCTTAATTTCTAATTTTTATAAAGATAAAAGATTCAGCCCACATTTGAACTCTACAAAGAATTTTCATTGATTTTCTATCAGCTTTTCCATAATGCAGTAAAATTATATCATTAGCAGAGAGAAATAAAATGAATATATGTCATATATGGGGTGCAATAAGTTAAACAGTTGTCAGAAAGCAGAAAGCAAGTTGATTCTACCTGTTGATTTAACACGGTATTATTTGCCATGAAGTATTGTGACCTTCTCTGTGGAAAGGCAACCTGATTGGATTGCTACTTATTTGCAGTGTCTCTCAGAAACCTCAGAAACAGAGCATTTGTGATGAGAAGCCTGATTTGAATTTGAATAGCTAAAATGCAGTAGCAAGAAAAGGTTTTGTCAGCGCAAGAGGAAAATTGCACTGACCCATTCTCTGTGTAATTGCTTCAAATACTAATAAGAGAAGCACCTTCTGCAAACCTGCCCAATTTTAGTTAGCTTGACATTTGGGAATAATATTCTCTCAGTCAATCCCTGAGTTTGAATGCAGAAGCAATCACAAAATTCATATTTTATGGCCATCAAACCTATGTCAGGGGACTCTCACTTATCCATTATTCAGTAGACTACATCATCCCTGACAGTTCATCTTGATGCCACGCACCGAAGGGAGAGATTCCCGTGGCAGTACACAACGTCTGTCCGGCAGTGAGGTCATGAGGCAAACTCACAGTGAGGTCGTGAAGGAAGAGTGCATTGTTTCACCATATGCTTTTAAAAATAATGGTGCTCTTTATTCCTTTTAAGAGACTCTCCCACTCTAGTAAAGTTGAGGCATTTGGGAGATTAATACTGTGGCAGATCATTCCAAAAATTTAAAAGAAGAGATTTTCCATTGTAAGACATGTTTTAAAGAACTAGGAAAACTGATAAAGGTAAAATGGAATAGGAATCTGTCTCAATGATAGATATTCACGGGTACGCACTCAAAAACTTACCAGGAAAGAAAAATTACTCACATACAGCCACCCACTTCCCCACACATGTACATATATATTCAAAATCTTTTGAAACTCTTTTAACATAGACCCATGTCTTAACATAAAATATAAAAAAGTGTTTTGTCAGTATTGTTCCTGTATCTTCATGGTTTTGCAAATAAACCAGTATTCTTTTCATATGAATTTCCACCATTTGATCAAAATGTACTTTAAACATAGCTTAATTTCTAATTTTTATAAAGATAAAAGATTCAGCCCACATTTGAACTCTACAAAGAAACCATCAATGTTTTATTTATTCTATTAAACATTCAAGTAGGCATATCAGTTTTTACAGTATCTTTTTGAAAAAGTATATAAAACACAATTTTAAAGCTTTTGATCTAGACATTTTCTATGAAGCTTCCCATGTGGCTCAAGTGGTTAGGAATCTGCCAAGCAGGAGACCCTGGTTGGACCCCTGGGTTGGGGGGAAGATCCCCTGAGAAGGAAGTGACACCCACTCCAGTATTTTTGCCTGGAGAATCCCATGGAGGAGGTGCCTGGCGTGCTACAGTCCATGGGGTCTGCAAAGAGACGTGGCATAGAGAGTAAACAGCCACAGAACAGTCTGACAGTTTTGCAATTAAAAAAATGAATTAAGGAAATCTGTAATCTGTTTAAGCTTAGGGTCAGCCATAACTTCAAGTACTGATAGCATGATTGTATTTTAGACTATAAAATGCCGTAAGCTTTGTAATTGACCAATAAACCTCCTCTTTTCTTTGGTGAGAGACCAGAACTTCCAAATAGCATTTGGTTTATCTGGTATAGTAACTCACTATTTAGATACCTGCATTAGGACTAGAAGTCCACAACCATTCTGAACAGTATCTTAATATTGCCTGATTTAAAACAAAACAAAACAGAGCTTACCTAGTGTAGGCATAACCAGTGTTGATGCTATTAGATGTTTATAATTTATCCTTTGAAATCTTTCTCTTTTTGTTCAAAAGTCTTAATGCCAACTCTGGTGTATACACATGGCATAGAACCATAGTACCTGAATTCTAGCAATACTTAGCAAAATTAATTTGAAATCATGTTCCTCTTGAAAAGAACTCAGTATTTACTGTCTAACATTCTATTCATCAACCTGTCAGTCACTGTATCTTTTTATCTTTGTAGTGGTATCTTTCTAGATAATGAACTGTAGATATCTAAAGGGCATAATTTGCTGAGTGTTGAGAGCTTCCTTGAGTCGTAATTCACATACAATATACTGTGTATTTTTGAATTTATTTAATTTCTCTCAGCAACATTTTATAGTTTTCAATGTAGACGTCTTGAGGTGTTGAATAGTTTTGTTTTGTGTTCTAAAACATGTAAATATATATTAAGTGTATTTTCCAGCCATTTGCTGCAAACTGATTTTTTTTTAACATTAGCCTTGATCTTATTGTTAACCTATATTCAACTATTTGTTCTGCTATTAATAGTAGTTTTGTAGATGCTCTGAGATTTTGTGTTTATATGAGCATATCATATGCAGATGGGAACTGTTTTATACTTATTTTCTGATTTTCTTGCTTTTTACAGTATATCCTCTGTATGCAAATGAATTCTGTTCTGAAAGTCCTTTTGTATGCCCAACTTGCTTGTAAGTCCAGGGAAGTTAGCCTATATACGCAACTAACAGAATTGGATATATAGTACTGTACTGTAATAGGTTTATAAGACTTTTCACACAAATAATAGACAAAAAGGAAACACAAAAATTAAAATCTCTTTAGTCTTACAGTAGAGTACATTGAAAAGTACAGTAGGACAGCACACAGCTGGCATGCAGGGGCTGGCATCATGTGGACAGCCAAGAAGAGTGACTGACTGGAGGAGGAGTGGAGGTGGGATTTCCAAAGTTCATGATTGTATTTTAGACTATAAAATGCCGTAAGCTTTGTAATTGACCAATAAACCTCCTCTTTTCTTTGGTGAGAGACCAGAACTTCCAAATAGCATTTGGTTTATCTGGTATAGTAACTCACTATTTAGATACCTGCATTAGGACTAGAAGTCCACAACCATTCTGAACAGTATCTTAATATTGCCTGATTTAAAACAAAACAAAACAGAGCTTACCTAGTGTAGGCATAACCAGTGTTGATGCTATTAGATGTTTATAATTTATCCTTTGAAATCTTTCTCTTTTTGTTCAAAAGTCTTAATGCCAACTCTGGTGTATACACATGGCATAGAACCATAGTACCTGAATTCTAGCAATACTTAGCAAAATTAATTTGAAATCATGTTCCTCTTGAAAAGAACTCAGTATTTACTGTCTAACATTCTATTCATCAACCTGTCAGTCACTGTATCTTTTTATCTTTGTAGTGGTATCTTTCTAGATAATGAACTGTAGATATCTAAAGGGCATAATTTGCTGAGTGTTGAGAGCTTCCTTGAGTCGTAATTCACATACAATATACTGTGTATTTTTGAATTTATTTAATTTCTCTCAGCAACATTTTATAGTTTTCAATGTAGACGTCTTGAGGTGTTGAATAGTTTTGTTTTGTGTTCTAAAACATGTAAATATATATTAAGTGTATTTTCCAGCCATTTGCTGCAAACTGATTTTTTTTTAACATTAGCCTTGATCTTATTGTTAACCTATATTCAACTATTTGTTCTGCTATTAATAGTAGTTTTGTAGATGCTCTGAGATTTTGTGTTTATATGAGCATATCATATGCAGATGGGAACTGTTTTATACTTATTTTCTGATTTTCTTGCTTTTTACAGTATATCCTCTGTATGCAAATGAATTCTGTTCTGAAAGTCCTTTTGTATGCCCAACTTGCTTGTAAGTCCAGGGAAGTTAGCCTATATACGCAACTAACAGAATTGGATATATAGTACTGTACTGTAATAGGTTTATAAGACTTTTCACACAAATAATAGACAAAAAGGAAACACAAAAATTAAAATCTCTTTAGTCTTACAGTAGAGTACATTGAAAAGTACAGTAGGACAGCACACAGCTGGCATGCAGGGGCTGGCATCATGTGGACAGCCAAGAAGAGTGACTGACTGGAGGAGGGAGTGGAGGTGGGAGGTGATAGAGCTGAAGGATCATCAGCAATAGGCGAGGGAGGGCAAGCTGCAATTTCACTCATGCCTGATGTTGACAGCCCAGATTCTGATTCCTTGCTGGATTCAATTTTATCTGCCCTCTTGGAAAAAAAAGGACCCCACAGGGCTTCCTAGGTGGCTCAGTAGTAAAGAAACTGCCTGCCACCAGGAGACTCAGGTTTGATCCCTGAGTCAGGAAGATCACCTGGGAAAGGAAATGGCAACCCACTCCAGTATTCTTGCCTGGGAAATCCTGTGGCCAGAGGTGCGTTACAGCTACAGTCCTTGAGGTTGCAAAGACTCAGTAGCTACTTAGCGACTAGATAGCAGCAGCAGAAACCTGGGTAGTAGCTCCTTATTTCTCATCATAGATGAGATGGTAGCACTGGATTGCATTCTGAAGGGCTGCAACAGCCTTCTTGTACCATTCTTAAAAAATATCAGCACCTCCTCAAATAAAGAAAATTCTCTTGCTATTTCCTGAGTTGTGATCGCTTTGGTTCTTTCGCTAGTTCCTCTTGTCTCTCCTCCCCTAGACCCGCCCCCACACAGCTGACCTTCCTGTGCACCAGCCCCAGGGCCCAGCTGGTGATTGATCTTATCAAAGGGGTGTGTCCCTCTACTGGTTTCCTTGGTAACTAATAAGTTCACCTGAGGCCGATTTCCTAAAACTGGTAATCTCTTCCCAACCCGCCTCCCACCCACCCAGCAAAGAGTGCCACAGTGTCCTGCCAGTCGTCCGGCAACATAGAGTTGGGTGTGCTAAGATCTTGCTTCAGACTTGTAAGTTCCCTATCCATTAAACCACTGAGGTTTCTGATGCTGACTCTGGGCTCTTCAGGCTTGAAGCTGGACAGGTATGTGGCTTGCAGGTCTGCAGGGTGCAGCCCAACAAGGACGTTAGTTGTTGGTGCAGCATAGATGTCTGTTATTATGCCGAGGTGGTTTTCTACCATTTCTAGCGTTATGTGAATGTTATCATGAATATTTGTTGAATTTTCATGAAATAATGTCCTATCTCTTGTAATGGTCCTGTATTTTTCCTCCTTTAATCTTTTTTTAATATCATGCAATGGTGGGAGGTGATAGAGCTGAAGGATCATCAGCAATAGGCGAGGGAGGGCAAGCTGCAATTTCACTCATGCCTGATGTTGACAGCCCAGATTCTGATTCCTTGCTGGATTCAATTTTATCTGCCCTCTTGGAAAAAAAAGGACCCCACAGGGCTTCCTAGGTGGCTCAGTAGTAAAGAAACTGCCTGCCACCAGGAGACTCAGGTTTGATCCCTGAGTCAGGAAGATCACCTGGGAAAGGAAATGGCAACCCACTCCAGTATTCTTGCCTGGGAAATCCTGTGGCCAGAGGTGCGTTACAGCTACAGTCCTTGAGGTTGCAAAGACTCAGTAGCTACTTAGCGACTAGATAGCAGCAGCAGAAACCTGGGTAGTAGCTCCTTATTTCTCATCATAGATGAGATGGTAGCACTGGATTGCATTCTGAAGGGCTGCAACAGCCTTCTTGTACCATTCTTAAAAACTATCAGCACCTCCTCAAATAAAGAAAATTCTCTTGCTATTTCCTGAGTTGTGATCGCTTTGGTTCTTTCGCTAGTTCCTCTTGTCTCTCCTCCCCTAGACCCGCCCCCACACAGCTGACCTTCCTGTGCACCAGCCCCAGGGCCCAGCTGGTGATTGATCTTATCAAAGGGGTGTGTCCCTCTACTGGTTTCCTTGGTAACTAATAAGTTCACCTGAGGCCGATTTCCTAAAAACTGGTAATCTCTTCCCAACCCCGCCTCCCACCCACCCAGCAAAGAGTGCCACAGTGTCCTGCCAGTCGTCCGGCAACATAGAGTTGGGTGTGCTAAGATCTTGCTTCAGACTTGTAAGTTCCCTATCCATTAAACCACTGAGGTTTCTGATGCTGACTCTGGGCTCTTCAGGCTTGAAGCTGGACAGGTATGTGGCTTGCAGGTCTGCAGGGTGCAGCCCAACAAGGACGTTAGTTGTTGGTGCAGCATAGATGTCTGTTATTATGCCGAGGTGGTTTTCTACCATTTCTAGCGTTATGTGAATGTTATCATGAATATTTGTTGAATTTTCATGAAATAATGTCCTATCTCTTGTAATGGTCCTGTATTTTTCCTCCTTTAATCTTTTTTTAATATCATTACTCATTGATTGATTTTTGAAAGGTAAATATTCATTCTTATATTGTAGGACTTAATTCAATAGTTACTAAGGATTTTTTGACCCATATTCATTCATGAGATATAATTGTCTCTGAGTTTCTGTTCATTTAATGACTTTTTCCAGTTTTTTTTTTTTAAACTAAGTTTATATCACTCAGAAAGTTATTTGAATAATTTGCTTATTCTATAACTGAAAAAGCTGTGTAAAATTGATTTTTAAAAATTCTTTGTATTTTTGATGAAATTCACTGACAAACCACTTGCACCTGAGATTTCCTTTTAGGAAGGCTTTAAAAATGAATTAAATTAGTGAAATCAGTGAATGAATTAAATTAGTGAATTCTTTAACATACATATATATAGATACATATGTTGTGACTGTCGAGGTCCATGCACGGGTTGGAAAAGAATTTCCAGACAGGAGGCAGAGTGAGAGGAAAGTAAAGTTTATTAGAGCGGGGGAGGGAAGAGTCGCTGCCAGTTCAGCGGTTTAAGGGAGAATCAGCAGGGAAGACGCTGCTGGAACAGCGGGTCAGCTCAAAAAGAACCGACATTAAGCAGGGGTCTTTGATTCCTTTTAATAAAGCTAGGGTCTAAGGAGTGGCAGAGACATCTTAAAGATCATTGCTGATTAGACAATGTACTGGGTTGGTAGAGTGATCACTACAGCACACAGTAGGGTCTAAGGAGTGGCACCGGGGTCTTAAGGATTGGGTGGTGTACTATAGCCCGGGGGAGGGGAAGATGATAAGGGTCTTGCATTCCAAGACCCTCCTAGTTTGCCTTGTTCCTTCATCCTTGAGCACCACAGTGCCTCAAAGAAACAGAGACCACTCTTAGCAGATAAAAGCCAAATTAGGAGTCTTTATTGCCTGCTGGCAACTACAGACTGCCTAAAAGCGACTTGGGTGTGCAGCCCTGAACAAAGAAATAGACGACATTATAAAGACAAAACCCGTATCTGGGTTGGGGTGTGCATTGTGTAAGCAGGGACTACAGAAGCTAAACAGCAGTTGATTTACTTCAGGCCTTATCAGGTGATGGCACTCAAAGTAAGCTGACCACTGACCTTGTACAGTAACTGGTTTTTGTGTGTGTGTGGCGGGGTGGGTGGGGGGGTGAGTTGGGGAGGGAGTGGGGTGGCGGGCCACTTCTGTTGGTCTTTCATTTATCTATTTTCATCCATCTTTGTTCTTTGGCCTGTGTGGACCTCCCATCACAGTGGCCTCTGTTGTCTCAGAACACCGGCTCTGGGCGCATGCGCTTCAGAGCTCCGGCTCCGTAATTGGTCACATCGGTCCAGCAGCTCTGTAGCATGTGGAATCTTCCCAGGCCAGGGATCGAACCGGCATCCCTTGCACTGCAAGGCGGTGTCCTTACTCACTGGGCCACCAGGGAAGCCCAGTAACTGTTTTGGAAACAAGCATTCATTCCTCAAAGACAGAGCACACAATTAATTCTGTGAGCATTTCTTAATCTTGTCTGCACCTGGGGTTGGTTCCTGTTTTTCTTTTAGCAGAGAAACTGCAGTTGGTATCTTTTACAAGGTCAGCAAGTACATGATTAGTGGCTCGTCCTGTGCGTCATTTTTGCATTCAATTTTAGTTATCTTGGGGTCTCCCCATCTCCTGATTCCCTCCGTGTAAGCTAATTACAGAAGTCAAAAGAGCATGGTTAATAATGCGGGCATGTTTGTCTATAGTTTGATGGACACCTGTGGGGTTAGCATACCACTTGTGAACAAAGAAGCGATTTAGGGGAAAGGGCACAGCCTTTCATTTGCTAAGTAAGCTTCTTTTAATTACTTAGACTTGTTTCTCTGTTTGGTTTCCACAAAGCTCCAGTCTTACACACACATGTATAGATATATAGATACATATATATGTATATATGTATATTTTTTATATTTTGAATAATTGTGCTGATTTTGGGAAGGTAACTTTCTCATGAAATTTGTCTCTTTTATTTTGTTCATTTATTGGTCTAGTGTTGTTCATTCATGATACTCTATTAGTGTAGGCTTATCTATGGGATAACTGATTTTATATGTCTAATAAAAATGGTTTATATTCTCTTATTTGTGATCAGTCTAGGTAAGGCTTTATCGGTTTTGTTGATTTTTGAGAAAAAAGAGCCCTTAACATTACTAATTGTTACTAGTATCTATCTTTTTTTTTCATATCTGCTCTTGCCTATTTTCTTTCTTATATTTATTTCAGTTCTAATTTGTACATTGTAATTTCTTAGAGTGAAATCTTATATATAGGCATTTTAAGCTGTTGGTCTTTCATTTATCTATTTTCATCCATCTTTGTTCTTTGGCCTGTGTGGACCTCCCATCACAGTGGCCTCTGTTGTCTCAGAACACCGGCTCTGGGCGCATGCGCTTCAGAGCTCCGGCTCCGTAATTGGTCACATCGGTCCAGCAGCTCTGTAGCATGTGGAATCTTCCCAGGCCAGGGATCGAACCGGCATCCCTTGCACTGCAAGGCGGTGTCCTTACTCACTGGGCCACCAGGGAAGCCCAGTAACTGTTTTGGAAACAAGCATTCATTCCTCAAAGACAGAGCACACAATTAATTCTGTGAGCATTTCTTAATCTTGTCTGCACCTGGGGTTGGTTCCTGTTTTTCTTTTAGCAGAGAAACTGCAGTTGGTATCTTTTACAAGGTCAGCAAGTACATGATTAGTGGCTCGTCCTGTGCGTCATTTTTGCATTCAATTTTAGTTATCTTGGGGTCTCCCCATCTCCTGATTCCCTCCGTGTAAGCTAATTACAGAAGTCAAAAGAGCATGGTTAATAATGCGGGCATGTTTGTCTATAGTTTGATGGACACCTGTGGGGTTAGCATACCACTTGTGAACAAAGAAGCGATTTAGGGGAAAGGGCACAGCCTTTCATTTGCTAAGTAAGCTTCTTTTAATTACTTAGACTTGTTTCTCTGTTTGGTTTCCACAAAGCTCCAGTCTTACACACACATGTATAGATATATAGATACATATATATGTATATATGTATATTTTTTATATTTTGAATAATTGTGCTGATTTTGGGAAGGTAACTTTCTCATGAAATTTGTCTCTTTTATTTTGTTCATTTATTGGTCTAGTGTTGTTCATTCATGATACTCTATTAGTGTAGGCTTATCTATGGGATAACTGATTTTATATGTCTAATAAAAATGGTTTATATTCTCTTATTTGTGATCAGTCTAGGTAAGGCTTTATCGGTTTTGTTGATTTTTGAGAAAAAAGAGCCCTTAACATTACTAATTGTTACTAGTATCTATCTTTTTTTTTCATATCTGCTCTTGCCTATTTTCTTTCTTATATTTATTTCAGTTCTAATTTGTACATTGTAATTTCTTAGAGTGAAATCTTATATATAGGCATTTTAAGCTGTTGGTGTTTCTCTTGTACCACTTTTTATGCCCTGTGACTTAAAGTATGGCCTAATTTTCCAATATTGAGTTTTCCCAGATAGTTATTATTATTGATTTTTCTAAAATCATGAGTACAAAATATACTCTGCTGTTTCTTTCTTAACCTTAAATTTGTTTTCTATGTCTGTGAATATGTTTCTGTTTTGTTAGTACATTTATTTATATCCTTTTTTTAAAATTTCACTTATAAACTCTATCATATAACATTTGTCTTTCTCTGTCTTATTTTAGTTGATATGCTCATTGCTAGGTCTATCCATGCTGCTGCAAAAGACATTATTTCTTTTTTAGTGGATTAGTAATATTTCATGCTATATATATATATATATATATATATCACCTCTTCTTTATCCATTCCTCTGTCAGTGAACACTTAGGTGGTTTCATGCTTTGGCTATTGTACATAGTGCTGCTGTGAACATTCAGGTGCATGTATCTTTTCAAAGTTTTGTCCTCTCTGAATATATGACTGAAAGTGTTCAACCTTAATTTGAGACTAAAATCCAGGGCCCAGACATAATTAAACCTGCTTGGGACCTGAACCCACGCAACCAGAACTCTAACCCAGCCAAAACCCTGCTTAGGACTTGAACCCATGAGGCCAGGACTCGAACCGAGCCTAAACCCTGTTAATTAAAATCACTCATCCAATGTCTGGACCCGCTGAGGTTCAGGTTCTTCATGTCTCTTTGCAGAGAAGAATTCAGCGAGAGACAAAGTAATAGGTAAGAAATGGATTTATTCAGATTCAGAGAAAGCACACTCCACAGACAGAGTGTGGGCCATGGCAGAGCAAATCCAGTGGCCCCGAAAACATGGCGTTCTTAGCTTTTATAGGCTGGGTAATTCCATATGCTAATGAGTGACAGGATTATTCCAGCTCTTTTGGGGAAGGGGTGGAACTGTCATGGCGCCTCTGGGTGTGTCATTTAGCTTGCTGACTGAGGATCAATGTCTGGTGTTCCATCTTGGACCCATTTGATTCTAATGGGTTTATGCTGTGTCCTTGGGCTGTCATTCTTTTCAAAAATTGTGCCCTGCCCCTTTCCCTCCCGACCCTTACATGCCCAAGAGTGGAACTGCAGGATCATATGATATTTCCAGTAGCTTTTCTAAGGAACCTTCATACTGCTCTCCATAGTGGCTACCCCAGTTTGGCATTTTTAAATGTCTGAGACTTCTTTTAAGGATCAACATGCTGTTAATCTTAGTGAATGTGTTATGTCAATTTGAAAATCATACATTTTCTATAGGTGCTAGTTGTAGAGTTGCAGCACATGGCCATGAGGCTCCTCTGTCTATGGGGTTTTCCAGGCAAGAGGACTGGAGTGGGTTGTCACTTCCTCCTACAAGGGATTTTCCTAACCCAGGAATGGAACCCACATCTCTTGTGTCTCCTACATTGGCAGGCAGGTTCTTCACCACTGAGCCACCTGGGAAGCCTACATCTTTAATTTAGCAAATATAAACCATATAGTTCCATAGGTTTTGAATTGTGTGTTTTTATACATCTTGGAAGTTGTAGTGTTCTATGCCTAAATATAGACTGTTATATCAAATACAGTCTTTCTAAACAACACAGTGACTGACATTCAATTCAGTGTGAAAGACAAAACTGGTTTCAGCTATAATTGAATGCTGATTAGAAAACCTAGAGTGGGAGAGTTAGATTCATTCAACATGAGCACTGGTTGCCCAGAGAGGAGCGAAGAAGAGAAAACCGACAAAGTAATAGGTAACGAAATGTTAATTAAAATCACTCATCCAATGTCTGGACCCGCTGAGGTTCAGGTTCTTCATGTCTCTTTGCAGAGAAGAATTCAGCGAGAGACAAAGTAATAGGTAAGAAATGGATTTATTCAGATTCAGAGAAAGCACACTCCACAGACAGAGTGTGGGCCATGGCAGAGCAAATCCAGTGGCCCCGAAAACATGGCGTTCTTAGCTTTTATAGGCTGGGTAATTCCATATGCTAATGAGTGACAGGATTATTCCAGCTCTTTTGGGGAAGGGGTGGAACTGTCATGGCGCCTCTGGGTGTGTCATTTAGCTTGCTGACTGAGGATCAATGTCTGGTGTTCCATCTTGGACCCATTTGATTCTAATGGGTTTATGCTGTGTCCTTGGGCTGTCATTCTTTTCAAAAATTGTGCCCTGCCCCTTTCCCTCCCGACCCTTACATGCCCAAGAGTGGAACTGCAGGATCATATGATATTTCCAGTAGCTTTTCTAAGGAACCTTCATACTGCTCTCCATAGTGGCTACCCCAGTTTGGCATTTTTAAATGTCTGAGACTTCTTTTAAGGATCAACATGCTGTTAATCTTAGTGAATGTGTTATGTCAATTTGAAAATCATACATTTTCTATAGGTGCTAGTTGTAGAGTTGCAGCACATGGCCATGAGGCTCCTCTGTCTATGGGGTTTTCCAGGCAAGAGGACTGGAGTGGGTTGTCACTTCCTCCTACAAGGGATTTTCCTAACCCAGGAATGGAACCCACATCTCTTGTGTCTCCTACATTGGCAGGCAGGTTCTTCACCACTGAGCCACCTGGGAAGCCTACATCTTTAATTTAGCAAATATAAACCATATAGTTCCATAGGTTTTGAATTGTGTGTTTTTATACATCTTGGAAGTTGTAGTGTTCTATGCCTAAATATAGACTGTTATATCAAATACAGTCTTTCTAAACAACACAGTGACTGACATTCAATTCAGTGTGAAAGACAAAACTGGTTTCAGCTATAATTGAATGCTGATTAGAAAACCTAGAGTGGGAGAGTTAGATTCATTCAACATGAGCACTGGTTGCCCAGAGAGGAGCGAAGAGAGAAGAGAAAAGGTCATTTTATGAGATCATTACTCTGAATGAAAGATGGATTTTTTTTTTTTATGATTTTTTCAGATTAGTATCTTCTAGACCTACAGGCGTTTTCTAGCAATGTTTAAGGGCAGCCTCAGGGTGATTCATTAATAATACATACCATTCTATTTGAACCTCCTTTCTCACTTTTTACTCCCCGAGGTCCAAAGCAGATGTATGGTTATACAGCTGGTAAGTGTTCTAAGACTATTTGGAATCCGTTACAATATGTGAATTCTATTATAGAACAAGAGTGAAAAAAATTTCTCAATAGAATAAAAATTATATACATATATATATAACTTATATATGTAATATATTTATATATACGTGATATATGCATTTATATTTATATATTTTACATACATAAGGATTATGTGACTCATTCTGCCAACATTAAAGTCAAGAATTCAAAAAAAAAAAGAATTCAATAAAACCCTTTTTCTCTTTTACTAGAAGATATTTTATTTGATATAAAACAATCTGCATTGCTCCTTAGTTTTCCATGTCATTTAGTGTTTACAAACAAATACTCAGTGCATTTCTTCTAAGAATCTTCTTTATAAATACCAATCTATTCCTTTATCTTCTCCATTATTTTAGTATCAAGTGTAATCCCAATTTTATAAATGAGGGAAAGACAACAAAAGGACTAAACAAGGAAATTTTGAGATAATTTTTTGATAAAAAATTACATTAGCACACTCAGGTATTGTCAAGAACAGCAGAAATCAACCTTTTAACATGGAGAAAGGAAGCTGGGATCATTGAGTGTCATTAGGACTTGCACTAGAACGCAATGCTACAGGGAAGTTCTGTTTCCTATAGGGTCTACTTCCTAAGGTATTCTGGCAGTTAAATCTCCAAATGAATAACAGAATAATATGATCTAATGAAACAGGACACAGTTCTAAAAGTTCTAATGAAATATAAGTTATAGCTTCAGATATGAGTCCCAGAGGTCTGAGAGTTGTTATCTTGTGAACTAGATTTAGGACTGACAGTCTTTCTAAACAACACAGTGACTGACATTCAATTCAGTGTGAAAGACAAAACTGGTTTCAGCTATAATTGAATGCTGATTAGAAAACCTAGAGTGGGAGAGTTAGATTCATTCAACATGAGCACTGGTTGCCCAGAGAGGAGCGAGAGAGAAGAGAAAAGGTCATTTTATGAGATCATTACTCTGAATGAAAGATGGATTTTTTTTTTTTATGATTTTTTCAGATTAGTATCTTCTAGACCTACAGGCGTTTTCTAGCAATGTTTAAGGGCAGCCTCAGGGTGATTCATTAATAATACATACCATTCTATTTGAACCTCCTTTCTCACTTTTTACTCCCCGAGGTCCAAAGCAGATGTATGGTTATACAGCTGGTAAGTGTTCTAAGACTATTTGGAATCCGTTACAATATGTGAATTCTATTATAGAACAAGAGTGAAAAAAATTTCTCAATAGAATAAAAATTATATACATATATATATAACTTATATATGTAATATATTTATATATACGTGATATATGCATTTATATTTATATATTTTACATACATAAGGATTATGTGACTCATTCTGCCAACATTAAAGTCAAGAATTCAAAAAAAAAAAGAATTCAATAAAACCCTTTTTCTCTTTTACTAGAAGATATTTTATTTGATATAAAACAATCTGCATTGCTCCTTAGTTTTCCATGTCATTTAGTGTTTACAAACAAATACTCAGTGCATTTCTTCTAAGAATCTTCTTTATAAATACCAATCTATTCCTTTATCTTCTCCATTATTTTAGTATCAAGTGTAATCCCAATTTTATAAATGAGGGAAAGACAACAAAAGGACTAAACAAGGAAATTTTGAGATAATTTTTTGATAAAAAATTACATTAGCACACTCAGGTATTGTCAAGAACAGCAGAAATCAACCTTTTTAACATGGAGAAAGGAAGCTGGGATCATTGAGTGTCATTAGGACTTGCACTAGAACGCAATGCTACAGGGAAGTTCTGTTTCCTATAGGGTCTACTTCCTAAGGTATTCTGGCAGTTAAATCTCCAAATGAATAACAGAATAATATGATCTAATGAAACAGGACACAGTTCTAAAAGTTCTAATGAAATATAAGTTATAGCTTCAGATATGAGTCCCAGAGGTCTGAGAGTTGTTATCTTGTGAACTAGATTTAGGACTGACTAGTGGAGAAAAGACAGAAAAACAGGCATCTGGTTATATTATATTTATTAAGCCTTTATACTTGTGGATTAATATTTCTTCTTCTAGTTAAATCATTTTCTGCTGTATGTAATTTGAAGTTCTGTTATAAGGCATTCAGTTATTTAGGACTGTAATACCCTGGTAATGAATTAACTGCTTTATCATTTATGAACTATACCTCTTTATCGGTGGTAATATTCTTTGCTCTGAAATATACTTTGTGTCTTTTGCTATAACAATCTATTTTTGTTTATTACAAACATGATATATATTTTTCCATTGCTATTTTGCTTTCAAGCTATTTGTGTCTTTAAAGTGAGTTTCTTATAGGCAGCAATATATTTGAGTCTCATTTTGGTTTTGTTTGGTTATCCAATATGACAATCTCTGACTTTTAATTGAGGTGTTTGGGCCATTTACATTTAATAAGAATATTGATATGGTTGGGTTTATTATCTACTCTCCTACTATTTGAGTTTTGTTTGTTATATTTGTTGACTTATCTGGTCTTTGTGTCTTTTCTTCCTTGCCATTTTTTGGAAATTAAGTATTTTTAATCATTTATCTTAGATCCTTTTTGTACTCATTAGCTATAGCTATTTTGTTTCCTTAGTGATTGCTTTAGTATTTACAGTATGGATCTTTACCTTATCTCTGTCGATCTTACTGAAATATAATACCACTTCACAATACATTGCTATTACTTTTTCTTTAGACAATGAAATATCCTTTAGTGGTTAAAAATGTATTTTATGTCTTAATTGTATTAATCTAGATTTTCAACTGGTATTTTACTTCCTGAAGCACTTCCTTAATATTTCTTATAATAAAATTATGCTGGTGTTTTTTAATTTTTGTACATTTAAAAACATTCATTTTTCCTTTGATTTTAAAATACATTTGCACTGGAAATGGAATTCAAACCATTTTTTTCTTTTAGCAGTTTTAATGGTATTTCTTCACTATCTCCTAAATTGCCTTGTTTTCAGTTTAAGACTATTTTAGTCACTCATATCTTTCTGCCTCTGTATATAATATGTCTTTTTTATGGTTGCTTTGAAAATATTTTCTTTGCCACTAATTTTACATGATTTTTATTATTATGTCTCTGTAATTTTATTTACATTCCTGATGCTTAGAATCTGTTGAGATTCTTGCACATTGCATTTATCTTGTGGAAAGTTGGAGATTTTTATATTTTAAAAAATATTCTCAAGTTTTGTATTAGGATGCAATTCATTTACTTGGAACAACTTTGATTCTCTTGAGGCTTGCTTTGAAATTATTGCACAGTACAAGGACACTAGGACCACATGATAACATAGGGCTACTTTGCCCTATAACTGAGGCAATGCCTTCTGTGTACTCTATTCAAAATCCCATGAATTATGTGATTGACCAGCTGACTTGTGGAATTCAGTTTTTCCTAGACCCAGCTGAGCACTGAAGACTTTTTCCCTTTCATCGTTTTTCCTTGCATGTTAGGTGGTCCTTTCCCCAATCTAGGGAAATTTCTTCATATACTTGCAGTAGTACTCAGATGCAGATTTAGGAGAGATTCTCTGTAGATGTTCAGAATTCTCCTTCTCTGCTTTCCTCTCTTCTCTGATACTCTTGGCTACAAACTCCAGTCAATTCTGTCATTTCAGACTTCCAACTCCATGTCTGCAATTCAGGGAGACCACTGGTCTCCTTCAGTATTTCTCCTTTCTCTTCTGCAACCTGGGAACTTTCGTTGGGTAAGCTGAATCAGTGGGCTCAATTTGTTTCTCTTCTCTGACAGGCATACCTGATATCTGCCTGGTGTCCAAAATATGAAAATTTGTTTCATCTATTTTGTCTGTTTTTTGTTTCTTTTTTTAAAGTTGATCCAGGCAAAAGGGTAAATCTACTCTCTATTAACCATTTATATCAGAAGTAGAACCCCTTAATAAATAATTAAACAATTATTTTACCATTTCAGTATGCCAAAATGCTCATCTTTTCAAGAGCATCAAAAATGCCAAGCTGCATTGTATCTGTTTCCTGTGTCTGTCACAAATCTCATCAAGAAAGATTCCCAGCTGTCATATTGTATCTTTGGAGAATAAATTTAACTTGAGTGCTCTTAGAAATAGGCCTCAGCCTGTGGAGAAATGAACGTTTATAAGTCCCAGAGTGCATTCGTAGTTCAGTGAATACAATGCAAATCATAATGTTAACCTCCGCATCACCCCCACCCCCCACCCCATGTCAAAAATAATCCCTTCATGCATGGAATACAGAAATTTTGAGTTTATGACATGCAAACATTTTTAAATCAGAAAAATCAATGCACTTCAGCCTCTAGAATAGTTGACATACATGAATAAAAAATGAATAACACCATGTAGAGAACATTTTATTATTTTGAAATGAAGTGCATTATAGGCATTGGTTAACAAAATTCTGCTTTGTATTTTTTGAAGCAAAATGTAAGAAGATAAAGAATAATTTTTTGACTTGAAGCTTGAGAAGCCCAAGCACAAAACCCATTGAAATAAGTTTACTGGTAAAGAAAACACAAAGGGGGCAGACTTACCCCTTCTTTATCCAAGACTCTCTTTTATACAATGAAGCAGTAGGGAACATAAACTCCAGCTGTGTTTCAGACCGGAGGATCAGAATGGGTCATTGAAAGTTTATATAGTGTGCTGTATTAGCCATACTAGAAGAAAGTCAACTTACTGTGTTATTATTTTGTAATTTTGTTCTTTATACAGAGAATTCATGTTTATTCTCAAGTTAATATCAGCAATTTCACAATGTAATTTGGCCCTGAGAATTGTAATGGGTGTGATCTAAGGTAGAGTTTCTAGGAAATGTGAATGCCTATTACTAATCTCAGTTTGATTATGTATACCTCTTATCTTGCTGTGAATCTTCTCCCTGTCATTACTATTTGCCTAGTATCTATATTCTAAATTTTGTGAATGAAATAGGAGCTTTAATGAATCCAAAGAACAATGTATCTTCTTTTCTTAACACTTCATAATTTCTTTGACTTTCACCTTAGTGGATTTCCAGTGTTTTTACTTTATAGTTATAGATGAATTCAGAATAATAAAATGAATTATTATCCGAGTTATAGTTGTATTTTCAAGTGTTCTTGTCATTTATTTAATATTAGTCAAAATAGTAAGTGGCTGAGCTTGTTGGTATTACAAGCTAAATTAGAGAAAGAAATTCTTTTTTTTTTTTTTTAAGATTTATTTATTTATTTATTTTTGGGCGGGGGTCGGGTTGGGGAGGGAGGGGAGCAGGCGGGCCACTTCTATTGGTCTTTCATTTCGCTATTTTCATCCGTCTTTGTTCTTTGGCTCCTGTGGGCCTCCCATCACGGTGGCGTCTGTTGTCGCAGAGCACCGGCTCTGGGCGCATGCGCTCCAGAGCTCCGGCTCGGTGATTGGACACATCAGTACAGCCGCTCCGCAGCACGTGGGATCTTCCCAGGCCAGGGCTCGAACCAGCGCCCCTTGCACTGCAAGGCGGTGTCCTTACCCACTGAACCACCAGGGGAAGCCCAACAGCACATTTTTAATGTAGTCTTCTGTTGGAAAAAATGCCATCTGGATTTTTCATAGCTACAGAGGAGAAGTTAGTGCCTAGTTTCAAAGCCTCTTGTTAGCACATAATGCAACTGGTGACTTGAAGTTCATGTCCAATTACCTTTCTGAAAATCCTAGGGACTTACGACTCATGCTAAATCTATTCTACCTGTCCTGCATAAATGAAACAAGAAAACAAGAAATTTTGTTGCAAAAAAACTTGGATGGCAGCAGATCAGTTTACCTGGTTTATTGAATATTTTAAGCCTACTATTGAGACTGTCTGTTGAGATGTTTCCAGAGGTGGGGGGCAATGGCAAAGATTCCATTTGCCAATGCAGGAGGTGTGGGTTCAGTCCCTGGGTTGAGAAGATCCCCTGGAGGAGGAAATGGCAACCCACTTCAGTATTGTTGCCTGGAAAGTTCCATGGACAGAGGAGTCAGGCTAGCTACAGTCCATGCCATTGCAAAGAGTTAGATACAGCTGAGCAACTAAGCACACACCCGCATGCACTGATGACCTGCTGCTCACAGAAAATGGATTTATTTCAAGATATTACTGCTCATTGCCAAGGCACCTGATCACTCAGTAGCTCTGATGGAGATGTACAATGATATTAATGTTGTTTTCATGCCTTCTAACACATCAATTCTGCATCCCATGAACCTAAGAGTAATTTTAGCTTTCAAATTTTATTACTTAAGAAATGTTATTTTATAAGGCTATTGCTGACATAGATGGTGATCCCTTGATGGATATGGGCAAAGTAAAAATTGAAAATCTGAAAAAGGTTCACCATACTAGATGTGATTAAGAACATTTGTTATATATATGTATGGGAAGATGCCAAAATGTCAACACTGAGAGGATTTTGGAAGAAATTGATTCTAAACCCCATGGATGACTTTGCACGGTCAAGATTTTTTAGTGGAGAAAGTAATTGCGCATATGGTAGAATGAGCAAGAAAACCTCGACTTGGAAGTGGAGTCTGAAAATGTAAGTGAATTGCTGCAACCTAATGATAAAACTGTAACAGGTGAGGCATTGTATCTTATGGATTAATCAAGAAAGTGATTTCGTGAGGCAGAGTCTGTTCCAGGTTAAGAGGCTATGAAGATTGTTGAAATGACAATGAAAGATTTAGGATATTACATAAACTTAATTGACAAAACAGTGACAGGCTTTGAGAAGACTACAGTTTTGAAAAAAAGTCCACTTTGGATAACAGGCAATCAAACAGCATTTCATGCCACAGAGAATTGTTCCTGAATGGAAGAGTCAATCAGCATGGCAAATTTCATTGTTGTCTTATCCTAAGAAATTGTCACAGCAGCCCCAGCCTTTAGCCACTCCCTCCTGATCAGTCACAGCCCCCAACATTGAGGGTAAGACCTTCCACCAGCAAAAAGATTATAGCTTATTAAGGACTCAGATGATAGTTGGTATTTCTTATCATTATTTTTAATTAAGCTTATACATTGTTTCTTTAGACATAATGCTATTGCAAACTTTGATATAATGAAAATGTAACTTTCATATGCACTGGGAAACCAAAACTTTGTGTGACTTGCTTTATTGCAATACTCACTTTTTTGCAGTAGTCTGAAACCCAACTCAAAGTATTACTGCTCATTGCCAAGGCACCTGATCACTCAGTAGCTCTGATGGAGATGTACAATGATATTAATGTTGTTTTCATGCCTTCTAACACATCAATTCTGCATCCCATGAACCTAAGAGTAATTTTAGCTTTCAAATTTTATTACTTAAGAAATGTTATTTTATAAGGCTATTGCTGACATAGATGGTGATCCCTTGATGGATATGGGCAAAGTAAAAATTGAAAATCTGAAAAAGGTTCACCATACTAGATGTGATTAAGAACATTTGTTATATATATGTATGGGAAGATGCCAAAATGTCAACACTGAGAGGATTTTGGAAGAAATTGATTCTAAACCCCATGGATGACTTTGCACGGTCAAGATTTTTTAGTGGAGAAAGTAATTCCCATATGGTAGAATGAGCAAGAAAACCTCGACTTGGAAGTGGAGTCTGAAAATGTAAGTGAATTGCTGCAACCTAATGATAAAACTGTAACAGGTGAGGCATTGTATCTTATGGATTAATCAAGAAAGTGATTTCGTGAGGCAGAGTCTGTTCCAGGTTAAGAGGCTATGAAGATTGTTGAAATGACAATGAAAGATTTAGGATATTACATAAACTTAATTGACAAAACAGTGACAGGCTTTGAGAAGACTACAGTTTTGAAAAAAAGTCCACTTTGGATAACAGGCAATCAAACAGCATTTCATGCCACAGAGAATTGTTCCTGAATGGAAGAGTCAATCAGCATGGCAAATTTCATTGTTGTCTTATCCTAAGAAATTGTCACAGCAGCCCCAGCCTTTAGCCACTCCCTCCTGATCAGTCACAGCCCCCAACATTGAGGGTAAGACCTTCCACCAGCAAAAAGATTATAGCTTATTAAGGACTCAGATGATAGTTGGTATTTCTTATCATTATTTTTAATTAAGCTTATACATTGTTTCTTTAGACATAATGCTATTGCAAACTTTGATATAATGAAAATGTAACTTTCATATGCACTGGGAAACCAAAACTTTGTGTGACTTGCTTTATTGCAATACTCACTTTTTTGCAGTAGTCTGAAACCCAACTCAAAGTATTTTTTTGAACTTCTTTTTTCTTTTCCCCATCATGCCTCTTTTTTATTTGTATTTTCATCCATCTTTTTTATTCTTTGGCATATGTGGGCCTCCCATTGTAGTGGCCTCTCTGACTGCAAAGCACCAGCTCTGGGCACATGCACTGCAGAGCACTGGCTCGCAATTGGACACACCGGTACAACCATTCTGCCACACACGGGAGCTTACCGTGCTGGGGATCAAACCAGTGCCCCCGGCACTGCAAGGTGGACTCTTTAACCACTGCATCACCAGGGAAACCCCCAACTCACAATACTTTTAAACTATTTCCTGCAACAGCCCTAGGAAAGTAATAAAGATCACTCTCAATCTTAATTGCTTTTTCTCAAGCTCCTTCTACATTTTAGATGCATTTCCTAAATCAAATACCATCTACTTTCTAAAGCAGCATGACCAACATTAAAATATTTTTTTAAAAAATGAAAAGAACACAAAAAACAGTGTTCTTCACCAAAGAAATTAGTACAGTGATTGGGAATGACCATGTGAAAAGATTCTTGGTAGTGAAATGAGATGAATAAGATGATTCTAATTTTGTAGTCAACGGGACTTTTATACCTCAGTTCTCTAAAGGAATTGTGTTCTTCTGGCTCATCAACTCCACCTCTTATGTGAATGTCCAGAAGCAAATTAGAAACTGAATAACAGACTTGCCTTCATCCCTATCTACTTTTTCTCTAATATGGCAGGGCCTTTGTTTTTCAGCAAGGGACAGAATAGAACTCTGGAAGAAGTACAATGAATACTGCACAGAGGCTTTTCTGGTAGAGAGCAAAGCACATTAACAGCACAAATCAGTATTTTTCTAAAAAAAAAAAAAAAAAAGCACTCAGAAATTATATCCATAAGAATAAATAAAAATGATTTATCTTTATGGTAATCTAATTCATAAGGTCTATGCATCAGTTAGTCTTTTTCAAACAGAAATCAAAGCACAGTATAATATGATCACACAAAACTGTATTTGCTCATTTGCAGGATTGGAAAAGAAAGGGGATGGATTTCTTTTTATACTTGACCCTATTATCAGTGTCCTTTGTGGGTGGGTGTGCTCAATAGTTCAGTTGTGTCTAACTCTTTGCGACCTCATGGACTGTAAAACCTGTCAGACTCCTTTGTCCATAGAATTTTCCAAGAAATTTTCCAAGAATACTGGGGCTAGCTGCTATTTCCTACTCCAAGGGATCTTCCTGACCCAGGGATCAAACCTGACTCTCTTGTACCTCCTACATTGGCAGGTAGATTATTTGTCAGTGCGCCCTCAGTGTCCTTTACTAATATATTATCTCACAATCATGAGTAAAACTTCAATGCTCAATAGTTAGTATTACCCCCAAGTCTCTGGTATTATTTCCACACTATCTTTTATGCATTAGCACTTGCAATAAGACTGTAGAGACAGTTGCCTCTAGCGGTGGGATGTATGTTTGATGATATACACAAAGCAAAAGCATGGACATTATATTGTCAAATGATTATAAGTAAAGGATTTTTTATGAGAAGTAAGAGCTTCCATATCCTGACAGTGTCAGGGTTGAAAGCACCTATCTTCCCTCTTGGTGCTGTACTCTCCTGTCTGAATGGCAGCAAGAAGCGTCTTGAAGTTTCAAAATGGTCAGCATGACTTGCAAGCAATTTTTCTCTTGTTGGTCAAGTTCCTTAGACTCTATGGCCCGGTTTCCCCAGTGTGTCAGATGAGCATAACAAGCTCTCCTGGCCTGAACGAGAACAAGTGTGGGAGGGGGAGACAGCTCCTGACACTTTGATGGAGGATGAAGTTATGTTTTGAAATAAGTATTGTGTATCTTTAGGAAACAAAATCTGGTTTAAGATTGTTTTCACTTTTCTGAGTAGGCTACTGCTGTAAACATAGGAAACTTTTTTAGGTGAAGATTATATATACTTTTTTATGAACTATATCTTATTATTAGACCTTGAGGAAGAAACAAGCGGAAACCAATACTAATGGTGTTCAGTAAGATAAGCAGGTAATATGGCTTACCCTGCAATATAATAAACACGCAAGAAACTGATTGAATATGTGTGCTACCAATAGTGAAAGGCTAGCCCATCCCACAATAACAGCAAAAAATACCATTTATCAAAGCCACTTATTATGTGCCTTGATCTGTGTGTTTTGTATGCATGGTCTTCCTTGATTCTGACAATAATCCTACGAAAAGGGTTCTCTGATCGATGCCAACTTACAGGTGGATTAACATCAGTTAAATACACTGAAGCTTAAATAATGTATACTGAAACTTTTAGTCAATAAGCAACAGAACCACAGCTCTGACTGCCTGACTCCAAAGTATTTCTTAACCACTGGGCCGTACAAGGGCTTTCCAGGTAGTACTAGTGGTAAAGGACCTGTCTGCCAGTGCAGGAGACATGAAATATGGGTTCAGTCCTTGAGTTGGGAAGATCCCCTGGAGGAGGAAATGGCAACCCACTCCAGCAGCCTTGCCTGGAGAATCTCATGGACTAAGAAGCCTTGTGCGCTACAGTCCATAGTGCCTCACAGAGTGAAACACAGCCGAAGTGACTTAGCACACACGCATGCGTGTCAGGCTAACCATCTTCCACAAGATGCTTTGGAAGTCAAATACATCTTTGAGAAATATCTAGCAAGGGGAGTCACTCCCTCTGAAACTCTAGAATAATTTTCTGCAGTCGAAATTGATTATTTCTCCATAGGCACTTTGTACTTGAAAGATTCTTCAAAGATCTTTTTTTTTTTTTTTACACTTTTAAGTTTCAAAGTACTTTTTTCCAACTGATCTTTCTCTCTTTCACATACATGTGTTTACATGCACACAGTAACATACATTAGACCTCTTTGTTAATCTATGTGCATTTTTTTTAATTTTGGCCTTCCTTATTGGTTATTTATTTATTTTCATCCATCCCCATTCCGTGGCCTGTGTGAGCCTCCCACTGCAGCGGCCCCTCTCGCTGCAGAGCACCGGCTCTGGGCGCACGCGCTGCAGAGCACCAGCTGGCAACTGGACACCCCCGGGTTTAGCTGCTCCGTGTGGCACGTGGGATCTTCCCGGTCCAGGGATTGAACTGGCACCCCCTGCAATGCAGGGCAGACTTTCTACCCACTGGACCACCAGGGAAGCCCTATCTATGTTTATTTTTGTTTCTTTTCAACTTAAGTCCCCCACCTCAGCTATGCAGCATTGCCCATAATACGGAAAGTGTATATGTGCTTTTTATGTAATTTAATAAATATATTGAATAGTTTTAATGAAAAAGTGTCCTTTTGTCATGCAAGCAACAGAACCACAGCTTACAGGTGGATTAACATCAGTTAAATACACTGAAGCTTAAATAATGTATACTGAAACTTTTAGTCAATAAGCAACAGAACCACAGCTCTGACTGCCTGACTCCAAAGTATTTCTTAACCACTGGGCCGTACAAGGGCTTTCCAGGTAGTACTAGTGGTAAAGGACCTGTCTGCCAGTGCAGGAGACATGAAATATGGGTTCAGTCCTTGAGTTGGGAAGATCCCCTGGAGGAGGAAATGGCAACCCACTCCAGCAGCCTTGCCTGGAGAATCTCATGGACTAAGAAGCCTTGTGCGCTACAGTCCATAGTGCCTCACAGAGTGAAACACAGCCGAAGTGACTTAGCACACACGCATGCGTGTCAGGCTAACCATCTTCCACAAGATGCTTTGGAAGTCAAATACATCTTTGAGAAATATCTAGCAAGGGGAGTCACTCCCTCTGAAACTCTAGAATAATTTTCTGCAGTCGAAATTGATTATTTCTCCATAGGCACTTTGTACTTGAAAGATTCTTCAAAGATCTTTTTTTTTTTTTTTACACTTTTAAGTTTCAAAGTACTTTTTTCCAACTGATCTTTCTCTCTTTCACATACATGTGTTTACATGCACACAGTAACATACATTAGACCTCTTTGTTAATCTATGTGCATTTTTTTTAATTTTGGCCTTCCTTATTGGTTATTTATTTATTTTCATCCATCCCCATTCCGTGGCCTGTGTGAGCCTCCCACTGCAGCGGCCCCTCTCGCTGCAGAGCACCGGCTCTGGGCGCACGCGCTGCAGAGCACCAGCTGGCAACTGGACACCCCGGTTCAGCTGCTCCGTGTGGCACGTGGGATCTTCCCGGTCCAGGGATTGAACTGGCACCCCCTGCAATGCAGGGCAGACTTTCTACCCACTGGACCACCAGGGAAGCCCTATCTATGTTTATTTTTGTTTCTTTTCAACTTAAGTCCCCCACCTCAGCTATGCAGCATTGCCCATAATACGGAAAGTGTATATGTGCTTTTTATGTAATTTAATAAATATATTGAATAGTAATGACTAATATCATAATTTGAAAAGCAGTATAATTGTTTTCTTTGAAAGCAAATTGCTTCATGTCTAAATATAGGCCTCCAATGATTCGCCTGGTTTCCTGGAGGGTCCGTAAGCAGGCTCGGTTTTATTGTTCTTATCGATGAGATACTTAATAGAGGTGCAAGCATCATAATAAATTGTTTAAGATCATTAACATTACAATAACAGAAAAACAGAATTACTTGGATATAAGTCTACGGAGCTAATTAGATAGCATTGGAGTATCCGTGTATTTGCAGTTGAATGCTGTTAAGTCAGTAATTCAATCAAGACTATCAGATGCCAGAGAGAAACAATGCTACCAGTTAGAACTGAATAGAGCCCTAGGCTTGAAATCAAAGGCTTACTTAGGATCTGGACCTTCTTTTATTATCTTGGAGGCCACTGACAAGTAATACTCTCTTAAAGTATCAATTCCCAGATTCTCAAGTTAGAGTTAAAAATGCAGGTTTCTTGAGGTTGTTCAGAAGAGATAACACAGATAAAACCACTTAATATTTTTTTACACTTAATATAGTTTTATTAAGGTTTCTCTTCTTTCCTAAACAAGTATAAATCATCTGCATGTTTCTTTGTTTGGTTTTTTTTTTTCCTGCAGAAACATAGCTGCAAGGTTAACTAGCAAGTGCATAATCTTTATTTTGGCAACATGCTGACCTAGCAAGTGTTCATGAATTTTCTTATGAGGGAAGATGTGGGCAGTAGGCAGAGGAAGAACACCAGGTCAGCTGGTTTTTCAGAGAAACAGAATCTATAATGTAGATATAAGTATACTTACATATATACATTGATTTATAGATGGATACGTAGATACGGATGGAGATAGATGGATAGATGGACAGACAGACAGACATTTCTGCCAGCTGGAGATCCAGGAATGCTGATGGTATAATTCAGCTCTGCTTCAGGGGCATGAGAATCAGTAGAGCTCATGGTGGAGGGTGGAGATGAGGTGAAATCTCCCAACTCAAGCAGTGGCGTGGGAAAACAATGAGTGAACTTTCTTTTCATGATAGCTGCTTTTATGTAATTTAATTAAATATATTGAATAGTAATGACTAATATCATAATTTGAAAAGCAGTATAATTGTTTTCTTTGAAAGCAAATTGCTTCATGTCTAAATATAGGCCTCCAATGATTCGCCTGGTTTCCTGGAGGGTCCGTAAGCAGGCTCGGTTTTATTGTTCTTATCGATGAGATACTTAATAGAGGTGCAAGCATCATAATAAATTGTTTAAGATCATTAACATTACAATAACAGAAAAACAGAATTACTTGGATATAAGTCTACGGAGCTAATTAGATAGCATTGGAGTATCCGTGTATTTGCAGTTGAATGCTGTTAAGTCAGTAATTCAATCAAGACTATCAGATGCCAGAGAGAAACAATGCTACCAGTTAGAACTGAATAGAGCCCTAGGCTTGAAATCAAAGGCTTACTTAGGATCTGGACCTTCTTTTTATTATCTTGGAGGCCACTGACAAGTAATACTCTCTTAAAGTATCAATTCCCAGATTCTCAAGTTAGAGTTAAAAATGCAGGTTTCTTGAGGTTGTTCAGAAGAGATAACACAGATAAAACCACTTAATATTTTTTTACACTTAATATAGTTTTATTAAGGTTTCTCTTCTTTCCTAAACAAGTATAAATCATCTGCATGTTTCTTTGTTTGGTTTTTTTTTTTCCTGCAGAAACATAGCTGCAAGGTTAACTAGCAAGTGCATAATCTTTATTTTGGCAACATGCTGACCTAGCAAGTGTTCATGAATTTTCTTATGAGGGAAGATGTGGGCAGTAGGCAGAGGAAGAACACCAGGTCAGCTGGTTTTTCAGAGAAACAGAATCTATAATGTAGATATAAGTATACTTACATATATACATTGATTTATAGATGGATACGTAGATACGGATGGAGATAGATGGATAGATGGACAGACAGACAGACATTTCTGCCAGCTGGAGATCCAGGAATGCTGATGGTATAATTCAGCTCTGCTTCAGGGGCATGAGAATCAGTAGAGCTCATGGTGGAGGGTGGAGATGAGGTGAAATCTCCCAACTCAAGCAGTGGCGTGGGAAAACAATGAGTGAACCTCTCTCCCTTTCAATGCTTGTTTTACTGAAGCCATGGATGGGATGATGCCCTCACATGCTGGAGAGGGTCATCTGCTTTATTCCCCCCAAGGGACTCAAATGCTTATTTCACCCAGAATCACCCTCCCAGACACACACAGAAGGGATGGTTTCACAGTCCCCTGCAGCCTGTCATGTTGACACAAACTCTAGGGTCACACAACTTGGGGTTTCTCCTCATTCATCCACCACATTGCAAAAGGCAAGGTGACCTGGATAATTCGAAGCTCCTAACCTTCATAGAGTATGTCCACACAAATAAGGCACAAAAAAGTGGAGGGTGGTGATTTGGGAGAAAGTAATTTTGTATGTTTTCCAGTTGTCTCCTCCTTACTCTTTTTCACCTGTGTATAAAGAAGATCATAGCATCTGTATTTTTCCAGATATGTCATTTACTGACTTGGTGGCTCACCTATGTTATTTCATAACCTTAAAATTTATAAATGTAGATATAGTCTTTGAACTCTTATGAAGCTCCCCCCATGTGATCACATGTACACGCACACAGCCTCACTGAAAACCTGTGATGTTTCTCACATTGATGGAAATTTCACCCCATGTTAAACATTCAGCAAACTCTCTCTGAATTCTGCCTTCAAGGATAAAGAGAAATCAGCAAACTTTTTCTTTCCTGAGTGAGCATTAATACTTAAACCATGGCATGGATGGGAGCCCAGTTAGTCCATTACCAGATTTAATGGTTTTTGAAGGGATCCGTTTAGAAATCGTTACAGCTGATGGACAAAGGATAAGATGAGAATACGTGAGTATTCTAGCATTGAGCATTTTGTTAAAACATCCATTAATCAGGGGTTAACCTTACTATTTATAATCATAAGCCCAAATGCAGCACCCTGGAAATGAGCCTTCTTATTAGAATTATTCATTTGCGAATCAGTCAACCACATTACCCTCTGACATCAAAAAGCCGGAGAAAACAGTGGGTGATTCTCAGGAAATTTATGAGACCAACATGGATATCTTTCACATGCCACAAAAGAAATACAACAAATCCTTTGCTGACAAAGCTGTATTCATTATGGATTTTATATTCCTGTTTACAGAGGAAGAGTGTCTCTCAAGCAGATGGATTGTTTTATCACAGAAACTTTCTTGCAGGAGAATCTCTTAGGAGAAACACTTCAAAACAGATCTGGGTAGAATCCTATCTCTACCAACTAGATGTTCTTTGACCTTGGCAAAGATAATGAATCCATTTGAGTATCCATTTTGTTGACCTTTTTAAAAAATTCATTTTGCTTTATTTACATTGGTATGAGAGTAGTTGCTTTGCAGTGCTGTGTTAGGTTTTGCTGTATAGCAAACTTGGCTGTACCCAGGGCCACCCAGCTAAAGGCTGAGTTTGTGCCTGCCTTCTTCATAGTTGTGGCCGGTGTTGTGACTAAGTTCTGGCCAATGCACATCAGCTCCATGTATCCATGTATCCCCTCTTTTTGAGATTTCCTTCCCATTTAGGTAACCCCAGAGCACTGAGTAGTTCCGTGTGTTAGAGAGTGGATTCTCATTAGTTATCTATTCTATACATGGTAGTATATATGTCAGTCTCAGTTCCCAATTCATCCCATCCTCCTTTACCCCCCTTGGTGTCTATATATTTGTTTTCATCATCTGTGTCTCCATCCCTGCAAATAGGTTCATGTGTACTCTTTTTCTAGATTCCACATGTGTGTGTTAATGTATGATATTTTTCTCTTTCTGACTTACTTCACTCTGTATGACAGTCTCTAGGTCCATTCAGGTCTCTTTTGCCTTTCAGCAGAGAGTTTTCATATGCTTACTGTCTATCAGGAACTATGGCAGGTATTAGTGTCAGTTGCTCAGTCACGTCTGACTCTTTGCAACCCCCATGAGCGATAGCCCATCAGGCTTTTCTGTCCCTGGAATTTTCCAGGCAAGAATCCTGGAGTGGGTTGCCATTCTCTTCTCCAGAGGATCTTCCTGACCTGGGTCCAAACCCAGGTTTCCTGCATTGCAGGCAGGTCCTTTATTGTCTGAGCTACAGGGAAGCCCCTAGGGTAGGCATTGGGAGGATAAAAAAAAAATAAAGAAAACCAGCCCCTGCCTTCAGAGTGTATAAAGAGGTTCCTCTCTCCCAGGTGTTGTGTGCATTAAAGCAGAGAGCATATATAAATAATCACCACTGTTCTGAAACATCCTGATAATGATCTCACTTTCTTTTGGAAAGAACTTTCCATGTAGTCATTTTCTTTTGGAAAGAACTTTCCATGTAGTGTCACTTCTGACTTCTTCCAAAGGCAATGACTTTAAAGGTAGACCCACCTACCTGAGTTTAGCAAGATACACGGCCACCCAGCTAAAGGCAGGTTTTGTGCACGACCCTCGATTGTTGTGGGTGGTCTTTGACTAAGTTCTGGCCTAGGCAGATAAATACGTGTGGCATCCTCAGGCCTTGACCACTCACAGAATGCATGAGCACATGACGCTCAGGTCCTTACTTCTTCTCCCTGGCTAAGCGATGACAAGGAATAAGACTCTGAGATAGAAGGCACAGGATGGCAAAGCCACATGCTCCATGCTGAACTGCTCATGTCTCTACTGTCATGTGTCCTTTTTTTTTTTACGTCTACTTTAAGTTACTGTATTTGTCTGTCTTTATTAAATTGGCTTGGCTGTACCTTATCTAATAAGATGTATGTGACAGATAGATTTTATATCATATTCATTATCTTGAATCCTAGAAATGACATTGCTTGTTAACATTCATTGCTGAAAAATATTTGATTTATCTTTGAAACTAGTATTGTTTCAGTATCTCTCTAACTATACTTCCCTACTTGATTATTTTTGCTTTCTATTAAATTATGTTACAATGATTACAGTGCAAGAAAAAGTACTTATACTCACAAAAGGAAAAAAAGTCTTAGTGTTTGTTGCTAGCCCTCCTATTTCAAGTAATGTTCAACAAAATAAAATTCTTAAGAAGCAAAATAATTAGAGCACTCTCTTTTAGGTTTGGATTTGCACCTTTATATGTCTTATAATATCTTAAAATTCCTTTAATCTTCAAAGCACCGAGATAGTTTTGATATTTAACAAAGTCTAGAAATGATGTATTTGGATAAGTCCTACTTATATTTCTGAATTTATTTTTCAGACTTAATCTTTGCCTTTTCTGCAACACATAAAGCTTTTCTAAAAATAGTGGTCTCATACAAAAAAGAGTATGTCTTTCAGCAGTGTATGTACATATACAGGAATAGATGTAGAACGCAATTTGATGCTTAGCTAATGGAATAAAATGTATAGAAACAAGTAAGTCCTGCTACATCTGAGTTTTTTCCTTAAATGTTAAATGCTTATACCAGTGATATTTCTGTTCATGGTGTTTTCTGGAAATCTTTGCTGAGAAAGAATTTTAGGAAGTACTGCATACTCTTGAATTCCTTCAATGACAAGAGGTGTTTTGTTTTGTTTTGTTTTTTTAATTAGCAGATTTGATGTACTATAACACCCACATTAATTCAAGGATATATATTATAAATAAGATGAACAACAAATAATAAAGCAGTATTTCAGATAAAAGTTTTACAATGGCAATATATTCTTTATCTTTGCAGCTTATTTAAAGTTTGTTTTCCCCCTTAAATAATACATTCAAAATAACTAGGAGCAATTATCAGAGACATTTCTTGCCTTATAAATTATTCTAGGGCCAGGTCAATCCAAGTTCAAAATGTTCAAATAGAAATGGGGCTGACGAGTGTCTGAATGACAGGGAGTGACTAATTGGAAACACAATTGTATTTTCTTTGGTAATCTACCAAGAATGAACATTGTCAGTGTTACTACTTGGGCATAGGAGTAGTGAACTAAGACTTCAGCTTTTGGTCATCCTTACACCAGAGTGATGGTTCCTGTAGGCTTCTGAGAGACTAAGTAGGTATCCAAGATGGAGTTAGGCCCTTACAAAAAGAAAGTGAACAAAACTTTAAATAAATTTAAAATGAACAGTTGGTGAAAGATGGCATTCAAAACAGGTCATAATAATAAATACCGTTATTGATTGTGGACCTAGTATCTAGCTACTTTAGAATATTGTAACAACCTACTTTTTTATGACCACAAGATGTGTATAGTTTCTCTCTTAAACTAAGGCAAAATTGATACATAGTAAAGTGCTCAGGTATTGAAGGTAGAATTGCATGAATATGTATTGCATGACCAATGTATTCACCCGTATTATAAAGGATCTAATCAAGGCTTCCCTGGTGGTCCAGTGGGTAAAGAGTCCACCTTGCAGTGCAAAGGGCACCGGTTTGATCCCTGGCCAGGGAAGATTCCACGTGCTGCAGAGCTGCTGGACCGCTGTGTCTAATTAGGAGCCAGCGCTCTGGAGTGCGTGCAACAAGAGAGGCCACTGCGATGGGAGGCCCACACAGGCCAAAGAATACATGGATAAAAATAAATAAATAAATAACCAATTAAAAAGAGGCCAACATTTAAAACAAACAAACAAATATGGGTCCTTTAAAAAAAAAAAAAAGTGTCTACTCGGTAAAAATCATTTTCATCATCACACAGTTTCTGTATGCCTCCTACCTACTTTCAATTAGCCTCCCACCCCTCACTGGCAATCACTGTCTTCCTTTTGAAAAACAAACATTAAATTGGCCTGTCATAGACCTTCCTAAGGGTGTATGCTTATAATCTGCATTCTTTTTTGAGTTTGGTATCTTTTGTTTTCACTTAATATAATGTTGTCAAGATTCATCAATAGATTTGTGCATATCCGTAACCCATGTCTTTTTCATTACTCAGATGCTGTTTGTTCCATTGTATGAATGCCCTTATTTGTCATTTTTGTTTCTGAACATTTGAGTTATTTTCTGTTTTGGCTATCATTAATAGTGTTGCTCTAAACAGTCTATAAAGGACTTTTTCCAGATGTATGTTTTTATTTCCCTTGGGTGAATATCTGTGAGGGAATTGCTAGACTGTATGGTCTGAGCATATGTAAAGCTTAAAAGGAAATTACTGAAGAGTCTCCAAGATGATTGCAGCATGTTCATTTCAACTAGAAGCGCTGCATTTTTCAAGTTGCCCCCCACACTCACATTCTGTGCTGTGAGTGAGGTGGCATCTCATTCTGTTGTTTCTAACATACATTGTGCTCTATTTTAATTTACATGTACTTTCATGTACTTATTATGTACATGTACCTTTTCATGTACTTATTACCCATTTCTACATCTTCTTTTGTGATGCTTTCAAACCTTATTTACAACTTTTTTTTGAAGTAAAGTTGATTCACATTGTGTTCATTGCAGGTGTATAGCTGAGTGATTTTATACACACACATATATATTCTTTCAGTATCTGTGTAGGGCTTCCCTGATGGCTCAGTGGGAAAGAATCCACCTGCTAATGCAGAAGACGCACATTCTATCCCTGGGCTGGAAAGATCCCTGGCCAGGAAGATTCCACGTGCTGCAGAGCTGCGCCCTGTGTCTAATTAGGAGCCAGCGCCTGGAGTGCGCAACAAGAGAGGCCACTGCGATGGGAGGCCCACACAGGCCAAAGAATACATGGATAAAAATAAATAAATAAATAACCAATTAAAAAGAGGCCAACATTTAAAACAAACAAACAAATATGGGTCCTTTAAAAAAAAAAAAAAGTGTCTACTCGGTAAAAATCATTTTCATCATCACACAGTTTCTGTATGCCTCCTACCTACTTTCAATTAGCCTCCCACCCCTCACTGGCAATCACTGTCTTCCTTTTAAAAAACAAACATTAAATTGGCCTGTCATAGACCTTCCTAAGGGTGTATGCTTATAATCTGCATTCTTTTTTGAGTTTGGTATCTTTTGTTTTCACTTAATATAATGTTGTCAAGATTCATCAATAGATTTGTGCATATCCGTAACCCATGTCTTTTTCATTACTCAGATGCTGTTTGTTCCATTGTATGAATGCCCTTATTTGTCATTTTTGTTTCTGAACATTTGAGTTATTTTCTGTTTTGGCTATCATTAATAGTGTTGCTCTAAACAGTCTATAAAGGACTTTTTCCAGATGTATGTTTTTATTTCCCTTGGGTGAATATCTGTGAGGGAATTGCTAGACTGTATGGTCTGAGCATATGTAAAGCTTAAAAGGAAATTACTGAAGAGTCTCCAAGATGATTGCAGCATGTTCATTTCAACTAGAAGCGCTGCATTTTTCAAGTTGCCCCCCACACTCACATTCTGTGCTGTGAGTGAGGTGGCATCTCATTCTGTTGTTTCTAACATACATTGTGCTCTATTTTAATTTACATGTACTTTCATGTACTTATTATGTACATGTACCTTTTCATGTACTTATTACCCATTTCTACATCTTCTTTTGTGATGCTTTCAAACCTTATTTACAACTTTTTTTTGAAGTAAAGTTGATTCACATTGTGTTCATTGCAGGTGTATAGCTGAGTGATTTTATACACACACATATATATTCTTTCAGTATCTGTGTAGGGCTTCCCTGATGGCTCAGTGGGAAAGAATCCACCTGCTAATGCAGAAGACGCACATTCTATCCCTGGGCTGGAAAGATCCCCTGGAGAAGAAAATGGCAACTCATTCCATAATTTTTGCCTGGGAAATCCCATGGATAGAGGAGCCTGTCTAGCTACAGTCCATGGGGTTACAAAATAGTCAGATACGACTTAGTGACTAAACAACAGTCACTAAGTTATACACACTTACATATGTATGTATATATATATATGTGTGTGTGTATACATATATATTTTTATAAAGTTATTATGAGATAGTGAATATAGTTCCCTATGTTAGTATAGTTGGTCCTCGTTGTTTATCTATTTTATATACAATAGTGTGTGTATGTTAATCCTAAATTCCTAGTTTAACTCTCCTTACTTCCTTTCCCTTTGATAACCATAAGTTTGTTATCTATATCTGTGGGTATATTTCAGTTTTGCAAATAAGTTCACTCATAATGTTTTTTTAGATTCTGCGTCTAAGTGGTATCATGATATTTGTATTTTTCTGTCTGTTTCACTTCACTTTGTATGATAATCTCTAGGTCCACTCATGCTGTTGCATTATCTCATTCTTTTTTATGGCTGCATAATATTTCATATGTTTCGTGTGTATGTATTTACACAACACATCATCTTTATCCATCCACCTGGTGACGGAAAACTTAAGTTGTTTCCGTGTCTTGGCCATTGTAAATAGTTATGCTCTGAACATTAGGCTTCATGTACCTTTTTGAATTAGAGTTGTCACTGGATATATGCCCAGGAGGGCGCTGCTAGATCATATAGTAACTCTATTTTTAGTTTCTTAAAGAACCTTCATGTTCTCCATAATGACTATACCAATTTTAACATAGATCTTAAATGAAGGTTTCCAGATTTAAAAATGACAAAAGGTAGAACCGAGAGAAGTCAAGAAAATTGCTTAAGAAAATATGTCTTTTAAGCCATTTCCGTGACTTCTCTCAGTTCCATGAATATGTGTACATATATGTATATATGTTATGTGTGTATGCATATATGTGTATATAGGTAGGTAATATATGTATGATATATATGATATATGTATGCAATCTATTAAGTCAGACTTTAGCTCAGACTATAAAATAAATCATAGTAAATATATGTAGTAAGTTATTCCACATTTAAAGAGAAAAATAGCAGTAGGAATCCTCACATTGAATCTGTGCCATTTTCCCTTGGCATTGTCCACAAGCCCTTAGTAACTATGACAGCACCATGGGAGAGAAGGGTAAACAGTGCTTCTGCCTGGGGGCTCTGAACACCACGGAAGCCACGAGCCACATGTGGCTCTCCAAGCTAAAACTAGTTACTTAAATAAAATGAAAAAAATAGTGTCTAGTTGTGCTATGTACATTTTAAGTACACATGGCTACTGGTGGCTACGACCCTGGCTACTCATCTGCCTGGTATAGTTATGGAACATTTACATCATTCACTGACAGTGCTACAGTACAGCGCTGTTTTATAATACTGAGTGGATTACCGTAAATGGAGCTTAATCTGAAGATACCAAAGAAAGCAGAAGCAGTAATACAGAAATAACTGTAATTATCAATAAACACACATATATATGTGTGCAGGCTGCATGTCACTCAAGTGTTTTGAGTATCATCTGCCTGGCATCTGGAATGATTAAAGGTCAGCAATCACATCACAAGACACGTTACTCAGATGAAGGCAGAAACCTGAGTGAATACAGAAGCTGGCAATTTGAGCAGGCGATGCACACCCACACTCATGCAGGCACACAAACATACATCTCCGACACTTAAAGGTAAAACAAATTCCATCTGGGCTCTGCATACCTTGACGCATGGTAACGTCCTGAGATTATTTCTGTCTTGTTTTCTTCTTTCTACTTTTCTTCTTCAAAAAAAGAATGTAAACCATTTGGGGCCTCTTGCACATGCTGTCTTGTTCCATCTTTATCCCATAGTGACCGGAAGGTGGGTGGACTCAAAGGTAGGACAGACCTGGCTCTGCAGCTGCCTGCTGCGAATGAATGAGCTCCGTGACCATCACCAAGGCTGAATTCTCTCATCCTTGAAGTGGGGACCATCACTGGACCCACCTTTTGGGTGAGATCGGTGTGATAAATCACGGGCACGTTGATATCTCGTACAGAGAGTGCTCATCAACAGAAGCTCTCCTGCTTCTGCTGATACCTGCCCCCTTTCCTCAGCATCTCTGCGTTCATGTGTTCTTTATTCTTTCTCTTTGTTCTCTTTGTATTTCTCCTCTACTTCCTAGTTTCTATCCCCCTTTGCCAGAAACCTAGAATAATTAGTCAGGGAGAGTAAGGAAGAGAAGAACCCAGACGTATCGAAAAAGGAGATAAAAATGTATAAGAGAAGGAAGGATAGAAAACATTTAAAGGGAAAAATATGCTTCCTCTTTCAATGCCTAATCAAAGCACATTTTATTTTACTATTTTATTCTTCTAGCTCTCCTTTATGCTAGGAGGTCAGCCTGAATTATTTTTAAGCCAAATTTACATGTTTTCTTGAACTAACTGAGTAGTATTTTTCTCATTAATTGAGTCCTTAATATGGTGACACAGTATTGTCACCTTGTCTTTTACTTCACTCAGTATCTCCTTGAGAAATGTGATCGAAAAGAGGGCACCCCCTGTGTTTGGTAATAGTGTCTCTGGTCATTTCCAGAGGTAAACCTTTGCTGAGAAATCATTTCATTAAGTGCCCCATTTGTAAGCTGTTGGTGGCACTTTATAATCTAAGCATTTAATTGTTTCTCTGGCTCTGAGGGCTGACTGCCAAAGCATACCTCACCAATCAAAGCAGGTGACGAATGTGTATTCTGCTCTAATTCGTGACTAAAGACTGCTCTGCGGAATCGTCCACAGAAAGCCCCAGACCTTCTCTCCTGGTGTTCTGGAGAAACATGTCTGGACACACGGAAGTCAATTCTTCCTGTGTCTTCTCTGGCTGAGGTGGTAACAGCTGAATCTCAGTCTCTTCATTACCAAGATGGGAATGACCATCCCTGCCCTAATGTCATTGCAGCATGGTTGAGATAATTGATGAAAAAGTATTTGTAAAGTCAAAGCTTTTCTTCAGTGTGATGGGAAATACCACACACATTTTGGTAGCACTCATGAAGAGTGAGTCAGCAATTCTAGGCAGGTTGTCTCCAGTCTGAACCCAAATAGCCCCAAGAGAGCTAGTTACTTCAGTAGGAAACAAATAAGAGAACAATTATTTGGAAGATGGTCTGTAGGGAAGCACTGCTTCCTTGAGTCTTAAACAAAAAATCCTCCATACTACGGATTATTTATACACAATTAACTGTATAACCTCGTCGTACACACAAAAGATTCTAAATGGTAATTGATGAGTAAATGAACAAATGAAAAGACAAAGAATAACTGAATGCTTGTATGCAAGGGAGAGTGTAATCTGACCATTCTTTGGATAGCATTCCTAGAAAAGAAAAAGAGGGAGAAAGGAAGGAAGCCTTCAAAGTGTGTTAGTTAGAACAGCTATTTGTTAAATTTGCAAACAGTTGTATGAAATAAAGAGAATTGAATATTGAATGTACTGTATAAAATTGCATCTTTCTCAAATATGAATTGCTCACCCTTTTAAGAGATGAATGCAGCTGACGGTGTTTGCTATCCACCCATTACCCTTAATTAAACATTGCAGGCCCAGTGGGGTCAGAGTTGTCCAGTAACATGTAACTCTGACAGGGGTCCCGTGGCCTCTGCTCTGTGCTCAGAGGAGCCCTGGTTGTCTGCAATGAGCCAGTGTCTGCCTCAGAAAGACATTTACCACTCTAATTTTCTCTAATTGACTTGTTGGCAGTGTTCACAGAGGGCAAAAGATGTAGGGACATGGAGCCCGGGCCCCGACAAGCACTTGGCGTTCATGGGGCAACTGAGCAAAATGCATAATCTGTAATGAATAAAGGATCATCGGCTGTCAATCTAGTGTATGCTGGTGGCATTTCATTCACACAAAAAAATTTTTGCACTGCAAAACTGTCTCGGAAGTCAAAATTCTTCCTGTGTCTTCTCTGGCTGAGGTGGTAACAGCTGAATCTCAGTCTCTTCATTACCAAGATGGGAATGACCATCCTGCCCTAATGTCATTGCAGCATGGTTGAGATAATTGATGAAAAAGTATTTGTAAAGTCAAAGCTTTTCTTCAGTGTGATGGGAAATACCACACACATTTTGGTAGCACTCATGAAGAGTGAGTCAGCAATTCTAGGCAGGTTGTCTCCAGTCTGAACCCAAATAGCCCCAAGAGAGCTAGTTACTTCAGTAGGAAACAAATAAGAGAACAATTATTTGGAAGATGGTCTGTAGGGAAGCACTGCTTCCTTGAGTCTTAAACAAAAAATCCTCCATACTACGGATTATTTATACACAATTAACTGTATAACCTCGTCGTACACACAAAAGATTCTAAATGGTAATTGATGAGTAAATGAACAAATGAAAAGACAAAGAATAACTGAATGCTTGTATGCAAGGGAGAGTGTAATCTGACCATTCTTTGGATAGCATTCCTAGAAAAGAAAAAGAGGGAGAAAGGAAGGAAGCCTTCAAAGTGTGTTAGTTAGAACAGCTATTTGTTAAATTTGCAAACAGTTGTATGAAATAAAGAGAATTGAATATTGAATGTACTGTATAAAATTGCATCTTTCTCAAATATGAATTGCTCACCCTTTTAAGAGATGAATGCAGCTGACGGTGTTTGCTATCCACCCATTACCCTTAATTAAACATTGCAGGCCCAGTGGGGTCAGAGTTGTCCAGTAACATGTAACTCTGACAGGGGTCCCGTGGCCTCTGCTCTGTGCTCAGAGGAGCCCTGGTTGTCTGCAATGAGCCAGTGTCTGCCTCAGAAAGACATTTACCACTCTAATTTTCTCTAATTGACTTGTTGGCAGTGTTCACAGAGGGCAAAAGATGTAGGGACATGGAGCCCGGGCCCCGACAAGCACTTGGCGTTCATGGGGCAACTGAGCAAAATGCATAATCTGTAATGAATAAAGGATCATCGGCTGTCAATCTAGTGTATGCTGGTGGCATTTCATTCACACAAAATATTAATTAAAAATAATGATGTTCTTCTGACTGACTTTTGTTACCAAGCACAGCAACTTGGTCCAGCCCCTGAAGACCTGCCTGCAGGTCATTTGATTCATTCTCTCAGCCCTGGAGTGACTTGCCTCTCACTCCCTTCAGGCAACCCTCAACAACAGCTCTCAGAATAATGGGTCTCTCACCTACCTAGTCTCTAGAGAAGGAGCACCAAAAATTCTCCCCATTGCCCATTCCTTTTCCAAGTCCTGTTATCAATAAATATGTGTGTGTGTGTGTGTGTGTGTGTGTTTTTCCTCTAGCCATAAAGACTGGCCAGAAGTCATCATTTTGGATGCTTGAAATGTTATTAATTATGTTTCCATCCTTCTTTATCCTAATATGATGTATTCTGTATGAAAGGTTGACCAAACAGAGATAAAAATCTGATCAAGAATTTGAAATCTGTGGAATCACTTAGATTATCCATAATTAAAAAGAATCCCCATGGACATTCAGTGAAATTCAGGTTTTCTCAGTACAGTTCAATCAGAGTGAATTCAAATGAGAGAAGACTGCTGCACGTTATTTTTTCAGAGGCAACTGATAACATTTTCAAGCCTATATATCGGTAACACATCAGCACATCCCCAAAATAAATTTATTCTCAAAATTGTCATTAAATGTATTCCTGAACAATGGAGATCTGACCATAATTAATGAAAACGACCATTTAAATAGCCTTTTTTTTCCACCCTATGAATTGCTCACCCTTTTAAGAGATGAATGCAGCTGACGGTGTTTGCTATCCACCCATTACCCTTAATTAAACATTGCAGGCCCAGTGGGGTCAGAGTTGTCCAGTAACATGTAACTCTGACAGGGGTCCCGTGGCCTCTGCTCTGTGCTCAGAGGAGCCCTGGTTGTCTGCAATGAGCCAGTGTCTGCCTCAGAAAGACATTTACCACTCTAATTTTCTCTAATTGACTTGTTGGCAGTGTTCACAGAGGGCAAAAGATGTAGGGACATGGAGCCCGGGCCCCGACAAGCACTTGGCGTTCATGGGGCAACTGAGCAAAATGCATAATCTGTAATGAATAAAGGATCATCGGCTGTCAATCTAGTGTATGCTGGTGGCATTTCATTCACACAAAATATTAATTAAAAATAATGATGTTCTTCTGACTGACTTTTGTTACCAAGCACAGCAACTTGGTCCAGCCCCTGAAGACCTGCCTGCAGGTCATTTGATTCATTCTCTCAGCCCTGGAGTGACTTGCCTCTCACTCCCTTCAGGCAACCCTCAACAACAGCTCTCAGAATAATGGGTCTCTCACCTACCTAGTCTCTAGAGAAGGAGCACCAAAAATTCTCCCCATTGCCCATTCCTTTTCCAAGTCCTGTTATCAATAAATATGTGTGTGTGTGTGTGTGTGTGTGTGTGTTTTTCCTCTAGCCATAAAGACTGGCCAGAAGTCATCATTTTGGATGCTTGAAATGTTATTAATTATGTTTCCATCCTTCTTTATCCTAATATGATGTATTCTGTATGAAAGGTTGACCAAACAGAGATAAAAATCTGATCAAGAATTTGAAATCTGTGGAATCACTTAGATTATCCAAAATTTAAAAAAGAATCCCCATGGACATTCAGTGAAATTCAGGTTTTCTCAGTACAGTTCAATCAGAGTGAATTCAAATGAGAGAAGACTGCTGCACGTTATTTTTTCAGAGGCAACTGATAACATTTTCAAGCCTATATATCGGTAACACATCAGCACATCCCCAAAATAAATTTATTCTCAAAATTGTCATTAAATGTATTCCTGAACAATGGAGATCTGACCATAATTAATGATTAATTCATTTGGACCTCATTATGATAATATTAAATGTGTTTAACTCATTTGATGCATCCAAAGTGGCAGCAATTCTAGGCAATTCTTTTGTGATTTACTGGTTTTTAAAGTTTAAGAGCGCTGAGCATGTGCAGAAAAATAGCTCCACATTGCCCTCTAGTGGTGAACTAATAAATGACATGCTTTCTTTTTTGGTATGAGGTGAAAACACACAGCCTCATTCTCCCTTACTCCTCATTCACTCTCACCACTTCTTTCCCCTCAGTACACACTTAAATGAGATGCCTCCATCACAGTATAAAAGGGGATCAAGCAACATAGTCCTGTGTCCACAATTAACCAATAACGGAGTGATATGTTTATTGTTGTTCAGGCTGATTCAATATTGGATCAAGCTTGATGGGTGTCCAAAAAGATCACCATTGCTTCCTGAAGTAGATCCACATGCAGTTTGACAAAAGCACCTTACAGATGGCAGAGAAAGCCCCAAAGATGTTAGTCAGTAGAATAGGAAGAGAGTAAAGGTCAACTTCTTGAAGAAGGTAGATTGAAGGAGATATGAGGTCATCTTAGGTCTTTAGTTTCCTGGGTAGCCCTGTGTTACTTTAGAAATGCCAGCAAACTTCCCTGATCCTCATATTACCAACTGAAAACAGCAAAATAGATTAAAAACTTAAAGAACTCCTAGCTCTAGCAATATTCTTATATCACTAGCAGCTCTGCTGAAAATCTGTTTGCCTTTCTTGTGAATAAGCCATTGCCACTTTTTTATTTAAAGTTGAGCTTCGTTACCCTCAAGGTGCACAGAGCAGCATTAGGATTTGTGGAATGTCACAGAATTAATGTAATTCACTAAGTCCACAGCTGACAAATGATAGAACTCAGTACCGTTTGCGAGCACACCCTATACCATGATTGGATATCAAGTGGAAGAAGCTGCAGTCACTCAGATGATTAGAAACTTGATAGGTATCGATATTAGAAAGAGCCAGTATTGAAATGACAGTGCGCTCGCCTTTACTGTGAGGGGAGATGAAGAAATGGCGAATACTGCTTAGGAGCCAGACAGCAGCTTTATTAGATTCACATGCTGTTGTAATTCAGATTGAGACAAACATTAGAGTCAGTAAAATGAGAATGAATCAGTGAAGGTCCTTTTTTTTTTTTAATGACAAATAATGCATATTTCCAAAACTGAGAGCCAGTTTGTAGTAATGCTGCTGCTGCTGCGGCTTAGTCACTTCAGTTGTGTTCCACTCTGTGTGACCCCATGGACTGCAGCCTGTCAGGCTCCTCCACCCATGGAATGTTCCAGGCAAGCATACTGGAGTGGATTGTCATTTCCTTCTCCAGCAGATGCTTTTACAGAGTATCTGACCTGAAGAGGTGTCACCGTTGGGCAGCTGGGAGGTAGGACCAGAGAGGGGAAGGCGTGAATTCAGTGTAGCGTGGATGATGACCTCCTGGAAACTTCAGCATTAACCCTGATCAGAGCTCACATTCATTCTTCGCTTTGAATTCCAGTCTAAATTAGAGGGAACCAGGTAAAACTGTGTTCAACCATCCTTGGAAACTTCAGCATTAACTCCTAGTCAGTAGAATAGGAAGAGAGTAAAGGTCAACTTCTTGAAGAAGGTAGATTGAAGGAGATATGAGGTCATCTTAGGTCTTTAGTTTCCTGGGTAGCCCTGTGTTACTTTAGAAATGCCAGCAAACTTCCCTGATCCTCATATTACCAACTGAAAACAGCAAAATAGATTAAAAACTTAAAGAACTCCTAGCTCTAGCAATATTCTTATATCACTAGCAGCTCTGCTGAAAATCTGTTTGCCTTTCTTGTGAATAAGCCATTGCCACTTTTTTATTTAAAGTTGAGCTTCGTTACCCTCAAGGTGCACAGAGCAGCATTAGGATTTGTGGAATGTCACAGAATTAATGTAATTCACTAAGTCCACAGCTGACAAATGATAGAACTCAGTACCGTTTGCGAGCACACCCTATACCATGATTGGATATCAAGTGGAAGAAGCTGCAGTCACTCAGATGATTAGAAACTTGATAGGTATCGATATTAGAAAGAGCCAGTATTGAAATGACAGTGCGCTCGCCTTTACTGTGAGGGGAGATGAAGAAATGGCGAATACTGCTTAGGAGCCAGACAGCAGCTTTATTAGATTCACATGCTGTTGTAATTCAGATTGAGACAAACATTAGAGTCAGTAAAATGAGAATGAATCAGTGAAGGTCCTTTTTTTTTTTAATGACAAATAATGCATATTTCCAAAACTGAGAGCCAGTTTGTAGTAATGCTGCTGCTGCTGCGGCTTAGTCACTTCAGTTGTGTTCCACTCTGTGTGACCCCATGGACTGCAGCCTGTCAGGCTCCTCCACCCATGGAATGTTCCAGGCAAGCATACTGGAGTGGATTGTCATTTCCTTCTCCAGCAGATGCTTTTACAGAGTATCTGACCTGAAGAGGTGTCACCGTTGGGCAGCTGGGAGGTAGGACCAGAGAGGGGAAGGCGTGAATTCAGTGTAGCGTGGATGATGACCTCCTGGAAACTTCAGCATTAACCCTGATCAGAGCTCACATTCATTCTTCGCTTTGAATTCCAGTCTAAATTAGAGGGAACCAGGTAAAACTGTGTTCAACAGCCTTGCATAAAGAAGACCAGGTTTAGTTTTGTATTTATTCTCCTTATCAAATCTTACAGTTTCTACTTGATTACTCTTGATCTTGGTTGCCATTGACATTTTGACTAAGGAGGCCCAGACCTTATTACCTACTCTTCCATGAATACATACATATTTGCATGTAATTGTATATGTAGAAATTTGAGGTTATAGACAAGTGGCCGTGGACCTGGATCCAGTTTAGAGATACATAATTGTGTTTTGCCAGCATAGGTTTTTTTTTTTTTTTTTTTCATTTAAACAATTTGCCAGCATTTGAAATTTTGAGGAGTTCCTATAAAACTCTTGATTTCCAGAAAATTTGACAGCTCTAAGCCTGCTTTCCATATGCTAATGACACATTGAAACTGACTCCCACTCCCTTGATGAATTATTAATACTACAGTGAATTCCTGTCCGGCATTCTCTAGGCCCTTTTGTCTTTGACATACTATAGCCAAATATTTCTATCATTCTCTCTCTCCTTCTCTTGGGTTTGTAAGCAAAGATAAGTAAATAAATAAATAAAACTCTAACTTCTAAGCATGTAAGTTTGGCATTCCTGATCCCTCTCACACTCCCTTGGTAAATAAATTCATGTTGTTATTTAGTTGCTCAGTCGTGTCAGATTCTTTGCAACCTGACGGACTGTAGCCCATTAAGCTTCTCTGTCCATGGAATTTTTCAGGCAGGAATACTGGAGTGGGTTGCTATTTCCTCCTCCCGGGGATCTTCCCAACCCAGGCATAAATCCTGCATCTCCTGCATTGCAGGCAGATTCTTTAAACTGAGTCACAAGAGAAGCCCAAAAAAGAAATACACAGACAAATGCAAATATATAGTACATGTAGTATATATATTTATATATATATTAAGTTAACTAAATGCAGTTTCACCCCAAAGAAGTAATTTTACATGGTTCAAATCTAATATAAATGTTTGCATTGTAGTTTTATATATGTTTGAAATCACTATGACTTCACTCCAGTAACTATAAAGTGTGTTTTTCCAAGTAGAAAACTGTTTTTGATGATCTTCCTAGCTATATTTTCAATCTGCCCCATCCCTTTTCTGAAATGTTTTATTCTTTTGTTGTTGTTTAGTCACTAAGTCACGTCTAATTCTTTGCCACCCCATGGACTGCAACACGCCAGGTTTCCATGTGCCTCACTCTCTCCCAGAGTTTGCTCAAATTCATATCCATTGAGTCGGTGATGCTGACTTGTCCCCTGTCATCGCCTTCTCCTTTTGCCCTCACTTTTCCAGCATCAATATCTTTTCCAAGGAGTTGGTTCTTTGTGTCAGGTAGCCAGAGTATTGGAGCTTCAGTATCAGTCCTTCCAATGAATACTCAGGGGTGATTTCCTTTAGGATTGACTGGTTTGAGCTTCTTGCAGTCCAAGGGACTCTCAAGAGTTCCCTCGCACCACAATTCAAAGGCATCAGTTTTCGGGGTACTTAGCCTTCTTTATGGTCCAACTCTCACATCCATATGTGACTACTGAGAAAACTATAGCTTCAACTGTCACATCCAGACATGACTACTGGGAAAAGCAAAGATTTAACAACATAGATCTTTGTTGGCAAAGTGATATCTCTGTTTGTGTGTGTTGTTTTTTTTTTTTTTTCTTTTTTTGGCCACTTCTGTTGGTCTTTCATTTAGTTCCATCTTTGTTCTTTGACCTGTGTGGGCCTCCCATTGTCCCATTGCAGTGGCCTCTCTCATTGCAGAACACTGGCTCTGGGCACATGCACTCCAGAGCACTGGCTTGGTAGTTGGACACATTCGTCCAGCTGCTCTGCGGCACGTGGGATCTTCCCAGGACAGGGATCGAACTGGTACCCCTTGCACTGCAAGGCGGTGTCGTTACCCACTGGACATCTTTAGATAACACAGATACAAACTAAGAAGGAGAAACATGTCCTCCAGCAAGATGCACTGTTGCTATAGACATTTGCTCTGAGTTTAAAGAAAGTCTTAGGCAAAAGAGATTATTGTCATAGGTGTGGCGATCAAGGTGAAGGCACCTTGGCTAAAAAATGTTTGTTCTCCTTCCTCCTCCTTCACCTCCTTGGAAACTGCTGGCCTCCTTACCAAGTCTGCCTGTTTATCACTTTCACTTCTGTCTCTGAATCCTACTCTTGTCCTTCAATCCTAGTTCTAAGTCCAATAATTTAATTAACTAATCCCTCAGCAAGTTTTTAGGCCTCAGCTCATATAATATTTATCTGTTGTATCGCATACTTTTCTGCTTAGCTTTATATACTCTTTAGTTGTGTTCTCTGCCCAGAATTATGATTGTCACCTGACAGCAGAAGTCCATCCTTTCCAAATATTCTTGAATCTCTAGTAGCACTTAATGCTTGTTGACTGGTCACTTTCTTTTTGGTAAACCAGGCTGTCAACATAAATCTAAAAAAATACGTAGTCCGTCTTGTAGGTGGAACAGTTCACTGATTAGAAGCCCTTTGGCTGCTTTAAATATAATTTTACTCTTCTTGCTGTATTGTGGTGCTTGTGTCATTGTGGTTTGGAATGTCAAATCTTTAAGGCAAATATTTAGGTCACATACACATCTCATGAAGAAAAGTCCATCTAATAAATTTGAAGAGAACATTGTCGGAGAGTTTCCCTGGTGGTCCAGTGGGTAAAGACACTGCCTTGCAATGCAAGGGGTGCCAGTTCAATCCCTGGCCTGGGAAGATCCCATGTGTCATGGAGCGGCTGGATTGATGTGTCCAACTACCAAGCCAGCGCTCTGGAGCGCATGTGCCCAGAGCTGGTGTTCTGCAATGAGAGAGGCCACTGCAATGGGAGGCCCACACAGGCCAAAGAACAAAGATGGAGATAAATGAAAGACCAAGAGAAGTGGACAAAAAAAAAAAAAAGAGAACACTGTCAGAGACAAATTCATTTGAAAAGCTGTTGTATTACAAAATAAAACAGACACAGAAAACCACATGCAACCAATGAATCACTTCATGAACTATTTTACATTAGAGTTCAACCAGTTTGTTTCCTGTATTTTCTGCAAACAGGCATTGGAATCCAGAAGCTTGATCAGACCAAGTAGGTTCGTCCCTTCAGCCAGATTCCAGAGGGTAGTGTACTATTTAATCACATGCATGCCTGCTAAATCACTATAGTCATGTCCAATTCTTTGCAACTTTATGGACTGTGGCCTACCAGACTTTTCTGTCCATGGGATTCTCCAGGTTAGAGTTTTAGAACAGGTTCTCATGCCATCTTCTAGGAGATCTTCCTGATCCAGGGATGGAACCAACATCTCTTATGTGTTCTGCATTGATGGGTGTGTTCCTTACCACTAGCGCCACCTGGGAATCCTTATTTCATTAGGAGGTATATCATGTCTAGATTTTCTGTTTTATGTTAGCAATCCATGAGTGCTTGATGTCTAGTTTCATTTGTTCATTGGGGCTGAAAAATAGCAATATATGCATGTTGTCAATTGTTTCTAATTAGTTGGAATGATATTATAAGAGAATACTCCCTTCATAAGCTGTTTGATTACACATTGCTAGAGTTTAAAGAAGGACATGGTAAATAGTTGACTCTTTACCCAGAGTTGAAGATAGTAATTTGCTTCTGATAGTCTCAGAAGTGACCAACTCTTATTATTCTTTAAAATATCTTTGTGAATTCATACATTCGTGCATACTTGTTAAGTTTAATCTCATTGCAACTTTTATACTTACTGAAGCTGATGGTCCTCACCTTTGGTTCTGTGGAAGCCACTTCCAACTTATTTCTGAATCCACTTGATACAATTTTGCTATTGATCGTGTCCTTTCTGTTTGGTATGTCAGAATACCTCAGGCTCAATTGCTGTGTTTCCTGTCTCGGAATCAACTATTCTCAGGAAGCTTTTGTTTTTTGCAGTGTGGAATTTTTTTTTTTTTTTTTTTAATTTTTTTCCTTCATAATCTCAGTTTGGGTGAAGCAATACCTGTTGTCACTGAGGCAGGACTCTAGACATTTTCAGTGGACAGAATTAGAGATAAAATACCTTTTGCGTTTAAACTGATTTTTTCAGTTAGAATTTAGGAACACAACAGGTCATCTCTTCTGACAGACACAGAAAACCACATGCAACCAATGAATCACTTCATGAACTATTTTCTGCAACCAGTTTGTTTCCTGTATTTTCTGCAAACAGGCATTGGAATCCAGAAGCTTGATCAGACCAAGTAGGTTCGTCCCTTCAGCCAGATTCCAGAGGGTAGTGTACTATTTAATCACATGCATGCCTGCTAAATCACTATAGTCATGTCCAATTCTTTGCAACTTTATGGACTGTGGCCTACCAGACTTTTCTGTCCATGGGATTCTCCAGGTTAGAGTTTTAGAACAGGTTCTCATGCCATCTTCTAGGAGATCTTCCTGATCCAGGGATGGAACCAACATCTCTTATGTGTTCTGCATTGATGGGTGTGTTCCTTACCACTAGCGCCACCTGGGAATCCTTATTTCATTAGGAGGTATATCATGTCTAGATTTTCTGTTTTATGTTAGCAATCCATGAGTGCTTGATGTCTAGTTTCATTTGTTCATTGGGGCTGAAAAATAGCAATATATGCATGTTGTCAATTGTTTCTAATTAGTTGGAATGATATTATAAGAGAATACTCCCTTCATAAGCTGTTTGATTACACATTGCTAGAGTTTAAAGAAGGACATGGTAAATAGTTGACTCTTTACCCAGAGTTGAAGATAGTAATTTGCTTCTGATAGTCTCAGAAGTGACCAACTCTTATTATTCTTTAAAATATCTTTGTGAATTCATACATTCGTGCATACTTGTTAAGTTTAATCTCATTGCAACTTTTATACTTACTGAAGCTGATGGTCCTCACCTTTGGTTCTGTGGAAGCCACTTCCAACTTATTTCTGAATCCACTTGATACAATTTTGCTATTGATCGTGTCCTTTCTGTTTGGTATGTCAGAATACCTCAGGCTCAATTGCTGTGTTTCCTGTCTCGGAATCAACTATTCTCAGGAAGCTTTTGTTTTTTGCAGTGTGGAATTTTTTTTTTTTTTTTTTTTAATTTTTTTCCTTCATAATCTCAGTTTGGGTGAAGCAATACCTGTTGTCACTGAGGCAGGACTCTAGACATTTTCAGTGGACAGAATTAGAGATAAAATACCTTTTGCGTTTAAACTGATTTTTTTCAGTTGAAATTTAGGAGCACAACAGGTCATCTCTTCTGTTTTACATATGTGTGTCCTTTACATGTTTGTGTTCTTGTTCACACCAGGGATCCCAGTCTCAAGGACATAGAATTTCTCATGATTTTTCATTTGCTCTCTGCATTGCTCTCAGAGTAACAATAATACTGATATCACCATCAATATTAATTATTGAAATATTTTTTGCATATACTATCCCTATTCTCCCTCAGTTTTGTTTTAGGATTATCATATGGATACAAGATCAGAACAGACAGCCTCCAAAATAAAATCTCTCTTTAAACCCTCAGTTTGTCTTAACTCATTAAATTTATTCTTCACCAGTTAGCTATTAGGTAAGCATCTCTCCAGTCATTTCACATGTCTAAAGCTCAATTTCCAATGGTTCTCAGAATCAGGGGAACAATATTCCCTGATTCCTCTCAAGTTGATAACAGTTTGGGTGAGTCCTTCATATTTAAAGTCTTTTGTTGACTGGAAAATCCTTGAATCACGTTTCCTTACTTTGAGTGTCTCAAATCACTGCCATTTCTTTTGGCACAAAATGATGCTGTCAGAAAGTCTGATAAGGACTTCCCTGGTGGTCCAGTGAGTAAAGACACCGCCTTGCAGTGCAAGGGGCGCTGGTTCAATCCCTGGCCTGGGAAGATCCCATGTGCTGCGGAACAGCAGGACAGATGTGTCCAACTACTGAGCCAGAGCTCTCGAGCGCATGTGCCCAGAGCCAGTGCTCTACGACGAGGGAGGCCCCTGCGACGGGAGACCCACACAGGCCAAAGAACAAACATAAATACATGAAAGATCAATAGAAGCAGCCAAAAAAAGTAAAAAAAAAAAAAAAAAAAAGTCTGATAGTTTAATTTCCCTCTTATAAATCATGTATTCTTTTTATCCACATGCCTAAGAGATTTTTTAAGTCAGCAAAAATTTCTTGAATTGCATTTTTTTTCTATGCATTTGTTCTGTCCCCCCCTTTTCTTTGCAAGGACAACTATTACTCCACTGTCAAGCTCTTCCTTCTTGAATATTTGTCACTTTTTTCCTGCATTGTTTTTTACTCTTTCTCAATTTACTCTTGTTTTTGTTTTCCCTTTATTGCATTTACTTATTCACCTAGTTACCCTTTATTTACATAATTGCTTCTTTACTCAAGTATAGTTCTTTCTTGAGGTATGCCACTGAGTTTCTGAATTTTTCTCATTCTGATTTATGTTACTGTTGCATCTCTGGCATTTTATTTTCTTAATGTTCTCTAGCTCACATTGAAACAAACTGCAGGTTTGATCTATTTTTCTTGTGCATTTTTGATCCTTTTTTTGTGTACTTGTCTGTAGGAATGATAGCGTCCTCATTTTATAAGAAACTTAACCTCAATAGATTTTTGGTGCTCACTTTTATGAGATTTGTTTCCCTGCATTCCCGGAGATTCAAATAGCTTTTTTAGATTCACAAAGCTCTCTATCCTCTTGTTTTTCTCAGACCAGGGCTGAGCGAACTGTAGCGTGTGGGTCACATTTGGTCTGGGTTCTGTTTTTGTTTGGGCCTTACTGAGCTAAGAGTGCTTTTTGTATTTTTGATGAGCTGTGAACCAACAAAACAAACATCGGTGAATATATCACAGAAACTGGGTGGACTGCAAAGCCGTATTGGCTGTCTTGATCTCTTACAGAAAAGTTGGCCAAACTCTGGCTCATACTAAAAACTATGGCAGCTTGCTTTACTAGTTTTCATGACTGTTCTTTTTCTTTTGATCTGGACTTTCTTTTCCTTTCATGTCTGGTGTTTCTGATCTACTTCCAAAATTCAAATATATTCTTGATTGTCTGAACCCAGTATGAACTCTGTCCCAGAAAGGAGACATTGTAGGTTAGTTCCCAGTATTTACATTCACTTTTCGGAACTGGTCTATTGCATTTTCTATTAATAGCATCACCTGGTAATTATTTTAGAATTACTCTGTTTTCAGGATTGATGCTTCCCTCTGATTTGTCCTCCACAGATACTAACAACATTTAAGTTCTCAGGGCCTTGGTGGTCTGCCCACATCCACTGGTATTTTAGGATGTGAACACGTAGACCTCTTCACCTCAGTTTGTCATTAAAGTCTGAATACCTTTGGTTTTCTAGCTAGACTTTCTGTTTTTACATGGAGATTCAGAGAGAAATCAAAAAACTATATTGCCACCACTGCTACCTTCCAGAATCCAACTCACTCATCTTTCAACTGTGTGCTCTATTGACTGTATTCAATTTGATTTCAGGAAAAGGTTTATCCTGAGTATTTCAGTACATTAAGTAAAGCCGCATCTATTGTTTTTTTCTCCGTTTTTCTCCAGAGTCAAGTTCCCATTATGTCATCTCCCTCAAAGCTTTTAACAATGCCGGAGAAGGAGTTCCTCTTTATGAAAGTGCTACCACCCGATCTATAACAGGTAAGCTAAAATAGTTAAGCCTTTTGTGACACGGTATTTTAAGTTGTGAAACAAACTCACACAGAAAAAGGTGAAACAAAACAAAATATGGAGACAAAAATGTGTATAATCTTGTCCAAGTCTTATGTGGATATTTATTATTTGAGGGGTTATTAAAATTGTGAGTGGAATTCAATCTATAAATTAGTAGAGGGACTTAGAGAATGTAGATCTCTTTTCTCTTGCTTTTATTTTCCAGGAGCTACACATTTTGGTGTGCTGACACCACTCTTTGGTCCTCTAGATAGCTTTATTTCAAATCAATTCCCTGTGGGCAGGAGAGTCTCTGCAAAAAGGCCCTCAGGTGCCTGAATGGATCCTTGCTTCTCTGCAGAGGGTCCTTCAAGCTGCTATTGACAAGGATGAACTGACCTCATGAGGCTGGTTTGAACTAGGCTGAGTCATACAGTGGCTTCTTTCTGAGCTAGGCCAATAGTGACCCCAACAGTGCCCATGGCCTGTGGACACTGAAAGAACTGGCAGCTTCAAGGGCTTACACCTTGGGGGATTGTTCCATGAACTGGACTTCAGAGGAAACAAGGAGAGAAACAGGGCTCAAGGAAATGAGAAAGGAAGAAATGGCTTAGAAAGTAAGATCCCAGCCATTTTATGGAGATTATTTGGGAATAAGGTTGGACCTACTCAGAAACAGAATAAGTGCTACCTCAGGTAGGCTTGGTCATGACCCAGCCACATGATCCAAAGTCACATGACCACTCTCAGTAGCTTTATGTCTGAAACGTGAAATTAAAACGGAAGAGTTCCATTTTTTTAATGAATACTTTGATCCTGCCCCCTTTCAAAATCCATAGTCCTCAAACCTCATTCAACTTAATACTATTTTCACTTTAATGAGAACAAAGTATCTCAGGATAGCAAGCACCAGAGAACTAATTTCTCCTGAGAATCCAACTCACTCATCTTTCAACTTTTTACATTAAGTTAAAGCCTGAGTATTTCAGTACATTAAGTAAAGCCGCATCTATTGTTTTTTTCTCCGTTTTTCTCCAGAGTCAAGTTCCCATTATGTCATCTCCCTCAAAGCTTTTAACAATGCCGGAGAAGGAGTTCCTCTTTATGAAAGTGCTACCACCCGATCTATAACAGGTAAGCTAAAATAGTTAAGCCTTTTGTGACACGGTATTTTAAGTTGTGAAACAAACTCACACAGAAAAAGGTGAAACAAAACAAAATATGGAGACAAAAATGTGTATAATCTTGTCCAAGTCTTATGTGGATATTTATTATTTGAGGGGTTATTAAAATTGTGAGTGGAATTCAATCTATAAATTAGTAGAGGGACTTAGAGAATGTAGATCTCTTTTCTCTTGCTTTTATTTTCCAGGAGCTACACATTTTGGTGTGCTGACACCACTCTTTGGTCCTCTAGATAGCTTTATTTCAAATCAATTCCCTGTGGGCAGGAGAGTCTCTGCAAAAAGGCCCTCAGGTGCCTGAATGGATCCTTGCTTCTCTGCAGAGGGTCCTTCAAGCTGCTATTGACAAGGATGAACTGACCTCATGAGGCTGGTTTGAACTAGGCTGAGTCATACAGTGGCTTCTTTCTGAGCTAGGCCAATAGTGACCCCAACAGTGCCCATGGCCTGTGGACACTGAAAGAACTGGCAGCTTCAAGGGCTTACACCTTGGGGGATTGTTCCATGAACTGGACTTCAGAGGAAACAAGGAGAGAAACAGGGCTCAAGGAAATGAGAAAGGAAGAAATGGCTTAGAAAGTAAGATCCCAGCCATTTTATGGAGATTATTTGGGAATAAGGTTGGACCTACTCAGAAACAGAATAAGTGCTACCTCAGGTAGGCTTGGTCATGACCCAGCCACATGATCCAAAGTCACATGACCACTCTCAGTAGCTTTATGTCTGAAACGTGAAATTAAAACGGAAGAGTTCCATTTTTTTAATGAATACTTTGATCCTGCCCCCTTTCAAAATCCATAGTCCTCAAACCTCATTCAACTTAATACTATTTTCACTTTAATGAGAACAAAGTATCTGAGAGCAGGATTTGATAGCAAGCACCAGAGAACATAGTAAATTACTGGAGTGCCCGAGTATGAGTTCTGGCAGCTAGGAATAAATGAATATCAAATAAATGACGGGGTTCTATGACTTCTGCTACTCCCTGAGTTTATGTGAACTTTGTACAGTTTTCCAAATCCAGAAGTTTCATTCAGAAACTGTCTCGAGAATGTACACGTGTAAACCAGATTTGCTGTTGTTATGTGATAGTTTTCACAGCATACCATCACTTTATTGATTTCCACCAGATTTCCTTTTAAATAATAGATATTATTCCAGACTCTCCTTGACTCTTTGGCTGCTGGCTTTAACATGTGTGCTCTGGGGCTTCCCCTGGTGGTTCAGTGGATAAGGACACCGCCTTGCAGTGCAAGGGGCGCCGGTTCGAGCCCTCGCCTGGGAAGATCCCATGTGCTGCGGAGCGGCTGGACTGATGTGTCCAATCACCGAGCCGGAGCTCTGGAGCGCATGCGCCCAGAGCCGGTGCTCTGCAACGACAGACACCACCGCGATGGGGGTCCCACAGGAGCCAAAGAACAAAGACAGATGAAAATAGAGAAATGAAAGACCAATAGAGGTGGCCCGCTCACTCCCCTCCCTCCCCGACCCGACCCCCGCCCAAAATAAATGGATAGATAAATCTTTAAAAAAAAAAAAAAAGGCATGTGTGCTCTGTCGGAAGTGGTATGCAAAAGCTTAAGTGTATGTCAGTATATTAATTTATCTGTGAAGGCAGTAATATATCATGTGTTATTAGAGGGACTCATACTCCCGGGTAAATAAGAAATGTTCCTAAAAACATGGAGATTATTTGGGAATAAGGTTGGACCTACTCAGAAACAGAATAAGTGCTACCTCAGGTAGGCTTGGTCATGACCCAGCCACATGATCCAAAGTCACATGACCACTCTCAGTAGCTTTATGTCTGAAACGTGAAATTAAAACGGAAGAGTTCCATTTTTTTAATGAATACTTTGATCCTGCCCCCTTTCAAAATCCATAGTCCTCAAACCTCATTCAACTTAATACTATTTTCACTTTAATGAGAACAAAGTATCTGAGAGCAGGATTTGATAGCAAGCACCAGAGAACATAGTAAATTACTGGAGTGCCCGAGTATGAGTTCTGGCAGCTAGGAATAAATGAATATCAAATAAATGACGGGGTTCTATGACTTCTGCTACTCCCTGAGTTTATGTGAACTTTGTACAGTTTTCCAAATCCAGAAGTTTCATTCAGAAACTGTCTCGAGAATGTACACGTGTAAACCAGATTTGCTGTTGTTATGTGATAGTTTTCACAGCATACCATCACTTTATTGATTTCCACCAGATTTCCTTTTAAATAATAGATATTATTCCAGACTCTCCTTGACTCTTTGGCTGCTGGCTTTAACATGTGTGCTCTGGGGCTTCCCCTGGTGGTTCAGTGGATAAGGACACCGCCTTGCAGTGCAAGGGGCGCTGGTTCGAGCCCTCGCCTGGGAAGATCCCATGTGCTGCGGAGCGGCTGGACTGATGTGTCCAATCACCGAGCCGGAGCTCTGGAGCGCATGCGCCCAGAGCCGGTGCTCTGCAACGACAGACACCACCGCGATGGGGGTCCCACAGGAGCCAAAGAACAAAGACAGATGAAAATAGAGAAATGAAAGACCAATAGAGGTGGCCCGCTCACTCCCCTCCCTCCCCGACCCGACCCCCGCCCAAAATAAATGGATAGATAAATCTTTAAAAAAAAAAAAAAAGGCATGTGTGCTCTGTCGGAAGTGGTATGCAAAAGCTTAAGTGTATGTCAGTATATTAATTTATCTGTGAAGGCAGTAATATATCATGTGTTATTAGAGGGACTCATACTCCCCAAAAATGGGTAAATAAGAAATGTTACACTAGAAAACATTCACTGTCCAAAGTGTTGTGTCTAAATTGAGACGTGAAGTGAGTAGAAGGCCAGGATGGAGACCATGACAGAGGGTGTCTGGGATTTTTATTCCCCCTTATTCTCTCATTCTGCCAAGGTTTCTTTGAGAGATAACAGCAACTTTGGCTGAGTCAATGCTTCACATAGTGTTTATTCAGTAAGTCAACTCTTCCCTGCCTAGGGTAAAAAGATGGTTTAAAATGTCATTAACGTGAATTTGAGCTCATGATCAGGCCAAACAAAATTGTGCCGTGATCAGTCTTTTAGAATTTGTAGTTTCTTACCAACAGTAAACCCCACAAAGAATGAACACAACGATGACCCCAGAAATCCATTTTTTGAGCAGAAATTAGTTACAGTAGAGATAGAATTCAGATAATTTGAAGATATGTTGCTCAGAGAGAACTATTTGAGATATTAACTTCTTTTCCCTTAGCATTTGTTGTCATTTTTTACTCTTTAGCATATGGCATTGCCAGAATGGTTTCTAGAACACCAGTGATCCACCAGACCATTTTTTCTGCTATGACTAATCCTGATGGATCTGAGAAATAATACTGAGAATAGAAAAAATCTGTGAGGAATTTTCTTATTGAAGAAAAGTCAGTAAGGGTTAGGAGAAGACAAAGAAAAACAACCCTTTCCACATTCCTGCCCAGATATGGCAGACTTATTTTGTTGTTTTTTTGCACACCATGACTGATGTGTCCAATCACGAGCCGGAGCTCTGGAGCGCATGCGCCCAGAGCCGTGCTCTGCAACGACAGACCCCCCCGCGATGGGGGGCCCACAGGAGCCAAAGAACAAAGAAAGATGAAAAAAGAGAAATGAAAGACCAATAGAGGTGGCCCGCTCACTCCCCTCCCTCCCCGACCCGACCCCCGCCCAAAATAAATGGATAGATAAATCTTTAAAAAAAAAAAAAAAGGCATGTGTGCTCTGTCGGAAGTGGTATGCAAAAGCTTAAGTGTATGTCAGTATATTAATTTATCTGTGAAGGCAGTAATATATCATGTGTTATTAGAGGGACTCATACTCCCCAAAAATGGGTAAATAAGAAATGTTACACTAGAAAACATTCACTGTCCAAAGTGTTGTGTCTAAATTGAGACGTGAAGTGAGTAGAAGGCCAGGATGGAGACCATGACAGAGGGTGTCTGGGATTTTTATTCCCCCTTATTCTCTCATTCTGCCAAGGTTTCTTTGAGAGATAACAGCAACTTTGGCTGAGTCAATGCTTCACATAGTGTTTATTCAGTAAGTCAACTCTTCCCTGCCTAGGGTAAAAAGATGGTTTAAAATGTCATTAACGTGAATTTGAGCTCATGATCAGGCCAAACAAAATTGTGCCGTGATCAGTCTTTTAGAATTTGTAGTTTCTTACCAACAGTAAACCCCACAAAGAATGAACACAACGATGACCCCAGAAATCCATTTTTTGAGCAGAAATTAGTTACAGTAGAGATAGAATTCAGATAATTTGAAGATATGTTGCTCAGAGAGAACTATTTGAGATATTAACTTCTTTTCCCTTAGCATTTGTTGTCATTTTTTACTCTTTAGCATATGGCATTGCCAGAATGGTTTCTAGAACACCAGTGATCCACCAGACCATTTTTTCTGCTATGACTAATCCTGATGGATCTGAGAAATAATACTGAGAATAGAAAAAATCTGTGAGGAATTTTCTTATTGAAGAAAAGTCAGTAAGGGTTAGGAGAAGACAAAGAAAAACAACCCTTTCCACATTCCTGCCCAGATATGGCAGACTTATTTTGTTGTATTTTTGCACACCATGGAGGACAAAGAAAAAATAAACATAAGCAAAGGTTTAGGTTCTGTGAGAAACTATCATAGTAAGTGTGTCTTAGGGATACTTAGAAAACATTTTCGGTCTCTGAGCTTCTGCGCAGTATTCCCATGAGCAGTCATGGAAGAGACCAACATACAGTAGTAATAACAATAACAATAATAATAATAATAATAATAATAATAATAAATCTCAGAGGCAGTAAATGCATCATGCTGAAGTTTCAGGCTACAGTACTTTCCATATGGATGTGTTTATAGATGCTGATACACAGTGGGCCTCATCTTATTCTGATCAGATCTGCACTAGAGCCAAGGAAAGTTTCACTAGGTCAAATGGGAAGGCTAAGAGTTTCCTTGTTTTGCTGCATTATTATTATTTTCTTTTTTTTTTGCTATTTTATTTCATGTTGTTACAAAAATAGGATATTTTAAGCCTGGAGAAAGAAAGAGAGCAGGGGAATAATGAGGTGTGTTTTTGAATTTGTTTATTCTCAATTGTTTCATAAATGTCTAAATGAAGTACAATCCAGATGCAAAATTGTGGTATTTTAAAAAGCTTGTTTTGAGTTTTAGTATATTGACTAAACACTTATATGTTCTTACCAAAACAACTATTAGGAATTGAATTGGTTTCTCTTTTTAGCAAAAGGTTTAAAGCTGTATTTTGTGGTTTTGTCTTTTTTTCCTCTGCTTTTCTGAATATCAGTACTGCAAATCAATTATATAAAAGACACCCAGGAGTATGAAGGAAAAAACCATTAACAGAGTTTGGCAGCAAAATGATGTTTTTAATTCAGCTACTCAGTTTCTGACCTGAAAGGGAAAGATAATTAGCAATATATGTAGCATATATTTAGAGCAGTGCATGCTACCTGCTACTAAGTTCTGTTTTGTTAGAAATATCATACTGTGTCTGGACTATCCAGTATGGCAGACAACAAGGCTCACTTGGCTGTTGAACATCTGAAATTGGCTACTGCCACACAATAAATGAATTTTTAATTGTATTTATTTTTAGTGAATTTTAAGTCAATTGTCCATGTAACTAGAGTAAAGCTACTGTATTATCATAACTGTGGAAGAAGTGGCAAATAGAATGAAAAACCACACCTGAAAAAAAAATTCCTTTAAAATAACCAAGAAAAATTTGGCCAGGGTAGAAAATTTTAAACTATATAAATGCATAGATAGATACCAAGGAATAGCATGACTTGAAATTTAGGGATGCGTTCTGGAACTGAGACTCTGAGAAACTCAACAAGAAGTCATAAAAAATGTATTTTTCTAAAATCCAGAAATGGCTTAAAGTAACAATCACTCTGTTTCAAAATCTTACATGGGGGTACCTGTGAAAGACTGTAAAGTTAATATAGTTTATCAACAAAACTAGATTAAGCAAAGAGATAACAGATAGGATCACATGAATATGAGTTGATCGACACGAGTTTGTAACTGAGAGTAGTCCTCTGCTGTGTATAACATTCATCTTAAGTCAGCTAAGGACGGAAATAAGTCAAGTGAAGATTTCACCTGCTTTAGTTTTGCCAGAAGGTTCCACCAATACACCAACCGGGTGACTGATTGGGATCCTCTTAGAGGCTGCAGTGTCTTCGGCTGCCCCTTCATCATTTCATAAATCCATTCGAGTTTAATGGAACCCTTAATAAAAAGACATGTCAAAGGAAATACAAAAAGCCTAGGCTCTGTCATTAAATTTTAAACACACATTTTTCTTTCTCTCTCTTTCTATTTTTTTTTTTGTCTTCCTTTTGTTCTGCTTTTCTTTTCCAATTTTGTATTTTGCTCCAAAGACCACAGCCTAGTAAACTACTAAATAATTCATTAGAAAACAGTGATGAGTAGGTACATTTAAAATTCAGTAAACCAAGGGACATAATCATCAGAATCAGCCCACAGTCTCTGTACTGTATTTACAATTATAAACTCTGTATGCTTATTGTTTCTGGCACCCTATATGTAAGCTTCATGTCCCCAGATGGCATCATATGCCCCAGTCGAAGAGCTCATCTCATTTTTTGTTAGTGAGACTGCATGTTCTATGATTTTAAAGAAAATTTTAACAAATTTAAATATTTTCAGTAATAAACAAAAGTAGTAGTTCAAATATTGAACTCCTACTCCAGCCACAAAATAAATTCCCTTGATTCTGGCATCCACGGCATAAAAACAAACACAAGATTTTTCAGATTCTGATTGTGTTATGGATCAAAACATGTGTTTTATCTCAACATGAATCTCATCATTCTACAGAGAGTTTGTATTGTTTCCCCACCCAATAATATGAAGTCTCTCCCTTGGAACTTAAAACTGTAGAACAAGGAATATGGAATGTGGAATTAAAATCCAGAAATGGCTTAAAGTAACAATCACTCTGTTTCAAAATCTTACATGGGGGTACCTGTGAAAGACTGTAAAGTTAATATAGTTTATCAACAAAACTAGATTAAGCAAAGAGATAACAGATAGGATCACATGAATATGAGTTGATCGACACGAGTTTGTAACTGAGAGTAGTCCTCTGCTGTGTATAACATTCATCTTAAGTCAGCTAAGGACGGAAATAAGTCAAGTGAAGATTTCACCTGCTTTAGTTTTGCCAGAAGGTTCCACCAATACACCAACCGGGTGACTGATTGGGATCCTCTTAGAGGCTGCAGTGTCTTCGGCTGCCCCTTCATCATTTCATAAATCCATTCGAGTTTAATGGAACCCTTAATAAAAAGACATGTCAAAGGAAATACAAAAAGCCTAGGCTCTGTCATTAAATTTTAAACACACATTTTTCTTTCTCTCTCTTTCTATTTTTTTTTTTGTCTTCCTTTTGTTCTGCTTTTCTTTTCCAATTTTGTATTTTGCTCCAAAGACCACAGCCTAGTAAACTACTAAATAATTCATTAGAAAACAGTGATGAGTAGGTACATTTAAAATTCAGTAAACCAAGGGACATAATCATCAGAATCAGCCCACAGTCTCTGTACTGTATTTACAATTATAAACTCTGTATGCTTATTGTTTCTGGCACCCTATATGTAAGCTTCATGTCCCCAGATGGCATCATATGCCCCAGTCGAAGAGCTCATCTCATTTTTTGTTAGTGAGACTGCATGTTCTATGATTTTAAAGAAAATTTTAACAAATTTAAATATTTTCAGTAATAAACAAAAGTAGTAGTTCAAATATTGAACTCCTACTCCAGCCACAAAATAAATTCCCTTGATTCTGGCATCCACGGCATAAAAACAAACACAAGATTTTTCAGATTCTGATTGTGTTATGGATCAAAACATGTGTTTTATCTCAACATGAATCTCATCATTCTACAGAGAGTTTGTATTGTTTCCCCACCCAATAATATGAAGTCTCTCCCTTGGAACTTAAAACTGTAGAACAAGGAATATGGAATGTGGAATTAAAATATGAGAAAAATTAAATTGCTTAATTACTCTATGAGAATGTGGGTAAAATGGATAATTCTACACTTCCTCTAAGGATTTCCATCCAGTCACCCCACATGTCATGTAAACCTCATTATCAGATCATTGACCCACGTGGACAATGGACTTGGTCTGACTGTGTACAGTCATAGCCATAAACAGATTGCTGTAGATCTCAGGCCCCTCTAGTCATTATCCTTTGTTTGTTTCTTACCTAAACAGTATTTATGCAGATAGAACTTAAGCAATAATAAAAGCATTAGAGAAACCAAATCAAGTTAAAGATGGAGAAAAACAAAGAAATAACAAAACAGATAGTAGTTAGGCATTTATTTCTTTGCAGGAGGGAATAAACCAGACAGTCCTTAGGATCTTATTGGATGTATCTCAATAGTTAGAAAACTGATGCGTTCTGTACTGGATCTTTGCCGAAGCAATGTCCAACATTCCAAGAAAAAAAAAAAAGGGAATTCTAAAATATTTAACTAGAAGTTACAGCCAGATTAATAAATAAACACTCTAAGAACATGAGTCACTTATGGAAAATAGTCAGTTACCTTTGTAATCTAGCAATACTGTTTCTAATGAGTTTTCCAATTGAATTAATTGTATTTTTTTTCTGTTCTTCTCATGTTCCCTTTCATCATTACGGCCATGCATTTTAACTCATTGTGATGTGTTGCCACTGATGTTTGTTTTTTTTTAACTCTTTTGTTTATGTATTGATTTGTTTGCTTCATTGGGCGGGTTTTGAAACCCAGATCCCACTGACCCCGTTGATTATTATCCTTTGCTTGATGATCTCCCCACCTCCGTCCCAGATGTCTCCACCCCCATGCTCCCACCAGTAGGTGTACAGGCTGTGGCTCTTACCCATGATGCCGTGAGGGTCAGCTGGGCAGACAACTCTGTCCCTAAGAACCAAAAAACATCCGAAGTGCGACTTTACACTGTCCGGTGGAGGACCAGCTTTTCTGCGAATGCGAAATACAAGGTGAAGTTCTGATAGTATGAAATTTCATGTCAACCCTCATTTGTTTGATCCATTTTTGTTAATGCTTCCTGGACAGTCGTGAGTCGTTTTGCCGCCGTGATACAAAATGGAAAACAAAGCTTTTTAAAACACTGTACTTAAAATGAGCATGAGAATCATTAGGAAATGATTCTAAGACAAGGTAGAAAAACATCAAGAGCTGCAAATATTGTTTGAATTTCACCAGATGTTGGGTTTGTATAAATAATGCAATTCTGTACAAGAGAATGCCATTTTCTTTTGAAAAGTCACAGAGCATTGTTATTTTTAAAATTGATTTCGGTGGTTTTCTTTTCATTTGGAATCTGGCTTATGACACAGTCACCCATATTAACATTGTATAAGAGATGCATCTTATAGTGAATATGAGAAGGAATACATGAAGATATTTTTAAATGATTTTTAAAGAAAATTTTGGCCTCTTTTTTAATTGATTTTTTTTTTTTTCATCCATCATTATACTTCATCCTGTGTGGGCCTCCCATTGCAGTGGCGTCTCTTGTTGCAGAGCACCAGCTCCGGGCACATGCACTGTGCTGGCTCATAATTGGACACAGTGGACCAGCTACTCCCCAGCACGTCAGATCTTCCCTGGCCAGGGATCACACCAGTGCCCCTTGCACTGCAAGGTGGACTACTCACTGGACCATCAGGGAAGCCCACATGAATCCCTTGTTTGTTTATACCAAAGGACTATACCATCCTTTGATGGTGAACACACACTAAGTCATTAACATTTTTCCTCATTTAGCCTTGAAATGGCCTCATGTGGTAAAGAAGATCCACAGTGCACAACCCCCTTTAATTAATATGAAATAGACCAATTACCTTCTTCCTGTCTTCTCATTGAGTCATTGCACAATCTGCCCCCCCCACCCCGCTCCTTGCCAAGAACGCCTTAAAGATACATATTGTCATTATTACTTTCAAATCTGTATCAGCAGCCACAGAAATTACAACAGACAGTCATTTATATTCTGGAACATGACCTCCTAAGTCTGCCACATTACTTGTGCATATAACAATACCTTAAAAGTCTTTTAGCCACATAAAAAAACATGGCATTTACTTAAAAAAAACTGATTAGTATGAAATTTCATGTCAACCCTCATTTGTTTGATCCATTTTGTTAATGCTTCCTGGACAGTCGTGAGTCGTTTTGCCGCCGTGATACAAAATGGAAAACAAAGCTTTTTAAAACACTGTACTTAAAATGAGCATGAGAATCATTAGGAAATGATTCTAAGACAAGGTAGAAAAACATCAAGAGCTGCAAATATTGTTTGAATTTCACCAGATGTTGGGTTTGTATAAATAATGCAATTCTGTACAAGAGAATGCCATTTTCTTTTGAAAAGTCACAGAGCATTGTTATTTTTAAAATTGATTTCGGTGGTTTTCTTTTCATTTGGAATCTGGCTTATGACACAGTCACCCATATTAACATTGTATAAGAGATGCATCTTATAGTGAATATGAGAAGGAATACATGAAGATATTTTTAAATGATTTTTAAAGAAAATTTTGGCCTCTTTTTTAATTGATTTTTTTTTTTTTCATCCATCATTATACTTCATCCTGTGTGGGCCTCCCATTGCAGTGGCGTCTCTTGTTGCAGAGCACGAGCCCCGGGCACAGGCACTGTGCTGGCTCATAATTGGACACAGTGGACCAGCTACTCCCAGCACGTCAGATTTTCCCCTGGCCAGGATCACACCAGTGCCCCTTGCACTGCAAGGTGGACTACTCACTGGACCATCAGGGAAGCCCACATGAATCCCTTGTTTGTTTATACCAAAGGACTATACCATCCTTTGATGGTGAACACACACTAAGTCATTAACATTTTTCCTCATTTAGCCTTGAAATGGCCTCATGTGGTAAAGAAGATCCACAGTGCACAACCCCCTTTAATTAATATGAAATAGACCAATTACCTTCTTCCTGTCTTCTCATTGAGTCATTGCACAATCTGCCCCCCCCACCCCGCTCCTTGCCAAGAACGCCTTAAAGATACATATTGTCATTATTACTTTCAAATCTGTATCAGCAGCCACAGAAATTACAACAGACAGTCATTTATATTCTGGAACATGACCTCCTAAGTCTGCCACATTACTTGTGCATATAACAATACAACAATGTAGAATAAAATGAGATAAACAAGTAGTTATTAAGCATCCACCATTTACTTAGGACTGTGCTAGATCATAGAGGCAGTTTAACGTGTTTTAGTTGTTCTGTATCATTATTTTTGCCTATAGAATTCCATGGCAGTCTACAGTCCATAGGGTAGCAAATAATCAAACACGACAGAGTGACTAACACTTTCACTTTCACATACTTAACATTGTTATTTACAATTTAGGAATGTGTAACACTCTACTCCAAGGTGTACTTTACAGAGTTTATGATTTATTCAAGTGAAGTAACCTATGAAAACACATTTAAAATAGCCACAAGATGGATATTTAAGGTGAAAAAGTGGAAAGCATTAGTCAGTCAATTGTCCAACTCTTTGCAACACCATGAATTATAGCTCACCAGGCTCCTCTGTCCATAGAATTCTCCAAGCAAGAATACTGGACTGGATAGCCTTTCCCTTCTCCGGGGAATCTTCCAAACCCAGAGAACAAACCCAGGTCTCTTGAATCGCAGGTAAACTCTTTACCATCTGAGCCACAAGGGAAGCCCATTTAGGGTGAAGAAGGCAGCTTAAAAAATAAGCACATAAGCAGAAAAGGTAGGGTAGTGAAAAAGATACAAACTTCCAGATATACGATGAGTAAGTACTAGGGATACAATGTGCAACATTATAAATATAATGAACTCTGACGGGTATTATATATGAAATTAGTTAAGAGAATAAATCCTAAGAGTTCTAATCACAAGCAAAATATATTTTTTCTATTTAATTGTGTGTCTATATGAGATGGTGGGCATTCACTAAACTTAGGGTCTAGTGGTCATCGTTTTAGGATCGTATGTAAGTCAAATTGTTAAGTTGTATACTATAGGCTTACACAGTGCTGTATGTTGATTATATCTCAATAAAACTGGAAGAGGAGAAGGGAGCACAGATGTTACCCAACAACACAGGCAGCAGTTGTTGGACCTGAGCAGTCCAGAATGTTCCTACTCCCCTGTATGCCTCCTTGGTACCACTCTACTAGGATGGCTCTCCAGGAGAATTTGGATCTGCTAATACTTGATCCAACGTCCTTTCCACTAAACTGTCATGTTGCTCAATCCAGCCTCAAGCCAGTGTGGATATGAGGGGATGAAAATGTCCTTTGGAAATTTCTGCCTCTAAAGACCCTGGAGTTAAAGCAAAAATCCACTGATCATTTTGTAAATCTGCCTCGTTTCCCTGTAGCCATGCTGGCTTTGCTTCTAGTTTCATTCAGCCTTTAAGTGGCATAAAATTCACATTTCATAGTAAGTCAGTTTTTCATTGAAACCTTTTGAAAAACAGTTTCTTTTGGTTCTGCCTCCCTGCTAGGTCAGTTACTGAGAGAAACTCTCCAGGCAAATCCAAATAGTGTCATTGATTCAAGATATATTGTAAGTGTCCTATCCATCATCTTATAGTATGAGCTTTAGGACACAGCAGAACCAAATAAAATTCAGAGACAATCTAGCTCACCAGGCCCCCCTTTCCCCTCTGTCCATAGAATTCTCCAAGCAAGAATACTGGACTGGATAGCCTTTCCCTTCTCCGGGGAATCTTCCAAACCCAGAGAACAAACCCAGGTCTCTTGAATCGCAGGTAAACTCTTTACCATCTGAGCCACAAGGGAAGCCCATTTAGGGTGAAGAAGGCAGCTTAAAAAATAAGCACATAAGCAGAAAAGGTAGGGTAGTGAAAAAGATACAAACTTCCAGATATACGATGAGTAAGTACTAGGGATACAATGTGCAACATTATAAATATAATGAACTCTGACGGGTATTATATATGAAATTAGTTAAGAGAATAAATCCTAAGAGTTCTAATCACAAGCAAAATATATTTTTTCTATTTAATTGTGTGTCTATATGAGATGGTGGGCATTCACTAAACTTAGGGTCTAGTGGTCATCGTTTTAGGATCGTATGTAAGTCAAATTGTTAAGTTGTATACTATAGGCTTACACAGTGCTGTATGTTGATTATATCTCAATAAAACTGGAAGAGGAGAAGGGAGCACAGATGTTACCCAACAACACAGGCAGCAGTTGTTGGACCTGAGCAGTCCAGAATGTTCCTACTCCCCTGTATGCCTCCTTGGTACCACTCTACTAGGATGGCTCTCCAGGAGAATTTGGATCTGCTAATACTTGATCCAACGTCCTTTCCACTAAACTGTCATGTTGCTCAATCCAGCCTCAAGCCAGTGTGGATATGAGGGGATGAAAATGTCCTTTGGAAATTTCTGCCTCTAAAGACCCTGGAGTTAAAGCAAAAATCCACTGATCATTTTGTAAATCTGCCTCGTTTCCCTGTAGCCATGCTGGCTTTGCTTCTAGTTTCATTCAGCCTTTAAGTGGCATAAAATTCACATTTCATAGTAAGTCAGTTTTTCATTGAAACCTTTTGAAAAACAGTTTCTTTTGGTTCTGCCTCCCTGCTAGGTCAGTTACTGAGAGAAACTCTCCAGGCAAATCCAAATAGTGTCATTGATTCAAGATATATTGTAAGTGTCCTATCCATCATCTTATAGTATGAGCTTTAGGACACAGCAGAACCATAAATAAAGATAACATTACCAGATATGACAATCGATGAAACATAAGAGGACTTTTTTTTTTTTTAATCTCTCTTTATGTACCAGTTACCTAATTCTAATCTTACTTTTAAAAGACTAGTTTAAAAATGTTATGTTCATGGTTGCTGTACTTTGTGGATGCTTTCATTTTACAGAATGGCCATGGGTATCTTGCCAGTGTTCCAAAGGATAATGATTGTTCTCTGCAGAATAATTTGAGCTCCAAAATTTCTGGAGTCAGGTTTTATTTTTTTTTCCAGTTGAATTGTTAATAGAACAGACAGAATTATGGAGTTTCACAAAGAATGCCTACAAAAGAGATCCATCCAAAACCATTCTCTGTAAGGAGAGGCTGATTTTACATATGGGTTGAAATATGAGAATGAAAAAATATTATAACTGTCTCTCTCCATCATCTCCCCTGACCCTGTAAGACTTTTGGTTACTAACAATCCATTACCTTTCTCACACAATGGACATTCTGAACCCACACCCTGAGAAGAAGGGCTAGAGGAGAGAGTTAGGTAAGCTGGAAAGCAAGGAGAAATATAGAACATATGTGGTCAACTAGAAAGTATACAATAAGCTTAGATTTTTATAAACAATAATAGTAGAATGCTTTGGTTTTATGTTTTGAACTTTGCAAACCAATATCCTAGCTATTACTTCATCTCACTTCCACAGTAGCTTTATAAGCCAGGCAGAGAATGTACAATATAGAGAAGGGGAAATATATAAATAGACTAGGCTTATACATTGGCATTGCTGTGTCCTGTCATGTCACTTAACTTGTTCAATCTCATTTTTCTCATCTATGTATTTGGGTATTGAAACCTACTGTAAAAAGAAGTAAGATTCTTTGTAGCTAAGTATGTACATAGAGATCTTTATGGGCACATTATGAGACTTGATAAAATTCCCCATTAAACTAGAGATGAAACTCAGATGATCTGATGGCATTATCCAGACCTTTTCCCACAGGAATACTTTCTACTTCATTTAGTCCCACATCAAGCTATAATCCAGACATTCATATTTTGATTGCTCCAAATCTTATATTGACCTTTCTTATCAAGTAGAGAATTTCTTCTATAATTTATTTTCTACTAAAGTGAATGATCATTGGATATTTTATATTAAATTCCATTCAAAATGCATTCATTGACTATTGATTAGAGTATGGTTATTACAGGGGATACAAAAAGTTGTGTGACACTCAGTCTCAGTCCTCAGAATTCTTGTAATTCAGTGGAGAATTTGTCACACACCTAAAATTCCATAGATAAAGATATAAATATAGATATAGATATAGATGATACACACAGTGCCTGTGTTTCAACAAGGATGGATGGGGGCATCATCAGAATGTTATTAGTACAGTTAAATATTTATTTGGTTTTATAATAAAATGCAGGGTTTTCATAGCTATAATCTAAGAAGAATTCATAGTAGAATAAAAAAGACAGACTGGACTAGCCAGGGAGGAGATAGGTAGGGCCTAGGTAGAGACAGAATGTTCTCCTTGATTTTTTTATCTAGACATAGAAATACAACAAATACATAAAATAAAATAAACAATGCGTAAGCTATTGTAGATAACATTTATTTTGTACCTACTCTGAGCCAGATGCTTTGCTTTACTCTGACACTTTAATTAGTACCATAAGGTCAGTGCTATGGTTATTTCTATGTTATAAATGAAGAAGTCAAGGCTCAGAGAGGTAGTGTCTGTGTTTTGTGCTCTCCTTCTCTCATGCATGCATGCACACACATGCTTGTACACACACATCCACTTTCAAGAGTACTTCTAGGCTAATGATTTATGATGAACAGCAACCTTCCATCAAGTTCCTGAGAAAACTCAGTGAATTTACAGTGCTTAAATAATTACAGGTATGTCATTTAAGAATACAAACAAGGGCAGTATTCCTTGGTTGCTTCCCAAATGGCTGTCGTGTCTATGCTCAAAGAGATGAGTTTTATTAAAGTGTGTCCTTCCCTCCTGGGGTTGCCTTGTGGCTCCTCTGGTAAAAAATCCACCTGTGATGCAAGAGACGCCAGTTCGATTCCTGGGTCAGGAAGTTCCCCAGGAGAAGTGATAGGCTACCCACGCCAGGATTCTTGGGCTTTCCTGGTGACTCAGGCGGTAAAGAATCCACCTGCAATGTGAGAGATCTGGGTTTGATCCCTGGGTCAGGAAGATCCCCTGGAGAAGGGAATGGCTACCCACTCCAGTATTCTTGCCTGGAGAATTCCATGACTTGTCTGTGGGTCACAAAGGGTCAGACATGACTGAGCAACTTTCACTTTCACTTCCCTCCTAGCCAAACTATTTATTACCCATTTCTCCCAATCTTTCTATTTCTAAGACTTAGTGGTATCATGACAGGGAAGGAGAGCAGGATTAAAAGTTACTTATCAGTGTGTCAGATACTAGCTGTCCATTTCATGTTTTGTTTGATGAGGTTTCATCTTTCTGAGTCTACAAAGTATTTTCACATTTATGTAGGGCATACCTTTTTACAGCTTCTTTAAAGAAGAGCTTCTGATAAATGTTTATGAGGTCATCACTTTAGACGGATGGGTACATCATCAAAATGTTATTAGTATAGTTAAATATTTATTTGGTTTTATAATGAAATGTAGGGTTTTCATAGCTACAATCTAAGAAGGATTCATAATAGAATAAAAAAGATATACTGGACTAGCTAGGGAGGAGATAGGTATGATGTAGACAGAGCCAAAATGTTTTCCTTGATTTTTCTAGACATGGAAATATAACAAATGTAATAAACTCAAAAGCAAATGTTTATCCTTGGAAGAATATCAAGAACTAAATAACATAACTTGATATTTATAAGAGGTATAAATACTTTTAAATTTGCTTGATTATATGGAAACTAGACATTAACCTGGAAGATTAACCTGTTTCTTTATTACAAGTTTGATCTTTTGAGTAAGCAATAAAGACAGATAATTTGCTTTCCACTTAAATATCCTCAGCCTATTGTTTGAAAGACAAATAATGCATTCAGAAGATGAAAAATATTAGCACTAATGTAATCATTTAGTATTTATCCAGTTTATTTGTTCTCTTCCTGATTAACTGTTCCAATGACCATATTTCAGTTTACGTTTAATGTGATCTCTTCATAAAGAAAGAAAAGCATGCGTCACAATATTGCTGTTGTCCATTTTCTTTATAATAGCTATATAGATCCTAGAATCACTGAAATGTTGTGTCATAAAGACTTTCAAAAAAAAATCATAAGCATTACAGCTCTAAAAATTCTCTTTATTACCTGTGGAAAATATTCATAGTAATCTATGTGAAATATATAAAACATTAAAGTCTCTAAAAAAGATTTAAATTATTAGGAATAAATTGAAGTTAAAGTCAGGACAGATAACCTTAAAAATGGAACTGACCGAAGAAAGTGGAACTGGTCCTGTCTCTGTGGTTATTGCCTCACTTGGGAAAATTTATCCGCTCTCTGCCTCTTTGAACAACATAACACCTGATTTTATCGATTAGGTTTTAGATGTCCAATCAGCCAGTGTAAGCTGGGACAGAAAGGAAATAAAGTCAATGCTTTGCCCTGGGTCTTCTGCTGTTTGAAGATAAATTCTTTTTTTTTGCTTTTGGATAGTCTCCTTCTGTGTCTTGATTTACCAAGTTGATAGTTCATTTTTTTTTTCTCTTGTTTCCCACTGGTTTAGTCAGAAGACACAACATCTCTGAGTTACACAGCAACCGGCCTCAAACCAAACACAATGTATGAGTTCTCGGTCATGGTAACAAAAAACAGAAGGTCCAGCACATGGAGCATGACTGCACATGCCACCACGTATGAAGCAGGTATGTGGAGAAATTCCTACTCTTGATGTTTGCTACTGGTGTTTTCTAGGTTCCAAGGAATTTGAAACACGTGACGCTATGATATCTAAATTAGACTTTATTGTATATAAAATCATTCAAGGACTTTTCTAGAACTATTATATGGAAACTAGACATTAACCTGGAAGATTAACCTGTTTCTTTATTACAAGTTTGATCTTTTGAGTAAGCAATAAAGACAGATAATTTGCTTTCCACTTAAATATCCTCAGCCTATTGTTTGAAAGACAAATAATGCATTCAGAAGATGAAAAATATTAGCACTAATGTAATCATTTAGTATTTATCCAGTTTATTTGTTCTCTTCCTGATTAACTGTTCCAATGACCATATTTCAGTTTACGTTTAATGTGATCTCTTCATAAAGAAAGAAAAGCATGCGTCACAATATTGCTGTTGTCCATTTTCTTTATAATAGCTATATAGATCCTAGAATCACTGAAATGTTGTGTCATAAAGACTTTCAAAAAAAATCATAAGCATTACAGCTCTAAAAATTCTCTTTATTACCTGTGGAAAATATTCATAGTAATCTATGTGAAATATATAAAACATTAAAGTCTCTAAAAAAGATTTAAATTATTAGGAATAAATTGAAGTTAAAGTCAGGACAGATAACCTTAAAAATGGAACTGACCGAAGAAAGTGGAACTGGTCCTGTCTCTGTGGTTATTGCCTCACTTGGGAAAATTTATCCGCTCTCTGCCTCTTTGAACAACATAACACCTGATTTTATCGATTAGGTTTTAGATGTCCAATCAGCCAGTGTAAGCTGGGACAGAAAGGAAATAAAGTCAATGCTTTGCCCTGGGTCTTCTGCTGTTTGAAGATAAATTCTTTTTTTTTGCTTTTGGATAGTCTCCTTCTGTGTCTTGATTTACCAAGTTGATAGTTCATTTTTTTTTTCTCTTGTTTCCCACTGGTTTAGTCAGAAGACACAACATCTCTGAGTTACACAGCAACCGGCCTCAAACCAAACACAATGTATGAGTTCTCGGTCATGGTAACAAAAAACAGAAGGTCCAGCACATGGAGCATGACTGCACATGCCACCACGTATGAAGCAGGTATGTGGAGAAATTCCTACTCTTGATGTTTGCTACTGGTGTTTTCTAGGTTCCAAGGAATTTGAAACACGTGACGCTATGATATCTAAATTAGACTTTATTGTATATAAAATCATTCAAGGACTTTTCTAGCAACTATTATTCCCCATTGGAATAAGTAATCTGGTTTTAATTTGTACATTGATTTAGCAGATCTGAATCTAAATCTTCTTTTCAATACATTTACATAAAGGCATTTTACTCTTAGTCCAACACACTTGTTGTGTCTTGGATCAACAGACATTGTAGACATTTAGTCTTTTGGAAAGAAAGTAGGTCCAAAATGTTGAATTGCATTCAACTGTAGTCTCATGGATGCTTACCTTAGGAACTTCCCTGGTGGCTCAGACAGTGAAAGATTCTGCCTGCAATGCAAGAGGCTCCAGATTCAATCCCTGGGTTGGAAAGGTCCCCTGAAGAAGAGAAAGGCAATCTACTCCAGTATTCTTGCCTGGAGAATTCAATGGATAGAGGAGCCTGACAGGCAACTATGGGGTTGCAGAGTCAGACACAACTGAACAACAACACACATGCATACACAGACACACACACAGACACACACATATATAGTTGACTGGGAAGAAGTTTCTGGGGGTCATGTTCACAGTTTGGAAATAGGACAACACAGTGGAAAACATGTATACATTTTGCAATATTTCAAATTGACAGTGAATGCAATTCACTGTAAATTTTACCAGTCACATTTGCTATGGGTCATAAATGTTTAGTTTATTACCTTAACGGACATGAAGTGCACTTGGCATTTATAGTTCACAGAATCCAACGTCTAAAGAAAATAGAGTTTAACATATTTTTTTAATTGCTTTCCTGGCACTGCATCATATTTGGGGGTAAACTGTACCACACACATGGCAGTAAAACTTTTATCTGGTTGAGTTTCTTTTTCCATTAGAATTTGTCCCATAGCATGGCAGCTCTAATTTTTAATCTTAGGTTACTACCTTAATTCTGAGGTCACTGGGAATATTTTTACAATTCAGAGGATACTTCCTTCTGTAAGATTTTTTTCCTACTTGTTTAACTTCAACCCCTCCTTCCGTTTTGCATGTTTATATATTAAAAGCTATGCTCCTAGAATTCTGCCTAGGATGCCAGTGTTCTTAGCTTCTTAGGGATAGATAGGAAGACAGGGCGAATAATGGTCTTGCTCTTTCTTTTTACCTAAAAGGAGATGAAAGCAGTTAAATACAAACCAGTAAGCAAAAGAAAAGGAGAAAAGGAGTAGGAATTCCCTCATTCATTTTTCCCCATCAAACACATAAATGCACACCAACATCTGACTTGATAAATGCACCCTATTAATTCCTCTTGAACTACCTAGCCTTGTAGAGATGTCAGTGTTGAGACTCATTGCTGACAAAGAACAGATTAACTTTTAGAAATGTGGCTGATAGGAAGGGTGATTGTCAAAACAGATAATGATCTGGGCAAAGGTGTAAATAGCCTATGGATAAGATGCCTGGGTGATGATGAGAAGCAAAAAGTAATTCACAAGTGTCTGCACATTTTATAACTGTGAGAAGGAAATGAAATGAAGGAAAGAACTCTAGAGTTTCCTTCTAATTCTGTAATAATGCAGAGATTCTGTGGGGCTATATTATTATGCACTTGTGCTGAAATTGCTCATAATAAGGATAATGGCAGCTGACAAATTCTTGAAATGAATCATACGTTTCAATACATCCAGGTGATAAATCTTTCATTTTGCTCTAGTTAATTTAAGTAAAATAAAAATCATTGGAAGGACAGCTTAAATAATGAAATCTTGACAAGGAACAGAAGCAGCTGTATTCCTGGTGTGAGAGATGAAGAACTTATTGGACTCTCCCTTCAGTGTTATTACAATGGTTTGACTCCATATGCTTTCCGTTCCTGTATGAACATTCACTTTACCAGAAGAGAGAGCCACACAGCGAAAGAGAGTGAGATGGAGGCCAGGAAATTCCTCTTTAATGTTGCTTGCAGCTCATGCGACACAGGAGAGAACTTGTTCTGCAATGAAAAAGCCACGTGTTTCTCTAAAGGAAGGAGAAGGGCGTGGCATTTGAGCAGTTCAAATACAAAAGCCCTGTATGATTTCCATGTCTGGAAATCTTCTAAATCTTGAATGTGTCCTTCCACTCAGACATTTAACATAGACAGTTAAGCATGGAAAAAGTCATTTGAGAAACCGCTGAACCAGAGTGTAGTGCATGTCCATTTATCTGAGATATCAGTTACGGGTTTCCAAAACAAGCTAGTTTTAATTATCACATCCTGAGGTAGGGACTTGGTATAAAAGATGAAGAGAATATAACCTGTATCTTTGACAGAGTTATAATCTAATGCATAAAGAAGATTATTTTTAAAAATACAACCTTGAATTAATATGAAAAATACAGTCATAGAATTTGGGGTAGGTTGGAATCAGAACAAAGTGATCCAAGTAGAACTTCTGTCTGGAGAAATCAGGAAAGGTTTCAAAAATAATGATGGAACAGTGGCCTGGGTGGATCGTCAGGTGTCCCTTCCAGGGACTTTCAAAGGAAGAAAGCAGTATGCACAATGTGCATAAGCATGTGTCAGAAAGATGCCTTGAGGAGACTCTTCTGAATGGTTCAGAGTGATTGGAGCATAGTACTCATGAACAACATGGAGACTTGAGACCGTAAGAGAATCAAGTATAAATCCTGCAGAGTCTGGTGTTTATTATTTGTTGTTATTTATTTACATTTAATTCAAAGAGAAGGAGAAGGAAATGTCAACCCACTCCAGTATGACTCCAGTATGCTTGCTGGAGAATTCCAGGGACAGAGGAGCCTGGCAGGCTATAGAATCTATGGGGTCACAAACAGTCAGACATGACTAAGTGACTGTCACTCAAGAACTTATGAAAGATTTCAGAAGACTAGTTCAAAGACCTTCACCGTTGACTGGAAGGACAGCTTAAATAATGAAATCTTGACAAGGAACAGAAGCAGCTGTATTCCTGGTGTGAGAGATGAAGAACTTATTGGACTCTCCCTTCAGTGTTATTACAATGGTTTGACTCCATATGCTTTCCGTTCCTGTATGAACATTCACTTTACCAGAAGAGAGAGCCACACAGCGAAAGAGAGTGAGATGGAGGCCAGGAAATTCCTCTTTAATGTTGCTTGCAGCTCATGCGACACAGGAGAGAACTTGTTCTGCAATGAAAAAGCCACGTGTTTCTCTAAAGGAAGGAGAAGGGCGTGGCATTTGAGCAGTTCAAATACAAAGTTCTGTATGATTTCCATGTCTGGAAATCTTCTAAATCTTGAATGTGTCCTTCCACTCAGACATTTAACATAGACAGTTAAGCATGGAAAAAGTCATTTGAGAAACCGCTGAACCAGAGTGTAGTGCATGTCCATTTATCTGAGATATCAGTTACGGGTTTCCAAAACAAGCTAGTTTTAATTATCACATCCTGAGGTAGGGACTTGGTATAAAAGATGAAGAGAATATAACCTGTATCTTTGACAGAGTTATAATCTAATGCATAAAGAAGATTATTTTTAAAAATACAACCTTGAATTAATATGAAAAATACAGTCATAGAATTTGGGGTAGGTTGGAATCAGAACAAAGTGATCCAAGTAGAACTTCTGTCTGGAGAAATCAGGAAAGGTTTCAAAAATAATGATGGAACAGTGGCCTGGGTGGATCGTCAGGTGTCCCTTCCAGGGACTTTCAAAGGAAGAAAGCAGTATGCACAATGTGCATAAGCATGTGTCAGAAAGATGCCTTGAGGAGACTCTTCTGAATGGTTCAGAGTGATTGGAGCATAGTACTCATGAACAACATGGAGACTTGAGACCGTAAGAGAATCAAGTATAAATCCTGCAGAGTCTGGTGTTTATTATTTGTTGTTATTTATTTACATTTAATTCAAAGAGAAGGAGAAGGAAATGTCAACCCACTCCAGTATGACTCCAGTATGCTTGCTGGAGAATTCCAGGGACAGAGGAGCCTGGCAGGCTATAGAATCTATGGGGTCACAAACAGTCAGACATGACTAAGTGACTGTCACTCAAGAACTTATGAAAGATTTCAGAAGACTAGTTCAAAGACCTTCACCTTCTGCTTGACTTTAGTGATCATTGAATTTGTTAGGGTCACTATAAATATCCAAAACAATTTAAAAGTGAAGAATTAAGGAACTTCTCTGGTGGTCCAGTGATTACCAATTGGCTTTACGATGCAATGGATGTGCTTTCTACTCCTGGTCAGCAAGCTTAAGATTCCACATGCCGGGAGCCTCTAAGCCCATGTGCCACAATTACTGAGTCTGCCCTCTACAACTAGAGACTTTGTGTGTCCCAACAAAAGATCCCACGTGATACAGTGAAGATCCCACATGCTACAACTAAAACTCAGTACAGCCAAATAAGTAAAATAAACTAAAATAGATACTTTTAAAATTAAATAAACATGAGGAAACAGTGTATAGCTCATATGATAATCCCAAATATCTAAGGCATTGATTCCAATCCCAGAATCTCCATTCATTTAGTCACATGGCTTGAGGAAAAAAAAAAAAACTTTTCTCAGTGCCTGAAATGGATTAGTCATTAGATTTTTGTTTTGTTTTTCAACAAGCTCTTCAGTGAATATATTGCTAGTTAAATTGGAGTTATTTTATATTTTTTGAATATCAACCTAGATTCAGTGAAGCAATCTAATCATCATTTGTTTTATAAATAAGCATCAATTTTAATTTTGACACAGTTAAGAAAAAACAGACCATTCTGACTGGTTAGAAAAACCAATGTTTTAATTACTTCCCAAACTGGAAAATATCTTATTATGTTTGGTATAATACTCTAATTTGTGACTATATGTTACCTTCCTGGGCTTCTCTCGTAGCTCAGTGATACAGGACCCGTCTGCCAATGCAGGATACATAGGTGCAGTCCCAGAGCTGGGAAGATCTCCTGGAGGAGAAAATGGCAACCCACTCCAGTATCTTTGCTGGGAAATCACATGGACAGAGTAGCCTGGTGGGCTATAGGCCACAGAGTTGCAAAAGAGTCAGACACAACTGAGCAACTAAGCAACAAATTACCTTTCTATCTGAGGCTTAGAAAAATATCTAAATAAACTCTTTATGAGACTAACTCTTCTTTCAGGTAGCATTTCCTGTATGGTATTTTCCTGTTACAGATCTTTTTTTCTTTTTTTGCAAGAGTATTCTTTCTCTCTCTTCCTATATATATATATATATATATATATATATATATATATATACATATATATACTGTGTTTAGTACACTGTCTCTTTACTCAAGGTTCTTCAATAATACTAAACCTTTCCTTTTCCTCTTCCCCCTTCTTTTCCTTTTCCTTCTTTCTTCTCCCCCTCCTTTTCCAAAGAATTTGAAGTATGTTAGGTACTTGGGCAGAATATTACAATTAGGTGTGGCTTTGGTTAACCTAGAATCCTAGTGGCTTTGAGAATCCGAGTATTGGAAATAAAATGATATGATAGATGAGGGTGTTTGGGGTCCCTTTATTTGGAATTCTTTCTGTAAAAGAAGCTGGAAATAGAATATCAATAATGCTCAGATTCTGTACCATACAGTCAGTCAACAGAAGAACTGAAAAGAATTACAAGAGTGAAGAGAATTCAGAATTAGGACCAGGTTACACCTATTCGTAATACACAAGCACTCCCATGCAGAGATCAGGAAATTCCTCCTGGACCCAAGTGTGGAACTTAGATACATTCTGAAATTGCCTATGTCACATCTAGGGTAACTGAAAAGACTATAGAGTCGGCCAGGGCACCGTGAGCTACCTGAAGGAAAACAAACTGCATTTCACAAGCTAGCAAGTAAGAAAGCAGGTTAAAGGAAGTCTGAAAGACAATTTTGTTTTATAAATAAGCATCAATTTTAATTTTGACACAGTTAAGAAAAACAGACCATTCTGACTGGTTAGAAAAACCAATGTTTTAATTACTTCCCAAACTGGAAAATATCTTATTATGTTTGGTATAATACTCTAATTTGTGACTATATGTTACCTTCCTGGGCTTCTCTCGTAGCTCAGTGATACAGGACCCGTCTGCCAATGCAGGATACATAGGTGCAGTCCCAGAGCTGGGAAGATCTCCTGGAGGAGAAAATGGCAACCCACTCCAGTATCTTTGCTGGGAAATCACATGGACAGAGTAGCCTGGTGGGCTATAGGCCACAGAGTTGCAAAAGAGTCAGACACAACTGAGCAACTAAGCAACAAATTACCTTTCTATCTGAGGCTTAGAAAAATATCTAAATAAACTCTTTATGAGACTAACTCTTCTTTCAGGTAGCATTTCCTGTATGGTATTTTCCTGTTACAGATCTTTTTCTTTTTTTGCAAGAGTATTCTTTCTCTCTCTTCCTATATATATATATATATATATATATATATATATATATATACATATATATACTGTGTTTAGTACACTGTCTCTTTACTCAAGGTTCTTCAATAATACTAAACCTTTCCTTTTCCTCTTCCCCCTTCTTTTCCTTTTCCTTCTTTCTTCTCCCCCTCCTTTTCCAAAGAATTTGAAGTATGTTAGGTACTTGGGCAGAATATTACAATTAGGTGTGGCTTTGGTTAACCTAGAATCCTAGTGGCTTTGAGAATCCGAGTATTGGAAATAAAATGATATGATAGATGAGGGTGTTTGGGGTCCCTTTATTTGGAATTCTTTCTGTAAAAGAAGCTGGAAATAGAATATCAATAATGCTCAGATTCTGTACCATACAGTCAGTCAACAGAAGAACTGAAAAGAATTACAAGAGTGAAGAGAATTCAGAATTAGGACCAGGTTACACCTATTCGTAATACACAAGCACTCCCATGCAGAGATCAGGAAATTCCTCCTGGACCCAAGTGTGGAACTTAGATACATTCTGAAATTGCCTATGTCACATCTAGGGTAACTGAAAAAGACTATAGGGAGTCGGCCAGGGCACCGTGAGCTACCTGGAAGGAAAACAAACTGCATTTCACAAGCATAGCAAGTAAGAAAGCAGGTTAAAGGAAGTCTGAAAGATACTGGCCAAGGTTGGCCAGTTTGTTGTTGCCTTTGAAGTATATTTAAATTTTTGATGAACACCAAACAAGGGAAGAAAAATTCTTTTACCTTTCCAGGTTTTTGACCGAGAGCCTCTGTAATAAGAGACAGATTAACCGGAGAAAAAGTCTGATAATAAGTATACCTCTTGTATACCTGGGAGATACCCAGGAAAACAGTAATTGCCTAAAATGGCCACCATTTTCAATACCATCTCCAGGTGAAGACAAAGAGTTTGGGGGCTAGAGAGCCAATAATGGAAAGTTTTCAGATAGATCACAATAAACAAGAACATAGTTATCATGTACATTTAAGTCTCTGTCTCCCTGTCATCCTCCTGTTCATGGAACCAAGAGAGAGAAACCTTACAAACAGAAATTTCTCTTTTACAAGAGCGTAACTTCTACTTGGTTTTCAGAACTTTTCCTCTGTCTGCTGTTTCTTACAAATAATAAGCTTAAGAAAATTCTTATGCCAAAGCGATACATTTGGGGGTGACAAAATCTGCTCCCTTCAAGCAACTTTGGGAAGAGTAGCTCTAAGCAAGACAGGAATCTTGCTTCCTACCAGATTGACATTGTTACTTCCTACCAGACTGACCAAGGCAGGAGATGCAAGAGATGCAGGTTTGATCTCTGAGTCAAGAAGATTCCCTGGAGAAGAGAATGGCAACCCACTCCAGTATTCTTGCCTGGTAAATCCCAAGGATAGAAGAGCCTCGTGGGCTGTAGTCCATGGGGTCGCAAAGAATTGAACATGATTGAGCTAGTGAGCACACGCATTCAGGTTGATACTAAGACCCTCAGAGATTCCTTATCTCCTCTATTTTCCAATATTTTCTTTGCCTTCTTGGGATATATCTAGATGTTACTTAAACAAAATGTTGCAACCTGCATTTAAATTCTTTTTTTTTTTTTTTTTTGCCTTTTAAGGAAAAGTAGCATTAGGTGAATTTTCACTTATAAATCCTACAGTTGTAACAGAATTTTTGTTTCTTGGATACATGTAGCCATCAATCTTACCAACTCTTATAATCGTTCTTGAATTTTAGGGAGTCACTCACTTGAAATGCCAATTACACCTTTCTCTCGTCACACATATTCTGTTCTCTATCTTCTCACCTTTGAAAGTCAGTTAACTTCCTGGAGAAATATTAATTTCTGTATCTTTGCTTAATTCCAATGCTTAAATCATCCACGGTAAAGTAAACATGATATATTACGGCGTGACCGATGCCGCGTGTCACCATCATGATTAGAAGTTCCATAAATGTCTGTTTTCGTTCACATCCAATGACAAGGTCATGTTTCTGTTTCATCTCACAGCCCCGACCTCTGCTCCCAAGGATTTGACAGTCATTACTCGAGAAGGGAAGCCTCGCACTGTCATTGTAAGCTGGCAGCCTCCCTTGGAAGCCAATGGGAAAATTACTGGTAGGCATCTCAGCTTTATTTCCTGTGTTGCTCTGCTTGGCCTGAGATGGCTTACCCGCTGCATGCCGCTCATGCTTTTTATGTGTTACATTTTCTGTTCTGGCATCTCAGTTGACTCCTGAGCCTTTCTGGTTGTCTCGTCCTAAACCTTGGAATTCTTCTTAAGGAGCCTGCAAAGACACACACCAACACATTTCATTTGTGTTGCTTCCTGAAAGAGGTGTGCTCTAATTAGTGTAGACCTTTGTGTTTCATTCAGTGGAGCATTAGGATAACCTCCTAATGGGACGCCTCTGAGCCTGAATGACTAAAAAGAAGCCTGCTGTCTGGCAATTTTAAAATACAAAAGACACTTAATGACCATGTATTTTTGAAGGAAATATAGGAAGGAGGTTTATCTCAGGGTTTTTACGTTCTCACTTAGCTCTTAGCCTATTACTTAAATCATAAGGTTCAGAAAACACTTGATATTGACGGACAGAAATTGAACTTAATGAATATTTCACAGTGACAGATTTTATTTTGCCAAATATTGCAGATAACATCGATGCCTAATTAAAGCAGCCATTAGAAGCCTGTAATGTTAATTTAGTATGAAAAATATAATGGAGTTCTATCAGAGATTTTGCATTTAAATGATCACTTTAGACTTTTAATAGATGTCTCCGTAGCATATAATTATTATGAAAAATATTGTATAGAAACGTGCACATTATAGTCTAATTAACTTGAACCATTGGGCTAGGCATGCAGAAGAGTCACTCCTGTTTCTTCTTTTTTGCATACCAGAAGTAGATAGCACTATTATAAATTAACAAAGCAATTCAGTTATTCTGTGGTACAGAGATAAGCATGGGGATTCCAGTTCAGATGGGACACTTACTTGATGTGTTACTTTTTGAATTTTACAAAAAGAAAAGATAATGCAAAAATTCCAAATGTGGTTTGAATTTAAGCTGAGAATTTGTTTGCCCTAGAAATTGTTCTTCCTACAAGAGCAGACAGGATTGCCATTGGAGCTGACAAATATGGATTAAGAAGAAGGACATAAAAATCTCCCCCAGATTTGATATACTTAGTTATCACTCTCACAGGCTTTGGAAAACTGAGGCTGATGCATTCTAATTTTGGTTTTCCATCCCCTCAGTGTTGTGATCTCTTTTCATTGGTTCTATTTCAGTACTTTTGGAGATTTTGATTTGTTCACAGGATGACTTTTAGTTTGTTATAAACAGTTGTTTATATGTGTATGGTAAATCAATAGATAATAAGTTTAAGAAGAAAAAATCCAGGATGGGAATTGTTTGAATGAAAGTAAGTTCTAAGAGATGAGTCAGTTTACCTATAGCAGTAAACAACAAAACTCTGTAAAGTAAATATAAATGAATAAAAAATAAAAAAGTTCTAAGAGAAAAAGATATACTTTGGGGTAAAGGACAAAATAAGTTGTATAGTACCCAATTCTCTACTCTTATTTAAGATTTATTTATTTATTTATTTTGGGCAGGGGTCGGGTTGGGGAGGGGGCAGGCGGGCCACTTCTATTGGTCTTTCATTTCCCTATTTTCATCCGTCTTTGTTCTTTGGTTCTTGTGGGCCTCCCATCGCGGTGGCGTCTGTCGTTGCAGAGCACCGGCTCTGGGTGCATGCACTCCAGAGCTCCGGCTCGGCAATTGGACACATGGGTCCAGCCGCTCCACGGCACGTGGGATCTTCCCAGGCCAGGGCTCGAACCGGTGCCCCTTGTACTACAAGGCGGTGTCCTTACCCACTGGACTGCCAGGGGAAGCCCCTACTCTTAAATAAATCCCACCAAATGGTCTATGTGAACAATAGAATGTATTTTCAACTCTGAAAAAAAAAGTTTAATTTTGCTTTTCACATGGAACAAAAAATATGTCTGCCCCATGTTAACAAATGCAAATTAATCTGAGAGATAAAATTTTGTGTGCCAATGTGATAGGCATGTATAAGAAATTGTGTCCACATATTTTATTTAGAGTTGTACATTCAGTAGTTTGCCGTACTAAAATGCCGATTCTTTCACAATGGCATAGTATAATGGCATGGTATAGTATGAGAGGAACTAGTTTCTACCTTTAAAGACTAGTTCATTTGTTAAAGCCAAATTGAGATTATCATTTTCAGATATTGTTAGTACGATAGGGAACAAACACTAAGAACACTTAAACAGTACTTAACTTCTGTTCCATGCATATTTTGATACTTTTATTCAAATCACTTCCAAACAATAGGATGATAAAATATTCAAAATACCAGACCTTTAGGCTGAGGGCCTAGATTTTCTGCACTCTTATGAAAGTACACTTATGAAAGTACAAAGGAAGATGTAAGTTCTCTTCTATTGTGTGCACCTATATGGTGAATCCTTTCTAACACTTTACTTCTGGAATGACAGCTGCTATTTGTATGCATGCATGTTTGCTAAGTCCCTTCAGTCGTGTGTGACTTTTTGTGACCCTATGGACTGTAGCCCACCAGGCTCCTCTGTCCCTGGGATTCTCCTAGCAAGAATACTGGAGTGGGTTGCCATGCCTTCCTCCAGGGGATATTCCCAACCCAGGGATCAAACCAGTTTCTTCTATGTCTCCTGTATTGAAAGGAAGCTTTTTGTTTTTATTTTTGTTATATATATCAATAGCACCTTCTGGGAAACCCATCTATTTGTATAAGTAGAGTTAAAATGAAAGATGTATAATACTCCATTTTATATGTATTTAGACCAATGGTATTTCTGTGTGGGAATGCCCAGACAAATTAATAATACCAAAAGATTTTGCAACCTGTGATAGAAGGTATTACTTCATTGTTCAGCCAGTGTGGTGGGGAAGAGATAAAAATGAAGTGGGGGCTTCCCTGGTGGTTCAGTGGGTGTAAGATTCTGCCTTGCAGTGCAAGGAGCACCTGTTTGATGAAAGCCCTACTCTTAAATAAATCCCACCAAATGGTCTATGTGAACAATAGAATGTATTTTCAACTCTGAAAAAAAAAGTTTAATTTTGCTTTTCACATGGAACAAAAAATATGTCTGCCCCATGTTAACAAATGCAAATTAATCTGAGAGATAAAATTTTGTGTGCCAATGTGATAGGCATGTATAAGAAATTGTGTCCACATATTTTATTTAGAGTTGTACATTCAGTAGTTTGCCGTACTAAAATGCCGATTCTTTCACAATGGCATAGTATAATGGCATGGTATAGTATGAGAGGAACTAGTTTCTACCTTTAAAGACTAGTTCATTTGTTAAAGCCAAATTGAGATTATCATTTTCAGATATTGTTAGTACGATAGGGAACAAACACTAAGAACACTTAAACAGTACTTAACTTCTGTTCCATGCATATTTTGATACTTTTATTCAAATCACTTCCAAACAATAGGATGATAAAATATTCAAAATACCAGACCTTTAGGCTGAGGGCCTAGATTTTCTGCACTCTTATGAAAGTACACTTATGAAAGTACAAAGGAAGATGTAAGTTCTCTTCTATTGTGTGCACCTATATGGTGAATCCTTTCTAACACTTTACTTCTGGAATGACAGCTGCTATTTGTATGCATGCATGTTTGCTAAGTCCCTTCAGTCGTGTGTGACTTTTTGTGACCCTATGGACTGTAGCCCACCAGGCTCCTCTGTCCCTGGGATTCTCCTAGCAAGAATACTGGAGTGGGTTGCCATGCCTTCCTCCAGGGGATATTCCCAACCCAGGGATCAAACCAGTTTCTTCTATGTCTCCTGTATTGAAAGGAAGCTTTTTGTTTTTATTTTTGTTATATATATCAATAGCACCTTCTGGGAAACCCATCTATTTGTATAAGTAGAGTTAAAATGAAAGATGTATAATACTCCATTTTATATGTATTTAGACCAATGGTATTTCTGTGTGGGAATGCCCAGACAAATTAATAATACCAAAAGATTTTGCAACCTGTGATAGAAGGTATTACTTCATTGTTCAGCCAGTGTGGTGGGGAAGAGATAAAAATGAAGTGGGGGCTTCCCTGGTGGTTCAGTGGGTGTAAGATTCTGCCTTGCAGTGCAAGGAGCACCTGTTTGATCCCTGGCCCAGGAAGATTCCATCTGCCACAGGATGGCTGGACCGGTGTGTCCCATTTATGAGCTAGTGCTCTGGAGTACATGCGCCCAGAGCTAGTGCTCTGCAACAAGAGAGGCCACTGCCATGGATGGCCCCACACAGGCCAAAGAATAGAGATGGATGAAAATAAATAAAAAACCAATAAAAGAGGCCACAATTTATGAAAAAGCAAAGTGGAAAAATATAAGATGAAAGAATGGAGAATAACAGAGAATTAAACACAGATGAATGAACATATATCTATATACAGAAAACTAGTGAGAAACCTCTAATTGTGTCTCCTCTTGTGTGATTAGATGGAAATCTCTAAGATGAGACTTTAATAATCAACTTGAGAGCCTCAAAACATATCAACTCATTTACCGAATGAAGTTGCATGGTTTCTCTAAGAGTTGTAAGTAATGTAGTCTGTTTCTGTTCTCCATCTCAGGTTTCAAATTGACAACCAATGACAGACTTCTTTTTTCTTTATAAATTTCAGGAAATTGCTTAAATACCATTTGGAGTCAGAACCTGGTGCTGCACTTTTAACATTAGTTACATGATACCAGAACTGCCATTTTAAAAAATATTTTATTTTTTATTATTACACTTCTTTTTTTTTGGCCATACCATGTGACATGTGGAATCTTAGTTCACCAACCAGGAATCTAACCCATACCCCTTCAGTGGGAGCATGGAACCTTAATCACTGGACAGGGAAGTCCAGGGATGTCCCAGAACTGTAATTTTTAAAGGCTTCAGTGAATACTCTTCAGATCAAAAAACTCACAGTGAGGGCAAATATTATACTCTCATTTGGTAAGTGGAGAAAACCAGGCTTAATTATAGCTACCATGGTATGGAAGCACAGTAAACCAAACTTTCAAGTTCATCATGCACTAGTAACAGCTCATGAAAACCTGAACAGTTTGATTAGACATCATATACTTACAGGTTAGGGGGTCTTATTCATTAAGTGGATTTCAATATCTATAATGTGGAGACCATTTCATTAGAGTTTTTTGAAGAATAAGAAGTAATACAAGATATGACTCCCTAACTAAAGGAATATTTTTATCCTTTTGAAGAGATAAGACATGCACCAAAGTTAGAAAAATATTAATAGTGTTAGGGTCTTTTTTCAGTTAAATGTGGTTTCTTTGGGTGGAAGAATGGCGACTTCTCTGGCTTAAAGAACAGTAGGAGATGTTGTTGATGTTGACCGTGGAGGTCAAGTTATCAATTGATGGACATCTGTGAGTCAGAAACAGCTCATTTATCCAATGGTATTTTACCATCCCTTTTGAATTACAGTCTTCCAATTTTAATATCATCCAGAGGGAGGAGCCACACAACCTTTATAAATTCTGCAGACTTCTTTTTCTTGGTGAGTCTCCTATCTTCCTCTGAGCTTTCCACCTTTTAGACATTCAAATATGTAGTATCAGCATCTCAACAAATTCACCACGAAGTATACAAAATTAACATGATCAACTAAATCAGTGATTCCTGACTTGACGAGATTACAGAAATCACTTCGGTTGTAGATAACTGGGGTTACCAGTAATCTATTTTTAAACTAGTTACTGCTGTGTAACAACATCACCACAATATAGCAGCTTGAAAAAGCACATCTCACTGTTCCTTACAGTCGGGAATCAAAACAAAATTTATCTGTGTACTCTGCTTAATTTAGGGTCTTTTACAAGGTGGTAATCAAGGTGTTAGCTTTGGCTGATGTCTCAGTTGAGGCTTACCTGAGGAAATACTCGCATCTAAGCTTAGGTAGTTGTTGGTAGGACTCAGTCCCTTACTGACTATTGATCAGAGCCCAGCCTGAGTTCCTTGCCACATGGTGTTCTCCATCTGGCAACTTATTTCATCAAAGCCAAGGAAGGAGTCTGATGGAAAGACAAAAGTTACCACTCCTGTAACATCATCATGGAAGTGATAGTCCATCACATTTGCTGTATTCTGTTTGTTAAAACAAGCCTTAGGTCCCGCAGAAAAGAAAGGCTTTTCATTCAGAGAGAAAAGACTGCACAAAAGTCTCTACCAGGAGGCAGGCATAACCGGGGGTTATCAAAGAGTTGTCTGCCACACCTATCAAATCAAAGTGCCCTCAGCTGGGAAAGGGGAGAATGGGACAAATTAAGAGAGTAGCATGGACATATATATGCTACCATGTGTAAAATAGATAGCTAGTAGGAACCTGATGGGTCATCTGTGATGAACCAGAGGAGTGGGAGGGAGGCTTTAGAGGGAGATGCATGTGCACCAGAGCATTGGCTTGTAATTGGACACAATGGTTCAGCTGCTCTGTGGCACGTGGGATCTTCCCGGGCCAGGGATCGAACTGGTGCACCCTGCACTGCAAAGTGGACTGTTTACCCACTGGACCACCAGGGAAGCCCCAATTAAAATTTTTCAAAAAACAAAATATGCTTTCTTGGACTCCGTGGTTTGTAATGTATACCCAGGTAATTCTTATGATGAGGCAGATTTGAGAAACAACAAAGTCAGGAAAAGGTGAAAGCCAAAGCAAAATCGATGCAGGTTTTCAGCATTGATAGGAATAGAAGAGAAATGGACTTCTGGGTGAGGGAGTTTTTCAACAAATTAAAAACAGCATCTCAACAAATTCACCCGAAGTATACAAAATTAACATGATCAACTAAATCAGTGATTCCTGACTTGACGAGATTACAGAAATCACTTCGGTTGTAGATAACTGGGGTTACCAGTAATCTATTTTTAAACTAGTTACTGCTGTGTAACAACATCACCACAATATAGCAGCTTGAAAAAGCACATCTCACTGTTCCTTACAGTCGGGAATCAAAACAAAATTTATCTGTGTACTCTGCTTAATTTAGGGTCTTTTACAAGGTGGTAATCAAGGTGTTAGCTTTGGCTGATGTCTCAGTTGAGGCTTACCTGAGGAAATACTCGCATCTAAGCTTAGGTAGTTGTTGGTAGGACTCAGTCCCTTACTGACTATTGATCAGAGCCCAGCCTGAGTTCCTTGCCACATGGTGTTCTCCATCTGGCAACTTATTTCATCAAAGCCAAGGAAGGAGTCTGATGGAAAGACAAAAGTTACCACTCCTGTAACATCATCATGGAAGTGATAGTCCATCACATTTGCTGTATTCTGTTTGTTAAAAACAAGCCTTAGGTCCCTCAGAAAAGAAAGGCTTTTCATTCAGAGAGAAAAGACTGCACAAAAGTCTCTACCAGGAGGCAGGCATAACCGGGGGTTATCAAAGAGTTGTCTGCCACACCTATCAAATCAAAGTGCCCTCAGCTGGGAAAGGGGAGAATGGGACAAATTAAGAGAGTAGCATGGACATATATATGCTACCATGTGTAAAATAGATAGCTAGTAGGAACCTGATGGGTCATCTGTGATGAACCAGAGGAGTGGGAGGGAGGCTTTAGAGGGAGACGCATGTGCACCAGAGCATTGGCTTGTAATTGGACACAATGGTTCAGCTGCTCTGTGGCACGTGGGATCTTCCCGGGCCAGGGATCGAACTGGTGCACCCTGCACTGCAAAGTGGACTGTTTACCCACTGGACCACCAGGGAAGCCCCAATTAAAATTTTTCAAAAAACAAAATATGCTTTCTTGGACTCCGTGGTTTGTAATGTATACCCAGGTAATTCTTATGATGAGGCAGATTTGAGAAACAACAAAGTCAGGAAAAGGTGAAAGCCAAAGCAAAATCGATGCAGGTTTTCAGCATTGATAGGAATAGAAGAGAAATGGACTTCTGGGTGAGGGAGTTTTTTGGCATTGCTTAATCCTAAAGAATCCCAAGGAAAAAATATCCAGTTCACTGTCTAGAACACATACCCTAAATCCAGGTATAATTCTGTAAATCACGGAATCTGATGTTGGGAAAAATAGAAGTCAGAGAGGAGAAGGGGATGACAGGGTTGGATGGCATCACTGAATCAATGGACATGAGTTTGAGCAAGCTCTGGAAGATGGTGAAGGACAGAGAAGCCTGGTGTGCCGCAGTCCACGAGGTCACAAAGATTTGAACACGACTGAGCAACTAAACTGAATTCCTGTATTTATTGGATTGGATTACAGATTTTACAGAAAGGAGAGCTCACTGTAGAGGAGGGCTTTATATGTCAGATGTAGCTTAAACTAGATCTCAATGGATGGGTAGGAACTGGCGGAAGAGAGAAAGGAAAGGTGAAGTGGTGTGAAGAGTAAGAGGGAAGTAGAAACAAACACAGCATGGAAATCAGTTTTCCTGGAGGAAGGATTGTACAGAGAGGTTAGTAGAGCACATAGCTATTTTGGCAGGGAGGCGAATCTGCATTAGGGAACCTTCTGACATCACCATTGCACGAAATATGTGTGAAGGTTCCCGGTCCAGATGGGACAAGTGAGGCTCAAAAGGAAGGACTAGGGAAATCACAGGAGGCTAATTGTTTTGTTGTTTTTGTTTTGTTTTGTTTTGAGAGAGTTCTGTTTTTTAATTGTAGTATAATTGCTTTACAGTGTTGTGTTAGTTTCTTCTGTACAACAAAGTGGATATATATATACATATATATATATATATATATATATATATATATCTTCTCCCTCTTGCCTCCCTCCTGCCTGTCCCATTCCACCCATCCAGCATCACAGAGCACCAAGCTGAGGTCCCTGGTGCTATACAGACAACTGTTTTTAAAAGTATTATTTACAAAGAACATATTCAATCCTAAGAAGAGACCTAGGGATGTCTGTGGCCTATCTAATGAAGATACCGTTGCTGAATTTCAACAGAAATAGGGGCTGACCACATTCATGTAGTAAAGACACCTGTGATGAGTTGTTTTCTAGTTTCCATTACACTATTGTTTGATATATATTGTCATATGAAGTAATGAATAAGTGCTTCAAAATCAACGCTAGCTTAAATATGACCCAAATAAAATGTTAGAGTAGGAATAGTTTATAGGGGTACCTGAATCTGTGTGCATATTAGGTTACCACCACTGAGTGCACTACTCTTATTCAGGTGAGCATTAGTCTCTTAGTCGTGGCCGGATCTTTGCAGCCCTGTGGACTGTAGCCCACCAGGCTCCTCTGTCTGTGGAATTCTCCAGGCAAGGATACTGGAGCGGGTCGCCATTAACAGATCCTCTAACACAGAGGGTGAATGATACTATCAAATGATGAATTTATCAGTATTTGAGATATTAACTAGGTAATCTACAGTTACCTAGAAATAATTCTTTTGTTAATTTTTGCCTAGGTGGGATGGACTAAGGGAGAATGTTGGATTTTTAGCATGGTAACAGAGGATTTATCCTAGCCCTTTAATCACTTAGCTTGAGTCATGCTCAGCTTCATCATCTATGAAAAGACAGCGAACTGACAGTTATTACAGTAATCAAATATGATTATTTCTTTTTGTGACACTTTAAAATATAGGGAATTTTATACTTTTCAATGTATTTTTATTATTTAACCACTAACAAAATAAACATTACTTATTTTCATATTGAATACAGTGAAAATGGCACAGGCTTGTTATCTATCTTTTATGGTTTTCATCATGCTTATATATTACAGCAAACCAATAATCAGGATTTATAGACAGCAGAAATGTCACATTGGTAAATATGACAGATAGTTTTATTGTAATGGCTTGTACTATTTTTAGATTGTGTACATTGAAGCAAACCTTTTTCTAACCTTTGCAATACCAAAAACGCAAATTGTCACTTGCCAAACTGAATACTGCACCTTACAGATTGTGGGTAAATAGTAATCCTTGAACATTGTCTTTGGGAAACATGGATGTTTGGAAGTAGAAATAGACATGGTAGTCAGTACACTAAACACAGCCGTGTTCCTTTATTTATGCAGCTTACATCTTGTTTTATACCTTGGACAAGAACATTCCAATTGATGACTGGATCATGGAAACCATCAGTGGTGATCGGCTTACCCATCAAATCATGGATCTCAGCCTGGACACTACGTATTACTTTCGAATTCAAGCACGGAATGCAAAAGGAGTGGGTCCCCTCTCTGAACCCATCCTCTTCAGGACTCTGAAAGGTTTGAATCATTTTCTGTCATTTCCTTGTTTTATTTTTAATTTCCTATGGACTTCTTATAAAATAGTTTCAGAGTCTGCTTTGAGAATTGCCTTAAACCCTCTCTGCTGGCAACATAAATATAGTGGACATTCAAAAGAAATTAAAATGCAAATTAAAACCAAAATGAGATACCACATCAAGCCTGTTAGAATGGGCCTCATCCCAAAGACAAGAGACAACAAATGCTGACTTAGCTATTAACTAGGTAATCTACAGTTACCTAGAAATAATTCTTTTGTTAATTTTTGCCTAGGTGGGATGGACTAAGGGAGAATGTTGGATTTTTAGCATGGTAACAGAGGATTTATCCTAGCCCTTTAATCACTTAGCTTGAGTCATGCTCAGCTTCATCATCTATGAAAAGACAGCGAACTGACAGTTATTACAGTAATCAAATATGATTATTTCTTTTTGTGACACTTTAAAATATAGGGAATTTTATACTTTTCAATGTATTTTTATTATTTAACCACTAACAAAATAAACATTACTTATTTTCATATTGAATACAGTGAAAATGGCACAGGCTTGTTATCTATCTTTTATGGTTTTCATCATGCTTATATATTACAGCAAACCAATAATCAGGATTTATAGACAGCAGAAATGTCACATTGGTAAATATGACAGATAGTTTTATTGTAATGGCTTGTACTATTTTTAGATTGTGTACATTGAAGCAAACCTTTTTCTAACCTTTGCAATACCAAAAACGCAAATTGTCACTTGCCAAACTGAATACTGCACCTTACAGATTGTGGGTAAATAGTAATCCTTGAACATTGTCTTTGGGAAACATGGATGTTTGGAAGTAGAAATAGACATGGTAGTCAGTACACTAAACACAGCCGTGTTCCTTTATTTATGCAGCTTACATCTTGTTTTATACCTTGGACAAGAACATTCCAATTGATGACTGGATCATGGAAACCATCAGTGGTGATCGGCTTACCCATCAAATCATGGATCTCAGCCTGGACACTACGTATTACTTTCGAATTCAAGCACGGAATGCAAAAGGAGTGGGTCCCCTCTCTGAACCCATCCTCTTCAGGACTCTGAAAGGTTTGAATCATTTTCTGTCATTTCCTTGTTTTATTTTTAATTTCCTATGGACTTCTTATAAAATAGTTTCAGAGTCTGCTTTGAGAATTGCCTTAAACCCTCTCTGCTGGCAACATAAATATAGTGGACATTCAAAAGAAATTAAAATGCAAATTAAAACCAAAATGAGATACCACATCAAGCCTGTTAGAATGGGCCTCATCCCAAAGACAAGAGACAACAAATGCTGACTTAGCTGTGGAGAAAAGGGAATCATAGTACACTGTTGGGGGAATTGTAAGTTGGTACAGCCACTATGGAAAACAGTATGTTTTCAAAAAATTACAAATAGAAGTATCATATGATCTAGCAAGTCCACTTTGGGGAATATATCCAAAGAAGGAACAAGCATTAACTCTGTAAAATACCTGTATCCTGATGTTCATAGAAGTGTTAATAAAACAGCCAACATGTAGAAAACAACATAATGTCCTTGGTGGATATAATGGAATAGTATATATATGTAATAGAATACTATTCATGCATACAGAAAGCTGGGAAATCCTAACATTTGTGGCAGTATGGATGGACCTTGAAGGTGTTACATTAAGTGAAATAAATCAGCAAGAAAAAGACAAATACTATATGCTCTCACTTATATATGACCTAAACAAACAGATAAAACCAAACACCAAACTCAGAGAAAGAGATCAAATTTAGGGTTAGCAAAGGTAAGAGGTGATGAGAGGAGGAATTGGAGGAAAGTAGTTAAAAGGTACAAGCTTTCAGTTGTAAGGTAACTAGGTACTAGGAGCTAATTAACACATGATTACTATAGTTAGCACTGCTGCTTAAGATATAGGATGGTTGTTAGAAGAGTAGATTCCAATAGTTATCACTATGAAATCTTTTGGCCATTTTATTCAACTTATATGAGGTGATGGTTATTAACTAATGCTAATATGGTAATCATTTTCCAATATATATAAATAAATAGTCATGTTATGCATCTTATTCAGTGAAGTGGGGCTTCCAAGGTAATAGTGGTTAAGAACCTGCCTGCAATACAAGAACTGTGGGTTCAATCCCTGGGTTGGGATGGTCCCCTCTAAGAGGGCATGGGAACCCACTCCAGTATATTTTCCTGGAGAATCCCACGGACAGAGAACCTTGGCAGGTTGCAGTCCATGGAGTCACAGAGTTGGATATGACTTACCAACAATAACACATGCCATACCTCAAAAATTCATCTAAGAACAAAATGCTGACTTAGATACCACATCAAGCCTGTTAGAATGGGCCTCATCCCAAAGACAAGAGACAACAAATGCTGACTTAGCTGTGGAGAAAAGGGAATCATAGTACACTGTTGGGGGAATTGTAAGTTGGTACAGCCACTATGGAAAACAGTATGTTTTCAAAAAATTACAAATAGAAGTATCATATGATCTAGCAAGTCCACTTTGGGGAATATATCCAAAGAAGGAACAAGCATTAACTCTGTAAAATACCTGTATCCTGATGTTCATAGAAGTGTTAATAAAACAGCCAACATGTAGAAAACAACATAATGTCCTTGGTGGATATAATGGAATAGTATATATATGTAATAGAATACTATTCATGCATACAGAAAGCTGGGAAATCCTAACATTTGTGGCAGTATGGATGGACCTTGAAGGTGTTACATTAAGTGAAATAAATCAGCAAGAAAAAGACAAATACTATATGCTCTCACTTATATATGACCTAAACAAACAGATAAAACCAAACACCAAACTCAGAGAAAGAGATCAAATTTAGGGTTAGCAAAGGTAAGAGGTGATGAGAGGAGGAATTGGAGGAAAGTAGTTAAAAGGTACAAGCTTTCAGTTGTAAGGTAACTAGGTACTAGGGAGCTAATTAACACATGATTACTATAGTTAGCACTGCTGCTTAAGATATAGGATGGTTGTTAGAAGAGTAGATTCCAATAGTTATCACTATGAAATCTTTTGGCCATTTTATTCAACTTATATGAGGTGATGGTTATTAACTAATGCTAATATGGTAATCATTTTCCAATATATATAAATAAATAGTCATGTTATGCATCTTATTCAGTGAAGTGGGGCTTCCAAGGTAATAGTGGTTAAGAACCTGCCTGCAATACAAGAACTGTGGGTTCAATCCCTGGGTTGGGATGGTCCCCTCTAAGAGGGCATGGGAACCCACTCCAGTATATTTTCCTGGAGAATCCCACGGACAGAGAACCTTGGCAGGTTGCAGTCCATGGAGTCACAGAGTTGGATATGACTTACCAACAATAACACATGCCATACCTCAAAAATTCATCTTTAAATATCAGCTATGGAACACCTGAAATATTTTCAATTGATAAATAATGGAGGCTCTTGAAATCATTCATCCTCTAAAATAAAATACTAAAAAATAAAATAATAAAATAAAATAATTAAGTACTGTGCTCTAAAACAGAAAGAACTTATATGAAGATCATCATGAGATAGTCACTATTTTGGGCCTTTTATTTTCCTGTATAAATGTACAGCTATCCTTAAATTGAGCAGTGGCTTTTATACTTGCAAGCATGTAGAATGTTGTTCTAGTAATCATGCTGTAAGACGTTTTGTTTTCATTTTGCTGCCCTGTATCCATAAACAATTTTGTTAGAGATTTCCTGTCTTTTGCCATATCAAAAATTTCTTATATAAGTATAATAGCTCCTTACACTAGGAAGAAATACTTAAAAGTTGGAAATAGTATGCAGTCACACAATATGATGCTTTTTGATTTTTATCTCTTATATATGAAATCACTTTAACATTCCAAAAGGATTATAATTAAAAATGTCAAGTTATATATGGCTGCTTTGTGCTCAATGGCAGAAAATGTAATAACTTCATAGATACTTCTTTGGCATGCTGGCTTCCAACATAAAAAGGTAAATTTTAATTAATCATCCTTTATTTTTTCCAGTTTCCAGTGTTTTCCAATTATTTTAGAAATAATTGACCTATATCACTGATGTGTGCTAAGTTGCTTCAGTTGTGTCCGACTCTTTGTGACACCATCGACTGTAGCCTGCTGGTCTCCTCTATCCATGGGATTTCCTAGGCAAGAATACCGGAGTGGGTTGTCATTTCCTTTTCCAGGGGTTCTTACTGACCCAGTGATGAAAACCCTGTCTCCTACATGGCAGACAGATTCTGTTCTGTCTGAGCCATCAGGGAAGCCTTTGAAGAAGGATACTAGGTTCTTGAATCTTACCACATTATGCCCATATATCTGGCTGAAACCTTAATAAAGCATGATGGCATGCAACTGACAAATTAAAAAGATATATCTGGGTTGACATTTTTACCCATTTGCTTGGATATGCTAAAGAGGCTTAGAATAACTAGAAAGTGTATTTCTCAGTACTCCTAGGAAAAATAAATGGAAGGCTTGGATTCTGGTGACTGAACTATTCAAGAGCTAGATTTGATAACAGCTCATCTGAACATTTGCCAAGAACACACAAATAAGCATTCAACCTAAGCCTACATGACAGCTCTTAACGATAGAGTAGGAGTTGGAAGGAAGGCAGGAGAAAAATGAGGCAATCTTTGTCTATCCAGGTTTTTAGGACTTCATGTCTAAATCAGGTTTCACTCCAAATGAGCAATTGAAAGGAATCCGGTTATTCATTTTGCGGGAGCATGAACTGTAACTAGATAATGTTTCACAAATGCTTCGTCTTTATCTATAGACAAATGCCAAACTAATTTCACACTCACAGTGTGTGCCAATGAGACATCTCAGGGAGAGTTTAAGATGACTGAAGGCATCCAAATTTATTAAGCAGCAGAGTGATGAGTTATCTCAGGATTTATAGGCCCAGGCTGATCATCATCCTGTGGATTATTTAATGAACTTCATATCTCATCTGGTACTGTTTACTTTAAGTGCCCTAAACTCATCCATGAGATGCTGTTCAAGAGTAAGAACAAATTCAAGATTTATTATATGCCACAATATTCCATAAAAGTTATTTCTTAATATCCTGATTTGAATGTTTAAAATTATCTACCCTAAGTATATCATACTCAATTAATAGACAGATTTTTATGCTAAGTCTATAGTAAACCAAGTTTCAGATGTCTTGAGTGTGCTTTAAATGATTGAGACACTGGCATTACCTATCTTTATCAATAATTGATATTGCATAGGCATCGACCTTCCCTGTGTGTCACTTAATAACAGATGTTCTAAGGTAAATAAATGACTCATCAGTACAGATTTGATGTCACAATGAATCACATCTACACTAAAGATGCTCTCTGATTTAAGATTTTCTGTTTCCAAGCCTGCTTCAAAATATAGGTCCTCTATATTTCTGTCTTGTTTGACAGAAAGTCTTCCTTGTTGTCCTGAAGCAGAGGAAACTCTCAGTAGTCCATGAGAGTTGTAAATCACGCCTTAGTTGATCCCAGCATCATTTCAAGATATATCTGGGTTGACATTTTTACCCATTTGCTTGGATATGCTAAAGAGGCTTAGAATAACTAGAAAGTGTATTTCTCAGTACTCCTAGGAAAAATAAATGGAAGGCTTGGATTCTGGTGACTGAACTATTCAAGAGCTAGATTTGATAACAGCTCATCTGAACATTTGCCAAGAACACACAAATAAGCATTCAACCTAAGCCTACATGACAGCTCTTAACGATAGAGTAGGAGTTGGAAGGAAGGCAGGAGAAAAATGAGGCAATCTTTGTCTATCCAGGTTTTTAGGACTTCATGTCTAAATCAGGTTTCACTCCAAATGAGCAATTGAAAGGAATCCGGTTATTCATTTTGCGGGAGCATGAACTGTAACTAGATAATGTTTCACAAATGCTTCGTCTTTATCTATAGACAAATGCCAAACTAATTTCACACTCACAGTGTGTGCCAATGAGACATCTCAGGGAGAGTTTAAGATGACTGAAGGCATCCAAATTTATTAAGCAGCAGAGTGATGAGTTATCTCAGGATTTATAGGCCCAGGCTGATCATCATCCTGTGGATTATTTAATGAACTTCATATCTCATCTGGTACTGTTTACTTTAAGTGCCCTAAACTCATCCATGAGATGCTGTTCAAGAGTAAGAACAAATTCAAGATTTATTATATGCCACAATATTCCATAAAAGTTATTTCTTAATATCCTGATTTGAATGTTTAAAATTATCTACCCTAAGTATATCATACTCAATTAATAGACAGATTTTTATGCTAAGTCTATAGTAAACCAAGTTTCAGATGTCTTGAGTGTGCTTTAAATGATTGAGACACTGGCATTACCTATCTTTATCAATAATTGATATTGCATAGGCATCGACCTTCCCTGTGTGTCACTTAATAACAGATGTTCTAAGGTAAATAAATGACTCATCAGTACAGATTTGATGTCACAATGAATCACATCTACACTAAAGATGCTCTCTGATTTAAGATTTTCTGTTTCCAAGCCTGCTTCAAAATATAGGTCCTCTATATTTCTGTCTTGTTTGACAGAAAGTCTTCCTTGTTGTCCTGAAGCAGAGGAAACTCTCAGTAGTCCATGAGAGTTGTAAATCACGCCTTAGTTGATCGCAGCATCATTTTCTCATATTCAGTCTTTCCAAAGAAAGAAGCATTTTCTACTAGAGACTAGGGTTTTTCTCTTTCTTGTTTTTTGTTTGTTTTTGACCATCAGTCAGAGAAGTGTAGGAAACTCAATCCATAATCACTGGCTAAATAAAAGGGATATTTATAACTTAACAGGGATTGAATTATCATTGCCTCAGATACATGCATATATGTGGTAGAACTGCTTCTTTCTTTGCAATGTTAATTAGAAGACTCTTGAACTTCTTTCTCTGACCACAGAGGACTCTGCAGATAGCTACCTCTCTTCTCCACATTCCATATTACAATGCCTGCACACTAGAGGAATCTTGAATGAGCTCCAAGATGCATGTGTATGTTTAAGATGCCCATCCCATGAGCTGTTCCCTCTAATAAACTTCTATGCATTGAACCATCAGGTAACAAGGAGAAAGGATGTTCCAGATGGAGGAGACCAAAGAGAGCATCTGTAGAGTGATGGTCATCTTCTACTTACAGAGAAGCAGGGTCTTCAGCAGTGAACAAGCAGGAGAGAATTGTTTCTCTTCTGGCCATCCTTATGTGTGATTCTGCAACGTGCATGTCTTCCATGCCATGATATGGAACTGAAAGCTGTGTTCCAGAATACAAAAACATCTTAGTTTTAAATCATTTTGTGACAAAGTAAATGACATTATCCTGATTTGAATGTTTAAAATTATCTACCCTAAGTATATCATACTCAATTAATAGACAGATTTTTATGCTAAGTCTATAGTAAACCAAGTTTCAGATGTCTTGAGTGTGCTTTAAATGATTGAGACACTGGCATTACCTATCTTTATCAATAATTGATATTGCATAGGCATCGACCTTCCCTGTGTGTCACTTAATAACAGATGTTCTAAGGTAAATAAATGACTCATCAGTACAGATTTGATGTCACAATGAATCACATCTACACTAAAGATGCTCTCTGATTTAAGATTTTCTGTTTCCAAGCCTGCTTCAAAATATAGGTCCTCTATATTTCTGTCTTGTTTGACAGAAAGTCTTCCTTGTTGTCCTGAAGCAGAGGAAACTCTCAGTAGTCCATGAGAGTTGTAAATCACGCCTTAGTTGATCGCAGCATCATTTTCTCATATTCAGTCTTTCCAAAGAAAGAAGCATTTTCTACTAGAGACTGGGGTTTTTTCTCTTTCTTGTTTTTTGTTTGTTTTTGACCATCAGTCAGAGAAGTGTAGGAAACTCAATCCATAATCACTGGCTAAATAAAAGGGATATTTATAACTTAACAGGGATTGAATTATCATTGCCTCAGATACATGCATATATGTGGTAGAACTGCTTCTTTCTTTGCAATGTTAATTAGAAGACTCTTGAACTTCTTTCTCTGACCACAGAGGACTCTGCAGATAGCTACCTCTCTTCTCCACATTCCATATTACAATGCCTGCACACTAGAGGAATCTTGAATGAGCTCCAAGATGCATGTGTATGTTTAAGATGCCCATCCCATGAGCTGTTCCCTCTAATAAACTTCTATGCATTGAACCATCAGGTAACAAGGAGAAAGGATGTTCCAGATGGAGGAGACCAAAGAGAGCATCTGTAGAGTGATGGTCATCTTCTACTTACAGAGAAGCAGGGTCTTCAGCAGTGAACAAGCAGGAGAGAATTGTTTCTCTTCTGGCCATCCTTATGTGTCATTCTGCAACGTGCATGTCTTCCATGCCATGATATGGAACTGAAAGCTGTGTTCCAGAATACAAAAAACATCTTAGTTTTTAAATCATTTTGTGACAAAGTAAATGACATTCATACAGATGACAGGAAAAATTAAAAAGTCAAGGCCCAAATTACAGTGCTTTTGTATTTGTCTTTCATTTTAAAAGTCATTATTTGTCTTTAATAAAAGTAACTATTGGGACATACTGGGTCCTTGTTGGGAAATACTCTTTAGTATTATTCACTCTGCCATATATTTATTTGTCACTTGCCAAAAATTTCTTAGACTACAGATAAAATGTATAATTAAATGTATAATTAAAGCCAAAGTGAGAAATGTAGAATGGAAGCCAGATAGGATGTGTTTTCTTCTCTTATTTCTAGCATCATTCCAAACAAGTTCTCACCTAAATAGAAGATGCTGTTTCAATTAGTTTCTCAAGTGTGTTCTGTTCTGACTACCAGACTTTTCCTTTCCTGGGTTGTGTGGTCACACACCCTTCCTCATTCTTATTGAATACCTGGTATGGAATATCCGAGCCATGTCCTTCCTTGAAAACTACATTAAGATCTCTACCCTGTATAGAAACAATAGATAATGCTTCCTTATCAAAAGCACCTCTTATCAACAGTTCCCAAAGACCATAATAGAATGTATTTTGAGACTTCATTATTATTGATTGAGAAATGGGAAAAAAAATTCAAGATGGGGGTTCTAAAAAAATCGAGATGTAAATTAAACTATAATGATTATATTTGAAAAGACTGAGTTAGATGACCTGGTGAACTGAAAATTGTGAAATCTTGAGCAAATACAAAGATAATTTCACACATTCTCTGTTTTAGAAATTGTTTCCTTTTATGATATAACATTAATAAACCCTGTATCTGGAAGTGTTTTTTTTTTACTAACAATGTTACTATTTACGTATTTTGATTTTATATATTCTTTTGGACAAATATTTATATTATTTCATTTAAAAAGGAAGACTCAGCTCAAGATGCATGGGTCCATGCCTTTTTGATATGGAACTGAAAGGGGCCAAAATGTGTTCCAAGAAATTAGCAAAAAAAAATTGTTTCTCTTCTGGCCATCCTTATGTGTCATTCTGCAACGTGCATGTCTTCCATGCCATGATATGGAACTGAAAGCTGTGTTCCAGAATACAAAAAACATCTTAGTTTTTAAATCATTTTGTGACAAAGTAAATGACATTCATACAGATGACAGGAAAAATTAAAAAGTCAAGGCCCAAATTACAGTGCTTTTGTATTTGTCTTTCATTTTAAAAGTCATTATTTGTCTTTAATAAAAAGTAACTATTGGGACATACTGGGTCCTTGTTGGGAAATACTCTTTAGTATTATTCACTCTGCCATATATTTATTTGTCACTTGCCAAAAATTTCTTAGACTACAGATAAAATGTATAATTAAATGTATAATTAAAGCCAAAGTGAGAAATGTAGAATGGAAGCCAGATAGGATGTGTTTTCTTCTCTTATTTCTAGCATCATTCCAAACAAGTTCTCACCTAAATAGAAGATGCTGTTTCAATTAGTTTCTCAAGTGTGTTCTGTTCTGACTACCAGACTTTTCCTTTCCTGGGTTGTGTGGTCACACACCCTTCCTCATTCTTATTGAATACCTGGTATGGAATATCCGAGCCATGTCCTTCCTTGAAAACTACATTAAGATCTCTACCCTGTATAGAAACAATAGATAATGCTTCCTTATCAAAAGCACCTCTTATCAACAGTTCCCAAAGACCATAATAGAATGTATTTTGAGACTTCATTATTATTGATTGAGAAATGGGAAAAAAAATTCAAGATGGGGGTTCTAAAAAAATCGAGATGTAAATTAAACTATAATGATTATATTTGAAAAGACTGAGTTAGATGACCTGGTGAACTGAAAATTGTGAAATCTTGAGCAAATACAAAGATAATTTCACACATTCTCTGTTTTAGAAATTGTTTCCTTTTATGATATAACATTAATAAACCCTGTATCTGGAAGTGTTTTTTTTTTACTAACAATGTTACTATTTACGTATTTTGATTTTATATATTCTTTTGGACAAATATTTATATTCTTTCATTTAAAAAAAGGAAGACTCAGCACCTATAAAGTATTTGCTTTAAAAGTATTTTTCAAACAATCATGATGGATTTGCTCTGAGACCACCGCACATAAGGAGAAACCTGAATAGATGACAGGTTTCTGCTCACAGGAACACTATTATATTTTTTTCTGACTTCAACTGAAATAAACACAAAACAGATCAGCAAGTATGGTAGCCTGTGTTTGACTCTGATGAAGTGAGTTAAATAAGCCCAGAAGACTCAGAGATCAAAGAAAATCAAGTATAGGTGGATAAGTCTAATTGATGGAGACTTCCAAAGATCTATGTTGGTCACAATGTCATTTCACAATTTCTAGAAAATCAGTGTTTCACAGAGGTTCACCTCCTATATAGTAACATTTGGTTAGCAGAAGCTACCTTTTAAGAAATTTAGAGATATTTTAAAATTTAACAAATCATTTTTAAGAACAGCACCCATAATTCATCTAAAGTTGTGAACAATTCAAGATCTTTGTTCACACAAGGTTTAAAATCATCAACCATTTAGATTGAACTTTATCATATTTTATAGCTTTACCCTATTCATGTGAGAATTGGTTGTTCTTTTGTTAAAAAATTAACGATGAATGCAAGAAAAATAGTTTCCTTAACTTATTTAAAACATATGAGTGATAACTACTTGCAGATGACATGCATTTATTACTAGTGATTGTATTATTAACTAAACTTGCATGATAATCATCCTGACTTTAGAGGAATGTTACAAATAACATTTTTAGAACACATTTATACAGCAAAACATTACTTTTGATTCCTTTCTCTAATTTGATCAAAATAATCCCAATAACCAAATTCCTTATCAATTTTATTTCAGTAGGACATTGGCCTTGCTATGAGAACTCACTAACAAAACTGTTGATTTGAAATGACAACTTTCTTGAAGGAAACTGCCACACTTTAATAATATTATTTCTCTTTCCCCCACAGTGGAACACCCTGACAAAATGGCTAATGACCAAGGTATGATTTTTTAATCTCTCATTTTTTAACCTCACACATTCTCTGTTTTAGAATTTTTCATATAAACTTGTATCTGGAAGTGTTTTTTTACTAACAATGTTACTATTTACGTATTTTGATTTTATATATTCTTTTGGACAAATATTTATATTCTTTCATTTAAAAAAAGGAAGACTCAGCACCTATAAAGTATTTGCTTTAAAAGTATTTTTCAAACAATCATGATGGATTTGCTCTGAGACCACCGCACATAAGGAGAAACCTGAATAGATGACAGGTTTCTGCTCACAGGAACACTATTATATTTTTTTCTGACTTCAACTGAAATAAACACAAAACAGATCAGCAAGTATGGTAGCCTGTGTTTGACTCTGATGAAGTGAGTTAAATAAGCCCAGAAGACTCAGAGATCAAAGAAAATCAAGTATAGGTGGATAAGTCTAATTGATGGAGACTTCCAAAGATCTATGTTGGTCACAATGTCATTTCACAATTTCTAGAAAATCAGTGTTTCACAGAGGTTCACCTCCTATATAGTAACATTTGGTTAGCAGAAGCTACCTTTTAAGAAATTTAGAGATATTTTAAAATTTAACAAATCATTTTTAAGAACAGCACCCATAATTCATCTAAAGTTGTGAACAATTCAAGATCTTTGTTCACACAAGGTTTAAAATCATCAACCATTTAGATTGAACTTTATCATATTTTATAGCTTTACCCTATTCATGTGAGAATTGGTTGTTCTTTTGTTAAAAAATTAACGATGAATGCAAGAAAAATAGTTTCCTTAACTTATTTAAAACATATGAGTGATAACTACTTGCAGATGACATGCATTTATTACTAGTGATTGTATTATTAACTAAACTTGCATGATAATCATCCTGACTTTAGAGGAATGTTACAAATAACATTTTTAGAACACATTTATACAGCAAAACATTACTTTTGATTCCTTTCTCTAATTTGATCAAAATAATCCCAATAACCAAATTCCTTATCAATTTTATTTCAGTAGGACATTGGCCTTGCTATGAGAACTCACTAACAAAACTGTTGATTTGAAATGACAACTTTCTTGAAGGAAACTGCCACACTTTAATAATATTATTTCTCTTTCCCCCACAGTGGAACACCCTGACAAAATGGCTAATGACCAAGGTATGATTTTTTAATCTCTCATTTTTCCCTCCTTGATCAATCCTATATGTTAAAAACGTCAGTCATTATTCCATAGTCGTCTTTTCACCTGGGCTGTACACTTGATGAAGCAGACACTAGTGTGATAATTAATCTTGTTAATGAAGTTCTGCTTGGCTGAGGTTTCAACTCTGATCGGGAGGATGTAAATTTTCTTGAGAGGAAATTGTTTTGTCTCCATTCTGAAGGACCAATTAAAATGTCAAGCTTCTTTGTATGAAATAAATTTTTAGTCTCTGTCTGCACTTCTGAATAATTCACATTAAGTATAATTAAGCTCAGCATAATTTTCAAGCTGCTCTTGCACCTTTTCATGAGCTCTGGATTAAAGTTCTATAGCTCAGCAGAGGAAACCCATAAATCATGTGTGCTTTTCCTCAACAATGAGCTACTTGTCATACATAAAAACAAAGTTAGGTCAACTTTTCTTAGGCGATATTTTGTCCATTTTGAAGCCAGAAAGCTTTCATTTCATGAATAGCCTGTCAGTATTTTGACCTCCTTTCATTCATTGGCTAAAAACTGATTTGTATAGAGAAAGAGATCGTTGTACACAAAGGAAAATGGAGATAAATCAAATTCATTGATTCTCAGGTAGATAGGGATTTATTAACATGTTTTGTAGACATATATTAAGATTCCATTCTTTTTACACTAAGGATAATTAGTAGAAAGCTAAAGGAAAAAGAGTGTTTGTGAGTTTGATTTTTGCACAATGTTATACCCTTCAAAAAGGGAAATTAACTACTTGCAGATGACATGCATTTATTACTAGTGATTGTATTATTAACTAAACTTGCATGATAATCATCCTGACTTTAGAGGAATGTTACAAATAACATTTTTAGAACACATTTATACAGCAAAACATTACTTTTGATTCCTTTCTCTAATTTGATCAAAATAATCCCAATAACCAAATTCCTTATCAATTTTATTTCAGTAGGACATTGGCCTTGCTATGAGAACTCACTAACAAAACTGTTGATTTGAAATGACAACTTTCTTGAAGGAAACTGCCACACTTTAATAATATTATTTCTCTTTCCCCCACAGTGGAACACCCTGACAAAATGGCTAATGACCAAGGTATGATTTTTTAATCTCTCATTTTTTCCCTCCTTGATCAATCCTATATGTTAAAAACGTCAGTCATTATTCCATAGTCGTCTTTTCACCTGGGCTGTACACTTGATGAAGCAGACACTAGTGTGATAATTAATCTTGTTAATGAAGTTCTGCTTGGCTGAGGTTTCAACTCTGATCGGGAGGATGTAAATTTTCTTGAGAGGAAATTGTTTTGTCTCCATTCTGAAGGACCAATTAAAATGTCAAGCTTCTTTGTATGAAATAAATTTTTAGTCTCTGTCTGCACTTCTGAATAATTCACATTAAGTATAATTAAGCTCAGCATAATTTTCAAGCTGCTCTTGCACCTTTTCATGAGCTCTGGATTAAAGTTCTATAGCTCAGCAGAGGAAACCCATAAATCATGTGTGCTTTTCCTCAACAATGAGCTACTTGTCATACATAAAAACAAAGTTAGGTCAACTTTTCTTAGGCGATATTTTGTCCATTTTGAAGCCAGAAAGCTTTCATTTCATGAATAGCCTGTCAGTATTTTGACCTCCTTTCATTCATTGGCTAAAAACTGATTTGTATAGAGAAAGAGATCGTTGTACACAAAGGAAAATGGAGATAAATCAAATTCATTGATTCTCAGGTAGATAGGGATTTATTAACATGTTTTGTAGACATATATTAAGATTCCATTCTTTTTACACTAAGGATAATTAGTAGAAAGCTAAAGGGAAAAAAAGAGTGTTTGTGAGTTTGATTTTTGCACAATGTTATACCCTTCAAAAAAGGGAACACTTGACAATGCTTGTAGCTGGTAATGGTCAGTGTTGTCAGTATTGGTTCAGAGTTTACAGCCTGTATAGTGGCCTCTGGGACGTCTCCTGTCAGCAGGACCTCCAGCGTCATGTCTTATGAGGCATCGTATTGTAGATTGCCAGAAAATATGCTTTTCAACAAGAATATTTTTCAACTATTGACAAATAACTGAGAGTCTGAATGTTGTTTCACTAACATTAGAAGACTGTCTACATGAGTGGTATTTTATTTAATGATCCTGAGCTCAGGTTTGTCTCTGGGTGCTTATACCATTCCTCTGCTTAAGAGAACATGGCCAGTGCTTCTATATGGGAAAGAACAGAAATGGTGCAATACACAGAAATCTCCCAGTCAGGGTTAAGATTTCTGTTAATCACCTAACTATTCCTGCTTGCTTACACCTAAAATATTTTCATAAGATCAATATCTACTAAATAGTAATATTGTAAAGCCACTAATGATAAGTAATTGACAGTTAGCCTGTATTTACTTAGGTAAGTTAAATATTAGGACTATCCACATTCAAACTGGAATAGTTAATTAGCAGAATTTAGAATTTCAGTTAAAATAATTAAAGCATGTTTGCATAGCTTTAATTAGAACAATTTAAATGAATTTAGAACTTCCACAGGCAACTCATAATTTGTGAAATTATATTTAGAAAAAGTATATAGAGAGAGACAGAAAACATACAAACATTTTTTAAGTAATTGAACCAGATGAAAAGTTACAGTATTAACCATTTGGGTGACAGTATGCCCAGGCATCTCAGTATAGTAGATTTTCAATTGTTTCTGCATCCCTGTTCAATTTTTTTGCTATGCTCTTTAAGTTAATTGTTTTGGATAATAATATTTTCAGCTACAAAGAGATGTATTTTATACAGTCTCTTTGATCACATACACTCCATGAATTTTACTCAGATTTTCATTGACAGTGAAATCAGATCAGTTACTGAAGACAAAAGGAATTCCCGAGAATTATTGCCAGTGGCTGCATTAATATATTTGGGCAATTGTTCTTTATCTTCATCTAACAGTACTTCGAGTATGTCACATATTATACTATTTGATCCTTTATTCAATCTCAAGTGGTATACAGTTGGTTGAATTGATAGGTTCTAAGTTTTACATCAAACTCAAATTACTTGTAAAATGGAGAGGGAGTGACAACATGTAATTTAATGGTTATAAGCAAGATCTTTAAATTCTTACAAAGAAAGAGTATAAAATTTGTTGGCCAGCCAAAACTCTTTGAAAACAAAATTGGTCATCTGAGTTGATGACCAAGTGCACAAAAAATAACCCAGTTTAAAGGTCTGTCTAAGATCGATGGGAATAATAAGAAAAGCCTGCTCTGAATGTTCCCACTCTTCAGCACATAGCAAATCAGTTGGATATTCATTATTGTGCTGTTAGGCCAATTTGCCCCCTTCCCACAGTGAAATGATCCCACTGTTGTATTTATGACAAGTGCTGAATTTCCGTTGAAAGAAAATTTGCTCAGAGAGAAAATTTAGCCACTCTGGGTCAGAGTTAACCTTGCAAAGATGAATCCTGAATTTAATATTGAAAGTAATTGACAGTTAGCCTGTATTTACTTAGGTAAGTTAAATATTAGGACTATCCACATTCAAACTGGAATAGTTAATTAGCAGAATTTAGAATTTCAGTTAAAATAATTAAAGCATGTTTGCATAGCTTTAATTAGAACAATTTAAATGAATTTAGAACTTCCACAGGCAACTCATAATTTGTGAAATTATATTTAGAAAAAGTATATAGAGAGAGACAGAAAACATACAAACATTTTTTAAGTAATTGAACCAGATGAAAAGTTACAGTATTAACCATTTGGGTGACAGTATGCCCAGGCATCTCAGTATAGTAGATTTTCAATTGTTTCTGCATCCCTGTTCAATTTTTTTGCTATGCTCTTTAAGTTAATTGTTTTGGATAATAATATTTTCAGCTACAAAGAGATGTATTTTATACAGTCTCTTTGATCACATACACTCCATGAATTTTACTCAGATTTTCATTGACAGTGAAATCAGATCAGTTACTGAAGACAAAAGGAATTCCCGAGAATTATTGCCAGTGGCTGCATTAATATATTTGGGCAATTGTTCTTTATCTTCATCTAACAGTACTTCGAGTATGTCACATATTATACTATTTGATCCTTTATTCAATCTCAAGTGGTATACAGTTGGTTGAATTGATAGGTTCTAAGTTTTACATCAAACTCAAATTACTTGTAAAATGGAGAGGGAGTGACAACATGTAATTTAATGGTTATAAGCAAGATCTTTAAATTCTTACAAAGAAAGAGTATAAAATTTGTTGGCCAGCCAAAACTCTTTGAAAACAAAATTGGTCATCTGAGTTGATGACCAAGTGCACAAAAAATAACCCAGTTTAAAGGTCTGTCTAAGATCAATGGGAATAATAAGAAAAGCCTGCTCTGAATGTTCCCACTCTTCAGCACATAGCAAATCAGTTGGATATTCATTATTGTGCTGTTAGGCCAATTTGCCCCCTTCCCACAGTGAAATGATCCCACTGTTGTATTTATGACAAGTGCTGAATTTCCGTTGAAAGAAAATTTGCTCAGAGAGAAAATTTAGCCACTCTGGGTCAGAGTTAACCTTGCAAAGATGAATCCTGAATAGAAAAGCAGGAGGTTGAATTTGACTCATATGAGAAAAAGTAAGAAAAGTTTTCGTTGTTTTTAAAAAGTGTCACTGTGGTCTCTTGTCACAATGACTTTTTCTTGGAATCTAATATCTGCCCTGAAGAACATGAATGTGAAAACAAAAAGTCACTTACATTAGAATCACTTGTGATTTGTGATTGGGGAAAAATGTTTTCTTCTGGGGAATAGCAGTACTGGTGTGAAAATAATAGATTATTTACAAAGAACTCTTTTTCCTCTTCATGTAAGTGTAAATTGATTACATCTAGCGTTTATGCATCTCTTGTCCCACATCTTACTTATGTCTCTAGTCCTATAGGCACAGTGGCCAGTAAGTTTTAAAGTAATCATAAGATTATAGAGATTAACTACAGATTCACTCTTTTGAAAGATCAGGTAGGGAAGGGAAAGTGTATGGGTTATGTAAAGTAAGTAGGAAAGATACAGGCTCTGTTCCTTTTTTATTTTCCACATTTTGGTAAAAATCCTGTCAACTTGTCTGTGTCTGGGTGGGCATGTATAATGGTAGAAATAATCCCTTATGAAGCTCTCACCACCAGTTGCTGTTCCAAGAGCTTAACAGGTATTGATCCATTTAATCCACATAGCGATATACATGTTTAGTAACTCACTTCAGTTGTGCCCAACTCTTTGCAACGTTATGGACTGTAGCCCACCCAGCTCCTCTGTCCATGGGATTCTTCAGGCAAGAATACTGGAATGGGTTGCCATTTCCTCCTCCAAGGGATTGTCCCAACCCCAGGAACAAACATCTCTTATCTCTCCTGTATTGGCAAACAAGTTCTTTACCATTAGTACCACCTGGGAATGCTGTAGGAGATACACTATTATTGTCCCCCTTTTCCTAATACAGAAGCTGAAGCTCAGAGAGTTTAAGTGATTTGCCTGTAGACACACAGCTACTACATAGCAAGGCCATGATTCAAACCCATCTTCTAAAGCCCCTGTTTTGAACCACCAAGTGTGTCCACCACTGCGTACTACGTATGTACATACTCAGCCACACACACAGCACTTTGGACATATATGTCTAAAGTTCCTGCATCTAGAGTAAGTGTATAGATACTTTCCTAATAACTGCTTTTCTTTCCCCAACTCTGTGACTATTCTAGAGAACAAAGTTAATTGCTCTCCATCTAAGGCCATCCAGAATATATGATCCCAACATGACTTTTCTTGGATCATGAAATGTGAAAACAAAAAGTCACTTACATTAGAATCACTTGTGATTTGTGATTGGGGAAAAATGTTTTCTTCTGGGGAATAGCAGTACTGGTGTGAAAATAATAGATTATTTACAAAGAACTCTTTTTCCTCTTCATGTAAGTGTAAATTGATTACATCTAGCGTTTATGCATCTCTTGTCCCACATCTTACTTATGTCTCTAGTCCTATAGGCACAGTGGCCAGTAAGTTTTAAAGTAATCATAAGATTATAGAGATTAACTACAGATTCACTCTTTTGAAAGATCAGGTAGGGAAGGGAAAGTGTATGGGTTATGTAAAGTAAGTAGGAAAGATACAGGCTCTGTTCCTTTTTTATTTTCCACATTTTGGTAAAAATCCTGTCAACTTGTCTGTGTCTGGGTGGGCATGTATAATGGTAGAAATAATCCCTTATGAAGCTCTCACCACCAGTTGCTGTTCCAAGAGCTTAACAGGTATTGATCCATTTAATCCACATAGCGATATACATGTTTAGTAACTCACTTCAGTTGTGCCCAACTCTTTGCAACGTTATGGACTGTAGCCCACCCAGCTCCTCTGTCCATGGGATTCTTCAGGCAAGAATACTGGAATGGGTTGCCATTTCCTCCTCCAAGGGATTGTCCCAACCCCAGGAACAAACATCTCTTATCTCTCCTGTATTGGCAAACAAGTTCTTTACCATTAGTACCACCTGGGAATGCTGTAGGAGATACACTATTATTGTCCCCCTTTTCCTAATACAGAAGCTGAAGCTCAGAGAGTTTAAGTGATTTGCCTGTAGACACACAGCTACTACATAGCAAGGCCATGATTCAAACCCATCTTCTAAAGCCCCTGTTTTGAACCACCAAGTGTGTCCACCACTGCGTACTACGTATGTACATACTCAGCCACACACACAGCACTTTGGACATATATGTCTAAAGTTCCTGCATCTAGAGTAAGTGTATAGATACTTTCCTAATAACTGCTTTTCTTTCCCCAACTCTGTGACTATTCTAGAGAACAAAGTTAATTGCTCTCCATCTAAGGCCATCCAGAATATATGATCCCAACAGGTGTTTATCTCAGGAAACACAATTTGCTATCTTGATCTGCTAGAGCTGCCAGTACAAAATACCACAGTCTGGATGTATTAGGTAACAAGTGTATTTTCTCATCATTCAGGGTTGGTTTCTTGTGAGAGCTCTCTTCCTGTCTTGCAGACAGCTACCTTCCTGCTGTGTCCTCACACGGGGAGAGCGTGAGAGTGAGCTTATGTCTCTGCTTAAAAGGATATTAATCCTACTGGATCAGGGCCCCACCTTTATGACTTCATTTAACCCAGGTCTTCTATAAAGACCCATATCTCCAAATACAGTCACACTGGATGTCAGTAATTCAATATACCAACTTGGAGAAGGGGAGAACATAGTTCAGTTCATACAATCCACTTTCAAAAATAATATTGTTCTTTCACTGTTTTACTGATTATCTTTCACTCTTTTACTGATTTTCAAATGACAAAGCAAAAACTATTGTTTTGCAAAAGGTCAGTCACATATAGTGGCAGGAAGAGTTGGAACTCAAACATGTTTACCTCTGTCTAACGGAGTATATAATCTCTCCTTTATAGATAGTTGCTCTACTTATGAAAAAAAAATGGTTTTTGTTTTTCTACAATCAGCTTGAACCTTTTAGAGCTCCTCAGAGAAGCATTTATAAAAGCCTCTTGTCTGGGGATCACAGTGGAGGATACCAGTAACTATAAAGTATGGCCAATTCTCCAGTGATCATGAGATTAAGCTTTTAATTGTTAAGGATTGTCTTTGCATCCTTAGATTCCATTTAACACCCAAATGTTATTCTCTACTTTTAGGTGTCTATAATGTAAAAACCAGTAATTCTTGGCATGAACGTAAATGTTTTCAGTTTCACATGTGTTTTCCTGCTTGCCCACTGGGCCAAGAGTGTAGGTGCTGTGGCCATGACATCGTACCATAAAGAGGAATCTTCCTGAAATGATATGTATCATGGATGGTATGAATCATGGAGAAAATGGATTGCTTCAAGCACTGTCAAGCATTTTTAATTCACCATGGCCTGCAGAGGGGTGATGTAAAACAGGAGGCCTGGGAAAGAGGCATAAATTCAGAGGCCAGTTTTTAGCTCCAAATGAAGGCAGCCCACTGAGAATTGCCCTCCCACTACCGAGAGAGAGTTACTCTTCTCTGAATCATGGTAATGGCTGGTAATGCTCCAGGCTTTCTCGTCAGCATCACTCAGTGTGTGATGGAAGAGAACCAGGATGGAGTCAGATTGCCCCAGATTCTAGCACCATGCTGACGCCGTCAGCTCCTGGGTGACTCTGGGCATGTGACTCAGCTCCTCTCAGTGTCCTCACTTGGAAAATGAGTACTTCAGCCCAAAGTATCTTCTGATTCCTTTGCAGTTTTAAGATGATCTAATATTAGGATGGGTATTAGGAAAATAAAACCGAGACACAGCATCTTCACCCAGGATAACACTTCCCTTTTCAGCATTCCCTCTGTGCATCCATCACTCTTCTGTTCACTGTGCATATCCTATCATAATTGGTTCTCACAACATCCTTACAGATGCAGGAAGTCAACTTCCAAGAGGTTAAATCTTTCCCAAAGACTCACCATATGTAAGTAGTTAGGCTGAGATAGAGACCCAAGTTAAGTCATTTGAGAAACTCTGCTTAGAACCAATGTGTATTTTCTGGAAATGCAGTAAGATAATCAACTCCTACTTTGTTATCAGAAAGGTGAAGCTAACACATCCTCCCCATAAATTCACCCAGTTTAAAGGTCTTTGTCTTTCCTCAGTAGGGTATTCAGGCCAGGTACTTAACACTACACCTGCCATTTTCCACCTCAGCAAGTTTAATCTCATGAATAAACAGAATGTTAATGGTTTCCAGTTTCAGGGAAATAGGTGTTTCAAGGCAGTCTAGTCAAGCTTGGAATGTAGTTAATGTCATCCAGATTTTGCAGAGTTTGGGTCACAGGAGTCAGGCTGCTGTTTGAAAAACTGAAACCTTTAGCACCTTTTGAGGGGATTTGTTTACTTGAAAATGGTAACTCTTTTTACCCTGTTATCGTGTATAATTTCAGCTCACTTTATTAGTCAACTGCTTGCTTCACTTCCTTGAAAAAATTACTCTCACATATGGTTTTCTCAGCTCTAGAACTTTTCAGTTCTGGAAATCATGGTAAAAAAGTAGAAGCTAAAAATGAGTAATGGCAAAAAAAAAAAAGTAGAAGCCAGAAATGAGTAACATTTTGATAAAATGTTGAGGTGCTTACTCTGCCCCTAGCAAGCAACCAAGAAACTGCATAATCAGCCTTGTGGGGGGTTATTATGTTTTAATAGTTAACTTTGAAAGAAAAAGAAAATGTACTTGGTTCTTACAGAAGTTGACATGATTCATGGTATACTTTTAATCTTCTCGTACCTGTGAGACATGTTCATTAATAAACTCTTAACAAGATTTATTTAAATAAGTTCTTGTTGACAGGCCCACTGTGACGCCAAAGGTCCTTCTTTGTTATAGATATCAGCCAAATATTAACTTCCTAGCTTTATTTTCTGCCTACTTGATCAGTCCTGGATTCTGCCTCTTCTGTTTCTTTCTGAAACACGGATGGTTCACTGTGGCTTACAGAATGAAGCCAGTTCTTTGACATCAAGATCCTGGCTGTCTGACCCCAAATTTCCCCTTCTAGCCTCGCAACCCATTTATCTGTCTACATATGCCACAGTCTATTAGCAAAGATCCACAAATCACTCAGGAAAAAAGGTGTAGAACTCCATGCTCTGACTGTTCTCTTAGCCTTAGCTGTACATTCTGCCATTCTCTTCTGAGACAAGTCCTTATCTTTTCAGTCTCCTTCTCAATTGTCTTTTGTCAAAGAAGGCTTTGTTTCCTTTCTCGTCATTTATTCTTCTGTATGTCCATAACACCCAGGTTAGTTCTTGCTATGCTATCCATTTCTTATAGTTATATATCCCTAAACCTCTTGGTCAGGTTTTCTTTAGTGGAAAAGGGCTGGACTCATTCACATTGTCATCTCTGCCTCTCTACCTGTGCTGTCTCTAGCTATGAGCCTGTCATGTTATAGTTGACTGATAAGCGTAAGTCAAATAGAATTATGATACAGATATTTGGGAAACAGAGGAATCTAGAAAGACAGACTTGACCATCTCGTCCAAAGTATAGTCTGGAGAATCCAAAAGTGCTCGTGACTATGGATGCTGTGCAGTCAGCCCTCCCTCCCTGCCTGTTCCAAACCTGCAGATTCAACCAGTGTTGGATCCTGTACTGTGTTCACCATCTATGACATTCGAACATCCATAGGTTTTGGCATGCAAGGCAAGTCCTGGACCTGATCCCTGGAAGTACTGAGGATTAACTGTATATGTAATTGATCTTGGGGGAGATGAAAAAGATGTTCAAATATATTTTTTTTCCAATAGGGAAAATGTATCTTCAATATTCATCTATTAAATTAAAGCTAAACAAAAAGATTCTCTGTGATTCAGGAAATGTGGTCACATTTGTAGAGGATTCGGATTTGCTGTGTCATTTCCTTGACCTCTACCCTTCCTCATTTCTTGTTAGAAAATGTATCCACTCCTCTTTCATCAGCTCTCATGACTCTGAGTATATAAAGGACAAAATCAAAACTAAGGAGTGCAAGTGAATTTTTGAAATTCCAAATGTGCAGTATAAAAAGAACTGGACTCACTTTTGACAACTTTTTTGAACTATTGGCCTGACACTGTGCTGGGTGTGATGAAACATAGGAAAGTGGTATGGTTCCATAGGTTCATTTTCAAAAAAATGCAGTATAGTTAGAATGTAAAGACTCCCAGCCCAGTATGAGAAGCATGTAATGTGAAAGCAGGTAGTACCATCTGCATATGTATGCTACAGGGTTTCAGATAGGAATCATGGTGGGGAAGAGCAGAAAAGACTTCTTAAAATCCAGTACTTTAATGTATGAGTAGAACTTGAATCAGCAGAAATGACTACAGAGGGAAAGATTACTTGAACTGTTCTTTAGGAAAATACTAGAATGGAAAAAGCAAGAAGCTGCTCAAAGCGTGAGGATTGTAGGATGTGCTCAGGGCACAATTAGTCCATCACTATATGGAAGTGTACACTATAGTTGAGATAAATTGGTAACAGGGCTTCTAGCACAGCAGTTCTTAGGCTTTTTTCTTACACGTCTCAATACATCAAGTACCTGCTGTCTACACTGGCTGCTGAAGGCCAGCAGTGTTCCCCAGCATCCAGAACCCCACCTAGCTGTCCATCACCATCAGCTCTTTAAAGAGTTTTCCTAGCTTTGTTTGTCCATTTCTCTGATGCCTTTTTTGAAGGGTGACCTTCACTTGTCCCAGGGCTTTCCATGGTGACAAACACTATTATTTTATATCTTTTCCAAAGTCTCTTGTGTTTTCTGTGCCCTGTAGAAAATGGGGGCACCAACTCAAGTCAAACCTACACAGCAAAGCCTTCCCATTCATACACCCCAGTCAGTTCTAGGAGATGCTCTGACTTCTGTCTGACTCACTTCTTCTTCATCCTTTGTTTGAGAAATTGCTCAATAATGGTAAAATCGTCATCATCAAAGTCAGGCAGATTCAACCACTTAAAATGAATATATTAGTCTTTCTGAGTCACCGTTTACTCATCTATAAAATGGAGATAATAATGTCTGCATCATGAATTTATGATTAATATTATCCTTACCCTGTTTATTAGAGAAGTTTCTCCTGTTGTATTTAATTTGTTCTTCACACATAACTAGAACCATTTCTCTAAAATGCATATTTGATTGAGTCAGTTTTCTGCTTAAAGCACCTTCAGTGTATCTCTGTCCCAGAAGAAAAGCTCTAGTATTTTTTTTTTTAACATTTATTTTATTTATTTCTCTTTTGGGGAGTGGGGTAGGGAGGGAGGGGAGCGGGAGGGCCACTTCTATTGGTCTTTCATTTATCTATTTTCATCTGTCTTTGTTCTTTGGCTCTTGTGGGCCTCCCATCGCAGTGGCCTCTGTTGTCGCAGACCGCTGGCTCTGGGTGCATGCGCTCTAGAGCTCTGGTTCGGTAATTGGCCACATCAGTCCAGCTGCTCCACGGCACGTGGGATCTTCCCAGACCAGGGACCGAACCGGCACCCCTTGCACTGCAAGGCGGTGTCCTTACCCACTGGACCACCAGGGAAGCCCTAGACTATTTTTATAAAGCATGTAATGAGTTTTATGATTTCATCTCTGCCTCTCTTTTTCTAAGCTTACCCAGTTCATTTTTCTCTATCTGATACTTTTCTACTCATCCTTTAATTCCCAGATATCACCCTGAGTAATGTTACATCACTAAATGATGATCCTCTGTAGTAATTATTTTATGTTCAGTTCAGTCACTCAGTCATACCCAACTTTGCAGCCCCAAAGACTGCAGCACACCAGGCTTTCCTGTCCTTCACCATCTCCAGGAGCTTGCTGCGACTCATCTCCATCGACTCAGTGATACCATCCAACCATCTTATCCTCTGTCATCCACGTTTCCTTCTGCCTTCTATTTTTCCCAGCATCAGGCTCTTTTCCAACAAGTCTTCTCATCAGGTGGCCAAAGTATTGGAGCTTCAACTTCAGCCTCAGTCCTTCCAATGAATATTCAAGGTTGATTTCCTTTAGGATGGATCTCCTTACAGCCCAAGGGACTCTCAAGAGTCTTCTCCAGCACCAAAGTTCAAAGGCATCCTTTTATATTACTAGTGCTTAGCACTGTGGGTGGTCCACGTGTGGACTGGACGGATGGAGCATGAACAGATACATGAATGAAGCTCTGTGCTTCAGCCATGTTGTCATTTATGCGTGCTAACAGTGCAGCTATCAAGATGCGCACAGTCTAGTGTTTTCATACTGCAGTTGCAACTTCCCCACGTACAGTCCCTTGGAGAAGAAAGAGCATTCATTCTCTTCTGTTACTTCTCACTCTGTTACTTGGCAACTTCATGGACACACACACATATCTCACACTGCCTTTCCAATAGGTTTGTGGACTGTGCAGGTTGGAGAGGCTATCATGGATCCTCAGTCAGACTTTGAGAACAGTTGCTTCTTTAAAATCCACACAAGACCCTGTCTCATCCACCACGTCATAGTCTGGTCAGTGGACTGGTTCTTGGGAAGATCATCTAGTCACCTAGGGAAGTGTCCATGTTTAGAGAAACAGGATGCTTTTTAGATTTTTATTAACACTAGGTTGCTTCTAAAAGTTACTTCTTAGACCTGTATGCTGGCCACAATTCCAGAGGCACAATTAGAAATAAGGTATTGAAGGATTTAAGCTAAATGCAATAATGAAACATAAGAGACTGAAAATAATGCATTATCTTTTATTTCCATGTACTTCTTTTAATAATATTAGAGAAATGAAAAACATTTACATTGAAACCTAATAGTGATTTTTAACTATAATGATTTAATAGTAAGTAAATCAATTCAGTGATAGTGATTTTGTAGTAGGAATTAACTTACTCTTAAATCTTTAAAAGTTAGAACAAGTTAAAAACAATCTGAAGTTAGCTAATACTAGCCATAAATAGGCTTGTATAGGATTTGGATACAATGAGGCAATTGTCTCTGTATGTCAGGTTCCATATCTGATAAATATTTTTATACTACCCTTTTGCTGAGCATCTAGGACAGTGCCTTGCATATAGTAGGCACTTAATTTATTCTGAGTAAATTATTATCAGTTTTATGCTCCATGAAAACAATTAAGACCTCTGGGATTGAATAATAGTTTCTATCTTTGCATTAACTGACTTTTCATCTTCCAGAGTCTAATTAGGTCTCTCTTTCCCTTAATCAGTGCTTATGAAATTCACCACCTTTACTAAACACATCTAATATTTCAACTGTAGCAAAAAGCAACTATAGCAAGAATGCTTTGACATGAGAAACAGTAACATTCTGAGTCTTCTTTAGTCCCCAGTGTCTCATCTGACAATTTTGTGATTCTTGCCCTAAGACAATAATCTTTTAGAGAATCCTCTATTTTTAGCTTATTATTTGTGGTAAATGATACACCTGCCAATGCAGGAGATGCAGGTTTGACCCCTGGGTTGGGAAGATCCCCAGGATGAGGAAATGCAACCCACTCCGGTATCTCACCTGGAAAATTCTATGGACACAGGAGCCTACAGCCCATGGGGTTGCAAACAGTCAGACATGACCAAGTGAATGAACACACACACACACACGCTTACCCATAAAAAATGACTTGCTGAGATTTAAAAGACATGTTTTTGAGAACAGAAACATAGCACCACACAAAATTAGTATTTGTTTCCCACATCTTTAGACAAAGACAAACCAGACTTATCAATATCCCGAAATGATTTTATTAACACCAGGTTGATTCTAAAAGTTACTTCTTAGACCTGTATGATGGCCACAATTCCAGAGGCACAATTAGAAATAAGGTATTGAAGGATTTAAGCTAAATGCAATAATGAAACATAAGAGACTGAAAATAATGCATTATCTTTTATTTCCATGTACTTCTTTTAATAATATTAGAGAAATGAAAAACATTTACATTGAAACCTAATAGTGATTTTTAACTATAATGATTTAATAGTAAGTAAATCAATTCAGTGATAGTGATTTTGTAGTAGGAATTAACTTACTCTTAAATCTTTAAAAGTTAGAACAAGTTAAAAACAATCTGAAGTTAGCTAATACTAGCCATAAATAGGCTTGTATAGGATTTGGATACAATGAGGCAATTGTCTCTGTATGTCAGGTTCCATATCTGATAAATATTTTTATACTACCCTTTTGCTGAGCATCTAGGACAGTGCCTTGCATATAGTAGGCACTTAATTTATTCTGAGTAAATTATTATCAGTTTTATGCTCCATGAAAACAATTAAGACCTCTGGGATTGAATAATAGTTTCTATCTTTGCATTAACTGACTTTTCATCTTCCAGAGTCTAATTAGGTCTCTCTTTCCCTTAATCAGTGCTTATGAAATTCACCACCTTTACTAAACACATCTAATATTTCAACTGTAGCAAAAAGCAACTATAGCAAGAATGCTTTGACATGAGAAACAGTAACATTCTGAGTCTTCTTTAGTCCCCAGTGTCTCATCTGACAATTTTGTGATTCTTGCCCTAAGACAATAATCTTTTAGAGAATCCTCTATTTTTAGCTTATTATTTGTGGTAAATGATACACCTGCCAATGCAGGAGATGCAGGTTTGACCCCTGGGTTGGGAAGATCCCCAGGATGAGGAAATGCAACCCACTCCGGTATCTCACCTGGAAAATTCTATGGACACAGGAGCCTACAGCCCATGGGGTTGCAAACAGTCAGACATGACCAAGTGAATGAACACACACACACACACGCTTACCCATAAAAAATGACTTGCTGAGATTTAAAAGACATGTTTTTGAGAACAGAAACATAGCACCACACAAAATTAGTATTTGTTTCCCACATCTTTAGACAAAGACAAACCAGACTTATCAATATCCCCGAAATGAGTTTTGTTTTCTTTACTGAAGAGGCACCAGCATTCTAAATTGCCATAAATCCAATCTTGCTTGTTGATGGTGTCAAGTTTCTTTAAAGTATTTTCTGTTGGATTTGTTAAGAGTTATACAATTTTCTTTTATGGTACCCATCTAATTATAAACAACAAAATGTTAACCGATGTCCATACCCTAGGTGGTGTGAGTAGAATGCTCAAGTTTTCAGCTGCTCTCTTATTTCTGTTATTCTAATTTCCTTTATCTTACTCAAAGCTCTAACCATATGACATCTGATTTTCTTCTGCATATTGAAATTTGCCATGTAATCAATAGCCTCACTGAATCTAAAGGGTGCTATACCCATAGAGATTTACATTGAAGTAATATATGGATGTGCTTGGGGGCTTGTTTCTGCATCTTCCCACAAACTAGCTGAGAGAGTGAGAAACTTCATTAAAAAGACATTTATCAGGATGCTAGAGGAAAAATAAAAATCCTCCACAGGCTATGTACCTAATTTCCAACCAATATAGAATGACTCCCAACAGGAATCATTATATTGCTTTAGTGGCTTAAGGAATAGGTCTGTTAGCATCTCTTTGGACTGGCTGCTTTGCAATCTAGGTGCTTTCAGATGTGAGAAGAGTCATCTTAATATTCACACAGAACTTCTGTCTCACTTCATTTCTTCTAACATTGATCTGACAGTGCCCTAAGACAATAATCTTTTAGAGAATCCTCTATTTTTAGCTTATTATTTGTGGTAAATGATACACCTGCCAATGCAGGAGATGCAGGTTTGACCCCTGGGTTGGGAAGATCCCCAGGATGAGGAAATGCAACCCACTCCGGTATCTCACCTGGAAAATTCTATGGACACAGGAGCCTACAGCCCATGGGGTTGCAAACAGTCAGACATGACCAAGTGAATGAACACACACACACACACGCTTACCCATAAAAAATGACTTGCTGAGATTTAAAAGACATGTTTTTGAGAACAGAAACATAGCACCACACAAAATTAGTATTTGTTTCCCACATCTTTAGACAAAGACAAACCAGACTTATCAATATCCCCGAAATGAGTTTTGTTTTCTTTACTGAAGAGGCACCAGCATTCTAAATTGCCATAAATCCAATCTTGCTTGTTGATGGTGTCAAGTTTCTTTAAAGTATTTTCTGTTGGATTTGTTAAGAGTTATACAATTTTCTTTTATGGTACCCATCTAATTATAAACAACAAAATGTTAACCGATGTCCATACCCTAGGTGGTGTGAGTAGAATGCTCAAGTTTTCAGCTGCTCTCTTATTTCTGTTATTCTAATTTCCTTTATCTTACTCAAAGCTCTAACCATATGACATCTGATTTTCTTCTGCATATTGAAATTTGCCATGTAATCAATAGCCTCACTGAATCTAAAGGGTGCTATACCCATAGAGATTTACATTGAAGTAATATATGGATGTGCTTGGGGGCTTGTTTCTGCATCTTCCCACAAACTAGCTGAGAGAGTGAGAAACTTCATTAAAAAGACATTTATCAGGATGCTAGAGGAAAAATAAAAATCCTCCACAGGCTATGTACCTAATTTCCAACCAATATAGAATGACTCCCAACAGGAATCATTATATTGCTTTAGTGGCTTAAGGAATAGGTCTGTTAGCATCTCTTTGGACTGGCTGCTTTGCAATCTAGGTGCTTTCAGATGTGAGAAGAGTCATCTTAATATTCACACAGAACTTCTGTCTCACTTCATTTCTTCTAACATTGATCTGACAGTGTCCTGTGGGCAAAGCGTATCCTTCACTTATGGAAACCACAGATATGCCAGAGTTATACAAGCAAGATGCTCGGGAAAAGGGTTAGGCTTATCTACATATCAGTTACCGCTCCCCCCCACCGCCACAAGTTTTCACAATTGCCACTTATTTTGGAGTTTTTTAAAAGTCACATAACAGTGTCTGACTCTTTGAGATGCCATGGCTGGTAGCCCACCAGGCTCCTCTGTCCATGGGATTTCCCAGGCAAGCATACTGGAGTGGAGCCGTGCCCTTCTCCAGGGGATCTTCCTTACCCAGGGATCAAACCCATGTTTCCTGCATTACACACAGATTCTTTACCATCTGAGCCACCAGGCAAGTCCGATCACCAGCCTTCCCTCTGCCCCCCTCACCAGATCTTCCATCCTAATTCTCATTTTTTTTCTATACCCAGAGTCATTGGCCAGCAGATTTTAAATGTACCAGTTTATCCTGAAAATAGAATATGATATGATTCAAGTAATTTATCATTACTTGTTGGAAACTTAATGCCCTCAGTTCAGCTCTGACTTGATAGTGAAAGAATTTTTTTTTTAATTATAAATGCATGGTCTGGTAGCATTTTGTTTCTTCACGACTCTCTCATAAATAAAATGATGAGCTCTTGGAAAAGCTTAAGTAAGTAGAGTGTTTGGTATGCAAAGGAATGTCACAAGAGCAAGACTTGGAAGTCTTTTAAAAGAAAAAGAAAATCTATACATGTGAGAAAAACAACTAGTGTTATCAGAGCTGGCTGCCCTGGTTGGTTTCCACAACCTCACCCACTGATCACAGCCACTTTCAGCACTAACACTCCAAAGTGAATTAAGAATTCGCTGTACTCTTGCATGTGTTTGCGTAGAAATTCAACTCCCAATGTTTTCTCTAATAGATATTCTAGAACTCAAAATTGAATCAAATAATTACAGTTCTACAAATGTACCTCATTATATTGCTTTAGTGGCTTAAGGAATAGGTCTGTTAGCATCTCTTTGGACTGGCTGCTTTGCAATCTAGGTGCTTTCAGATGTGAGAAGAGTCATCTTAATATTCACACAGAACTTCTGTCTCACTTCATTTCTTCTAACATTGATCTGACAGTGTCCTGTGGGCAAAGCGTATCCTTCACTTATGGAAACCACAGATATGCCAGAGTTATACAAGCAAGATGCTCGGGAAAAGGGTTAGGCTTATCTACATATCAGTTACCGCTCCCCACCGCCACAAGTTTTCACAATTGCCACTTATTTTGGAGTTTTTTAAAAGTCACATAACAGTGTCTGACTCTTTGAGATGCCATGGCTGGTAGCCCACCAGGCTCCTCTGTCCATGGGATTTCCCAGGCAAGCATACTGGAGTGGAGCCGTGCCCTTCTCCAGGGGATCTTCCTTACCCAGGGATCAAACCCATGTTTCCTGCATTACACACAGATTCTTTACCATCTGAGCCACCAGGCAAGTCCGATCACCAGCCTTCCCTCTGCCCCCCTCACCAGATCTTCCATCCTAATTCTCATTTTTTTTCTATACCCAGAGTCATTGGCCAGCAGATTTTAAATGTACCAGTTTATCCTGAAAATAGAATATGATATGATTCAAGTAATTTATCATTACTTGTTGGAAACTTAATGCCCTCAGTTCAGCTCTGACTTGATAGTGAAAGAATTTTTTTTTTAATTATAAATGCATGGTCTGGTAGCATTTTGTTTCTTCACGACTCTCTCATAAATAAAATGATGAGCTCTTGGAAAAGCTTAAGTAAGTAGAGTGTTTGGTATGCAAAGGAATGTCACAAGAGCAAGACTTGGAAGTCTTTTAAAAGAAAAAGAAAATCTATACATGTGAGAAAAACAACTAGTGTTATCAGAGCTGGCTGCCCTGGTTGGTTTCCACAACCTCACCCACTGATCACAGCCACTTTCAGCACTAACACTCCAAAGTGAATTAAGAATTCGCTGTACTCTTGCATGTGTTTGCGTAGAAATTCAACTCCCAATGTTTTCTCTAATAGATATTCTAGAACTCAAAATTGAATCAAATAATTACAGTTCTACAAATGTACCAATTGAAAGGGGGATTACCTATAGTGAAAAACTATTCATTAAATGTGGGTGATAGTGTAATTACTTCTGGCTCAATTCTCTTAAAGACTACTTTTATCATTGTTGAATACCAGATAGAAGGCAGTGTTTCCAGTAATGTGATACCAGAGAAACCCTTCTTTCTTGGTGTGTTTATAAGAAATTTTCAGGCCACATGGGCTGTGACACACCCCCTATTCTTTATTCCATATTCAATAGCTCATTTCCAGGCACCTACTGTTTTCAAGCTTTCTTTGACGCGGATAAAATAATCTTATTCCTTTGTTTTTGTATTTTCAAATACTATTTTAAATACTATTGTGTTTCACTTGTGCTTTCATGTTTTAGGTACACTAACATTCTAATATATTTTTCCAATAAACAGGTCGCCATGGAGATGGAGGTTATTGGCCGGTTGATTCTAATTTGATCGATAGAAGCACTCTCAATGGTAAGTATATAAATTAGGTTCTATTGGATTAGTTATATTAATTAAAATGGTTAATTGTAGCATGTCTGAGGCACATTTTCTGTTGATTGCATGTGCCAAGAAGCTCAGGCTTAGGGTTTTAGTGGCGATAATAGAAACATGAAGTTATTAATAAACCTGGAACATAGACCACCAGGAGAAAATGGCGATGAGAGCTGACAAGTACACAAAATGGTTAGAAAATCCCAAATATAGAGAATGTTGTAAATGATGCAGGGCTGTTAACTATCTTAGTTTGAAAGTACTGTATGTATTTGAGATATTTCCAAAAATGAAATTTTATTAAAGAGAGGTAACATCTATGGTAGATCAAACTGAAACCCTCTCAGTTTCATAAGTTGAAGTTACTGGAACTTTCTGAAGACTTGGAGTGCCACGAAATTACGAAGCAGTTGATATGGACAATTAAGAAAGAACAATTATTTCTTCACTATTTCCATCACTGCTGACCAGCAGTTATGTATGTCACAGATGAAATGTGGCAGATGAAAGCCATAAGCACAGAACAATATACTTAAACTGTGGTGTTAAAGTACACTAATCTTGGACAGAATTGCCCAATGGAGTAGCTAAAAATATAGGAGGCCCAGTCAAATTTGAATCCTTTCTAATTGCCTAAGACCTGAAAATTTGCCATCCTTGATCTACATGTCTAGACTACTTTTATCAATGTTGAATACCAGATAGAAGGCAGTGTTTCCAGTAATGTGATACCAGAGAAACCCTTCTTTCTTGGTGTGTTTATAAGAAATTTTCAGGCCACATGGGCTGTGACACACCCCCTATTCTTTATTCCATATTCAATAGCTCATTTCCAGGCACCTACTGTTTTCAAGCTTTCTTTGACGCGGATAAAATAATCTTATTCCTTTGTTTTTGTATTTTCAAATACTATTTTAAATACTATTGTGTTTCACTTGTGCTTTCATGTTTTAGGTACACTAACATTCTAATATATTTTTCCAATAAACAGGTCGCCATGGAGATGGAGGTTATTGGCCGGTTGATTCTAATTTGATCGATAGAAGCACTCTCAATGGTAAGTATATAAATTAGGTTCTATTGGATTAGTTATATTAATTAAAATGGTTAATTGTAGCATGTCTGAGGCACATTTTCTGTTGATTGCATGTGCCAAGAAGCTCAGGCTTAGGGTTTTAGTGGCGATAATAGAAACATGAAGTTATTAATAAACCTGGAACATAGACCACCAGGAGAAAATGGCGATGAGAGCTGACAAGTACACAAAATGGTTAGAAAATCCCAAATATAGAGAATGTTGTAAATGATGCAGGGCTGTTAACTATCTTAGTTTGAAAGTACTGTATGTATTTGAGATATTTCCAAAAATGAAATTTTATTAAAGAGAGGTAACATCTATGGTAGATCAAACTGAAACCCTCTCAGTTTCATAAGTTGAAGTTACTGGAACTTTCTGAAGACTTGGAGTGCCACGAAATTACGAAGCAGTTGATATGGACAATTAAGAAAGAACAATTATTTCTTCACTATTTCCATCACTGCTGACCAGCAGTTATGTATGTCACAGATGAAATGTGGCAGATGAAAGCCATAAGCACAGAACAATATACTTAAACTGTGGTGTTAAAGTACACTAATCTTGGACAGAATTGCCCAATGGAGTAGCTAAAAATATAGGAGGCCCAGTCAAATTTGAATCCTGTCTAATTGCCTAAGACCTGAGATAAAGAAAAATATTGCAAGGGATGACCATCTGAGTGTATCTTGTAGGCATCTCACTGCACATGTCCACAGGCAACTAGAAATAATTCTAATTTAATGGAACCTCCTATATATATATTTATTAAATCTGGCAGTCCTAACTTTGGATCAAGTTTAAAAGTTTGGTACTGACTATTTGAACTTGCCTTTCAAAATAAAATGAATTCCCTAATTGAAATGAAACCCCAGCCCAAATTTCACATGAACAAATAAGTCAACAGATAAGAACTTTTCTCTTCCGGGAAGTCAGACCTCAGATGAAGGGAATGACAGTAATTGAGAGAAATGCATGTCACTACATTTTTTTCTTTTTACTATTTAAGATTCCTAGTGAGAAATAGAATTGTAATTGAATTTGATCTGATAGACATTATCTCACAGGTGAAAGTCACGGAGATAAAATAGATGAATGCCATCCTCTGACTTTGAGTAGTTTATATAGATTATTGGCAGTATTCCTTCTCCATTTTCTATATCACTTAATGATGTTTTATGCATTTCCAGTTAAAAAAAGAAGGAAATGGCAACCCGTTCGAGTATTGTTGCCTGGAAAATCCCATGGACAGAGGAGCCTGACAGGCTATGGTCCAGGGGATCGCAAAGAGTCGGACATACTGAGTGACTGAGCACATTAAATAAATGGGATGAACACAGCACCTGATCCCTGCGGACATCACTAATTATCACAGGCTACAAAATTAATTAAGATGACTTGAATGAGGCACGTGGCAGAGGGCATGCTTGTATGTATTTGAGATATTTCCAAAAATGAAATTTTATTAAAGAGAGGTAACATCTATGGTAGATCAAACTGAAACCCTCTCAGTTTCATAAGTTGAAGTTACTGGAACTTTCTGAAGACTTGGAGTGCCACGAAATTACGAAGCAGTTGATATGGACAATTAAGAAAGAACAATTATTTCTTCACTATTTCCATCACTGCTGACCAGCAGTTATGTATGTCACAGATGAAATGTGGCAGATGAAAGCCATAAGCACAGAACAATATACTTAAACTGTGGTGTTAAAGTACACTAATCTTGGACAGAATTGCCCAATGGAGTAGCTAAAAATATAGGAGGCCCAGTCAAATTTGAATCCTGTCTAATTGCCTAAGACCTGAGATAAAGAAAAATATTGCAAGGGATGACCATCTGAGTGTATCTTGTAGGCATCTCACTGCACATGTCCACAGGCAACTAGAAATAATTCTAATTTAATGGAACCTCCTATATATATATTTATTAAATCTGGCAGTCCTAACTTTGGATCAAGTTTAAAAGTTTGGTACTGACTATTTGAACTTGCCTTTCAAAATAAAATGAATTCCCTAATTGAAATGAAACCCCAGCCCAAATTTCACATGAACAAATAAGTCAACAGATAAGAACTTTTCTCTTCCGGGAAGTCAGACCTCAGATGAAGGGAATGACAGTAATTGAGAGAAATGCATGTCACTACATTTTTTTCTTTTTACTATTTAAGATTCCTAGTGAGAAATAGAATTGTAATTGAATTTGATCTGATAGACATTATCTCACAGGTGAAAGTCACGGAGATAAAATAGATGAATGCCATCCTCTGACTTTGAGTAGTTTATATAGATTATTGGCAGTATTCCTTCTCCATTTTCTATATCACTTAATGATGTTTTATGCATTTCCAGTTAAAAAAAGAAGGAAATGGCAACCCGTTCGAGTATTGTTGCCTGGAAAATCCCATGGACAGAGGAGCCTGACAGGCTATGGTCCAGGGGATCGCAAAGAGTCGGACATACTGAGTGACTGAGCACATTAAATAAATGGGATGAACACAGCACCTGATCCCTGCGGACATCACTAATTATCACAGGCTACAAAATTAATTAAGATGACTTGATAACCTGAGGCACGGATGGCAGAGGGCATGCTTGATCTGTTTCCTATCCTCTCTAGTTATCCCATACATGATGGTAAACATGTAATTCCCTTTAGCTTGTGCTCTTTTAAACACAGCAGCAAAGGCATTTGAAAACTCCACCTTCCTAATTAAAATTCTGCTAACATCTTATGCTTTAAGATGAGGGTATGGTTTCAAATGCGATATACAGATGACACCTTGACTGATAAAGCTCTAACTGCCCTACCTTTGCAGAGTAGGCTTCATCAACAAGAAGATTTTAGAATCTTGGGTTTTTGAATCTCACATACAATGAAAATTTCACACATCTTCTTATGTAGTGGCAGAATTATAGAGGCTTCCTATCTCTCCTTATACTTGCTGGATTCATCCTTCAAAGGACTGTAATAGAATAATGGTTTACTGTCAAAATGCTCAAGCCAGTTGCAAATAAATTTAGAGCTCACTAATCATCTACTTTTTCTTATGATCTGTCCCTCTTTTAAAAGCAGCACTTTAGGTATTCAAATAAAGAAAAACAAAGCTATAGTTCATGTTTATTCTTGAAGCTGGAAGCCCTTAATTAAATTGAGGAAACCAAAGAGGCTTCCTAAATTATTTGCTGGTGACAGGTAGAATCAAAGCTAATATGTGGTGATATGATAGTATTTTACTTTTATGATGCATTCAATTTTATGGTCCACCTTCTTAAAGCAGGAAAATTTTCAACTTCTGAAAGTGTGATTTTGTAGTTTATATTTGTCCAAAGTTTATATTTGTCTGAAGGATAATAACAGTAAAACTTACTTCATTTCAATCCTTCTCTTGTGGGGGAAGATAAAGCATAAATTTATTTATGTTGATAGCTTTTTCTGCAGTTTTTCAAATGAATAATTTTGGTAAAGAAATCTACACACCCTACCAAAGTATTGTACGGGACTTCCCTGGTGGTCCAGTGGGTAAGGACACCGCCTTGCATTGCAAGGGGTGCCAGTTTGATCCCTGGCCTGGGAAGATCCCACATGCCGCAGAGCGACTGGACCAATGTGCCCAGTTACTTAATTAATTTGACAGTTATGATACTTGAGTGAGCCATTATTTAAAAATGAATATTATCAATTAATTTTTTAGTATTGAAAGTCTTAGGTGCCCTGCAAAAGATGACCTAAACTCTTTGTTGAAGAGAAAAAGCGATGATTGGCCCTCCAGTTTTGAGAAACTTTGTTTTCTTAACTCAATATCATTTTAACCAACTTAAATAAAGTGTACATAAAAACTCTTGTCATATTTGCATGACATCATTCTGACATTGGTAAGGTATCATTGGACACTCAACAGGAACCTTGATGCCAAAAGAAAGGCCCAGAAATAAGATTTTACACTCAGTACCCTTATGTAAAGGTAATGAGTGTGTCTCAGGATTTCAAGTTCTAGTCTACAAGAGGCTCTGCCCACCTACTATCTAAACATTATCTAAAACAATACTAAGGACCTCAGACTAATTTCAAACCCTAGGTTCTAGAACTGACTTTGCCAAAGTTTAGAAATGTGTGAATCAGATTGCTTAAATATTTAATGATCTCACTTTTTCGTCTGAACAGAACAAGGGTTAAACTCGAGCATGATTGCTCGACCGCAGAACCACTGCCATTTTGGACTAAATAATTTTTTGTCATTGGGCTCCCCCTGTGCCCTGTGGGATGTTCAGCAGCCTTCCTGGCCATTATCCACCAGGGACCAGTGGTATCTCTCCTCCACCCTGTTATAACAGCCCACAGGGTCTCTAGACATTGCAAACTTTCCTCTTTTGAGGTGAAATCTCCCCAGTTAAAAAAACCCCATTGATCTAGATTAGCATCCTCCAAAAGGTTGTTTCAAGGTATATGGGTTCCATGAGAAGCTCTGAGAAAAAAAAAAAATGTGTCCCATTGTCAATAAGCATTGGGAAACTCATTTGGTACTCACTCCTCTTTTGCCACGTCCTCAACTTCTCCCTGAACTCTCAAGCACTAGTCTTGAGAAAGCATCCATGCTCAATGTATGCCCTTGATTCGACGATCTTCTCCTTCACGCCCAAAATTCAGATTCCATCCATGGGCCAGCTCCCCCACTTACATCTCTTCCACAGACCTTCTGGCTGCCTCTTTACAATTCATCCTAAGATCTCAACTCTGACCTAATCGTAGATTGAACCTTTGTTCTTGCCCCGCTGAGTCGGCTTGCACGTTCACCCTATCCCTGGTCCTAGACATAAGGACTGTTGATGAGGCCAGAGCCTTCCTTTCTTTCCCCTCCCATTTGCAATCCACTTGAGTCATTTTCTTGCCAGCTACTGTGGACCTGTCCTCTTTGACTGAAATTGCACCACCACAGTTTAAGCTATCAGCCACTCTTACCTGGTGAATTCAGTGTCCTCATAGCTAGTCTTTATTTTTCCACACCAGTCACTCTCCACATAGAGAGAAGAGCTATCTTCTTAGAACAGATGAAGCCTGCCACTTTGCTGACAACTCTTAACATCATTGGTGATTTTACCAAGAATAACTGAATGTAATCTATAAGACATATATAAACAGGGTCTTGTTTCTCTTTCCAGCCTCATTTGTGAGGTCCAACCAGTTGGGCAAGCCTCTGACTGTCTCACAGTTACGTGTGTGTCTTATCTCATATAGTTTCTTTTTGCCTGCTTGAATCCTTTCATGACTTTTCCCCCAGCCTCCAGCTTTATTGGAAAATAATTGACAATATAATATTGTGTAAGTTGAAGGTGTATAAAATAGAGAATCTGATCCATTTAAACAATCTAAAATGATGATCACCATAGCTAATACTCCCACCATATCATATAACTACCACTTGCCCATATTTTGATCACAGCATCATCTTCACAGCACCTAATTGGACAGTTTCTGCCTTTTCTGTTTTACCTCTCCTGGAAGTGCAGAGTTCATTCACTTTAGCATATTCAAAATTCTGATATTTGAGGGAAAAAATGTTTCCCAACTAAATTCACCAAGGAATCTTTTTTTCCCATAGTGGTGATTAATATTTCATTTTAGGGAACATTGGACTAGATTATCATGAGATGTCTTCCAGCTGATTGACTATGTATCACCTTATTTAAGGGGGGAATTCTTTGAAATATTCAATGCCATATGAAAGTCTATTCAGATTCAAAGGCCTGTGAAATGATGAAGACATATGTTGAACTCAAAGTGTTCTGATAATGAAACTGTTATCAGGGAACTCTGTAATTAATTATGGGAGAGAAATTGTCTTCCCAAGTAGAAGCTAACCTTAGATTTGTGTGTCTTCCCAGAACTGAACTTGACAGTCTTATATCAGACCCCGCCTATCTTTAACCTTTGTTCTTGCCGCTGAGTCGGCTTGCACGTTCACCCTATCCCTGGTCCTAATCCACTTTTTTGAAGTCATTTTCTTGCCAGCTACTGTGGACCTGTCCTCTTTGACTGAAATTGCACCACCACAGTTTAAGCTATCAGCCACTCTTACCTGGTGAATTCAGTGTCCTCATAGCTAGTCTTTATTTTTCCACACCAGTCACTCTCCACATAGAGAGAAGAGCTATCTTCTTAGAACAGATGAAGCCTGCCACTTTGCTGACAACTCTTAACATCATTGGTGATTTTACCAAGAATAACTGAATGTAATCTATAAGACATATATAAACAGGGTCTTGTTTCTCTTTCCAGCCTCATTTGTGAGGTCCAACCAGTTGGGCAAGCCTCTGACTGTCTCACAGTTACGTGTGTGTCTTATCTCATATAGTTTCTTTTTGCCTGCTTGAATCCTTTCATGACTTTTCCCCCAGCCTCCAGCTTTATTGGAAAATAATTGACAATATAATATTGTGTAAGTTGAAGGTGTATAAAATAGAGAATCTGATCCATTTAAACAATCTAAAATGATGATCACCATAGCTAATACTCCCACCATATCATATAACTACCACTTGCCCATATTTTGATCACAGCATCATCTTCACAGCACCTAATTGGACAGTTTCTGCCTTTTCTGTTTTACCTCTCCTGGAAGTGCAGAGTTCATTCACTTTAGCATATTCAAAATTCTGATATTTGAGGGAAAAATGTTTCCCAACTAAATTCACCAAGGAATCTTTTTTTCCCATAGTGGTGATTAATATTTCATTTTAGGGAACATTGGACTAGATTATCATGAGATGTCTTCCAGCTGATTGACTATGTATCACCTTATTTAAGGGGGGAATTCTTTGAAATATTCAATGCCATATGAAAGTCTATTCAGATTCAAAGGCCTGTGAAATGATGAAGACATATGTTGAACTCAAAGTGTTCTGATAATGAAACTGTTATCAGGGAACTCTGTAATTAATTATGGAGAGAAATTGTCTTCCCAAGTAGAAGCTAACCTTAGATTTGTGTGTCTTCCCAGAACTGAACTTGACAGTCTTATATTCGCATTGTTTACCTGCCTATGGATAGTATGTATATATTAGAACTCAGCCACTGTGGCAGTGAGACCAGGTTCTCAACATGGGAACCAGGACTCCAGGATTTCATACCTGGCTTTGTGTTCTATGTGGTAATTAAGTACTCAGAGCACCAGGCTATCCATAAGCATACTTATAAAATTCTCAAGGGCAAATGTGATGAGACACAAAATATTTTTGAAAGCCTACCAAGTATCATAAACCTTAAGGACCTTAGTAGTAGTTTCTACTAAGTCAGTTTTCCAATCATTTTAAAGGTTTTAGACTCATCAGTTTATGAAATCTATGCTTTCTTTATTAAATTTGTTAGAGAAAGGATGAAATCACTTGTGGTGATCAGATAAGAAAATTAAATTGGGTTGAATGCTTACGTGATATTAAAACACATGACTTCCTTCTCACTGATTTTGATGAAACATGTCTGGGTCTTTATTACTAAGATGCTGGAGACCCACACTCTTAGGCTAATAGATAAATTAGGAGACTGTATTTTTTCTTTAATTTGCAAAAAATTAAATGTATATAAGGTATATAAGGTGTAGGTATAAGGTATATAAGGTTTAGATATATGGTTGATCATCATTATTTGCAGAGTCTAATTTATGAATTTACCTACCTCTAAAATTCTGTTTCTGAGCCCCCAGACCAACAATTAGGAAGCTTTTATGATCATCCTTGGACATGTGCAGAGCAGCTAGAAACTTTAGCAACCAAGTGCTCACAAATTCAGCTGAGCTGGAACAAGGTCACACCCTGCCATTATATCTCAATTCTCATACCATGAATGTGTCCTTTCAGCACTACACTGAGTGCAAATGTCTCAAAGTTTTTTTAGGGAACATTGGACTAGATTATCATGAGATGTCTTCCAGCTGATTGACTATGTATCACCTTATTTAAGGGGGGAATTCTTTGAAATATTCAATGCCATATGAAAGTCTATTCAGATTCAAAGGCCTGTGAAATGATGAAGACATATGTTGAACTCAAAGTGTTCTGATAATGAAACTGTTATCAGGGAACTCTGTAATTAATTATGGGAGAGAAATTGTCTTCCCAAGTAGAAGCTAACCTTAGATTTGTGTGTCTTCCCAGAACTGAACTTGACAGTCTTATATTCGCATTGTTTACCTGCCTATGGATAGTATGTATATATTAGAACTCAGCCACTGTGGCAGTGAGACCAGGTTCTCAACATGGGAACCAGGACTCCAGGATTTCATACCTGGCTTTGTGTTCTATGTGGTAATTAAGTACTCAGAGCACCAGGCTATCCATAAGCATACTTATAAAATTCTCAAGGGCAAATGTGATGAGACACAAAATATTTTTGAAAGCCTACCAAGTATCATAAACCTTAAGGACCTTAGTAGTAGTTTCTACTAAGTCAGTTTTCCAATCATTTTAAAGGTTTTAGACTCATCAGTTTATGAAATCTATGCTTTCTTTATTAAATTTGTTAGGAGAAAGGATGAAATCACTTGTGGTGATCAGATAAGAAAATTAAATTGGGTTGAATGCTTACGTGATATTAAAACACATGACTTCCTTCTCACTGATTTTGATGAAACATGTCTGGGTCTTTATTACTAAGATGCTGGAGACCCACACTCTTAGGCTAATAGATAAATTAGGAGACTGTATTTTTTCTTTAATTTGCAAAAAATTAAATGTATATAAGGTATATAAGGTGTAGGTATAAGGTATATAAGGTTTAGATATATGGTTGATCATCATTATTTGCAGAGTCTAATTTATGAATTTACCTACCTCTAAAATTCTGTTTCTGAGCCCCCAGACCAACAATTAGGAAGCTTTTATGATCATCCTTGGACATGTGCAGAGCAGCTAGAAACTTTAGCAACCAAGTGCTCACAAATTCAGCTGAGCTGGAACAAGGTCACACCCTGCCATTATATCTCAATTCTCATACCATGAATGTGTCCTTTCAGCACTACACTGAGTGCAAATGTCTCAAAGTTTTGTGGGTTTTGGTTGGTGCTTTCATTGTTTAAAGTGACCCCCAAATGTGGTGGTGAAGTGCTTTCTAGAGTTCCTAAATGCAAAAGTCTGATCTGTCTTATGGAGAAAATAAGTATATTAATTAAGCTTCCCTTGGTCATGAATTTATAGTGTAGCTGGCTATGAGTTCAATGTTAATGAATCACTATTATATTAAATAAGGCCCCTTTAAACAGAAATCCATAGAAAACAAAGTTGTGCTTTGGTAGGCTCTTAGGAACCTGACACTGTATTTGCTCTAGAAGCAATACTTTGCCTTCCCTAATTTAGTGTTTATGATGATTTTATAGAACACAATTACTGTAGATGACAAGGATGGACTCCCATCTAAAGACACCATTTCACTTGACTTACTTAACTACCTGTTCAATGTCAGATATTTGGATTAGTTAGCCTTTGAATGAATATTGGGAAGTTAATCACAGATCTTGAATACCAAATGTTAAAAGTGATGGCAACCTTTCTTAGGAAATAATAAAGTCCTGGAATCAAAGATTTATAATGGGAATCCTCATGAACCCAACTCTCTGAGGCAAATGACATCAACGTAATCTCACTAATCCTTCGGAGAACCCAGAGTCATTATTTTCTGAGTTGGAGTATGATGTCTTCTTAGGTGGAAAGAAAGAAAAAAGAGTGAAAATTAGAAAAAAATCCAATTTACATGGTTTTAAAAATATTCATCCAGTGTTACTGCCATGTACATCTCAGACTGTTTGTCAGAAATGGTGAACTGTTCAATTTAAGATAGGCTAATAAAATCCATGAGCTCCTCAAATGCCTCCATTGTACATTCTCACATAAAAGGTTAATTTGTTCCAATCAATTAATTTATTAAGAACAGAAAGGACATATTAATATACAACTATAATATGACTTTTTAAGTTCTAAGTAAAACTGTACAGAAAGTTTTGACCTTTCATTACTTGCCTCATTCCTTTGTAATAAAGGAAAAAATTACTTCAAGGAAACCTTATTTCTTTCATTTATAATCAGAATCTTTTAACAGGAAGTGCTATGTAAGGACTCAGTGAGTTGCCCACCCCTCAGATTCAAGTCATACTGGTACCATTTATGTTTTGTTTTGTTTTTTTTCAAATACTAAATCAATAGTAATTTATTTAAAATTAAGTGACTATCTTTTCAAAAAAGCTAATGATTCTTAGACAACTTGTCAAAGGATAGTGTTTTGGTTTGAGACAAGTGCAGGGTTATTTTATTCACTTGTGGGAACAAGTTACTGTATCTTTCACATTGAATATTATTTACAAACTAGCTATTTGCAGTTTGGAAGTCCATACCAAAAGTATCCCAAATCGCACAGTAGATTATTAATTTAGGCAAAGCCATATTTAATGTTTCAGTAGTATAATGATATTATAAGCAATTACTCCATGTCAGGTGTTAAGATAGTTGCTTTGTATGTATTTTTTCTAATTCTGACAGTAACTACTTACAATAAATATTATTATTTCCATTTTACAGATAAAGGCACTGAGCTACAAAAGGCCTAAAGGTTTTGCTCAAGAAAGCCAACATAGATTGTTAAAAATTATAATCAAGCTTAGATCTAGAAAGACATCCAAATTCATTACTTTTCTGCTAATTTTTAAATTAATTTATAAATCAAATGTTATTCTCATATGTACTGTTAAAAAGTGCATAGCTTGTAATAAGAAATATGGCATAGAACAGAATATTTCTAATTGATTAGTCACAGAACATTTAAATAAAGCCATTTAAAGGCTCATTCATCATTTTATTTACATAAGCAAATTATCATTCAGCTCTTTTTTGCCTAAGTATTTTCTGCCATGAGGTCCAGTTGCAACACAGGAAAAAATTACATTCAAGCTTTATGATACTCTTTCCAACCCTGTGGCTGCTTTTAAGTGGGATTCATACACTCTTGACAGGTTGAAAATTAAATGTACTTTATAGGTATCTGCTTAAAAGGAATGGAAAGTATGAGTGATGGGTGTCAAATAGTTTGTCTTTCACAGTGTCAAATAAATAACGTTTTCTCAGCCTGCTCTAATTCTTGTCATGATGGAATTCTTATCCTCCAAAGCAGCAAGATTCCTGTCCTCTCCACTTCCCATGCTATACGATGGCTCAATTATATTTTTCTCATTCACATACCATAAATTGATCCTTTGAAAGTACACAATTTGGTGGTTTTTACAATTTTCACAAGGTCTGCCACCATCACGACTATCTAGTTCTAGAACATTTCATCACTCCAAAGAGAAATACTATATCAGTAACAGTCTTTCCCCATTCGTTTCTCCCCACTTTCACTGGTAAACACTTAACTGCTTTCTGTCCCTGTAGATTGGCCTATTTGAGGTATTTCATATAAGTTGTTCTTTAGTCAATGAGTCGTGTCTGACTCTTTGGGACCGCTGTGGACTGTAACTGACCAGGCTTCTCTTTCTGTGGGCTTTCCTACACAAGAATACTAGAGTGGGGTGTTGTTCCCTTCTCTAGGAGAACTTGCCAACCCAGGGATCAAACCTGAGTCCCCTGCATTGGCAGGTTTGTCCTTCATCACTGAGTCACCAAGGAAGCCTGCAATTTCATACAAGTAGAATCATGCTATATATGGTCTTTTGTATCTGGCTTCTTTCACTTAGCCTAACATTTTCAAGGTACAAGAATTTTGTAGTATGTATTAATACTTACTTTCTTTTTATGACTGGATAGTATTCTATTGTATGAATGTACGTGTATGTGTGTGTACTCAGTCATGTCCAACTCTTTGCAACCCCATGAACTCTAGCCTGCCAGACTCCTCTGTCCATGAGATTTCCCAGGCAAAAATACTGGAGTGGGTTTCTGTTTCCTTCTCTGGGGGATTTTCCCAACCTAGGGATCAAACCTGTGTCTCTTGCATCTCCTACATTGATAGGTAGATGCTTGACCACTAACACCGCCTAGGAAGCCCATTGTATGAGTATATCACATTTGTTTATCCATCCATCAGTTGATGGCTCTGGGGTTTCCCTCTTCCAGCAACTCTGAATAAGGTTGCTATGAATATTCCTGTGTAAATGTACTTTATAGGTATCTGCTTAAAAGGAATGGAAAGTATGAGTGATGGGTGTCAAATAGTTTGTCTTTCACAGTGTCAAATAAATAACGTTTTCTCAGCCTGCTCTAATTCTTGTCATGATGGAATTCTTATCCTCCAAAGCAGCAAGATTCCTGTCCTCTCCACTTCCCATGCTATACGATGGCTCAATTATATTTTTCTCATTCACATACCATAAATTGATCCTTTGAAAGTACACAATTTGGTGGTTTTTACAATTTTCACAAGGTCTGCCACCATCACGACTATCTAGTTCTAGAACATTTCATCACTCCAAAGAGAAATACTATATCAGTAACAGTCTTTCCCCATTCGTTTCTCCCCACTTTCACTGGTAAACACTTAACTGCTTTCTGTCCCTGTAGATTGGCCTATTTGAGGTATTTCATATAAGTTGTTCTTTAGTCAATGAGTCGTGTCTGACTCTTTGGGACCGCTGTGGACTGTAACTGACCAGGCTTCTCTTTCTGTGGGCTTTCCTACACAAGAATACTAGAGTGGGGTGTTGTTCCCTTCTCTAGGAGAACTTGCCAACCCAGGGATCAAACCTGAGTCCCCTGCATTGGCAGGTTTGTCCTTCATCACTGAGTCACCAAGGAAGCCTGCAATTTCATACAAGTAGAATCATGCTATATATGGTCTTTTGTATCTGGCTTCTTTCACTTAGCCTAACATTTTCAAGGTACAAGAATTTTGTAGTATGTATTAATACTTACTTTCTTTTTATGACTGGATAGTATTCTATTGTATGAATGTACGTGTATGTGTGTGTACTCAGTCATGTCCAACTCTTTGCAACCCCATGAACTCTAGCCTGCCAGACTCCTCTGTCCATGAGATTTCCCAGGCAAAAATACTGGAGTGGGTTTCTGTTTCCTTCTCTGGGGGATTTTCCCAACCTAGGGATCAAACCTGTGTCTCTTGCATCTCCTACATTGATAGGTAGATGCTTGACCACTAACACCGCCTAGGAAGCCCATTGTATGAGTATATCACATTTGTTTATCCATCCATCAGTTGATGGCTCTGGGGTTTCCCTCTTCCAGCAACTCTGAATAAGGTTGCTATGAATATTCCTGTGTAAGTTTCTATGTGAACTTGGTTTTATTTATAATGAGTAGATAATTTAGCTCTTTCATCTTTTATTGCATTTTCTCCCCAGCTTCAAGAATGCCCAGAACAGTAGGATCTCCTTGAATTCTTAGACAACTTGATAAGGCATGGGCTGCCACATCTCCTTACACTGATCTCCATTTGCCTGTCTTTCCCCAGAGCCACCCCTTGGCAAGATGCATCCCCCACATGGCAGCATCACTCCTCAGAAGAACAGCAACCTGCTTGTGATCATCGTGGTCACCGTTGGCGTCATCACAGTGCTCGTGGTGGCGACCGTGGCGGTGATTTGCACCCGGCGTTCTTCAGCCCAGCAGAGAAAGTAGGTACAGTTAGTTCCCAAGAGAATAGATGTCATGCTTGACCTGAATGCCTTTTTTTTTTTTTTTTAATATTTATGTATTTGGCTGCCCTGGATCTTAGTTGCTGCATGTGAGCTGTTTACTTGGGGCATGCTATCTTAGTTCTGTGACTAGGGAATGAATGCGTGGAATGGAGCAGTGGAAGCACAGAGTCCTAATCACTTGACTGCCAGGAAAGTCCTGAATGCCTTATTTTTGAGTTAGATTTTGATGGTTCTCTTTCTCTGCACATTCATGATTCACCATGCATTCTTTTTCTCCTCTCCTGACTTGGGCAGAATCTTGCCTTTTGTCCATAACTTAGGTGGGTGAGGACTAGGCTTGCAGACTTAATAGTAGAATCTGCTTGGACACACATTTTACATTTGTTCTTCTTTGTTACTTTAAATTCTCATTACATTGGATCTTCGTGGAGTAGACTTCTCTCTAGTTGTAGCCCGTGGAGGCTCAGTAGTTGTGAGGCACAGGCTCTCTACTTGTGGTACACAGGATTCCCTAGTTGCAGCATGCCCTTTCCGTTGCCCCATGCCATGTGGAATCTGAGTTGCCTGACCAGGGATTGAACCCATGTCCCCTTCATTGGAAGGTGGATTCCTCAGTGCTGGATCACTAGGGAAGTCCCTGATTTTACTTCTTGAAACCAGATTCTTATGTTCAAGAATCTGGGTGAGGGTAGGTGCTCCTTAAGTACTACTTAGAGAATGAACTTCACTGTGTCCCTACTTATAATCCTCTGCAATTATGTATAAGAGGTTTGAGATGTATGTTCTTCTAAAAGTATTTATTTATGCCTCTTGACATGGAGTTTCAGAGGCATTTAATCAATGCTTGTCACGTGAATAACTGAGTGTAGAAAACCAAAGTCAGCATAGTTACAATGCTATGGTGTGTTTAGTTGGGAGGCAGTAGTTAGGATGGAAGATAGATTCCAAAAATTCAAAATGGTTCAGATTTCCTGGCTCTATTTGACTTTCAGAAATTAAAATTTTGAGAATCTTAAAAATATTTTCATATCGTGCTGCTCTAAGTAATAATGCATGGAGAGAATGATACATCAAAGTACAAAGTTTGAAATGGGAAATAGGTACAATTCGGCTTTTTCCTTCTCAGTAATACCCTGTAATGAGCATATTAACCTTGTATCAGCCAGTTGTGGGAATCAGCAACAAATCTTCCAGTTGTTTTCTACCTTTTTACCTCTCTAGCACTTTGCAAATTCCGCCTGATATGTTTTTTGTTTTTCACTTTTGCCATTCTCACTGGGTTGACTATAATAGGCTCTTACCTTAATTTTTTGTTTGTTTTTGGCCTGAGGCATGACGCTGTGCATACCTGAGGCAGGAGCTCACAGGTGTCTGGTTTGACAACTCTGTACAGCACACATTGCTTGAGAAAGATTGCCAAGCAAGTAGTTTTCTGTCTTCCTTTGCTAATTGCTCAGACTTTGTCTTTTTAAAAAATCCTATGACCCTGTTTGTTGATTTCTAGTGTATTTTCTAGCATTTTGAAGTAAGATGTTGAGTAACAGGATACAGGAAGATTTACATACTGAAGAAAGTAACATAAGGGTATAGATGCAGTCTTTGCATTTCATTTATTTAGATGACAGGTTAAACTTTAGATCCAGCTGCATTTGTTCAACTAGACTTTCTTGGTACTGATGATAGTTGGTGTTCTGAATCATTATTCCCCAACAAGGAACCAGACAGAATGAGATTAATGAGGTGGGTCTTCTATGTAAGCTTTCTAGGAAATCTTAAGATTTCCCCGATGGATCAAATGGTAAAGAATTCACCTGCAATGCCAAAGGCCCAGTTTCTATCCCTGGGTCAGGAAGATCCCCTGAATGGCTCTGCACTCCAGTATTCTTGCCTGGAGAATTCCATGGACAGAGAAGCCTGGTGGTCTACAGTCCATGGCATCACAAAGAGTAGGACATGACTGAGCAACTAATACACACAGTCACCCACTGAGCTTTCCAGAGTGCTGGGCACTTAGTAAGACTCTGGTAGAGAATCTCTGTGATTGAGTAAATCACTGAATAATCTTTTGGTCTGGCAGTCCCAAGAAAAGGCTTTTGTAAACAAAGAACAGTGGAAAATCAAAGCTGCAGGTCTCTGAGGCAGAGCTGAGAAAGATTCACAGAAATGGAAGCAAGGAGAGTGGTGGTTTCTGATCTTTCTTCATGATAGCTTAAAAACATGGTTGCATGCGTTCACTAAACTACTTGAATGAAGTGAACCATCTGTACTGTGGTATTTTGTTTTCATCTTTTTCTTCACTGTGATAATGTTTGTAAGTTTTATTGACTTGATGAACTAAATTCCTGAACCTTTTTACCTTCTCTAGCACTTTGCAAATTCCGCCTGATATGTTTTTTGTTTTTCACTTTTGCCATTCTCACTGGGTTGACTATAATAGGCTCTTACCTTAATTTTTGTTTGTTTTGGCCTGAGGCATGACGCTGTGCATACCTGAGGCAGGAGCTCACAGGTGTCTGGTTTGACAACTCTGTACAGCACACATTGCTTGAGAAAGATTGCCAAGCAAGTAGTTTTCTGTCTTCCTTTGCTAATTGCTCAGACTTTGTCTTTTTAAAAAATCCTATGACCCTGTTTGTTGATTTCTAGTGTATTTTCTAGCATTTTGAAGTAAGATGTTGAGTAACAGGATACAGGAAGATTTACATACTGAAGAAAGTAACATAAGGGTATAGATGCAGTCTTTGCATTTCATTTATTTAGATGACAGGTTAAACTTTAGATCCAGCTGCATTTGTTCAACTAGACTTTCTTGGTACTGATGATAGTTGGTGTTCTGAATCATTATTCCCCAACAAGGAACCAGACAGAATGAGATTAATGAGGTGGGTCTTCTATGTAAGCTTTCTAGGAAATCTTAAGATTTCCCCGATGGATCAAATGGTAAAGAATTCACCTGCAATGCCAAAGGCCCAGTTTCTATCCCTGGGTCAGGAAGATCCCCTGAATGGCTCTGCACTCCAGTATTCTTGCCTGGAGAATTCCATGGACAGAGAAGCCTGGTGGTCTACAGTCCATGGCATCACAAAGAGTAGGACATGACTGAGCAACTAATACACACAGTCACCCACTGAGCTTTCCAGAGTGCTGGGCACTTAGTAAGACTCTGGTAGAGAATCTCTGTGATTGAGTAAATCACTGAATAATCTTTTGGTCTGGCAGTCCCAAGAAAAGGCTTTTGTAAACAAAGAACAGTGGAAAATCAAAGCTGCAGGTCTCTGAGGCAGAGCTGAGAAAGATTCACAGAAATGGAAGCAAGGAGAGTGGTGGTTTCTGATCTTTCTTCATGATAGCTTAAAAACATGGTTGCATGCGTTCACTAAACTACTTGAATGAAGTGAACCATCTGTACTGTGGTATTTTGTTTTGATCTTTTTCTTCACTGTGATAATGTTTGTAAGTTTTATTGACTTGATGAACTAAATTCCTGAACCTATTTTCTCTGCAGAGAAAAATGCTAGTCTTCTCCATATGCAAATATGGGATTTAATGCTAATTTGAGAAATTCTCAAGTTGTCCTAAACCGTACCCTAAGTACTTTGCTCAAAACTTAAAGGTTTTATTTAGGAAGAGAAGAGGCTGAACCCTGGTATGGTTTGTTTATGGTTTTATTTACTTTTAAAATCATTTAACTAATAATTGGGCTGCATCAAGTCTTGATTGCATCCTGCGTTGGTTCAGTAGCTGCAATGTGTGTGCTCTCTAGCTGTGGTACAAGGGCTCAGTAGCTGCTGTATGCAAGCTTAGTTGCGCCAGAGCTTGTGGGATCATCTGTTTATTTTTGGTTGTGCTGGGTCTTCGTTGCTGCCCTTGGCTTTCTTTAGTTGTGGAAAGTGGAGGCTACTCTTTAACTGCAAAACACAGGCTTTTTGTTGCAGTGGCTTCTCTTGTTTTGGACCATGGGGTCCAGGCTTCAGTAATTGTAGTATGAGGGCTCCGTAACATGCAGGCTTCATAGTAGGGGCGCACAGGCTTTATTTCTCCATGGCATGTGGGGTCTTCCCAAACCAGGGATCAAACCTATGTCCCCTGCATTGGCCGGCAGATTCGTATCCACCGTACAACCAGGGAAGCTGAGCATGTGGGATCATAGATCCTCAACCAGATATCAAACCCACATCTCTTGCATTGCAAGGTGGATTCATAACCCTGGACCTCCAGGGAAGTCCCTGAGTTGTTTTTAAAATTAAGAAATGGTGAAAGTCACCCACTGAGCTTTCCAGAGTGCTGGGCACTTAGTAAGACTCTGGTAGAGAATCTCTGTGATTGAGTAAATCACTGAATAATCTTTTGGTCTAGTCCCAAGAAAAGGCTTTTGTAAACAAAGAACAGTGGAAAATCAAAGCTGCAGGTCTCTGAGGCAGAGCTGAGAAAGATTCACAGAAATGGAAGCAAGGAGAGTGGTGGTTTCTGATCTTTCTTCATGATAGCTTAAAAACATGGTTGCATGCGTTCACTAAACTACTTGAATGAAGTGAACCATCTGTACTGTGGTATTTTGTTTTGATCTTTTTCTTCACTGTGATAATGTTTGTAAGTTTTATTGACTTGATGAACTAAATTCCTGAACCTATTTTCTCTGCAGAGAAAAATGCTAGTCTTCTCCATATGCAAATATGGGATTTAATGCTAATTTGAGAAATTCTCAAGTTGTCCTAAACCGTACCCTAAGTACTTTGCTCAAAACTTAAAGGTTTTATTTAGGAAGAGAAGAGGCTGAACCCTGGTATGGTTTGTTTATGGTTTTATTTACTTTTAAAATCATTTAACTAATAATTGGGCTGCATCAAGTCTTGATTGCATCCTGCGTTGGTTCAGTAGCTGCAATGTGTGTGCTCTCTAGCTGTGGTACAAGGGCTCAGTAGCTGCTGTATGCAAGCTTAGTTGCGCCAGAGCTTGTGGGATCATCTGTTTATTTTTGGTTGTGCTGGGTCTTCGTTGCTGCCCTTGGCTTTCTTTAGTTGTGGAAAGTGGAGGCTACTCTTTAACTGCAAAACACAGGCTTTTTGTTGCAGTGGCTTCTCTTGTTTTGGACCATGGGGTCCAGGCTTCAGTAATTGTAGTATGAGGGCTCCGTAACATGCAGGCTTCATAGTAGGGGCGCACAGGCTTTATTTCTCCATGGCATGTGGGGGCTTCCCAAACCAGGGATCAAACCTATGTCCCCTGCATTGGCCGGCAGATTCGTATCCACCGTACAACCAGGGAAGCTGAGCATGTGGGATCATAGATCCTCAACCAGATATCAAACCCACATCTCTTGCATTGCAAGGTGGATTCATAACCCTGGACCTCCAGGGAAGTCCCTGAGTTGTTTTTAAAATTAAGAAATGAGTGAAAGAATAAATCACTCCATGAATGAGTGAAAATCTGAAGCAAGTAAGTCTATAGTTCCTATGCTGGTATCACTTTGATTTTTCCTCCTGCCACTCCCAAAGTCTCTTAATATTCCTTGGCATCTTGGTCTCTTTGTATACATTAACAGAGGAAAAAACGTTTCTCCTTTAATATATTTTCGAGTTTTAATTTAGCTTTACTTGATTTTGTTGAGAACCTCTCTCCATCCAACCACCACTGAACTCTGTAGAACAAATCAAATAATGCAGATGAAAGCAAAATCAATTCTAATTTGAGACAGAAATAATGTCCATTACAGGGCTCTCAGAAATGGAAGTTTAATGTGATTAATAAGGTGCAGTAGGAAACATCCATGGACTTCTTCAATATTTCTTTATCTAGAAATGCTGGAGAATGTAAGTCATCTTTGTGTTTTATTGGAGGACTTGAATTATAGCCAAATGGATTTGGAACATATTTTTGTGTACTATCAGTAATACTTCATTCACATTAGTGTCTCCACATTTTATTCTGTGATTTATTTAATGATGGGGTAATGAGCTGGTTTATCTGACTGACTCATATTTTAGTTGGTAAGATTTTATGTTATAAAATAACTGACAGAAATTAGAACCCAAGTGCTAATTCTGATTCTATCACTTCTTTAAGTAAGTTAATGGCATTTAATTAAACCTAAATGAACACTTCATGTCTGAATGTCAGTTTCCTTAAATAAGAAGTGTAACTAAATATTTTCTTTCAATTCTCTATGACTAAAATTCTTCATGGGCTACTACTAAATTAAAGAATCTCATGGTAGCATTTATCTTCAGATTCACATGAAGTAAAAATAACATTGCATTTCTTTTTAGTTATTAACTTAGATTTGTAATACTTCGAAGACACTCCCCCTTACATATTTTGAATTAGTGAGGTTATTGTAGAATATCATAATATATAAATTTTGTGTGTTCTTTGTCTCAATTTTTTTTTTTTTAAATAGAGGATAATTATAATATTGTGATGGGCTTTGCCCCACATCAACCTATATGTCCATCAGTAGATGAATGGAAAAGGAAGCTGTGGTATGTATATACCATGGAATATTACTCAATTATAAAAAGGAACACATTTGAGTGAGTGCTAACGAGGTGGAAAATTTGTCTTTTAAGGCTTAAACTGATGGGGAATTTCAGTGATTTTAATAAAGTAATGACATTTTCCTTCCTGAAACGTAGAATGTGCATTATAAGTTAAGATATATTTATAGATACTAAAGATAGAATATTTGACATTGAGACTATCCTGAAAGTTCTGGACACATGGTTACCACATGGACACATGGGTAGATAGTCAACAAGTTGTCTGAAGACATTAAATTTAAATGTGTATGACAGTCTGGAGTAATTTGGGTGCTCAACTGGTGTTGGTTCTTACTCACTGACACTCCCAGCAGACCAATCAAAAATTAAAAAGAAACTTCTTATAGTTACAGATCATGTGCAAAGTAAGGAATAGATAGCAAATAATGAATCAGTAAAGAACCTTGAAATACTTCCAGTCAATAATGACACATTTTTATTATTCAAGGCAAGGGACTACTATGTGCTTAGTGTGTTATCTACAAAGTAACTTATCTGATTAATGTTAACACTTGAAGGAAAAACCTTTCTGCAATTTACCAGGGACTATCTGATTGTTTTTTCTATTCTATCATTTAGTAAGTTAATGGCATTATAATTTTTAAAAAAAAACTGACAGAAATTAGAACCCAAGTGCTAATTCTGATTCTATCACTTCTTTAAGTAAGTTAATGGCATTTAATTAAACCTAAATGAACACTTCATGTCTGAATGTCAGTTTCCTTAAATAAGAAGTGTAACTAAATATTTTCTTTCAATTCTCTATGACTAAAATTCTTCATGGGCTACTACTAAATTAAAGAATCTCATGGTAGCATTTATCTTCAGATTCACATGAAGTAAAAATAACATTGCATTTCTTTTTAGTTATTAACTTAGATTTGTAATACTTCGAAGACACTCCCCCTTACATATTTTGAATTAGTGAGGTTATTGTAGAATATCATAATATATAAATTTTGTGTGTTCTTTGTCTCAATTTTTTTTTTTTTAAATAGAGGATAATTATAATATTGTGATGGGCTTTGCCCCACATCAACCTATATGTCCATCAGTAGATGAATGGAAAAGGAAGCTGTGGTATGTATATACCATGGAATATTACTCAATTATAAAAAGGAACACATTTGAGTGAGTGCTAACGAGGTGGAAAATTTGTCTTTTAAGGCTTAAACTGATGGGGAATTTCAGTGATTTTAATAAAGTAATGACATTTTCCTTCCTGAAACGTAGAATGTGCATTATAAGTTAAGATATATTTATAGATACTAAAGATAGAATATTTGACATTGAGACTATCCTGAAAGTTCTGGACACATGGTTACCACATGGACACATGGGTAGATAGTCAACAAGTTGTCTGAAGACATTAAATTTAAATGTGTATGACAGTCTGGAGTAATTTGGGTGCTCAACTGGTGTTGGTTCTTACTCACTGACACTCCCAGCAGACCAATCAAAAATTAAAAAGAAACTTCTTATAGTTACAGATCATGTGCAAAGTAAGGAATAGATAGCAAATAATGAATCAGTAAAGAACCTTGAAATACTTCCGAGTCAATAATGACACATTTTTATTATTCAAGGCAAGGGACTACTATGTGCTTAGTGTGTTATCTACAAAGTAACTTATCTGATTAATGTTAACACTTGAAGGAAAAACCTTTCTGCAATTTACCAGGGACTTCCTGATGTTTTACATGTATCTGTTAGCATTTGGTCCTTTCTAATTTTTCAGCTTTCCTGCCTGCCAGGCCCCCTAGCTCCGGCTCCTTACTCCAGGATGCAGAAGCCATACCATTTTTCTCACTGATGGCACTCTCTGATCTTTGTTTCTAGTCCTTAGCTCAATTCTTGGCACATTCATTGTTCCATAAATGTTCACTGAATAAACAAAGGGATACATGTTGTAAAACAATGAGTAATATTGGAGAAGGGTAGTAAAAAGAGTTTTTGCTCCTGTGTCAGTGGGGAAAACAAGCTCACACACGAGGAGCATCTGCTCAGCTCAGTTAGATTGAAGTGACCATTGCAAGGTGAATGGTACAGAGATAGATGGGGGACATTATTTAGTTCTTCTGAGATTGTGTGCTTAGTCGCTCAGTCATGTCCGACTCTTGGTGACCCCATGGACTGCAGCGCACCTGGGTTCCTCTGTTCATGGGATTTTCCAGGCAAGAACACTTGAGTGGGTTGGCACGTCCTCCTCCAGTTCTAAGATTACACTGACCTAAATTGGTCAAGAAGGTTTTCTGAAGAAGACGGGCTTGAAGGGATCTTAAGTATTTTATACGTAAATAGAACTGTGAAGGAAGTCATTGTGGGCAGAAGTAAGATTAGATGGATGGACGGGTAGATGAATGGATGGATGCGTGGATGGGCAGATGATAGATAGATAATGAGATAGGTGAAATAAAACCTCACCAGAATTTGATCATCCTGTGGAAGCTTTGCCACAGTATGAGAAAGAGCAGGGAGAGCCTTGAAAGATTCCTTCCTCTGGCTTTATTCAAGAATACATGGAGGGCTTCCCTGGTGGTCCAGTGGGTAAGGACACTGCCTTGCAGTGCAAGGGGCACTGGTTCGATCCCTGGTCTGGGAGGATCCCACGTGCCGCGGAGCGGCTGGACCCATGTGTCCAATGACTGAGCCGGCGCTCTGGAGCACATGCGCCCAGAGCCAGTGCTCTGCAACGACAGACGCCACCGCGATGGGAGGGCCACATGGGCCAAAGAACAAAGATGGATGAAAATAGACAAATGAAAGACCAACAGAAGTGGCCCGCCCACTCCCCTCCCTCCCCACCCCACCCCCCCCAAAATAAATAAATCTTTAAAAAAAAAAAAAGAATACATGGATGGAGTCTTCCCTGGTTGTCTAGAGGGTAAAGAGTCTGCCTTGCAGTACAAGGGGCACCGGTTTGATCCCTGACCCGGGAAGATCCCATGTGCCATTTTTTTCCCAGTGTGTCCAATTACGAGCCAGCGCTCTGGAGCACATGCACCCAGAGCTGATGCTCTGCAACAAGAGAGGCCACTGCAATGGGAGGGCCACACAGGCCAAAGAGTAAAGATGGATGAAAATAAATAAATTTAAAAAATAAAAATAAATGTTTAAGAAAAGAGTATGTGGATAGGAGGAGACCCCATAGTTATTTTGGGGAGCCAAAAGGTTACTGATACTTGGAAGAAAAGGTGTGTGTGGGAGGGGAAGGATAAAAATGATAGATTCTACAACTGGGGCTCTCCTGGTGGCTCTGTAAAGAATCCACCTGCAATAGGAGCCACAGGGGATGCACGTTTGATCCCTGAACCTGGAATATCCCCTCGTGGAGGGCATGGCAACCAGGATTCTTGCCTGGAGAATCCCATGGACAGGCGAGCCTCGTGGGCTACAGTCCATGGGGTCACAAAAAGACAGACATGACTGAAGTGGGTATCCGCAAGCACGGTTGCTTTCTACGTCTAATAGAAAAAACTAGCCTTACAATAAAGACTTACAAACCCAAATCATTCATGCTTTGAGACAGTGCTTCTCAAAGTCTCAGTGCATCAGATTTGCCTCAAGGGCTGTTAAAACACAGCTTGCTGGGCCTCACAACCCCCTTCTCAAGTTTCTAATGAGGCAGGGCCTGAGAATGTGCAGTTCTCCTGATTCCCAGGTAATGCCAATGCTGCTGGTCCAAGGACCAGACTTCAGGAGCTATTGCACTAGGTTCGTCTGCATACATACACATTTTGAAGATTGCCGTCACGAGGTAGAGGAACTGAGGACCAAAATTGCCGGCTGTCAATATGTCATGGAACTGGCAGATGGGCAAAAAGGTTGAGGTGACAACTATTCTTATAGTTTTTAAGATAAACTCCATACAGTTTAGCCATGAGCAGTTTGACAAACTTCTTTACCACAAGCTATTTAAATATTGAATTATCTCGGACATTCTCACAATTTTGTCCTGGATTTGGAAACCGGTGTGTCTCTACACAGTCACATGGACACCACGGTTGAAGTTACTTAGCATTTTGACTAGTTAGAAAGATAATGGGGTGAAACCTTCAAGTTAGAAAATGACATTAAATTCTTCTAAGTGACCAGAGATGGATTAGGTAAAGAGTTAACGTGTGAGCTGCAGACTCGTTTCCCGTGGGCCGATGAAGTGTAAGCAAATGAATTGAGGGAATAAATGGTTAGCCAGAGAAGTATTATCTTAAACACAAGAAAATGATCTAGGGGCTATTATAGAGTCACCATGAGGCTGCTACCGAGAAATCAGCAAATTATAGAGGCTTGTTGGGAAAATATGAGAGCAGAAAACCCTGCATTTTTTTCCACCAAGCCACTAAATAGATATGAAGTCTGGGCTTATTTGTTTTTGTCCTCATTAACCTACTTGAAGAAAGAAAAAAGGGTTAACAAAAATGAACAAATCATACTAGCAAACATGTATTAATTGCCTAATATGTACAAAGCATCTTACCCGGCCATTGGGGAGCCAAAGTCTTTCTCAGTGGCTGTGCATGCATTACAAAGTCTTCACCGAGAGTAGTTTGTTTGAACCATTTAGCTAACAGGAAAGCAGTTATTCTCATAAATCATTCATTGCAAGTGAGAAAAATGAGAAAGAGGTACTTCTCTGGGCTTCTGCCAAAGGTTAGATTTTCGCTGTCTGAATTCTGCCTCATGAAGTGATGTTATTATTTTAAAAGAAACAGAAGCTGCATGTAGAGATTTAAAATTTTATAAAACGGTGGAGCAGAGGTTGAAAACCATTTCTGAAAAGGGCCCCCTCATAAATATTTTAGACTGTGTGGGCCATATGGTCTTTGTTGTAACTCTTCAACAATGCAGTGTGAATGAATGACTTGGCAGGTTTCCAAGAAAACTTTTATTTACAAAAACAGGCAGTGCTGGCCTCAGCTGCCAGCTGGAGAAGAGGCGCGTCCAGTATGACCATGGCTGTGCCGCCTCCAGCTGGGCTAGGCGGAGGCCCTGAGCCCCAGCCCTGGGAGCTGCTGGAGCAGTCACTGTAGGTGGTGCTGCCAGCTTTGGAGCTGGCCGTCCTTATTTAAATATTGAATTATCTCGGACATTCTCACAATTTTGTCCTGGATTTGGAAACCGGTGTGTCTCTACACAGTCACATGGACACCACGGTTGAAGTTACTTAGCATTTTGACTAGTTAGAAAGATAATGGGGTGAAACCTTCAAGTTAGAAAATGACATTAAATTCTTCTAAGTGACCAGAGATGGATTAGGTAAAGAGTTAACGTGTGAGCTGCAGACTCGTTTCCCGTGGGCCGATGAAGTGTAAGCAAATGAATTGAGGGAATAAATGGTTAGCCAGAGAAGTATTATCTTAAACACAAGAAAATGATCTAGGGGCTATTATAGAGTCACCATGAGGCTGCTACCGAGAAATCAGCAAATTATAGAGGCTTGTTGGGAAAATATGAGAGCAGAAAACCCTGCATTTTTTTCCACCAAGCCACTAAATAGATATGAAGTCTGGGCTTATTTGTTTTTGTCCTCATTAACCTACTTGAAGAAAGAAAAAAGGGTTAACAAAAATGAACAAATCATACTAGCAAACATGTATTAATTGCCTAATATGTACAAAGCATCTTACCCGGCCATTGGGGAGCCAAAGTCTTTCTCAGTGGCTGTGCATGCATTACAAAGTCTTCACCGAGAGTAGTTTGTTTGAACCATTTAGCTAACAGGAAAGCAGTTATTCTCATAAATCATTCATTGCAAGTGAGAAAAATGAGAAAGAGGTACTTCTCTGGGCTTCTGCCAAAGGTTAGATTTTCGCTGTCTGAATTCTGCCTCATGAAGTGATGTTATTATTTTAAAAGAAACAGAAGCTGCATGTAGAGATTTAAAATTTTATAAAACGGTGGAGCAGAGGTTGAAAACCATTTCTGAAAAGGGCCCCCTCATAAATATTTTAGACTGTGTGGGCCATATGGTCTTTGTTGTAACTCTTCAACAATGCAGTGTGAATGAATGACTTGGCAGGTTTCCAAGAAAACTTTTATTTACAAAAACAGGCAGTGCTGGCCTCAGCTGCCAGCTGGAGAAGAGGCCGCGTCCAGTATGACCATGGCTGTGCCGCCTCCAGCTGGGCTAGGCGGAGGCCCTGAGCCCCAGCCCTGGGAGCTGCTGGAGCAGTCACTGTAGGTGGTGCTGCATGGGCAGAGCCTGGTGTTTGACGGGAGCCATTTTTACGCTTGCGCTGATCATCCTGATCCTTATGGCATTTTGTGCCTACAAGCCCAGTTGGTGCCAAAGACAGCCAGCAAAGAAGTCTTTCCATGAACATTTGCGAACCGAATACGTTGAGCTGCACAGAAGTCAGTGGAGAAGTTGAAACCAGAACTTTCCTGCTTGAGAATGATCTTTGGTCTGGACATTTGGTAAATGCTGAATGATTTAGAAAAAGACATCTAACGATTATCTTATCCTAATGCTGGAATGCAAGTATTGGGCTACTGAGTCAGAGGGCTTCCCAGGTGGTGTTAGAGGTAAAAAACCTGCCTGTCAATGCAGGAGACAAAAGAGACGTGGGTTTAATCCCTCGGTGGGGAAGATCCCCTGGAGGAGGGCATGGCAACCCTCTCTAGAATTCTTGCCTGGAGAATCCCACAGAAAGAGAAGCCTGGTGGTCTAGAGTCCATAGTGTTGTAAAGAATCAGACGACTGAAGCATCTTAGCACGCACATACTTGTTTAAAGTAAGACCTAAGGTTCCAGGGCTCAGTGCAAAGATGGAGTGTTCATGAGAAAGAAAAGAGCACCTTGTGAGTGTTATTAAAACTACACTGGAAAGGACGACTCATTACTGTTTGAAAATACCGAGAAGGGAAGTACCTAACATGTACATCCCCTACTTTAGAACCAATTGGTGACCGTGGGGTTAAGACTCACAGCTGTTTTTAGTTATCCCAAGTTGGTCCAAATGATCTATTTGCAAAGCAGCATCAGCTGCGGGGGACAGAGCCTGCCGTTCCTCACGCTGCATGGAGCTCTGCACTCAGACACCCTCGCTAAAGTCGGGGTCACACAGGTAGGCCTCTGGCTAGGGGCACCCTCAGGCTGGGAAGCTCTGAAGTGGGGGGCTGGAAGCGTTAGCAGATAGCATGTCTGAAAAAGATTTGTCCAGCTTGAAAAGGTAGAGCTTCTTGTCTGGCACTGAAGTCTTCCCTGCCCAGGGCCTGGAAGCCAGGGCAGCTTCTGTGGTTTGGAAGAGAGACTGACTCACCAGTTCTTTTCAGCCCTGGGTGGGGAGGCTTCAACCAAAGTCTGTCTTCCACACAGGAGACAGGGTGGTGGTGGTGACGGCTGTGTTTACACAGATTTAATCCCAGCTTTGAAAATGTGGCTTTTTCTTGGCACTGTCCGTGAGCTGGATTTTTCCTCCAGGGAAATGATACCTTTGTCCTAACCGTATTTATTCTACTTTAAAGGTGCTAAGTTCGACGTTGTTATAAAATTTAAATGCTCACCGTTTTTGTGCTTCCTTCGTGCATAGCACTGATTGAAACAACCACCACCATAACCTGTACTTAATGTGAAATAACTGATGTGCGATGTTTGACCTATTGGACGGGGTGGGGTGGCGAGGAAGTTGTTTGTAATTCTACTATTGAGCCGCTGAGATGTTCGCTGTTCTGTGCTTTTGAGCAAGGTGTCAATTAAAACAAAAGTAAAATCTTAAAAACCAAAACAAACACGGAAACTACACAAAGGTAAACAGTGAAGGATTTGACCTTCAGGCCAGAGTTTACAGACCTCCTGCTATAGACAAAGGTTGAGGGGAGTCCCAGGCTCTTGACTCAGTCTTCAGGGAACCTTGGAAGCTCACTGATCCCAAGAAAAGACTGCTGCTGAAAAACAAATTAATAATTACTTAATTCCGACTGAGGAAATTAAGAAACTTTTGCAGCAGACTTCCTAGTGGCATCCTCTCTTGTCAAAGGATGGCTCTTAATGGGTTTGAATCCAGACACTTAGTGACTCCAAGAAGAAAATATTTTATTCTCCTAAGAATATGTCCCTGCAGCCTTTTGTCTGCACACGGCCCACATCCCAGTGCCACGTGAAATTGGACAGCTGAGGTATCGACTTTCGTCTAAGTCCCCGTCTTGGCTGTTGGCACAAGTTCTGGCCTTTTCATTTATTTGCCCTTTGAATCAACTCTGTCATTTATCTCCTAAACAGATGTTGCAGTCGGGTACCTTATGCTGGCATTGAAGTGGGGGCTGGAAGCGTTAGCAGATAGCATGTCTGAAAAAGATTTGTCCAGCTTGAAAAGGTAGAGCTTCTTGTCTGGTACTGAAGTCTGCCCTGCACAGGGCCTGGAAGCCAGGGCAGCTTCTGTGGTTTGGAGAGAGACTGACTCACCAGTTCTTTTCAGCCCTGGGTGGGGAGGCTTCAACCAAAGTCTGTCTTCCACACAGGAGACAGGGTGGTGGTGGTGACGGCTGTGTTTACACAGATTTAATCCCAGCTTTGAAAATGTGGCTTTTTCTTGGCACTGTCCGTGAGCTGGATTTTTCCTCCAGGGAAATGATACCTTTGTCCTAACCGTATTTATTCTACTTTAAAGGTGCTAAGTTCGACGTTGTTATAAAATTTAAATGCTCACCGTTTTTGTGCTTCCTTCGTGCATAGCACTGATTGAAACAACCACCACCATAACCTGTACTTAATGTGAAATAACTGATGTGCGATGTTTGACCTATTGGACGGGGTGGGGTGGCGAGGAAGTTGTTTGTAATTCTACTATTGAGCCGCTGAGATGTTCGCTGTTCTGTGCTTTTGAGCAAGGTGTCAATTAAAACAAAAGTAAAATCTTAAAAACCAAAACAAACACGGAAACTACACAAAGGTAAACAGTGAAGGATTTGACCTTCAGGCCAGAGTTTACAGACCTCCTGCTATAGACAAAGGTTGAGGGGAGTCCCAGGCTCTTGACTCAGTCTTCAGGGAACCTTGGAAGCTCACTGATCCCAAGAAAAGACTGCTGCTGAAAAACAAATTAATAATTACTTAATTCCGACTGAGGAAATTAAGAAACTTTTGCAGCAGACTTCCTAGTGGCATCCTCTCTTGTCAAAGGATGGCTCTTAATGGGTTTGAATCCAGACACTTAGTGACTCCAAGAAGAAAATATTTTATTCTCCTAAGAATATGTCCCTGCAGCCTTTTGTCTGCACACGGCCCACATCCCAGTGCCACGTGAAATTGGACAGCTGAGGTATCGACTTTCGTCTAAGTCCCCGTCTTGGCTGTTGGCACAAGTTCTGGCCTTTTCATTTTTATTTGCCCTTTTGAATCAACTCTGTCATTTATCTCCTAAACAGATGTTGCAGTCGGGTACCTTATGCCTGGCTCCAAAGATTGGCATATGGCTCCCTCTAACCCATTGTCACCTTGTGCTCAAATCCAAAGCCGGGGAAGCCGCGGTGAGGCGCTCCCTGGCAAACAGCCGGGCCCTGGGGAGGCAGCACCAGTCTCCTGTAATGTGGCGAGGCTCCAGGGGAGAAGAGGAGAGGCAGCCAAGACCGGTCTGCCAATGCCTGTATTTCACAGGTTTCCTCCTGGGAGCACTTTTGTTTCCTTCCCTGTTTCTAACTTGAATTGATTGCAAAAGAAAAGGAGAGGAAGAGCCATTGAATAAAGGCATTCATATCTGCCTTCTAATTTCGTTCCACAGGAAGCGGGCTACCCACAGTGTGGGCAAAAGGAAGGGCAGCCAGAAGGACCTCCGGCCCCCTGACCTTTGGATCCATCATGAAGAAATGGAGATGAAAAATATCGAGAAGCCATCAGGCACTGACCCAGCAGGAAGGGACTCCCCTATTCAGAGTTGCCAAGACCTCACGCCAGTCAGCCACAGTCAGTCAGAAACGCAACTTGGGAGCAAAAGCACCTCTCATTCAGGTAACTCCTCGCTGGCGTCAGGAAAAACATTGCACTCTGAACCCCACAAAAGAACTCTGGTTGCCCTCTTCTTATGTATGTGTGCATGTGGGCGGTAAAATCATGGCTTTTTATTTACTGATACTTTATTACTTACACATGTAGTATAATGCATGATTTTTTTATATCCAAGTATTGTATGTAAAGAGTTTCCCTGGTGACTCAGTGGTAAAGAATCCACCTGCAATGCACAAGCTGAAGGAGAAACAGGTTCGGTCCCTGGGTTGGGAAGATCCCCAGAGAAGGAAAGGCTACCCACTCCAGTATTGTTGCCTGAAGAATCCCACAGACAAGGGAGCTCAAGTCCATAGGATCACCAGAAATTGGCCTTTTCATTAGCCCTTTGAATCAACTCTGTTTTCCAGTTTGCATTTCTCCCCGGCCCACATCCCAGTGCCACGTGAAATTGGACAGCTGAGGTATCGACTTTCGTCTAAGTCCCCGTCTTGGCTGTTGGCACAAGTTCTGGCCTTTTCATTTTATTTGCCCTTTTGAATCAACTCTGTCATTTATCTCCTAAACAGATGTTGCAGTCGGGTACCTTATGCCTGGCTCCAAAGATTGGCATATGGCTCCCTCTAACCCATTGTCACCTTGTGCTCAAATCCAAAGCCGGGGAAGCCGCGGTGAGGCGCTCCCTGGCAAACAGCCGGGCCCTGGGGAGGCAGCACCAGTCTCCTGTAATGTGGCGAGGCTCCAGGGGAGAAGAGGAGAGGCAGCCAAGACCGGTCTGCCAATGCCTGTATTTCACAGGTTTCCTCCTGGGAGCACTTTTGTTTCCTTCCCTGTTTCTAACTTGAATTGATTGCAAAAGAAAAGGAGAGGAAGAGCCATTGAATAAAGGCATTCATATCTGCCTTCTAATTTCGTTCCACAGGAAGCGGGCTACCCACAGTGTGGGCAAAAGGAAGGGCAGCCAGAAGGACCTCCGGCCCCCTGACCTTTGGATCCATCATGAAGAAATGGAGATGAAAAATATCGAGAAGCCATCAGGCACTGACCCAGCAGGAAGGGACTCCCCTATTCAGAGTTGCCAAGACCTCACGCCAGTCAGCCACAGTCAGTCAGAAACGCAACTTGGGAGCAAAAGCACCTCTCATTCAGGTAACTCCTCGCTGGCGTCAGGAAAAACATTGCACTCTGAACCCCACAAAAGAACTCTGGTTGCCCTCTTCTTATGTATGTGTGCATGTGGGCGGTAAAATCATGGCTTTTTATTTACTGATACTTTATTACTTACACATGTAGTATAATGCATGATTTTTTTATATCCAAGTATTGTATGTAAAGAGTTTCCCTGGTGACTCAGTGGTAAAGAATCCACCTGCAATGCACAAGCTGAAGGAGAAACAGGTTCGGTCCCTGGGTTGGGAAGATCCCCCAGAGAAGGGAAAGGCTACCCACTCCAGTATTGTTGCCTGAAGAATCCCACAGACAGGAGGCTGGTGAGCTCAAGTCCATAGGATCACAAAGAATTGGACACAACTGAAGCGACCTAGCATGCATATACGCACTATATTTACAACATAATAAGGGAATAGTTATTATCACAATTGTACACTTATTAAAAGAAATGGTTATCTTCACAGAAATACATTCTGCAAATTGTCTATATCTTACAGAATGGTACAGCAAAACAGTGACAACAATGAAACAAAATTTAAGTAAAATTAATAGGTTATTGAGAAATACCTCTTAGTTCAAGGAAATTTCCCAGGATACTCTAAAGTACATCGAATTACAAAATGCTACCATCCCAAATTGCCTCTATCTTTTGTGGATGTATGCTGCTTCTGCTTAGTTACTTCAGTCATGTTCAACTCTGTGTGACCCCATGCACTGCAGCCCCTCAAGCTCCTCTGTTCATGGAATTCTCCAGGCAAGAATACTGGAGTGGGTTGCCATGCCCTAATCCAGTAGGATCTTCCCAACCCAGGGATAGAACTTGGTCCTCCTGCATTGCAGGAAGATGCCTCACCACCGGGCCATTGGGGGAAACCCAATGTATGTATCTATTTGAGACCCCATGGACTATAGCTTGCAAGTGTTCTCCATTCTTGGAATTTTCCAGGCAAGAAAACTGGAGTGGATTGCCATTTCCTTCTCCATTTGAGGGATGTATACTTCCCAGTAATTTTCAAATCATTTTTGGTTGATTAACTGGGTTTACTTTCTATTCCATCATGTTGCTGACTACCTTTGCAATGCTTCTTAAAACTTCTAGAATGGCCTCCCAAGTGGCACCAGTGGTAAAAGAATCTTCCTGCACTGCAGGAGACACGAGAGAGGGTTCTACCCCTGGGTTGGGAAGATCCCCTGGAGAAGGAAAGGGCAACTCACTCCAATACTGTTGCCTGGAGAATCCTATGGACAGAGGAACCTGACATACAAGGCAGGAAGCGATACAGCTGGGACATATCTAGAGGTGGAGGCTAAATGAGCCAATTGCTTTTAGTTACACCTAGAACAAAAGTTTTGTCAAGGCAAAACTGCAGTATTGTTGCCTGAAGAATCCCACAGACAGGAGGCTGGTGAGCTCAAGTCCATAGGATCACAAAGAATTGGACACAACTGAAGCGACCTAGCATGCATATACGCACTATATTTACAACATAATAAGGGAATAGTTATTATCACAATTGTACACTTATTAAAAGAAATGGTTATCTTCACAGAAATACATTCTGCAAATTGTCTATATCTTACAGAATGGTACAGCAAAACAGTGACAACAATGAAACAAAATTTAAGTAAAATTAATAGGTTATTGAGAAATACCTCTTAGTTCAAGGAAATTTCCCAGGATACTCTAAAGTACATCGAATTACAAAATGCTACCATCCCAAATTGCCTCTATCTTTTGTGGATGTATGCTGCTTCTGCTTAGTTACTTCAGTCATGTTCAACTCTGTGTGACCCCATGCACTGCAGCCCCTCAAGCTCCTCTGTTCATGGAATTCTCCAGGCAAGAATACTGGAGTGGGTTGCCATGCCCTAATCCAGTAGGATCTTCCCAACCCAGGGATAGAACTTGGTCCTCCTGCATTGCAGGCAGATCCCTCACCACTGGGCCATTGGGGAAGCCCAATGTATGTATCTATTTGAGACCCCATGGACTATAGCTTGCAAGTGTTCTCCATTCTTGGAATTTTCCAGGCAAGAAAACTGGAGTGGATTGCCATTTCCTTCTCCATTTGAGGGATGTATACTTCCCAGTAATTTTCAAATCATTTTTGGTTGATTAACTGGGTTTACTTTCTATTCCATCATGTTGCTGACTACCTTTGCAATGCTTCTTAAAACTTCTAGAATGGCCTCCCAAGTGGCACCAGTGGTAAAAGAATCTTCCTGCACTGCAGGAGACACGAGAGAGGGTTCTACCCCTGGGTTGGGAAGATCCCCTGGAGAAGGAAAGGGCAACTCACTCCAATACTGTTGCCTGGAGAATCCTATGGACAGAGGAACCTGACATACAAGGCAGGAAGCGATACAGCTGGGACATATCTAGAGGTGGAGGCTAAATGAGCCAATTGCTTTTAGTTACACCTAGAACAAAAGTTTTGTCAAGGCAAAAACTGCAGCTTTGTGTACATGTTTGACTTCCCTGTGTCTGTGAAAAGTTGATTTTAAATTCGCTGTCAATTCCTCGCCTTGAAAAATCACTTCAGGGACACTTGAAGTATGAAAACATCAGCTATTCTGTTACTTTGCCTTGATTACCATGGGGATCAGCTGTCATCCCCACACATTCTCATTGTATGATCAGTAGCCTAGTCTAATGGGGTCTCTCTGAAGGCTCTGTTTGTATGCAAAGGGATGGTGGAAAACAACGCATCTCCCAAAATAACTGAGAAATACAGAAAGTGTTTATGAGATATTTCACTTTCTGTGGGTCCTATAGTTTTAAAATGCTTATGGAAAGTTGAATAATCAACCTAATACCTTCAACAAAGAAATCTCTTGGTCAATTCAATGTGTGTTTGCAGAAGAAGTAGCTGGTTTTATTTTTTTTCTGAGGAAGATATTAGAAGTTTATTTTCGAATATATTAATAATTTAAATAGACATTAGAAAACGCAACTGTATAAGTAATCCTTGTGAATCAGGTGTCTATGGAAATAATTAGATTTCAATACAAAAACGATCAATCATTCCTTTATCTGGATTATTTTTCTCCAGACAATTTAGCTTTTAAAAATTTTTATTGATGTATAATTGTTTTGCAATACTGTATTATTTCCTTCTGTACAGCCAAGTGAATCCACTATCTATATACATGTATCTCCTCCCTTTTGGACTTCCCTTTCACTTAGGTCACACTGAGCATTGAGTAGAGTGTCCTGTGCTATACAGTAGGTTCTTGTTAGTCATCTGTTTTGTACATGGTATCAACAGTGTGTGTATACGAAGGTGGTTTTCCCAGGGCGAGGCTTATCCATTGCACACCAGATGTGCTGACCCCTACAATATCCCCAAGTGTGCGAAACTCGACTGCATAATTTGTGGTAGTGGGGGGACTGTATTCATGCTTTCCTGTATAAGAAAAGAAAACGAAAAAAAATTGTGTGTGTGTGTGTGTGTGCGCGCATGTACACATACACATACACCAGTCCCCTAATATATCGCACTCTCCACTTTCCCTTGGTATCCATGTTTTCCTCTGTGTCTGCTTTAAAATAACATCGTCTATATTAATTCTCACAAATTCCACATGTATATGTCAATATACAATACTGTTTTTCTCTTTCTTACTTCACTCTTTATGGTATTCTTTAGGTCCATCCATGTCTCTACAAATGACCAAATTTTGTTCTTTTTATGGTAAAGTAATATTCCATTATATATATGTACTACATCTTCTTTATCCATTCATCTGTTGATGGACATATAGGCTGTTTCCATATCCTGGCTATTGTAAGGTTCCATTCCTGAGTTGGGAAGATCTGCTAGAGAAGGAAATGGCAGCCCACTCCAGTATTCCTGTCTGGAAAATCCCTTGGACAGAAGAGCTTGGGGGACTGCAGTCCACGGAGTTGCAAAGAATCAGGCACAACTTAGCAACTGAGCACACATGCCCACATGGAACCCCCAAACAATACTTCATAGTGGGTATATCAATTTATATTCCTACCAACATTGCAGGAGGGTATCCTTTTCTTCACACCCGCACCAGTGTTTATTGTTTGTAGATTTTGTGTTGATGGCCATTCTACCCAGTGTGACATAAGTGCTCATTGTAGTTTTGGTTTGCATTTGTCTAAGAATTAATGGTGTTGAACATTGTTTCATGTGTTTGTTGGCCATCTGTATGTCTTCTTTAGAGTAACGTCTATTTATGTTTGTTCAATACAGTGTTTTTTGTATCTCCTCCCTTGGACTTCTTTCACTTAGGTCACACTGAGCATTGAGTAGAGTGTCCTGTGCTATACAGTAGGTTCTTGTTAGTCATCTGTTTTGTACATGGTATCAACAGTGTGTGTATACGAAGGTGGTTTTCCCAGGGCGAGGCTTATCCATTGCACACCAGATGTGCTGACCCCTACAATATCCCCAAGTGTGCGAAACTCGACTGCATAATTTGTGGTAGTGGGGGGACTGTATTCATGCTTTCCTGTATAAGAAAAGAAAACGAAAAAAAATTGTGTGTGTGTGTGTGTGTGCGCGCATGTACACATACACATACACCAGTCCCCTAATATATCGCACTCTCCACTTTCCCTTGGTATCCATGTTTTCCTCTGTGTCTGCTTTAAAATAACATCGTCTATATTAATTCTCACAAATTCCACATGTATATGTCAATATACAATACTGTTTTTCTCTTTCTTACTTCACTCTTTATGGTATTCTTTAGGTCCATCCATGTCTCTACAAATGACCAAATTTTGTTCTTTTTATGGTAAAGTAATATTCCATTATATATATGTACTACATCTTCTTTATCCATTCATCTGTTGATGGACATATAGGCTGTTTCCATATCCTGGCTATTGTAAGGTTCCATTCCTGAGTTGGGAAGATCTGCTAGAGAAGGAAATGGCAGCCCACTCCAGTATTCCTGTCTGGAAAATCCCTTGGACAGAAGAGCTTGGGGGACTGCAGTCCACGGAGTTGCAAAGAATCAGGCACAACTTAGCAACTGAGCACACATGCCCACATGGAACCCCCAAACAATACTTCATAGTGGGTATATCAATTTATATTCCTACCAACATTGCAGGAGGGTATCCTTTTCTTCACACCCGCACCAGTGTTTATTGTTTGTAGATTTTGTGTTGATGGCCATTCTACCCAGTGTGACATAAGTGCTCATTGTAGTTTTGGTTTGCATTTGTCTAAGAATTAATGGTGTTGAACATTGTTTCATGTGTTTGTTGGCCATCTGTATGTCTTCTTTAGAGTAACGTCTATTTAGGTCTTCCTCCCATTTTTTCGATTGGGTGGTTTGTGTTTTAGAGCTCCATGAGCTATTTGTATATTTGGAGATTAATCATTTGTCAGTTGCTATGTTTGCAAATATTTTTTCCCATTCTGAGGCTTGTCTTTTCATCTTATTTATGGTTTCCTTTGCTGTGCAAAAGCTTTTAAGTTTAATTAGGTTCCATTTTTTTCATTTTTATTTTTTCCTCATTACTCTAGGAGCTGGGTCATACAGTATCTTACTGAGATTTATGTCAAAGACTGTTCTTCCTGTGTTTTCCTTTAAGAGTTTTATAGTGTTTGAATTTACGTTTAGGTCTTTAATCCATTTTGAATTTATTTTTGTGTGTGGTGTTAGGGAGTGTTCTAATTTCATTCTGTCACATGTAGCAGTCCAGTTATCCCAGCACCACTTTTTGAAGCTGCTGTCTTTACTCCATCGTATGTTCTGTCCTCCGTTGTCATAGATTAGGTGACCACAGGTGCACGGGTTTATCTCTGGGCACTCTTATTCCATTGATCTGTATTTCTATTTTTGAGCCAGTATCATACTAATTTGCTGTTTTAAGCCAAATTAAAATGTTGTAATTGATTGAATGTGTAGCTGATTGACTAGACTTTCCCAGTGTTGTTTAAGCAAATATGTTAATTGCTGATTTTTTTTTTATCATGAGTATTGCTTTTCTAGACGTTATGTAATATCTCAGTAGAGTCTTTAACTTATCTGTCACTTTCTGTCATTAAGCCATAGTCCAGTTCCATGAAAAATTGTAATCTGAAACTTAACGGTTCTTTTTCTCCTACGGCCAGTCAGACTTTTGGCTCTGAGGACTGTGGGTGGAAGGGTGGGTCACAATTTGTTTGCTGAATGTTCCTGCACCTGGTAGTAAAATGGAGTGGTGGGGGTGGGACAGAAGGAGGGGAGCCTATTCTCTTTCAGAAACACCTTTATTCATTCTTCTTACTGATATGCTGTTCCTGGGCTTTGTCAGGGGACAGAGATGGGAGGAGACCAGCAAGGTGGAAGGGAAGAAAGCACAATTTGAAGCTCTTCACTGATTTTCTGCACACATGAGCTGCTCTAATGTGGCATCCAGAGTCCGTTTCGTATAAAACACAAAGTAGATGATTTATGTGAACCTGTGGGATGCTTTCTCTGGCCAATTTTGTGACCTGAGCTACCGTGTCAGGGCTTAACCCTCTGCCACCGGAAACAGATGTAGCCGTTCACCTTGCTAGTCCTGTGGAGGGCCAGCTGCTGTCAAGCCTGACCAATGTTCCAAGTGTGCATGTGACCCAGGGGAAGCTGCTATGTCTTTGACATAGCAGGCCAAGTGATGAGAGAGCTCGTAATCCACACAGGCTCATCTCTCCGCCGTGCTTTGTTCAGTTACCTCTTGTCTGCTTAAATAGACACAGAGTAGACCAGCAAGCCCACTGCCTCAATCCACTTCTACCTAGAGAATAAATGAAAGGCAGCTTTTCTTTTCAGATACCTAAAGAGTCTGTAGGTGTCTTTTCTTACAGCTTTATTTTATCATGGCCATCAGGAGGGGAAGAGCACCCCTGTCTCTGACCAAAGGGAATAAAATTGTCTCTTAGCCCTCAGAAGGTTTTGCTAATGATTTCCAGGATTCCTCCTTCTTGATTTTCCTCCTCATTATATATATGCTTGGAAGACATTTCAGGGCAGTGAGAAAAATTTTAATGCCTCTCTTTTTTTGATGTCTCTTACCAAATTGTGGGGAAAGTTTTACTCCAAATGATGGCTGTTTTACTCAGAATGAGAAGATACTTGTGCCTGTGTGTCTTTAATTTGAGGACCTTCTTGCCAACTCTGTAGTCATAGGGAAAATAGTACTTGAAGTCCTGTTTGTTAAACTTGACAATACTTGAAGTATTCTTAGTGATGTCCCAGTTAAAAGGACAAAATGATGATGAGAAGAATTAAAATCATTAAAATGGTCAAACTACCCAAAGCAATCTATGGATTTAGTGGGTGCCAAAATACTGATGACATTATTCACAGAATTAGGACAAATATTCCTAAAAGTTACATGGAAGCACAAAAGACCTTGAACTGTCAAAACAATCTTGAGAAAAAAAAGAAAAAAGTTGAAGATACCTATCTGGCTCTCTAACTTCAAGCTATACTACAAAAATATAGCAATCAAAACAGCATGGTACTGGCCCAGAAACAGACACATATGTCAGTGGAACAGAATGAATAGCCAAGAAATAAATCCACACCTATGGTCAATTAATCTATGACAAATGAAGCAAGACTACACAAGGGAAAAGAGATAGGCTTTTCAATAAATGGTCTTGGAATAACTTTATAACTCCATGTTAAGTAATTGATATTATAACATTTCCTTACACCATGTACAAAAATGAAAGGTATTAAATACCTAATCAGATCTAAAATTATGTAACTCCTAGACGAGAACATAGATAGAACACTCTTTGACAGATCATAGCAATAATTTTTTGGACCTGTCTTTTAAGTTAGCATTTTCCGGATGGCACTAGTGGTAAAGAACCCACCTGCCAATGCAGGAGATATAAGAGATGTGGGTTCAATCCTTGGGTCAGGAGGATTCCCTGGAGGAGGGCACGACATCCAACTTCAGTATTCTTTCCTTGAGAATCCCATGGACAGAGGAGCCTGGCAGGCTACAGTCCATAGGGTCACAAAGAGTTAGACACGACTGAAGCAACTGGACACACACATACACACATGCATATGTACATTCCTAAGGCAAAAGAAACAAAAGCAAACCTAAACAAATGCGACCTAATTAAACTTAAAAGCTTTTGAACAGCAAAGAAAATAATTGACAAAACAAAATGGCAACCTAATAAATGAGAGAATATATTTGCAAATGATATTACCAACAAGGGTTTAATATCCAAAATACATAAACAGCTTATACAACTCAATATAAAAAACCCAACCCAATCAAAAAATGGGCAAAAGACCTGAATACACTTTTTTCCAAAGAAGACGTACAAATGGCCAATAGGCACATGAGAGATGCTTGGCATTTCCAATTAATAGAAAAATGTAAATCAAAACCACAGTTAGATATCAGCTTACACTAGTAAGAATAACTGTCATAAAAAAGTTTACAAATAACAAATGTAGGCAAGAATGTGGAACAAAGGCAGGGAACACTTATACACTATAGGGGAGCACGTAAATTGGTGTGTCCACCATGGAAAACAGTATGGAGGTTCCTAAAAAACTAAAAATAGAGCTACTAGGTGATCTAGGAACTCTATTCATGGGTATTTATATAGAGAAATCAAAAACTAACTTGTAAAGATACTCACACCCCATGTTCATTGTAAATTTGATCCCTGGGTCAGGACCATCCACTGGAGTGGAAATGGCAACTCCACTCCAGGAATCTTGCCTGGAAAATGCCATGGCCAGAGGAGTCTGGCAGGCTGCAATCCGTGGAGTCTCAAAGAATTGGACACAGATTGAGCACACACACACACACACACACACAGAGAGAGACACACACACACTGTTCATAGCAGCACTATTTACAATAGTCAGGGTATGCAAGCAACCCAGATGTCCAGCAGTAGACAAATGCTACTTTTATGCTTCTTCTATAAAGAAGTGTGGTATACATATGCAATGGAATATTACTCAGCCACAAAAACGAATGAAATTCTGCCATTTGCAGCAATGCAGATGAGCCTAGAGAATATTATGCTTATAAAAGGCATCAGACAAAGAAAAATAGTGTATGATATTACTAATTAGTAAAATCTTAAAAAAGTATAATGAATGTATACAGAAAAACAGAAACAAACTCACAGATATAGATAATAACATAGTGATTGTTAGTGGAAACAGGGAAGGCAGGAAGGGCAAAATAGGGGTATAAGATAAGACACACAGACTACTATGTATAGAATAGATAAGTACAAGGATATATCGTATAGCACAGGGTATTTGAACCATTATTTTGAATAACTTTTAATGGCGTATGATCTATAAATATAATGAATCACTGTGCTGTATGCCTAAAATTAGTATTATAAATCAACTATATGTCATTTAAGAAAAAAATTCTTATTAATGAATCATATACTTTTTACTAACATATAGTATTCTGAATTTCCGTATTACTTTTTCAACATATATTTTTACTCAATTTTCAAATATGCATATACCATTCTTTCTTACTACTTTTATGACTCTTTAATATGACATTTTATGAAATTATAATAAATTTGTATAGAGGGACCTCACTGTACTTGTGAAGAAGGTAGTTTAATTCCTATGTTTTTATAGTAAAATTTTATGTCTTTGGGGCTTAGGTACAGTATAAGTTGCAGAGATTATGGTTAATTCATACTGTGTATTATGGAGATGTTAAAAATTACATAGCTAATTTATTGACAGAGAAGGATTTTTCTGTTACTTTTTAAAGAAGGCTACAAAACACTATGGCATAATGCCATTTTTGAAATACAAATATATTAGTATATACCCTCTTGCTTTCACATATACATACATGTGCCAAAGTGAGAAATAAATAATAATGGTTCTTTCTGGGTAATGAGGTTCTGGTAAATGTTATTAATGCTTGTACAGTGAGAGCATATTGATTGACAAAAACATAGGTATTATTACTTAAAACATCAATGAAATGAAAAAGGCATTGGAGTGCCTGGCTAGAAATGAAGTGTTACATCAATAATACTCAGGAATATTGCTTTTCTTTTAGGCCAAGACACAGAAGAAGCAGGGAGCTCCATGTCCACTCTGGAGAGATCTCTGGCTGCACGCCGAGCCACCCGGGCCAAGCTTATGATTCCCATGGATGCCCAGTCCAACAATCCTGGTGAGTAACAGTTGGTACCACAGTTGAAAAGGGAATATTATATTAGTTTTAGGCATGCATGTTTAGTCACTTAGACATGTCCAACTCTTTGCGACCCTTTGGACTGGAGCCCACCAGATTCCTCTGTTCATGGGATTTTTCAGGTAAGAATATTTAAACAGGTTGGCATTTTCTTCCTTGATTTACAATATTTATTATTTTCAGGCATATATCTGTTTTGTGTGTATCTTTTCACTGTCAATGGTCAAAACCTACTTAGAGTATTTTTTTTGAATTTTTCTGGGCAAATGAGCACAATGAAGAACATCTAAAATCATATCATTTATATTTGGAAGTCAGAATTTTCACTGTATTCTTGTTGTGCTTGTACACAGCCATGTGATCTATCTGTGGCCAATCAGCTGATACATATTTAAGAAATTTTATAGAAAATGAATCGATCTGAAAATAGTGAATTTTTTGCCATTATGGATCATATTCTAACAGCCACCTTCATAGATTTTTTTAAACACTTTTAATAGATAGAATTTTCAGACATAAATAACCTGGCTCCCTTGACACCAATATTGAGATCATCACTTCCTACCCGCTCACGTTCGTACTCCCACATTCACTGGAGATATTAATATCTGGGAATTACCTCCTTGCCATTACCTCTATGATAAATTTTGGTAAGTACAATATCCATGCAGATAAACCATCTAATGTTAATTCCTTGGTGTTCCCTACAATATTATCCCTTTCCCACCTCAATTCATAAATTCCATGTCACACACTAAGCTATTAATTGCACTTGCTCCAGAATGTCAGTTTCTGACATCCCTTTTTCTAGCACCTTACTACTTTTCTCTTTTATTGCCCCATTGCCAACAATTTTTCAATGCCACTAAGCCCTCCAGTCCATTTCCTCTGCAGCCTTCCCACTGTAGCTCATCTTCCTCGTGTCTTCATTTTCATTCAAACTTAACTTGCAATCCATCCTTGTTGACTGCCTCCAGTCCCGTGTAAACACTGTCATCTCCCTTGGTTCTTCTTACCCCCAGAAAACACTCAACCCTGGTTAAATGAGCTTCTCTATCAGCATTAACCATGAACTCTAACAGCTAACTTGACTTGGAGAAAAATGTATAGCCTACTTACTGGTATTTATGAACACAGATTCAAGGTGAGCTGTCATTTATTTGGAAATTTCAGTCATTTCTCTTAAGCATTCATTGTCTCACTTTATAAGATGAATGTCTTATATCTATTCTTTCTTTTCTGACTCTCCATACCTCTCTCCTTTCCCAGTCTCTGCTAACATGCATACTTCTTTCTTTAATTTTTTACTTGTTTTTTAACACAAAACTCACTTTATATTGGGGTATAGCCAATTAACAATGTGATAGTTTCAAGTTAACAATGAAGAGAGTCAGCCATACATATACATGTATCCATTTTTCCACAGACCCGCTCGCCTCCAGGCTGGTGTATAACAGTGGGCAGAGTTCCATGTGCTATACAAGAGATTTTTGTTCTTTATCCATTTTAAATAAAGCAGTGTGTACATGACCTTCCCAAAGTCCTTAACTTTCCCTTTCCCATTGCAACCATGAGTTCATTTTCTAAGTCTGTGAGTCTCTTTCTGTTTTATAAGTTCATTTGTGTCAATCTTTTTAGAATCCACATATAAGGGATGTTATATGATATGTCTCCTTCTCTGTCTGACCTACAGTATGTATCAGTCTCATTGTCAAATTACCTCCTTGCCATTACCTCTATGATAAATTTTGGTAAGTACAATATCCATGCAGATAAACCATCTAATGTTAATTCCTTGGTGTTCCCTACAATATTATCCCTTTCCCACCTCAATTCATAAATTCCATGTCACACACTAAGCTATTAATTGCACTTGCTCCAGAATGTCAGTTTCTGACATCCCTTTTTCTAGCACCTTACTACTTTTCTCTTTTATTGCCCCATTGCCAACAATTTTTCAATGCCACTAAGCCCTCCAGTCCATTTCCTCTGCAGCCTTCCCACTGTAGCTCATCTTCCTCGTGTCTTCATTTTCATTCAAACTTAACTTGCAATCCATCCTTGTTGACTGCCTCCAGTCCCGTGTAAACACTGTCATCTCCCTTGGTTCTTCTTACCCCCAGAAAACACTCAACCCTGGTTAAATGAGCTTCTCTATCAGCATTAACCATGAACTCTAACAGCTAACTTGACTTGGAGAAAAATGTATAGCCTACTTACTGGTATTTATGAACACAGATTCAAGGTGAGCTGTCATTTATTTGGAAATTTCAGTCATTTCTCTTAAGCATTCATTGTCTCACTTTATAAGATGAATGTCTTATATCTATTCTTTCTTTTCTGACTCTCCATACCTCTCTCCTTTCCCAGTCTCTGCTAACATGCATACTTCTTTCTTTAATTTTTTACTTGTTTTTTAACACAAAACTCACTTTATATTGGGGTATAGCCAATTAACAATGTGATAGTTTCAAGTTAACAATGAAGAGAGTCAGCCATACATATACATGTATCCATTTTTCCACAGACCCGCTCGCCTCCAGGCTGGTGTATAACAGTGGGCAGAGTTCCATGTGCTATACAAGAGATTTTTGTTCTTTATCCATTTTAAATAAAGCAGTGTGTACATGACCTTCCCAAAGTCCTTAACTTTCCCTTTCCCATTGCAACCATGAGTTCATTTTCTAAGTCTGTGAGTCTCTTTCTGTTTTATAAGTTCATTTGTGTCAATCTTTTTAGAATCCACATATAAGGGATGTTATATGATATGTCTCCTTCTCTGTCTGACCTACTTCACTCAGTATGATACTCTCTAAGTCCATTCATGTTGCTGCAAATGGTCTTATTTCATTCTTCTTAATGATTGAGTAATATTCCTATATGCATATGGAATTATATACATGAATTATATATTCCTCTATCAGTGGACATGGTTGTTTCCATATCTTAGCCATTGCAAACATTGCTTCAATCAACATTGGGCAGCATCTATGTTTTTGGACCATGTATTCTCTGGATGTAGGCCTAGGAGTGGGATTACAGGGTCATATGGAAGCTCTATGTTTAGTTTTTTAAGTAAACTCCTTACTGTTCTCAATGGTGGCTGTACCAGTTTACATTCCCACCAACAGTGCAGAAGGGTTCCCTTCTCTCCACACTCTCTCTAGCATTTGTTGTTTGTGTATTTTTTGATGATAGACATTCTGCCCAGAGTGAGATGGCATCTCATTGTAGTTTTGTCTACATTTCTCTAATAACTAGCGATTTTGAGCATCTTTTCATGTACTTGTTGGCCATCTGTATGTCCTCTTTAGAGAAATATCTGTTCAGATCTTCTGCCCATTTTTCTGAGTGGGTTGCTTGTTTTGATGCTGTTAAGTGTTGTAAGCTGTTTGTAAATTTTGGAGATTGATGCCTTCTCAGTCACATCATCTGCAAATATTTTCTTCCCATCTGTAGGTTGTCTTTTTTTGATGTTTACTCTTTCCTTTGCTATGCAAAAGCTTTTGAGTTTAAGTAGGTTCCATCTGTTTATTTTTGCTTTTATTTCCATTATTCTGGGAAATGGATTGTTGTGATTTATGTCAGAGAGTCTTCTGCCTAAGCATGCTTCTCGTATCACCAAGAAAAGAAAAGTGCTCAGAAATGGTATCCTTATCTACCCATCAAATCTTGATCTGTTTCTGCTTCTGTGTTAGGCCAGCTCTTTCCCTTGACATTCCATCATCCCTACATGAGGGCTCTTCTGTAATTATCCCTTCTCCTTTTTGCAGAATCAGTTTTCCTTCCTACTGATAACGCTGATATGCCCATAAACATTATCTCCTAACTCTCTTGTTAAACGTCTTCCCTGGAACCACTTGCCCATTCCTCCCCTTTCCTGAAAAAACTCTTTAAAAAGTTGTCTATACTTACTTTGTACTCGTCTAATCTTCTTTATTAGTTTTAATGATATTTTCACAGTCTCTCTCTACTGAAACCATGGTTACCCAGATTTCAATAGTCTTCAGATTTTCTTACCAAATGATCAGTTGTCCGATGCACAGCAAAATTTGACGTAACTTCTCCCTTTTTTTTCCTGGTCTGTTTTCATCACTTAGCTGTAGTATTAAAAATGTTCCTGTTTTCCTCCCTATCCCACTGACTGCTCCTTTTCAATCCTTTCATTATTCCTCCTTTCTTCCCAATCTCCAGGTGTCAACCTGCTATCTTCTATCTATACTGGCTTCTTTGATGTTGGCATCTAATAGCAGTGACTTTAATCCCATTTAAATGCTGATGAATCCTGGATTTTATACCTAGATTAATCTCTTCCTGAAAGCCACATCAGTGTCCATATAAAATATTGACTCACCTTCACCACGTGGTTAATAGGCAAGCCAGGTATGCTCAAAATGGAAATTTTGCTCTTTCGTAATTCCCTCTCCCTAGCTCCAAACCAGACCCTCCTATTATTTTTTCCCATTCAATACATGGGACCACTATTTAGCCATCTATTCTTGTTAAAAATATACAAACAAACTGATTTAGTGCTTCTTCATTCTGATTTCCTCATATCCCAAATTCAGGATTTCACCAAATCTGGTAATTTTTGCTTTCAAGACCTTTCCCTAATCTGACCACTCTTTCTCATCTCCATTTTGCTGCCCATATTTGAGCTACTGCCCTCTCAAAATGGTAAATATAGTCCATAGATTATAGACTGTAGCTATAAACTTGTAACTATTCTCTTTTCTTTAGCTCTTGATCCTACAGTAAGTTTTCTAAGATGCAGGGTTTCAATATGAATTACATTGTTATTCCTCTTGACTTCCTATCACGTCTAGGATGAAATCCAATGATTTCATCATGCGCTATAGGGCACCATGTGATCCAGTCTCTGGCATATCTCTCACATCACCCCCTGCTTCTCTTCTTCATAATCTCTTTCAGCCACAAAGTTCTCTTCTCTGCCCTTTAAGATAATAACACACATTCCAACTGAGGGACTTTTAACTTAACTCTCCTCCTTCCCTGTAATCTCATTCCATAGATATTTACTTGGCTTTTCCCTCAATTATTCAGGTCTGTGTTCAACTGCCACCGCCATAAAGGAACATAGATCTTCCCTGACCATTGCCTAACAGCATGCTTGCTCACTCTCTACCATCTTTATTCTATTTTGTTTTTCTTAATGAATCTACGTAATCATTATACTTGCTTTATTGTATTAGTTTACTTATTGTTTGCTTTTTTTTTTTTAAATTTTGGCCTCTTTTATTGGTTTTTTATTTATTTACTTTCATCCTTCTTTATTCTTTCGCCTGTGTGGGCCTCCCATTGCAGTGGCCTCTCTCTTTGCAGAGCACTGGCTCTGGATGCATGCGCTCCAGAGCACTGGCTCGTAATTGGACACACAGGTCCAGCCATTAAACAGCATGTGGGATCTTTCTGGGCCAGGGATTGAACCGGTGCTGTTTGCACTACAAGGTGAACTCTTTACCTACTGGATCACCAGGGAAGCCCCTATTCGCTTTTTTTATTTAGTATAAACTCTATAAAGTCAGGAATTTTGCCTGCTTTCATCACGTCCTATCCTCAGTACCCAAAATGGAGATTGGTACATTAAGGCAGGCACTCCGCTGATACAAATGAATGAACTAATGGCTGTTTCTCTCTGCCTACTCTATGTGCTGTTTCCCCTACATTACAACATAGCTCTCAATTTTTACTATCATAAATGCCAATTGTTGGGACTTCTCTGGTGGTCCATTGGCTAAGACTCTGCTCCCCATGCAGGGGGCCCAGGTTTGATCTCTGGTCAGGAAACTAAATTCCACATGCTGCAACTAAAAGATCCCACATACTGCAGTGAGGATTGAAGGCCCCATGTGCCTCAGGTAAGACTCGCTGCAGCCAATAGATGAACACACATTCCAATGATTTCATCATGCGCTATAGGGCACCATGTGATCCAGTCTCTGGCATATCTCTCACATCACCCCCTGCTTCTCTTCTTCATAATCTCTTTCAGCCACAAAGTTCTCTTCTCTGCCCTTTAAGATAATAACACACATTCCAACTGAGGGACTTTTAACTTAACTCTCTCCTTCCCTGTAATCTCATTCCATAGATATTTACTTGGCTTTTCCCTCAATTATTCAGGTCTGTGTTCAACTGCCACCGCCATAAAGGAACATAGATCTTCCCTGACCATTGCCTAACAGCATGCTTGCTCACTCTCTACCATCTTTATTCTATTTTGTTTTTCTTAATGAATCTACGTAATCATTATACTTGCTTTATTGTATTAGTTTACTTATTGTTTGCTTTTTTTTTTTTAAATTTTGGCCTCTTTTATTGGTTTTTTATTTATTTACTTTCATCCTTCTTTATTCTTTCGCCTGTGTGGGCCTCCCATTGCAGTGGCCTCTCTCTTTGCAGAGCACTGGCTCTGGATGCATGCGCTCCAGAGCACTGGCTCGTAATTGGACACACAGGTCCAGCCATTAAACAGCATGTGGGATCTTTCTGGGCCAGGGATTGAACCGGTGCTGTTTGCACTACAAGGTGAACTCTTTACCTACTGGATCACCAGGGAAGCCCCTATTCGCTTTTTTTATTTAGTATAAACTCTATAAAGTCAGGAATTTTGCCTGCTTTCATCACGTCCTATCCTCAGTACCCAAAATGGAGATTGGTACATTAAGGCAGGCACTCCGCTGATACAAATGAATGAACTAATGGCTGTTTCTCTCTGCCTACTCTATGTGCTGTTTCCCCTACATTACAACATAGCTCTCAATTTTTACTATCATAAATGCCAATTGTTGGGACTTCTCTGGTGGTCCATTGGCTAAGACTCTGCTCCCCATGCAGGGGGCCCAGGTTTGATCTCTGGTCAGGAAACTAAATTCCACATGCTGCAACTAAAAGATCCCACATACTGCAGTGAGGATTGAAGGCCCCATGTGCCTCAGGTAAGACTCGCTGCAGCCAATAGATAAATAAATATTAAATAAAGAAAATAGAAGAAAAAAGGTTGTGTATCTTTAAAAAAATTAATGCCAATGACTCCATTCATGGGACCGATAATATTCTTACGCCTGTTTTACTAAGAAAAGGACTGAGGCTTGCAGAGTTTAAGTATGTGGCTTACAGTCCTGCAGCAAATAAGTGACAGGGCTAGAATTTGGACTCAGAAGGACTGACTTCAGCATTCTGTTCTCTTAATCATTATGTTCCCAGCTGCAGTCCTCTGCGAAGTTATTGTCCTTTCTCTTTCATTTCTTTAACCGCATAGAAGGATACTGTAAACTTAGCGGCCTCTATTTTTTTTCCCTTCCAGCTTCTTTCCTCTTATAACTATCTGTGCCAATCTTCTATAGCTTTCTTCTTAAAAATCACTGTTTCAGAATCTTCATGAGCCTTTCTCTCCCACATATACCTTCCTTGTCTAATATGTTCCTTTATCCCATTGATTTTTTTTTTTCTTCCACAGTATCTTGTGAATCCTTGGCTACATTCCCATGCCCAAGAGTCATACTTTTATTCTTCTCTTTATGGCCTCAAACCTGAACTGTCAAAATAGCTTTATAATTAGCCTTCCTCTATGTGGTGTCTTCTAAACATTTTTGTATCCTGCTTGCCACATTTCTTCCTAAAACAACTTAAAGATGGCATTCCATCCCATAAAATTTCCCAGTGACTCCTCACTGTCTTCCAAGAAAAAAACAATGACAAACCACACTGCATACCAGATATGTGTACATTTCTAGTCTCCTATTGCTATGTTAGACCTTGTCACAGCAGACTAATCACCAGTCTACAAATATACATTGCTCTTTATTTTACTTCTGAACACCCCTATTTTGCCCCTTTAATAATGACTTGGTAGCTCTCTCTAATTAACAAAGTTCTATGCATCTTTCAACAACCAGAAAGATACTGATGCTCTCCTAAATTCTTTCCTCTCTGATTACTACACCCAGAAATGAGGGCTTCTTTTTTTCATGTTTGAATATCCTTTCTTTCTAACACTTTTACAGCATTAACCCCACAGAGTGCTGCCTCCTGTACCTAGGTTTTCAAGTCCAAATTGTCCCTCCTCTCACAGACTGTATATTACATGACAGGGAGGGAATGCATCTAATTCTTCTTCATATTCACACATTGTTTAATTGAATACCTACTATAAAATTTGTACTTGCTAAATATCTGTCAAATAAATGGCTGGATGAATAAATAAATGTATTATAAGAAGGCCTTGTGTTTATAACACATCAGTGTTTAGGGCTCCTTTTTAACAGTTATGCATAGAATATCCTCAAATAAAATTGTAATATATTGCTGGTAATTAAAATTGCTTTCATTAAACAAAGGAACTAAGATGCTTCAGAAGAGAAATGTGATGAAATCTAATGATTTTTGAAAACTTGTAAATAGTAGTCATTGGCTAAATACCTTGCTAATTATTTCATTTCATCTTCACAGTATTCTCATGTGTTGAGTTTATTCTGATTTTACAAATGGGAAATAGAGCCTCAGCTTAAGAAACTGCCTCCAGGACACAACTGAGCTGCCTATGAGTCTCCACGGTGTCCCGCTTTTCTAAAGACAGAGATGCCTTTTATAACTTATGTTCATTTTTTAAAAGAATTTTTTTTGACTATAGTATCACCAGCTTACAAACGTGGAAACCAAAGTTCTGAAAGTCCAAACCCAGAACTTGTGCTCAGTCTTTTGACTTCACTCCACTGCCATATGTTGTCATCTCAAGCTCTGAATTGCTCTATGCCTAAAACAAGACTTCACTAGTGTCTTACATAAATGTGGGCCCTAAAATGACAATATATGTGTTTTATTAGTTTAAAATCTATTAGGTAAGGCATGTATATATGTGATTTTCCACAGTTAAATACATTTATAAAATGTACAGAGACACACTGACCCAACAATTCCATACCCAGATATATTCCAGCCTTGGGTATATATCCAGCAGAAATACCTAAAATGCTCACAAAAAGGCACGAATAAGAATATTTTGGGGAATACTACTCATCAGATCATATCTTCATGACTTTGTCATGTACATAATATATTCACACAATAGACCTTCCCTGTATATAAGATATTCTCACAATGGACCTTTCCCTCAGATAGGAAAGAATATGCCTGCGATGCAGAAAACCTGGGTTCAGTCCTTCGGTTGGAAAGATGCCCTGGAGATGGGAAAGGCTACTCACTCCAGTATTCTTGCCTGGAGAATTCTGTGGCTTGTCCATGGGTTGCAAAAGAGTGAGACACAATTGAGCGAGTTGCACACATAATGGACAAATTGCACACACAATGGACTACCATGCAGCAATGCAAATGAACAGACTAAAATGATACAAACAGTACAGAGAAGCTCATAGATCCCCTGTTACAAGACAGAAACCTAATATATCTATATGATTCAATTTATGTAAAATTTAAACAGACAAAAAGATCTACAGGGTTATAATTCAAAAGAACAGTTACTCTTGATGAGAAGTGTTTAGTAGTGACCATGGGGCAACTTCTGATAATGTTCTATTTCATGCCCCAGATGATGGTTAGAAGACATTTCACTCTGATAAATCACTAAGCAGTACTGAAGATAGTTACTCTTCAATATGTGTAATATATTTAAATAGACCTCAATAAGAAATAGAGTCAAAAGAATATAGATCTTTTGAAATTACATTGTCACATTACATTCTTTGCTGGCTCCAGACTCTGTTGGTTAAACTTTAACAAGAGAAAGTGACTTCAACCTATAATCCAAGTTGATTTTAAAATAAATTGTAAGGCTTTCTGATAAATAAAATAGGTTCTTTGCCACTGACATGATCGATAGGCCTTAGGTAACTGAGCTGAAAAACTTGTAGATCTGTATCACGGCAGACTTACGATTTCATTCAGAATAGAAGATGTGTTTACTGATGGCCCATTTGCAATTATTTGGATTTACTAGGGTGTCAAGTCTTGTATAAACCACATCATAGCATAGGTCAGATTTTCAGTCACAGATACAAAGAAGCTTGCTGTTCCACTTAAGAACCACTGTTTTCATAAGATAATTTTTCCCCTCTTCCTTGACATTTCTCACCATGTTCTATAAAATGTTAATTACCAGATAAAATATAAACTATCTGAAGTGTTTTTCAGTTCTTAAAATCCACAGGAAATGGCATTTAATTTTATTGAAGTACAAAATCTGTTTATTTGTCTAAGATTATACTTCTTGGTTGAAAATATTACGTGGCATATGTTACTTCTTCCCAGAACACACTTCACAGCTAAGCAGCTGATGCTGCTGAGAAGCATATTAGCTGACAGCATAGACAGAATAACCAAGGTATTCTAATTTCCCCAGTCCAATCCTTTTTCCTAAAAAACAGCAAAAAGGTTTTCTTAATGGCCAAAATATTATTTTGCACATTTTTCTTACTAAAAATGAATTTAAAAAATCAGAAACATCAGATATAGCTTCACTTAATTATTCAGTCGTACGCTGATTTTCTAGGAATCAGATTCTGAACAGGGATTGGAAAATAGGTTCTGTATTAGTAAGTTCCTTTAGGAATAGCACCTGTGAGTGCAAAGGGCACAGGATTGCTGGGAGGGAGATAGAGAGCCGATGAGGTGGTGGTGGTCGTGTTCAGTTGCTCAGTCGTGCCTGACTCTTTCCAGCCCCAAGGACTGCAGCACGCCAGGTTTCCCTGTCCTTCACCATTTCCTGGAGTTTGCTCAAACTCATGTCCATTATGTCAGTGATGCCATCCAATCATCTCATCTTCTGTCACGCCCTCTTCTTCTGCTCTCAATCTTTCCCAGTGTCAGGATCTTTTCCAGTGAGTCCATCTCTTCACAACAGGTGGCCAAAGTGTTGGAGCTTTAGCTTCAGCAACAGTCCTTCCAGTGAATATTCAGGGTTGATTTCCTTAAGAATTCACTGGTTTGATCTTGCCAGTTGACTGTATAGAAAAATCCAAACACACCATTTGACCAAATCAATAGTTTGATGGAGGCCCCAGCTGACCCTGAAGATGCCTCTGGTGCTGAAATTTTCCTCCTGTGTTACCTGAAATGAGAGGGGTTGGTTCTGTGGTCTTTCATGCAGGCTGTTCCCAGAAAGTAAGGTATAACCTTGGTGAGCAGCTTTGGTAGAGCAGTTCCTAGAGCAATGGCCGATTTTCTTAGTTTCCATGCTTTATTATTCCATGGAACCTATTTGTTTAGCCTTGAAAAGATTCCCTTTTAGTTCTCAAGCTGTTTTCTTCTGCTATAAGCTGCCAGATGAAAGGTAAGGAATAGAACTAGAAGAGAGAGATGGAGGCAGATATCCTGTAGGGTCATGTCATTTGTATACTTTCAGTAACTCACTATGTGAGAGTATGTTGGGTAAAAACCTCTCAAATTGTTTTTTCTTCATTTTTTTGTCTTTCTTATAAATATGTAAGGGGAAAATGTAAATTCAGCCTTTAAAGAAATAAGAAGTCTCAAAAAGTTAAACTCAGTGCTCTTTTAAAAAGATCGAGGCAGAAGTAAGCATACAGTTTTGCCTTAAGGATAGCTGGGATGCCGCTTTGGTGACTGGTTAGGGGGCTTTCTAGAACATTCACTGTGCAAGCCAACTCATTTTTCCCCATCCCCACTGTCTGCTTTGGTCACTGACTGCAGAACTCGAAGACAGTTCTCAGGATCTTTGGAAAATTTTGACTTATACATTAAGGGGTCAGATTTTTTTTAAATTTTATTTATCTTAAACAGTTATATTTAGATATAATTCATGTATATAACTACATGTATTTAAGGTACACAGTTTAAACTTATAACCCAAAATGACTTGTAAGTTTCCTGGAGTTTGCTCAAACTCATGTCCATTATGTCAGTGATGCCATCCAATCATCTCATCTTCTGTCACGCCCTCTTCTTCTGCTCTCAATCTTTCCCAGTGTCAGGATCTTTTCCAGTGAGTCCATCTCTTCACAACAGGTGGCCAAAGTGTTGGAGCTTTAGCTTCAGCAACAGTCCTTCCAGTGAATATTCAGGGTTGATTTCCTTAAGAATTCACTGGTTTGATCTTGCCAGTTGACTGTATAGAAAAATCCAAACACACCATTTGACCAAATCAATAGTTTGATGGAGGCCCCAGCTGACCCTGAAGATGCCTCTGGTGCTGAAATTTTCCTCCTGTGTTACCTGAAATGAGAGGGGTTGGTTCTGTGGTCTTTCATGCAGGCTGTTCCCAGAAAGTAAGGTATAACCTTGGTGAGCAGCTTTGGTAGAGCAGTTCCTAGAGCAATGGCCGATTTTCTTAGTTTCCATGCTTTATTATTCCATGGAACCTATTTGTTTAGCCTTGAAAAGATTCCCTTTTAGTTCTCAAGCTGTTTTCTTCTGCTATAAGCTGCCAGATGAAAGGTAAGGAATAGAACTAGAAGAGAGAGATGGAGGCAGATATCCTGTAGGGTCATGTCATTTGTATACTTTCAGTAACTCACTATGTGAGAGTATGTTGGGTAAAAACCTCTCAAATTGTTTTTTCTTCATTTTTTTGTCTTTCTTATAAATATGTAAGGGGAAAATGTAAATTCAGCCTTTAAAGAAATAAGAAGTCTCAAAAAGTTAAACTCAGTGCTCTTTTAAAAAGATCGAGGCAGAAGTAAGCATACAGTTTTGCCTTAAGGATAGCTGGGATGCCGCTTTGGTGACTGGTTAGGGGGCTTTCTAGAACATTCACTGTGCAAGCCAACTCATTTTTCCCCATCCCCACTGTCTGCTTTGGTCACTGACTGCAGAACTCGAAGACAGTTCTCAGGATCTTTGGAAAATTTTGACTTATACATTAAGGGGTCAGATTTTTTTTAAATTTTATTTATCTTAAACAGTTATATTTAGATATAATTCATGTATATAACTACATGTATTTAAGGTACACAGTCTTGTAAGTTTAAACTTATACCCATGAAACATCGCCAAAATCAGTCATAGGTATATAAAAAGGTTGTTTTAAACAGTATATTTAATTAAGTGGTATTTGGGTTAGTCTTGGGGCAGATCTGTTGGAACCCAGAAGAAATGAGTATCAGTAGCCAACATTTCCATCGTGCTGGCTCCTGATCCACCCCTCACCCTGGTGCACCTCTGTGGATCATAAAGTTGGTACCATTATGATCTCTACAGATGAAAGCAACAACAACAAAAAATAGAGTTACATACCCTCTCAGGTGAATGTATAGCTACCTGATATTATGTAACAAATTACATCCAAAATGTAACAACAGAAAACAAGCACTTATATTTTTCAATAGCTTCTTAGGGTCAGGATTACTGGAGTGATTTAGCCTGGCTCCCGGTCCTCAGAACACCACTCCCGGCTTCCTCTAGAGTGAATGATCAGGGTGGCAGGTGGAAAGAGAAAGAATCTCATTTAACCTGTTTTTGAAAGTGACATACCACCACTTCCATTGTACTCTTTGGTTACTAGACCAATTTTAGTGAAATGTGGCAGGGAACTCCCAACTTGGGCATGAATACATGAAGAGAAAATCAGTGGTCAGTATCTTAGATAATGGCTATGACATTTCTTCGCTCCCAAGTGGCAGAACTAGACAATGAACCCAGGCAGTCTGACCTCATTGTTTGAACCCTTTTACCACTATGATAAGAATATCCACCGAACATGTCCTTGTGAATGTTCACTATTTTCCTAAAGATGGAGGTTGTAAATACTTGTGGCTGGCACCCAGTGACAATTGTTTGTCAAAGGACACCTGAAACTGGGAAGGAGATTAGTGTATTTATCAAGGGCATTGGAAAGACAATTCAAAATAGCCTAGATTATATATGCATGCATGCTATATCACTTCAGTCGTGTTGAACTCCTTGCAGCCTTATGGACTGTGGCCTCCAGGTTCCCCTGTCCGTGGCTAAAAAATTCACCCTTTCCCGGGATCTTCTGCCAAACATAAGGGTCAGATTTTTTTTAAATTTTATTTATCTTAAACAGTTATATTTAGATATAATTCATGTATATAACTACATGTATTTAAGGTACACAGTCTTGTAAGTTTAAACTTATACCCATGAAACATCGCCAAAATCAGTCATAGGTATATAAAAAGGTTGTTTTAAACAGTATATTTAATTAAGTGGTATTTGGGTTAGTCTTGGGGCAGATCTGTTGGAACCCAGAAGAAATGAGTATCAGTAGCCAACATTTCCATCGTGCTGGCTCCTGATCCACCCCTCACCCTGGTGCACCTCTGTGGATCATAAAGTTGGTACCATTATGATCTCTACAGATGAAAGCAACAACAACAAAAAATAGAGTTACATACCCTCTCAGGTGAATGTATAGCTACCTGATATTATGTAACAAATTACATCCAAAATGTAACAACAGAAAACAAGCACTTATATTTTTCAATAGCTTCTTAGGGTCAGGATTACTGGAGTGATTTAGCCTGGCTCCCGGTCCTCAGAACACCACTCCCGGCTTCCTCTAGAGTGAATGATCAGGGTGGCAGGTGGAAAGAGAAAGAATCTCATTTAACCTGTTTTTGAAAGTGACATACCACCACTTCCATTGTACTCTTTGGTTACTAGACCAATTTTAGTGAAATGTGGCAGGGAACTCCCAACTTGGGCATGAATACATGAAGAGAAAATCAGTGGTCAGTATCTTAGATAATGGCTATGACATTTCTTCGCTCCCAAGTGGCAGAACTAGACAATGAACCCAGGCAGTCTGACCTCATTGTTTGAACCCTTTTACCACTATGATAAGAATATCCACCGAACATGTCCTTGTGAATGTTCACTATTTTCCTAAAGATGGAGGTTGTAAATACTTGTGGCTGGCACCCAGTGACAATTGTTTGTCAAAGGACACCTGAAACTGGGAAGGAGATTAGTGTATTTATCAAGGGCATTGGAAAGACAATTCAAAATAGCCTAGATTATATATGCATGCGTGCATGCTATATCACTTCAGTCGTGTTGAACTCCTTGCAGCCTTATGGACTGTGGCCCTCCAGGTTCCCCTGTCCGTGGTATTCTTCAGGCAAGAAAATGGGAGTGGGTTGCCATGCCCTCCTCCAGGGGATCTTCTGGACCCAGAGATCAGACCCACATCTCCTGCAGCTCCGGCATTGCAGGTGGTTTCTTTACCACTGAGCTGCGAGGGAAGCCCCCAGATTATATATAGACCATTGCCCAGAAGAAAGACAGAATGAGAAATCATTTCACGTAAGCTTTTTGCACTTCAAAATATTATCCTTACACTTCTACCGGTTCACCTCTCCTCCTCAACAGATCTCTCAAATCTGTCAAGAATCATGGTGAGAAATACCTATAAAGAACTTTATTTCTTAAAATTGTGTCTTTAAAAATAAAATCTGTAGGTTAGTTTTCCTATAGGTCATGTTTAGCGCTAACGCTTTTGTAAATGTTGCAAAAATTTGAATCTCAGTGTGCCTTGTTCAGGGCACTGAGTAATTTGGTGAGGGAATTTCCACTTGAAAAATCTTTGTGCATCAGTATGAGATATAAATTCAGTTGTCAGCAGGCTGTGTCTAAACAGATTTCTTGTCATAGTTGGCCACAGAACAGAGATTTATTGAAAATGCTTGATGATATCGCTCTCTGAACTGGTTTACATAAACAGAGCCGTGCAGTGAATGCCTTGCACTGTAGTGTGTGTGTGTGTGTGTGCTTCTGGCTTTCAAAACTGACATGAAAGGCAAAATACTGAAAATACCAAATGCACTTCAATACACAGTGTTGGATCCAACTTATTTCAGAATGATTACTTTTGCAACAACTATTTTATAAGTAAGGGTAGATGCCTGTTGTATTTTAGAAACGAATCTTGGATCAGAATATCTCAAAACCAAAGCTTTGGAATACTGACTGTTCTATTCATGTCCTTGTGAATGTTCACTATTTTCCTAAAGATGGAGGTTGTAAATACTTGTGGCTGGCACCCAGTGACAATTGTTTGTCAAAGGACACCTGAAACTGGGAAGGAGATTAGTGTATTTATCAAGGGCATTGGAAAGACAATTCAAAATAGCCTAGATTATATATGCATGCGTGCATGCTATATCACTTCAGTCGTGTTGAACTCCTTGCAGCCTTATGGACTGTGGCCCTCCAGGTTCCCCTGTCCGTGGTATTCTTCAGGCAAGAAAATGGGAGTGGGTTGCCATGCCCTCCTCCAGGGGATCTTCTGGACCCAGAGATCAGACCCACATCTCCTGCAGCTCCGGCATTGCAGGTGGTTTCTTTACCACTGAGCTGCGAGGGAAGCCCCCAGATTATATATAGACCATTGCCCAGAAGAAAGACAGAATGAGAAATCATTTCACGTAAGCTTTTTGCACTTCAAAATATTATCCTTACACTTCTACCGGTTCACCTCTCCTCCTCAACAGATCTCTCAAATCTGTCAAGAATCATGGTGAGAAATACCTATAAAGAACTTTATTTCTTAAAATTGTGTCTTTAAAAATAAAATCTGTAGGTTAGTTTTCCTATAGGTCATGTTTAGCGCTAACGCTTTTGTAAATGTTGCAAAAATTTTTGAATCTCAGTGTGCCTTGTTCAGGGCACTGAGTAATTTGGTGAGGGAATTTCCACTTGAAAAATCTTTGTGCATCAGTATGAGATATAAATTCAGTTGTCAGCAGGCTGTGTCTAAACAGATTTCTTGTCATAGTTGGCCACAGAACAGAGATTTATTGAAAATGCTTGATGATATCGCTCTCTGAACTGGTTTACATAAACAGAGCCGTGCAGTGAATGCCTTGCACTGTAGTGTGTGTGTGTGTGTGCTTCTGGCTTTCAAAACTGACATGAAAGGCAAAATACTGAAAATACCAAATGCACTTCAATACACAGTGTTGGATCCAACTTATTTCAGAATGATTACTTTTGCAACAACTATTTTATAAGTAAGGGTAGATGCCTGTTGTATTTTAGAAACGAATCTTGGATCAGAATATCTCAAAACCAAAGCTTTGGAATACTGACTGTTCTATTCATGTCAGGGAAACAGAACAGTACAAATTTTCGAGATGTGGAGACATACAAAAGATTTATTTTTGTTTTAAAGAACTTTTACTATTTGCAGACCTTTTGTACTCAGGTCGGTAGTCAAAATGCAAAACTCATAGAAAGTAAAATTTCTTAAAAATGAAAGAGTTGGAACTGGAATATGAATTTAGTCTCTTGGGCTCTCTCAGTTATCTAACTTATACAGAATCTGTGGCTTGCCAAATTGTTTTATGTTTTTCTATTCAAATTTATTCAGCACCAACCAGAAGATATTTATGACATTCTTTTTCTAACTGCATTCTAAAATATTAGTTAAATTCAAATAACCATATTGATTAGAATGTGCACAATTTGTCAAGTGGGTGCCTTCTATGTCTAAAGGAGACTTTCATTGTCACATTTATTTATGAGTTAAAATTGTCAACACAGGAAGGCTCTGCAATTTGGCAGTCAACCTTAATGACTATGTAGTAATCTCATTTTGATTGGTAAGATGTATGAATTCATTAAATTGACTGCTTCAGAGATTGAAATTTTAACTTATAGGAATACAGACTTTATGTTATTATATGATCTTATTTGCAAATGTATTCAAATCTATTATTATTATTATTACCATGGCAACATAGTAACTATACACACTAAGAAACTAAGTAATACGTATGTCAAATCACGTAAAAAGTCTACAATGGGTTAAAATGACAGATTTATAAATATTACTTCTAGAAAATCTTTCTTGTTAACTCACTTGAACAATAGGATGTATCTCTCGCCCTATACTATGAAAGACACAAAGACTACAAAATTATAACCTTTTCCTTTAGGGAATTTATCATGATACTTCTTGGCATCTGGTTTGAATTTCTGATTCTCTTCAAAAGTTTTCTTGTCATTTTATTTCTTTTCCTTTTTCAAAATCTGTTCGGGTGTTTGTATCGTCACATCTACTCTTCAAAATATTGATTATAAAGCAACTTTAGTTATGATGGTTTATGCCAGTTACTCTCAATTTTCCATTCGAGTCTTCCCAAATATAATGTAGAAAAGCCTTGTATTGCCACACACATTTTTAATTCAACATTAAAAATATTATGAGTTAAGTATCTGTGAAACACATAATTTTTCTAGTATATGTGACCACAAGTTTTTAACCACTAATTTTCTTCTGAATGTGTTAGCATTACAGTTAGTATTTCTGCATAATTACATATAAAATAAGATGGCATTAGAATTACCTAATGACATGAAAGACACTTTCTGTGCAATTATTGCATGTATGCTTAGATGAATATTAATGAATAAATTCTATTCCAATGTTTCTTTTATTGATTTAAACAGTGAAAAACCTTCTTTGCATTAAGTATGGATGTGTGTAACAATGAGATTTTTACCAGTCATTCAATAATTCAAACTGCTTACAAATTACATGCCAAATTATTCTGTGAACTCTCATAGAAAGGTATTTTTAATAGTATGTCAGTATAATGTCCTCCAATTTTCCAGAAGTGAAAGTTATGTTCAATATTTATTACTCATTCAAGTTATTTACTTTCTAAAATTCTAGGAGATAACAACTGTAAAAAGCATTACCAAAACTTGTAAAATACATCTGCAGATTTTTTTCTCTTAGAGGTACAACATACTAAGACAGGATTGAAAGCATTGAAATATCACTTATCTTTACTCTTACTAACCTAATTTTTTGAAAAAATATTTTATCCCAGTAAAGCATTACTATATATTTTATTTGATTTAAATAAAACACCCATTACTTAACTTACTTAAAAAAGAATTAGTCCTCATTGCCAAAACAGTCAAAACTTTGTATCTAAAAAGACCCCCTGACCCCATTTTTCAATTAGACATGTTAGTATGCACTTCAAAGAGTATTATAAAAACACTGCAAAATAAATCCTTAAATGTCATTTTAAGAACCAGTTTACTAGAAACACTCCTTTTAGCCTTTTTAATATTTTTTAAAAATAGTTGTTAATCGGAGGATTGTTACTTTACAATATTGTGCTGGTTTCTTCCATCCAACAACACGTATTAGCCATAATTGCATAAATATAAATATATACATCCCTTCCCTCTTGAGCCTCCTTCTCTCCTCGCATCCCAACCCTCTAGGTCATCATGGAGTGCTAGAGTGAGCTCCCTGTGCTGTGCAGAAGCTTCTGCCTAGCTATCTGTTTTTTTTTTTTTCTTTTTTTTGACCACTTCTGTTAGTCTTTCATCTATTTCCATCTTTTGTCCTTTTGGCCTGTGTGGGTCTCCCATCTCAGTGGCCTCTCTCATTGCAGAGCACCGGCTCTGGGTGCATGCACTCCAGAGCGCTGGCTCATAATTGGACACACCAGTCCAGCTTCTCTGCAGCATGTTGGATCCTCCCAGGCCAAGGATCGAACTTGCGCTGGACCACCAGGGAAGCCCTCTGTTTTATATGGGATAGCAGATATATGTCAATGCTACTTTCTCGATTTGTCCTACCCTCTCCTTCCCCAACTGTGTCCACATGGCTACTCTCTATATCTGCATCTCCATTCTTTCCCTGCAAATAGCTTCATCATTACTATTTTTCTAGATTCCATTAGTTTGTGTTAATATACAATATTTGAGTCTCTTTCTGGCTTCCATCACTCTGTACAATGAACTCTAGGTTCATCTACCTCACTACACTGACTGAAATCCATTCCTTTGTATGGCTAAGTAATATTCCATTTTATATGTGAACCAAATCTACTTTATCCATTCATCTGTGGATGGACATCTAGATTGTTTCCATATCCTATCTATTGCAAATAGTGCTGTAGTGAACATTGGGGTACATGTGTCTTTTTGAGGTAATCCTTTTAAGTTAAAGTGTTACATATTTAATGTAATTCATCTGCATTTTTAAGTCAAAATATTTTTAGTCTCTTTCTAACTTAAATAGTGCAATATAATTTGTATCTTGATGATGAAATTACTTTTGTAGGAGGATTAAAAAGAGTATTTTGAAACTTCAAAGAGTATTATAAAAACACTGCAAAATAAATCCTTAAATGTCATTTTAAGAACCAGTTTACTAGAAACACTCCTTTTAGCCTTTTTAATATTTTTTAAAAATAGTTGTTAATCGGAGGATTGTTACTTTACAATATTGTGCTGGTTTCTTCCATCCAACAACACGTATTAGCCATAATTGCATAAATATAAATATATACATCCCTTCCCTCTTGAGCCTCCTTCTCTCCTCGCATCCCAACCCTCTAGGTCATCATGGAGTGCTAGAGTGAGCTCCCTGTGCTGTGCAGAAGCTTCTGCCTAGCTATCTGTTTTTTTTTTTTTCTTTTTTTTGACCACTTCTGTTAGTCTTTCATCTATTTCCATCTTTTGTCCTTTTGGCCTGTGTGGGTCTCCCATCTCAGTGGCCTCTCTCATTGCAGAGCACCGGCTCTGGGTGCATGCACTCCAGAGCGCTGGCTCATAATTGGACACACCAGTCCAGCTTCTCTGCAGCATGTTGGATCCTCCCAGGCCAAGGATCGAACTTGCGCTGGACCACCAGGGAAGCCCTCTGTTTTATATGGGATAGCAGATATATGTCAATGCTACTTTCTCGATTTGTCCTACCCTCTCCTTCCCCAACTGTGTCCACATGGCTACTCTCTATATCTGCATCTCCATTCTTTCCCTGCAAATAGCTTCATCATTACTATTTTTCTAGATTCCATTAGTTTGTGTTAATATACAATATTTGAGTCTCTTTCTGGCTTCCATCACTCTGTACAATGAACTCTAGGTTCATCTACCTCACTACACTGACTGAAATCCATTCCTTTGTATGGCTAAGTAATATTCCATTTTATATGTGAACCAAATCTACTTTATCCATTCATCTGTGGATGGACATCTAGATTGTTTCCATATCCTATCTATTGCAAATAGTGCTGTAGTGAACATTGGGGTACATGTGTCTTTTTGAGGTAATCCTTTTAAGTTAAAGTGTTACATATTTAATGTAATTCATCTGCATTTTTAAGTCAAAATATTTTTAGTCTCTTTCTAACTTAAATAGTGCAATATAATTTGTATCTTGATGATGAAATTACTTTTGTAGGAGGAATGTGATTAAAAAAAAAAAGATTTCCTTTTGGTAAATGTGCACAGTGGTACATGTTGAACTTCAGTAATGGCATTAGGGTGTAATTAAATAAAAATCACATATAAAATAGATTAATCTTTATTTAATTTTATAGATAGCAATTTGGTGCTGAAATTGATCATTCTAGTATTTAGCCTGTTTTCTATTTTTTGTTAATAAGAGGAAGAGAACACTAAACATTTCATAAGATGAAGATTGACTACATTTAGAGTAAACATTTCATAAGATGATATAATTAAACAGATATTTGAAAAATGGAATCAGACAATGCTCACTAGACCTAGAAAATACTGCATAAGATATCATCTTAATGCAAGAATCTTACTTAATGTAAGATACTTACTGTGTAAGATATTATCTTAAAAGATGTTTGGTATTTCCAGAAAATTTTCAGTTGCATTTAAATTAATGTGTCACTATGTTGTACTATTTGGACTGCTCAGAAGTATTTTCTATTAAATATAAATCTTTAGTGTGATTATTTAGAGGATACTTTCCTATTCTCTCTCCAGACTATAGATCTCCAAAGCACTACATTCGTTCACAGAATTAATAGAAAATTCCCATTTCCATAGCCCACTCAATATAATATATTCCATTTCTGAACAACCTAATATTTCTAATGTCATCATTTTTGCCTAGGAGAAAGAATAAGATGAAAACAAAACTAAACCAAAAAAACCAGGAAGCCTTAAGGTGGCTTTATGGTGGCTGATGAATCACTTCTTTGTTTGAAACCATAATAAGTTTTAAACCTCAGGGTAATGCTTTCCAGTAAGATTCTTGAAGAGGAAGTTGCCTTTTCTGAAGTCAGAAAGGGGCTTTCTAGAGAGAGAGAGTAAACAAAGGAACTCAGGTGGAGTTGTGAATAGCCTGCATGGATTTGAAGATGTGAAAATTCACTTTTAAGTTAAAGTGTTACATATTTAATGTAATTCATCTGCATTTTAAGTCAAAATATTTTTAGTCTCTTTCTAACTTAAATAGTGCAATATAATTTGTATCTTGATGATGAAATTACTTTTGTAGGAGGAATGTGATTAAAAAAAAGATTTCCTTTTGGTAAATGTGCACAGTGGTACATGTTGAACTTCAGTAATGGCATTAGGGTGTAATTAAATAAAAATCACATATAAAATAGATTAATCTTTATTTAATTTTATAGATAGCAATTTGGTGCTGAAATTGATCATTCTAGTATTTAGCCTGTTTTCTATTTTTTGTTAATAAGAGGAAGAGAACACTAAACATTTCATAAGATGAAGATTGACTACATTTAGAGTAAACATTTCATAAGATGATATAATTAAACAGATATTTGAAAAATGGAATCAGACAATGCTCACTAGACCTAGAAAATACTGCATAAGATATCATCTTAATGCAAGAATCTTACTTAATGTAAGATACTTACTGTGTAAGATATTATCTTAAAAGATGTTTGGTATTTCCAGAAAATTTTCAGTTGCATTTAAATTAATGTGTCACTATGTTGTACTATTTGGACTGCTCAGAAGTATTTTCTATTAAATATAAATCTTTAGTGTGATTATTTAGAGGATACTTTCCTATTCTCTCTCCAGACTATAGATCTCCAAAGCACTACATTCGTTCACAGAATTAATAGAAAATTCCCATTTCCATAGCCCACTCAATATAATATATTCCATTTCTGAACAACCTAATATTTCTAATGTCATCATTTTTGCCTAGGAGAAAGAATAAGATGAAAACAAAACTAAACCAAAAAAACCAGGAAGCCTTAAGGTGGCTTTATGGTGGCTGATGAATCACTTCTTTGTTTGAAACCATAATAAGTTTTAAACCTCAGGGTAATGCTTTCCAGTAAGATTCTTGAAGAGGAAGTTGCCTTTTCTGAAGTCAGAAAGGGGCTTTCTAGAGAGAGAGAGGGAGACAAAGGAACTCAGGTGGAGTTGTGAATAGCCTGCATGGATTTGAAGATGTGAAAATTAACCATTTCCTTTCTGCTTATTAGAAGGGTGCATGGGATCAAACCTATTAATAACACCACCTTTGTTTTGCAGCCGTCGTGAGTGCCATCCCTGTGCCAACCCTAGAGAGTGCCCAGTACCCAGGAATCCTTCCATCGCCCACGTGTGGATACCCGCACCCGCAGTTCACCCTCCGGCCTGTGCCATTCCCAACACTGTCTGTGGACCGAGGTTTCGGAGCAGGAAAAAGTTAGTACATTGCATTTTCCTTTCTTTACCCATGCATCCCTGAAAAAAAAAATTGACATGTTTTGCTACCGTGAATGTTATAGAAAGCATGGGAGTATCAGCCATAAAAAGGATGTGTCTGTCATACAGAGTGAATGAAGTCAGTGAATGAAGTCATACAAAGTGAAGTAAATGTTGTATGTTACCATACATATATGGAATCTAGAAAAATGGTACAAATGAACCTGTTTGCTGGGTAGGGACAGAGACACAGACAGAGAACAGACTTGTGGACTAAACGAGGGAAGGAGTGGATTAGGTGAATTGAGAGAGTAGCTTTGACATACGTTTATTACCACATGTAAAGTAGATAGCCAGTGGGAAGCTGCTGTATAGCACTGAGGCCTCAGCTCCGTGCTATGTGATGTCCTAGAGGGGCGGGATGGGGGTTTGGATGAGTCAAAAGAAAGTGAATATTCCTAGCTGATGGACATGGTCGTACCGCAGAAACTTAGCACCACATTATAAATCAATTATTCTCTAAATTAAAATAATAGTCATAGTAATAATAGAAAATTCCCATTTCCATGCCCACTCAATATAATATATTCCATTTCTGAACAACCTAATATTTCTAATGTCATCATTTTTGCCTAGGAGAAAGAATAAGATGAAAACAAAACTAAACCAAAAAAACCAGGAAGCCTTAAGGTGGCTTTATGGTGGCTGATGAATCACTTCTTTGTTTGAAACCATAATAAGTTTTAAACCTCAGGGTAATGCTTTCCAGTAAGATTCTTGAAGAGGAAGTTGCCTTTTCTGAAGTCAGAAAGGGGCTTTCTAGAGAGAGAGAGGTAAACAAAGGAACTCAGGTGGAGTTGTGAATAGCCTGCATGGATTTGAAGATGTGAAAATTAACCATTTCCTTTCTGCTTATTAGAAGGGTGCATGGGATCAAACCTATTAATAACACCACCTTTGTTTTGCAGCCGTCGTGAGTGCCATCCCTGTGCCAACCCTAGAGAGTGCCCAGTACCCAGGAATCCTTCCATCGCCCACGTGTGGATACCCGCACCCGCAGTTCACCCTCCGGCCTGTGCCATTCCCAACACTGTCTGTGGACCGAGGTTTCGGAGCAGGAAAAAGTTAGTACATTGCATTTTCCTTTCTTTACCCATGCATCCCTGAAAAAAAAAAAAATTGACATGTTTTGCTACCGTGAATGTTATAGAAAGCATGGGAGTATCAGCCATAAAAAGGATGTGTCTGTCATACAGAGTGAATGAAGTCAGTGAATGAAGTCATACAAAGTGAAGTAAATGTTGTATGTTACCATACATATATGGAATCTAGAAAAATGGTACAAATGAACCTGTTTGCTGGGTAGGGACAGAGACACAGACAGAGAACAGACTTGTGGACTAAACGAGGGAAGGAGTGGATTAGGTGAATTGAGAGAGTAGCTTTGACATACGTTTATTACCACATGTAAAGTAGATAGCCAGTGGGAAGCTGCTGTATAGCACTGAGGCCTCAGCTCCGTGCTATGTGATGTCCTAGAGGGGCGGGATGGGGGTTTGGATGAGTCAAAAGAAAGTGAATATTCCTAGCTGATGGACATGGTCGTACCGCAGAAACTTAGCACCACATTATAAATCAATTATTCTCTAAATTAAAATAATAGTCATAGTAATAATAGCCAAAAATGAGAGTGCAGATACCTCTTTGATATCCTGTTCTCATTTCCTTTGGCTATATACTCAGCAGTGGGGTGGCTGAATCATATGATTGTTCAATTTTTAATTTCCTAAGGTTATTGCTATACTCTTTTCTATAATGGCTGTGTTAATTTATTTTCCCACCAATTGTGTAAAAGTGTTTCCCTTCTTCCACATCCTCACCAGCACTTGTTATTTCTTGTCTTTTTTATTTTAGCCATGGGAACAGAGGTGAGGTGATCATTCATGGTGATTTGATTTGCATTTCCTTAGTGGTTAGTGGTGCTGAGCACCTTTTTTCAAGTATCTGTGGGTCTTTTGTATGTCTTCTTTGGAAATATATCTATTCAGTTCCTCTGCCCATTTTTAAATTGCATTGTCTTTTTGCAATTGAGTTGTATGAGTTCTCTATATATTTTGAATATTAACTACTTAATCAGATATATGATTTGTAAGAATTTCTCCCTTTACCAGTTCATTTTCTTTCTGTATAGAAGCTTTTTAATTAGCTGTAACTCCACTTGCTTATTTTTGCTGTTGTTGACTTTGCTTTTGGTGTCAAACTGAAAATATCATTGTTAAGGCCAATGCCTGTTTTCTTCCAGGAGTTTAATGGTTCTTGGCCTTATGTTCAAGTCTTTAATATATTTTGAGTTTATTTTGTATATGGAACAAGATAGGGATTCATGTTCTCTTATAGTGACTATTCAGTTTTCCTACCACCTTTTATTGAACAGACTGTTGAATCTGCATAGTGTATTATTGGGATTCTTCTTAAATATTAGTTGACATTATACTTGGGAATATATTTGACTCTCAATTCCATTTCTTTGGTCTGTGTCTCTTTTTATGCTAATACTATACTGTTTTAATTACTATAGTTTTGTAGTATAGCTTGATATCAGGACTTACCATGCATCCAGCTTTGTTCTTAGGTTTGCTTTTGGCTCTTGAATTGCATGCAAATTAGGGTGTTTTTTTCCATGTATGTAAAAATGACATTGGAATTACAGTAGGAATTGCACTGCATATATGGACGGCTTTGCGTAGTAATTTTAACAATATTCTTCCAATTCATGAGCACAGACTTTCTTTCCATTTTTTTTTTTTTTTTTTTTTTGCGGTTTGTTCAGTTTCTTTCATTGAGGTCTCATAGATTTTGAGCTTCCCTGGTGGCTCAGATGGTAGAGAATCTACCTGCAATGTGGGAGACCTGGGTATAATCCCCAGGTTGGGAAGATCCCCTGGAGAAAAGAGTGGCTACCCACTCCAGTATTCTTACCTGGAGAACTCCATGGCTTGTTGGTAGAATTTTCCAGGTAAGAGAATTGTGACCATGGGGTCCCAAAGAGTTGGGCAAAAAATCTTTCCTTTTTCTTTTTGTGATTCAGTTTCTTCCATTGAACTCTTATAGATTTCAGTGTACAGCTTTTTCTGTACACTTCGGAACAAAACCACCCAAGTATGTGTCCTCTGAGACACGGGTCCTCTGAGACAGCTCCAGGAAGCAGGAGGAGCAGAAACCAGCGAAAAATAATGAAGGATGTCTAGAAAAAATTAAAAATTAAATTTATTCCTAAGCATTTTGTCTTTTAGATGCTATCATAAATGAGATGGTTTTCTTAATTTCTCTTTCTGATAGTTCATTTTTAATGTATAAAAGTGCAACTGACTTTTGTATATTGATTTTGTATATGGAACAAGATAGGGATTCATGTTCTCTTATAGTGACTATTCAGTTTTCCTACCACCTTTTATTGAACAGACTGTTGAATCTGCATAGTGTATTATTGGGATTCTTCTTAAATATTAGTTGACATTATACTTGGGAATATATTTGACTCTCAATTCCATTTCTTTGGTCTGTGTCTCTTTTTATGCTAATACTATACTGTTTTAATTACTATAGTTTTGTAGTATAGCTTGATATCAGGACTTACCATGCATCCAGCTTTGTTCTTAGGTTTGCTTTTGGCTCTTGAATTGCATGCAAATTAGGGTGTTTTTTTCCATGTATGTAAAAATGACATTGGAATTACAGTAGGAATTGCACTGCATATATGGACGGCTTTGCGTAGTAATTTTAACAATATTCTTCCAATTCATGAGCACAGACTTTCTTTCCATTTTTTTTTTTTTTTTTTTTTGCGGTTTGTTCAGTTTCTTTCATTGAGGTCTCATAGATTTTGAGCTTCCCTGGTGGCTCAGATGGTAGAGAATCTACCTGCAATGTGGGAGACCTGGGTATAATCCCCAGGTTGGGAAGATCCCCTGGAGAAAAGAGTGGCTACCCACTCCAGTATTCTTACCTGGAGAACTCCATGGCTTGTTGGTAGAATTTTCCAGGTAAGAGAATTGTGACCATGGGGTCCCAAAGAGTTGGGCAAAAAATCTTTCCTTTTTCTTTTGTGATTCAGTTTCTTCCATTGAACTCTTATAGATTTCAGTGTACAGCTTTTTCTGTACACTTCGGAACAAAACCACCCAAGTATGTGTCCTCTGAGACACGGGTCCTCTGAGACAGCTCCAGGAAGCAGGAGGAGCAGAAACCAGCGAAAAATAATGAAGGATGTCTAGAAAAAATTAAAAATTAAATTTATTCCTAAGCATTTTGTCTTTTAGATGCTATCATAAATGAGATGGTTTTCTTAATTTCTCTTTCTGATAGTTCATTTTTAATGTATAAAAGTGCAACTGACTTTTGTATATTGATTTTGTATCCTGAGAGTAGTATTTCATTTGTTTCTAAGAATGTACAAATGGAGAGAAATTTTCAAGCTGTTATACACACCCTGGTGATTTTTCCTGTGCCATTTGGCTCTCTTTTCTTTCAAGCGCAGCATTTTAAAATCGATTTTATGGCAGTCTTCTCTTAGTTACGAACAGGTGACTCAGCATCTCCTGTGAGATAGGATATTTTGTAATAGATAAGATGGTAACAGCAATAAAATATATTTGTGGGGTAGCTATATTTTTTCCAACCCAACAGGGACAGCTCTAAGAAATCATAAATTGTCTAGATGTAGCAAGGTTAGAATTAAAAGGCATCAAAAATCTGCCAACAGAGAATTAGATTTATTTTTCTTTTTCTCACTGCGTATCATGTCTAGAGAATAGAGTTGTGTGCAAAAACTCAGAGAAAAAAAAAAAGCCCCCCAAATCCTATTTAAGGGGTTTAAATAAAGATGTGAGAAATCCAACAACCCCAAATTCCTGAATCCCAATATGTCTAGGACAATAATTCGAGTCAAGGGATCCAGAACACACAAGTCCCTTCTACAGTTTCTGAAATGAACTGTCCCCCAAAGAAAAGATGTTTATAGTTTTATATTTCTTTTCATTGGTTGACTGTTCACTACTTTTGATTTCATTTATACACTCTTCCTGTAAAAATAGTGTCAAAATGGCCTTTATCTGTTCATTCCAGCAAGATTGAGACAGCCCACGTTCACTACTCTGTCTAAAACTAGAAATTAACTACTTTCTTCATGGGTGTTCCTGAAATTCGTTGCCATTTGTAAAAGCATCATCATCTTCTGAAAATCCAAAATCCCGTTGACTCCTTCCTTTCTCTCCAGATCTGGTAAAGCATGCAAAATTGTCTCATGAAACCATTGGGAAAATGATTCCAAAAGTTGAATTTCAAGGAAAAGGAAATCAATAACTGAGCTAGTATAGAATTTATTTTCATCTGTGGTTAAGGACCATAGATTTGTTTATGTCTTTATAGCTCACATACCCCTCTGATGCAGGATCTTGATAGTGGGAGAGGCTGTGCATACCCGTGGTCAGAGGGTAATAAATCTCTGTGTCTTCCTCTCAATTTTGTTATGAACCTAAAAACTGCTCTAAAAAGTAAGGTCTGTTAGAAAGAAAGGTCAGGGGGAGAAGGGAGTGAGAAAGTGGGGAGTGGGGAGGAAGGTAGGAGAATAAGCAGGAAGATAGAAAAAAATGTAGTCTCATTAGTTCATTTTTATTGTAATTTATTTAGATGTTAGATAATTAAATTTAAAATTATATAACTATTATATAACATATAATGCAAACATAAAATAGGTAATATAAGTATAATATTATTATTATAATAATTCTTAAGAGAATTCTTAGTTTAATAATTCTCAAAGCTCATCTAAAATCAAAAGTCATAGACATTCTACTCCTGGCCAAGATATCACAGACTTTTTAAAATATAATATATATAAACCTTCAAGTATTTTTTGACCAAAGCTATGTGCAATGAGAAAGGGATAGGAACTAATATGTGTTTCCTAATGATTTCTTAGAAAAGAAATAAATAAAACACGCATCCTCTTTTCTAGGAAGCTAAATATTCTCTAAATCACTGTCAGAAACAGTTAACTTGCAGCCATTCAGTATCGGTTTCTAAATGCCTTGGAGAACACGAAACATCCCTGTTCTCTCTCAAGCAGAAAACATTTCACGTCTCTGGCTGAAGACGTCTTATTAGTCATCCTGAAAAACAGGAAAAGGCACATACAGGAAAAGAAACATTTGACTGTGGGAAGTGGAGCGACTCTCCTTTCTCCAAAGTTACCAGAAAGACCTCTGAGTTTGAGCGATGACTCACTAAACCCCTGTCCCCAAAGAAGGTTGCTTTCTGAAGACACGAATAAAGCTGAACTTCTCCCCTCCCATAAGGAATGGACAGACACAGGCTATAGTGCATCTGCATGACACATATTTGGTGATCCACAGATGAAGATTTACACAATTGATGGACAAATATTTCTTCCTCCTATTGAAAGCTTCAGTGCTATTCACATCCATGGGCAAAGGAGCTGCCTTGTGGAATGAGAAAAGTATTATATTTTGAAAGTTTCAAATAATCATCTTTAGATCTCATTTCTATACGTCAGGATAAAATCAGTGCCCCAATTTCCTCCTCTTTGAAACAGATGCTAGAGTAGATGATGTCTGTTATTGTTTTCAGTGTTGGTACTGTCTCAGTGAGAAAGCTGGTCAGCTTTTTCTGTGGCATTTTTCTATCCCATCTCTCTCTCCAATTGAAGATCAGTTAACAAAGGGAATTTGCCCTAAGTGAAATCAGCATAGTTATGAATTTTTCTGCAGGGTCTTTAAATCCAAGTTATAAGTGACCTCCCAGACTATAGCCTGCCAGGCTCCTCTGTCCATGGCATTCTTCAGGTATGCATACTGGAGTGGGGTGCCATTTCCTTCTCCAGGGAATCTTCCCAACTCAGGGATCAAACCTACATCTCTTATATCTCCCGTCTAGGCAGGTCAGTTCTTTACCACTAGCGCCACCTGGGAAGCCCCTAAGGAGCCAGGGTTACCTAGAAATATTCCATGATTTTCTTCAAAACCTAGAAAGTATTCTTTTTTAGAGTTATTAGTGTGCTGTATTTTTTCAAAGCTATGTGCAATGAGAAAGGGATAGGAACTAATATGTGTTTCCTAATGATTTCTTAGAAAAGAAATAAATAAAACACGCATCCTCTTTTCTAGGAAGCTAAATATTCTCTAAATCACTGTCAGAAACAGTTAACTTGCAGCCATTCAGTATCGGTTTCTAAATGCCTTGGAGAACACGAAACATCCCTGTTCTCTCTCAAGCAGAAAACATTTCACGTCTCTGGCTGAAGACGTCTTATTAGTCATCCTGAAAAACAGGAAAAGGCACATACAGGAAAAGAAACATTTGACTGTGGGAAGTGGAGCGACTCTCCTTTCTCCAAAGTTACCAGAAAGACCTCTGAGTTTGAGCGATGACTCACTAAACCCCTGTCCCCAAAGAAGGTTGCTTTCTGAAGACACGAATAAAGCTGAACTTCTCCCCTCCCATAAGGAATGGACAGACACAGGCTATAGTGCATCTGCATGACACATATTTGGTGATCCACAGATGAAGATTTACACAATTGATGGACAAATATTTCTTCCTCCTATTGAAAGCTTCAGTGCTATTCACATCCATGGGCAAAGGAGCTGCCTTGTGGAATGAGAAAAGTATTATATTTTGAAAGTTTCAAATAATCATCTTTAGATCTCATTTCTATACGTCAGGATAAAATCAGTGCCCCAATTTCCTCCTCTTTGAAACAGATGCTAGAGTAGATGATGTCTGTTATTGTTTTCAGTGTTGGTACTGTCTCAGTGAGAAAGCTGGTCAGCTTTTTCTGTGGCATTTTTCTATCCCATCTCTCTCTCCAATTGAAGATCAGTTAACAAAGGGAATTTGCCCTAAGTGAAATCAGCATAGTTATGAATTTTTCTGCAGGGTCTTTAAATCCAAGTTATAAGTGACCTCCCAGACTATAGCCTGCCAGGCTCCTCTGTCCATGGCATTCTTCAGGTATGCATACTGGAGTGGGGTGCCATTTCCTTCTCCAGGGAATCTTCCCAACTCAGGGATCAAACCTACATCTCTTATATCTCCCGTCTAGGCAGGTCAGTTCTTTACCACTAGCGCCACCTGGGAAGCCCCTAAGGAGCCAGGGTTACCTAGAAATATTCCATGATGTTGTTCTTCTGAGATTAATGAGTGAATTTGGTTCCTAGAAATGTTCATGTCTTGAAGTGTCTTAGAGTTATTAGTGTGCTGTATTTCTTTCAAATATTGCAATTTGAGATAGAAGAAAAATCGTCATTTCCATTTTTGCAACATGTTTGCCAGTTATTCTGTAGCAATTATTTATGTGTTGACGTTAATTATTACAAAGTACCTTGAGATTTGACTCTGCTGTGTAATTGTATGCTATTTGCACAATGAATTCCTACTCTTTCATCATTTGAAAATGAATACCTTGCCAGGACCTGTTTGATTCTCATTTTCATCTCTGAAATGCAGGGAGGCTGCTCTTCGTGGGTGAATGGAGGTTTCCTTTGCTGTCAGAGCTCTTAGCACAACCAGATGTCATGTCAGAGAGTCAGTCTGTTTCATGTGGGTGTCCTGTAGTTGGCACCTGGACTGGCCTAACAGGCTCATCCTAAATGAGAGCTTTTCTCCAGTGGAACAGCTGCTATTGTGTTTGTGTGAGAGTTTTTTTCACTGCTCTAAATGTCAGCCAGTTCTAAAAGGCACTTTTTTTGGCTCTGTGCAAAATATAAGCATTATGCATTGTCTATGGAAAACCTATACCTTGTCATTGTATTAGATATTAAATACCCAATTAACATTTTGAACAAAACAACAGCCTTTTGTGCATTACTGACACATTCAGTCTTGAGGCTGGCCCCTGTCATTTCCATCTAGGACATGAGATTCATGTGTTCACATGAGGACGTGTGTTCTTCACTTTGTGGTATGAAGTACTAATTTTGCAAAAGAGGTGGTCCATTGGTATCAAGCCACCATTCCTTCCCTCAACGTCAAGAACAGTATTGTGATGTTCCCATTGGACGTCACAGTGGCCAACTGAAAACCTGGCAATGGAGGACTAGGAATGCATAGCATTTTTATTTTCAAATATGTTAAAGAGAAGACGACTGAGAGTGCCCCCCTCCAATTCAGTGAAGTCAACGGAATTCATGAGAAACCTGAGGTTTTTAAGTAACTAAATTTTACAGGACTAAAAAAAAATTCACTTTTATTAAACCTATGATCACAATAGTATTTTAACATAGACCTCTTTCATTTAAAAAATTTAGAAGAAATTGGAAAGATAAATATGAAGGAAGGAAGAAAAGAAAGATATCATAAAACATCACTACTTCTGTAATGAGTAAAGCAGTTTTCAAAATATGATATAGATCTATTGCTATCCATCTAAAATAGAAATAATTACAGAAGATTTCTAAGGAAAACTGTGAAATTTCTTTTCATGGAGAGACATTTTTATTATGATGGTATGTGTGCTTGCTCAGTTGTCTCTTGAGTCTTTGTGACCCCATGGACTGTAGCCCAACAGGTTTCTCTCTCCATGGAATTTCCCAGCAAGAATACTGGACTGGGTTGCTATTTCCTCTTCCATGGGATCTTCCTGACCCAGGGATTGAACCCTTGTCCCCTGTGCCTGCTGCACTTCAGGTCGATTCTTTACACACTGAGCCACTGGAGAAGCCCCTAATATGATGATAAGATCCCTTTAATAAAAAAACAACCTTTTGGTAATAAAGACCTTATTGCCGATTCTTGTGACTGCTTTTCTCTGATCGAAATTTGAGAGGTACTATATTTTTATATGGACTAATGACCAATGATTATTTATTCCTTTAGATTAAATATGAGTCCTGAACAAGAAAATGGCAACCCACTCCAGTATTCTTTCCTAGAAAATCCCATGGACAGAGGAGCCTAGTGGGTTACAGTCCAGGGGTCACAGAAAATCTGACACAACTGAGCAACTTAAACAACAAATATGAGTCCAGAGTAAAAGCTGCGTAATTTGCTTTGTTTCTAAAACTGGACTCTTAATCGTCTAGTGACACCATCTTGGTTGAGCACAACTGCCCACATATTCCTCTTTCCCTTTGCATTCTTAGAAGCAACATCAGTCTATTTAGCATCCACCCGAAGCTCCCATTCTCTTTAGCCTTTGAGAACCAGCATCACCAAAGATTTGCCTTAATGTTTTCCTTGCAGTGCCTCACTTTAACCTTGAGACTCTGTATGCATGTTTCTCCTCTCTATCTTTGATAGGATATCCTAGCACAGAGATAAGGTACTTCTCTTAAGACTCAGCCTGACATCAGAGCTGTATCCACTTTGCTTGATTACGTGTTCCTTATTTGAAAAAATCTTTAATCAAGTCTTTGCTCCTTTTCTGGTTCCAATTGTTATGTGGCTCCATCTGTCCACAGTCAACCCAGTGTTTTTCCACCTCCATCTTTGAATGGGGGAAGCCTGAAGCCTGCTCCCAAAAGGGCAGTTTCAAAATATGATATAGATCTATTGCTATCCATCTAAAATAGAAATAATTACAGAAGATTTCTAAGGAAAACTGTGAAATTTCTTTTCATGGAGAGACATTTTTATTATGATGGTATGTGTGCTTGCTCAGTTGTCTCTTGAGTCTTTGTGACCCCATGGACTGTAGCCCAACAGGTTTCTCTCTCATGGAATTTCCCAGCAAGAATACTGGACTGGGTTGCTATTTCCTCTTCCATGGGATCTTCCTGACCCAGGGATTGAACCCTTGTCCCCTGTGCCTGCTGCACTTCAGGTCGATTCTTTACACACTGAGCCACTGGAGAAGCCCCTAATATGATGATAAGATCCCTTTAATAAAAAAACAACCTTTTGGTAATAAAGACCTTATTGCCGATTCTTGTGACTGCTTTTCTCTGATCGAAATTTGAGAGGTACTATATTTTTATATGGACTAATGACCAATGATTATTTATTCCTTTAGATTAAATATGAGTCCTGAACAAGAAAATGGCAACCCACTCCAGTATTCTTTCCTAGAAAATCCCATGGACAGAGGAGCCTAGTGGGTTACAGTCCAGGGGTCACAGAAAATCTGACACAACTGAGCAACTTAAACAACAAATATGAGTCCAGAGTAAAAGCTGCGTAATTTGCTTTGTTTCTAAAACTGGACTCTTAATCGTCTAGTGACACCATCTTGGTTGAGCACAACTGCCCACATATTCCTCTTTCCCTTTGCATTCTTAGAAGCAACATCAGTCTATTTAGCATCCACCCGAAGCTCCCATTCTCTTTAGCCTTTGAGAACCAGCATCACCAAAGATTTGCCTTAATGTTTTCCTTGCAGTGCCTCACTTTAACCTTGAGACTCTGTATGCATGTTTCTCCTCTCTATCTTTGATAGGATATCCTAGCACAGAGATAAGGTACTTCTCTTAAGACTCAGCCTGACATCAGAGCTGTATCCACTTTGCTTGATTACGTGTTCCTTATTTGAAAAAATCTTTAATCAAGTCTTTGCTCCTTTTCTGGTTCCAATTGTTATGTGGCTCCATCTGTCCACAGTCAACCCAGTGTTTTTCCACCTCCATCTTTGAATGGGGGAAGCCTGAAGCCTGCTCAGGGACCCACAGGACCTCTAGCCCTTTCTGAATATAGAAAAATGAGCTTTTAATATCCAATATCTTTTGTAGGCACATTTTGCTTTTGCATATCTTTACTATTACCTCTTGATCTTTTGCATCTAATCTCCATCCCCTTCAGCATTATCAGGTTCTCTGTCTCCTCTGCCTTTACTGACCTTGCTGAGCTTTCCACAGAGGGGTCTCAAAATGATCTCACAAACTAATTATCTTGAGATATTTCTTACTTAGAAGTTCTCTTTCAAAAGTGAGAGATAATCTTCTCTCGCTGCATTTTTCCCCCCTACCCAGTAGCACTCTCTTAGGAAATGATCAGAAATACTCTTCTTTGATCCACACTTATACATACTCTGTAGCTTTGTTCATTGTCAATTTAACTTGGATCTGTTGACTTTGAAGATGAATGAATAAAGTCAAATCACAGTGTCCTTAGCGTGAAAAATTGCCTGGCCAATATTTTAGTACAACTCAAAAGTGTTCTCTAGAGAAAAGGTGTGTTTCCACACACCAAATTGGCCAGATAGCCAAAGGCTGTCACAACAACTATGTATAACTTCTTCAACCATAGTAATCTGAATGAAAATTGCAGGGCTTGCTACCAAAGGTGAAAAACTGCAATTGTGCATTCAGGCAACTTGTTTCAGCAAGTCAGCTCTCATGTTGCCTCTTCAATGGCTGTGCATCTGTTTGTTAGTGGAAGGTAATGACTGGGTTTATTATCTGCATCATTTTATTAGCAATACCTTGAGCAACCAGTAACTATAATGTGTCTGATAGTTGACCTGGCATGTGTAAATCACAGAAAAATTGGCATATTGGCTGGTATATAATAATGCAGCTGTTGCCAGGTTTAGTACATTGAATTTCACTGACATTGCTGCTTAGGAACGGAGAAATAATTTTTCTCGCTTCATCACTTATGATTGCAGGGCCCGGACAATTCAGGTGATATAGTCAGTACCTTGTATCTTCTACTACTCTTCCTAATCCAATATCTTTGCTTGATAGGCAATCTTTAATCAAGTCTTTGCTCCTTTTCTGGTTCCAATTGTTATGTGGCTCCATCTGTCCACAGTCAACCCAGTGTTTTTCCACCTCCATCTTTGAATGGGGGAAGCCTGAAGCCTGCTCAGGGACCCACAGGACCTCTAGCCCTTTCTGAATATAGAAAATGAGCTTTTAATATCCAATATCTTTTGTAGGCACATTTTGCTTTTGCATATCTTTACTATTACCTCTTGATCTTTTGCATCTAATCTCCATCCCCTTCAGCATTATCAGGTTCTCTGTCTCCTCTGCCTTTACTGACCTTGCTGAGCTTTCCACAGAGGGGTCTCAAAATGATCTCACAAACTAATTATCTTGAGATATTTCTTACTTAGAAGTTCTCTTTCAAAAGTGAGAGATAATCTTCTCTCGCTGCATTTTTCCCCCCTACCCAGTAGCACTCTCTTAGGAAATGATCAGAAATACTCTTCTTTGATCCACACTTATACATACTCTGTAGCTTTGTTCATTGTCAATTTAACTTGGATCTGTTGACTTTGAAGATGAATGAATAAAGTCAAATCACAGTGTCCTTAGCGTGAAAAATTGCCTGGCCAATATTTTAGTACAACTCAAAAGTGTTCTCTAGAGAAAAGGTGTGTTTCACACACCAAATTGGCCAGATAGCCAAAGGCTGTCACAACAACTATGTATAACTTCTTCAACCATAGTAATCTGAATGAAAATTGCAGGGCTTGCTACCAAAGGTGAAAAACTGCAATTGTGCATTCAGGCAACTTGTTTCAGCAAGTCAGCTCTCATGTTGCCTCTTCAATGGCTGTGCATCTGTTTGTTTTGGAAGATAATGACTGGGTTTATTATCTGCATCATTTTATTAGCAATACCTTGAGCAACCAGTAACTATAATGTGTCTGATAGTTGACCTGGCATGTGTAAATCACAGAAAAATTGGCATATTGGCTGGTATATAATAATGCAGCTGTTGCCAGGTTTAGTACATTGAATTTCACTGACATTGCTGCTTAGGAACGGAGAAATAATTTTTCTCGCTTCATCACTTATGATTGCAGGGCCCGGACAATTCAGGTGATATAGTCAGTACCTTGTATCTTCTACTACTCTTCCTGGAAGCTAGAGTCCTCCCCTGCTGGGTCGTGTCTACTGTTTAAAGGGGCAGTGCTCTCATCTCCCATAAATGCATGAAGGTAGAGAGATGAAGATGATCTCTTTTTTTAGCAGGAGATCCAAAAATCAATGCGTAGTACCAACTTTTAACTATAAATAACTAAAAAGACAATTGTCCTTCACATGGAGAATAGGTTGGCCAGATCCTAGCATGACTCTCTGTACTGTTGCTGGGGCCCTTCGTGTGACTTAGAGAAATCCAACTTTGTTGACTAATCGATGTTTTCTCTTGTCTGTATGCAGCGGTGAGCGAAGGCCCAACCTCCCAACAGCCGCCCATGTTGCCCCCGGCACAGCCTGAGCATCCCAGCAGTGAGGAGGCACCCAGCAGAACCATCCCCACGGCCTGCGTTCGACCAACTCATCCCCTCCGCAGCTTCGCCAACCCTTTGCTACCTCCGCCAATGAGTGCAATAGAACCGAAAGTCCCTTACACACCACTTTTGTCGCAGTCAGGTAAGTGCCCAGTGTTTTATATATATATTTAAAAGCTTTGTTGTCCTTGGTGGGTCTGCATCACAGCTTCGCCAACCCTTTGCTGCCTCCGCCAATGAGTGCAAAAGAACCGAAAGTCCCATATACACCACTTTTGTCGCAGTCAGGTAAGTGCCTGTTTTTTTGTTTGTTTGTTTGTTTGCTGTTTAATATTTAAAGGCTCTGTTGTCCTTGGTGGCTCTGCTTAAGCGCGCAGGGGTTCCTGAGGAGGCCCGGATATGATGTTCCTTTTGGATGCTGATTACATGCCTCGCGCGTTCGTGACTTTCATTGAGTTTTGTGTTACCGCTTTTAAGAGTTTTAAAGTATTCGCTTTATAAGCAACTAGCTGATTGTAGGTGCCTTTCATTTCTTTGGAAAGTTGTGCATTGATCCTGAATGTTAGTTCAGGACTTCTGATATGTGCTATGGGTATGCTCACTAGAAAATACAGGACTGTTTTGTTGTCAGTACAAATTTAAAGCTAGGCTCCAAGAATGGAGTTAAAGGTAGAGAAGTCTGCAAAATCACTTTTTAGAAAAATGCCTGTAAATCGTAATCCTGCTTTGTTCCTTTCAAAGGTTATCTGCCAGGGGTTCCTTATTTTACCCCTTCTACTCACTGCATGTATATCCTACGTACACATGATGAGGAGACTCCTCTATGCGCCAAAGCTGTGAGGTCTTTGATGATTGAGACAGAAACAATTTGAAGCAAGAAATTTTATTTCTTGAAATTCCTGTGTCAAGAGCATGCTGCTTGGTGATTTTTGGCTATACTCAGTTTTCCACTGAAATGCCAACTAAGGGAAATGGGCTTGGAGGAGACTGGTTATTCTGGATAGACGGCGGGTTAATTGCAACTACTACTAACAACTAACCTTTATTGAACGCGTGCTGTGTGACCTACATGCTTCTGAAGACTCGGACTATGGTATGTGATTCTCAAAACTGTGAGGTTTCTCCTTTGTTTCAAGGATAAGGAATTTGTGACGCAGAGAATTTAAATAGCATATTTAAATCTACACAGCTAGGGAGTAACTTGTCTTTTCCCACTCTTTTTGATTGTAGAAAGCCAGGGTTTCTGAACTTTTAGGAGCTCATTTGTAACTCTTAGTTTATGTCTAACTCATTTAATGACAAAAACAAAGATGTTATAAAGCCTACTAAATTTAATCATTCTAAAGCTGATGAAAAGAAAAAAGATGGGAACATCTGAAATAATTCTGAGTCATGAAATACCGTTTTCTCAAAAGACTTCTTCTCTATATTTTAAGAAAGGAAAATAGGAAATTTATCAGATGCTTTTTCTATATCTATTGAGATGATTGTATGGTTTTTATTCTTCATTCTGTTACTCTGGTGTATCACATTGATTAAATTGTGGATATTGACAAATCCTTGCCTCCCTGAGATAAATCCCACTTGATCATGATATATGATCCTTTTAATGTATTGTTGAATTCTATTTTTCTAGTATTTTGTTGAAAATTTTTGCATCTGTCTTTATAAGTGATAGTGGCCTGCAATTTTCATTTTTTGTGATTTCTTCGTCAGATTTTCATATCACAATGATGTTGGGCTCATACAGTGAATTCAGAAGTGTTCCTTCCTCTGCAATTTTTTAGGTAGCTTCTGAAGGATTGGTGTTAACTCTTCTCTAAATGTTTGGTAGAATTCACTTGTGAAGCCATCAGGTCCTGGACTTTTGCTTGTTGTGAGTTTTTAAATTCCTGATTCAGTTTCATTGCTTGTAATGGGTCTGTTCATATTTCATGTTTCTTCCTGGTTCAATCTTGAGTGATTGTACCTTTCTGAGAGTTTGTCCATTCCTTCAAGAGATGTTTAACCATTGTATACTGAAAATACCAATTTTATAACACCAAGAAACTGAACAGTTGCTCCCCAAACCCTTCAAGGGAAATGGGCTTGGAGGAGACTGGTTATTCTGGATAGACGGGTTAATTGCAACTACTACTAACAACTAACCTTTATTGAACGTGCTGTGTGACCTACATGCTTCTGAAGACTCGGACTATGGTATGTGATTCTCAAAACTGTGAGGTTTCTCCTTTGTTTCAAGGATAAGGAATTTGTGACGCAGAGAATTTAAATAGCATATTTAAATCTACACAGCTAGGGAGTAACTTGTCTTTTCCCACTCTTTTTGATTGTAGAAAGCCAGGGTTTCTGAACTTTTAGGAGCTCATTTGTAACTCTTAGTTTATGTCTAACTCATTTAATGACAAAAACAAAGATGTTATAAAGCCTACTAAATTTAATCATTCTAAAGCTGATGAAAAGAAAAAAGATGGGAACATCTGAAATAATTCTGAGTCATGAAATACCGTTTTCTCAAAAGACTTCTTCTCTATATTTTAAGAAAGGAAAATAGGAAATTTATCAGATGCTTTTTCTATATCTATTGAGATGATTGTATGGTTTTTTATTCTTCATTCTGTTACTCTGGTGTATCACATTGATTAAATTGTGGATATTGACAAATCCTTGCCTCCCTGAGATAAATCCCACTTGATCATGATATATGATCCTTTTAATGTATTGTTGAATTCTATTTTTCTAGTATTTTGTTGAAAATTTTTGCATCTGTCTTTATAAGTGATAGTGGCCTGCAATTTTCATTTTTTGTGATTTCTTCGTCAGATTTTCATATCACAATGATGTTGGGCTCATACAGTGAATTCAGAAGTGTTCCTTCCTCTGCAATTTTTTAGGTAGCTTCTGAAGGATTGGTGTTAACTCTTCTCTAAATGTTTGGTAGAATTCACTTGTGAAGCCATCAGGTCCTGGACTTTTGCTTGTTGTGAGTTTTTAAATTCCTGATTCAGTTTCATTGCTTGTAATGGGTCTGTTCATATTTCATGTTTCTTCCTGGTTCAATCTTGAGTGATTGTACCTTTCTGAGAGTTTGTCCATTCCTTCAAGAGATGTTTAACCATTGTATACTGAAAATACCAATTTTATAACACCAAGAAACTAAAGTGTATCATATTTTATACTGTTGACTAATCTCTCTATTTGGAAGTAAAGATCTTTTTTTTTTTTTGAACTATATTATGCAGAGAGAAAGATGGAAGTCCATTTTAAATGAAAATTTTGTGGTGGCTGTAATATTGGAACACAATGTTTGGAAATAAACTCATGCTCCCAGTGATCTGCAATAGCATAAAATGACCCCGTGATCCCTGTGTTAGAAATAATAGGCAGAACAAACCACTTATCATGGTTATTTACTAATTATTTTTTTCTTCTAGTTACAGTAAAACTAAAGCGTCTAAAACAAAATCTACACAATGTAGTCTAAATGAGTGCATTATATCTTTAAAAGATGGGTGAGAGAGTTTGTTCTTCTGTCTCTACACCTATCCTCTTCAATACTAAGCATATTTGAAGAACCTTTCTCTGTTCTCATGTCGTGTGGGCAAGATCTCATTGTTTTTTACTCCCACTGCACATTTACAAGTCTACATTTATTTTAACATTGTTATTGTTCTTAGTGGAATAATTTCTTGTAAACTCCCTTTTCTTTAAAATTCTTCAACATCTCTGATTTGTGTTTGGGGGCTTTATTTTATATAAAATCATAAATTCTAAATGCCACCCACTTCTGCTCACCTGGCTATACCCTACCGTCATTTGGGCATTATTAAATGTCCTTCCCTTTTTCTGTTTCTCCATTGTCTTCCTATGACTCTTGTTCATTTCTTAGTGTCTTACCCCATGATTTTCAAGTATGTTCTCCCTGCATTGCTCCTGACACATGGTAAATAGTATGCTTTTAAGAAAGGGCTGATGTTTACTTATGCTAGTAGAAAAAGCGAATTAGCAGACTGACAAATGGATTAGCTGTGACATTAACTACACGCTTCTTAAGCTAAAAGATGAAATACTTAGCGCTTTTGACAAATTTTAATTCTAAGAAAATCATTACTTGAGTCAAACTGATGGATGAAGTAAAGCCCTTCTCTTTTTGGCTTAAAAACAATACCTCAAATAATTTTACTCTGGGTTTCAGAATAAAAGCCTGAATAATTGCTAATGAATTCATCTTTCCTTATCACAAGTAGTTACTTTAGATATGATAATGTGAAGCATCACCATCATTTTCAAAGATCACGCTCAATGAGAAGTTCCTTCTGGTTTGAAACTATTTAAATTAGGATCAGGGAAGAAGTTCTCTCTTTCCACAGGTTCCTGTGTATGGTTTTTCTTGGGCAACATTATCGATCTATGACTCAGCTTGCCTCCCAAAAAAGGGACATGATGCTATGTTTGTAATAGTTTTTTATGAGGTATAGGGCACTGCATAGCATGTAGTAATGATTTCCATGGAGTTGCAGAGAATTTTGCAGTATTTCTACAGCAAAGGGTAATTAGAAAATCATCCTGTTATCATAATGACTGATAGTCTACCTCCATGAAAACAGATTCATTCCTTCATTTATGTTTTCCTTCCACAATTAGAAATTTTATTATACTAGACTCTAGGGTGTTTAATAGTATTCTTACAATTTGTTCATCACCTTGTGATAAAATGGTTCCATTTCTTAATGCTTCACCTATAGACGTGAGTAACTGTGTGGTCTTTACACACATCAGGGAGGCTGCAAATACTGCACTTTGCAAATCACAGCTGTGGACATATAAGTGATTTGGCTTAGTCCCCTTTCAGATTAAATAGAAAATGCTTGATGGAGCATGAGGCTTATGGCCTTATAGATCTGCCATAAATTCTACAAAGGGCCAAGATAGGCTGATTTTCTTTTTTTCCTTCACTAGTGAAAATTTCTTTTAGCCATGAACTGATCAGCTGCACTTTAAATGAACCTGGATTAGGGGACCATTTGTCTTCTGAGGCTGTAATTCTAAAGGGGAAGAAAATGTGACCTCTTAAACTGCGACTTTTATATCATAGAGCTGTTTTACAGCACTGGCCCCCTGGAGTTCTTGCATCTCTCTAAAGCTGCATGTGTGCTATATTGTCGCCCATTTACACATTGCATTTCTACATGTTTTTGACAAATTTTAATTCTAAGAAAATCATTACTTGAGTCAAACTGATGGATGAAGTAAAGCCCTTCTCTTTTTGGCTTAAAAACAATACCTCAAATAATTTTACTCTGGGTTTCAGAATAAAAGCCTGAATAATTGCTAATGAATTCATCTTTCCTTATCACAAGTAGTTACTTTAGATATGATAATGTGAAGCATCACCATCATTTTCAAAGATCACGCTCAATGAGAAGTTCCTTCTGGTTTGAAACTATTTAAATTAGGATCAGGGAAGAAGTTCTCTCTTTCCACAGGTTCCTGTGTATGGTTTTTCTTGGGCAACATTATCGATCTATGACTCAGCTTGCCTCCCAAAAAGGTACATGAAGCTATGTTTGTAATAGTTTTTTATGAGGTATAGGGCACTGCATAGCATGTAGTAATGATTTCCATGGAGTTGCAGAGAATTTTGCAGTATTTCTACAGCAAAGGGTAATTAGAAAATCATCCTGTTATCATAATGACTGATAGTCTACCTCCATGAAAACAGATTCATTCCTTCATTTATGTTTTCCTTCCACAATTAGAAATTTTATTATACTAGACTCTAGGGTGTTTAATAGTATTCTTACAATTTGTTCATCACCTTGTGATAAAATGGTTCCATTTCTTAATGCTTCACCTATAGACGTGAGTAACTGTGTGGTCTTTACACACATCAGGGAGGCTGCAAATACTGCACTTTGCAAATCACAGCTGTGGACATATAAGTGATTTGGCTTAGTCCCCTTTCAGATTAAATAGAAAATGCTTGATGGAGCATGAGGCTTATGGCCTTATAGATCTGCCATAAATTCTACAAAGGGCCAAGATAGGCTGATTTTCTTTTTTTCCTTCACTAGTGAAAATTTCTTTTAGCCATGAACTGATCAGCTGCACTTTAAATGAACCTGGATTAGGGGACCATTTGTCTTCTGAGGCTGTAATTCTAAAGGGGAAGAAAATGTGACCTCTTAAACTGCGACTTTTATATCATAGAGCTGTTTTACAGCACTGGCCCCCTGGAGTTCTTGCATCTCTCTAAAGCTGCATGTGTGCTATATTGTCGCCCATTTACACATTGCATTTCTACATGTTTTTATTTCTAAAAGGGAAAACCTAGAACATCCTGATCTTTTCAATCTTCTCGGGATCGATATGTCAGTGAACATGACAAGACCAAAACTCACTTCATTGTACTGCGAAATTGAGTTTGATTTTCCCTCTGCAAATTGTGGCATGTGCTCCAATTTGTCTCAGGACTGGGGACAAGGAGTGGGTGGAGGTGGCTGACAGTGGACAGAAAAGGCATTTGATTTATATTTTATGGCTGCTTGGGAAATCCTGTGTTCCTGCTATAACCTGATCTTTTGGCAGGCCTGATTTCAGTAAATATGCTATCACACAGAACTGCCAATAAATTACCGTGATACATTAGTGCAGCTCCTTTCCCTAAGCCACACGTTAGGCCACCATTGTGGGTGTTCATCAGGATTCCACCTGAGTGTTTCGTTCTGCTGAAATCAGCCACAGGCAGAGGTCATGATGGGTCAGACATCCTTTAGCAGGTGGAACAAGAGGGTCACTTTTCAGGCCAGTCAGAGCAAATAAATCATTGGCACAGTTAAGTAGGAGAGATGTGTTGATTTGATGTTATTGGAGCCAATACCATCAATCAATTTCAGTGTAGAAAATTGCACTGCCTCCTACCAGGGTGCATCTCATGTGCAAGCTTATCTGTGTGTGTGTGTGGTTTTGTTTGTTTGGGCAGGTGGTTGTTTTCTTGGTAGGTACCTCCTAAATTGTCCTGCCCTCATTTCTAATAGTTCATTTCTTTTTCTTTTTTTTAAAGATTTATTTATTTATTTATTTATTTTGAGCGGGGGTCGGGTTGGGGAGGAGGGGAGCGGGCGGGCCACTTCTATTGGTCTTTCATTTCTCTATTTTCATCCGTCTTTGTTCTTTGGCTCCTGTGGGCCTCCCATCACGGTGGCGTCTGTCACTGCAGAGCGCCGGCTTGGTGATTGGACACATGGGTCCAGCCGCTCCGCGGCACGTGGGATCCTCCCAGGCCAGGGATCGAACTGGCACCCCTTGTACTGCAAGGCGGTGTCCTTACCCACTGGACCACCAGGGGAAGCCCATAGTTCATTTCTTTTTAAAGATGAAATTTGATTTCATTTCATCTAGTCATTCTAAATTACTCCTTGGTAAAATGTAATTTGGGGACTTCAGTGGTAGCTAAGACAGTAAAGAATCTGACTGCAATGCAGAAGGCCCAGGTTCAATCCCTGGGTCAGGATGGTGCCATTGGTAAAGAACCTGCCTGCTAATGCAGGAGACGTAAAAGAAGAGGCTGGATCCCTGGGTCAGGAAGATAACCCTGGAGGATGGCATGGCAAACCATTCCAGTATTCTTGCCTGGGAAATCCCATGGACAGGGGAGCCTGGTGAGCTACATCCATTGGGTCACAAAGAGTCAGAGACAACTGGCATGACTTAACACACACACAAAGTATATTTAAGTCAAATTTCCTTTATACATTTCCAATGTTTGTGACACTGAAATCTACTTGATATTTTAACAAAATATTGTTCCCTTTAGTATGGTATTCCAGTATTTAAATAGGAAAAATCTCTGCTAACTGCCTCAAAGAGACGGATACCATTTATAGGGGAAACTTCACAAGTGAGCCATGGGACTGGCGGGTGCTCAGTCATTCAGTTATGTCTGACTCTTTGTGACCGCATGGGTTGTAGCCCACTGGATTCACTTTTCAGGCCAGTCAGAGCAAATAAATCATTGGCACAGTTAAGTAGGAGAGATGTGTTGATTTGATGTTATTGGAGCCAATACCATCAATCAATTTCAGTGTAGAAAATTGCACTGCCTCCTACCAGGGTGCATCTCATGTGCAAGCTTATCTGTGTGTGTGTGTGGTTTTGTTTGTTTGGGCAGGTGGTTGTTTTCTTGGTAGGTACCTCCTAAATTGTCCTGCCCTCATTTCTAATAGTTCATTTCTTTTTCTTTTTTTTAAAGATTTATTTATTTATTTATTTATTTTGAGCGGGGGTCGGGTTGGGGAGGAGGGGAGCGGGCGGGCCACTTCTATTGGTCTTTCATTTCTCTATTTTCATCCGTCTTTGTTCTTTGGCTCCTGTGGGCCTCCCATCACGGTGGCGTCTGTCACTGCAGAGCGCCGGCTTGGTGATTGGACACATGGGTCCAGCCGCTCCGCGGCACGTGGGATCCTCCCAGGCCAGGGATCGAACTGGCACCCCTTGTACTGCAAGGCGGTGTCCTTACCCACTGGACCACCAGGGGAAGCCCATAGTTCATTTCTTTTTAAAGATGAAATTTGATTTCATTTCATCTAGTCATTCTAAATTACTCCTTGGTAAAATGTAATTTGGGGACTTCAGTGGTAGCTAAGACAGTAAAGAATCTGACTGCAATGCAGAAGGCCCAGGTTCAATCCCTGGGTCAGGATGGTGCCATTGGTAAAGAACCTGCCTGCTAATGCAGGAGACGTAAAAGAAGAGGCTGGATCCCTGGGTCAGGAAGATAACCCTGGAGGATGGCATGGCAAACCATTCCAGTATTCTTGCCTGGGAAATCCCATGGACAGGGGAGCCTGGTGAGCTACATCCATTGGGTCACAAAGAGTCAGAGACAACTGGCATGACTTAACACACACACAAAGTATATTTAAGTCAAATTTCCTTTATACATTTCCAATGTTTGTGACACTGAAATCTACTTGATATTTTAACAAAATATTGTTCCCTTTAGTATGGTATTCCAGTATTTAAATAGGAAAAATCTCTGCTAACTGCCTCAAAGAGACGGATACCATTTATAGGGGAAACTTCACAAGTGAGCCATGGGACTGGCGGGTGCTCAGTCATTCAGTTATGTCTGACTCTTTGTGACCGCATGGGTTGTAGCCCACTGGATTCCTCTGTCCATGGAATCTTCCAAGCAAGGATACTGGAGTGAGTTGCCATTTCCTCTTTGAGGAATGGGACTTGTACCTTGCTTATAAATGACAAAACTGAAGGCTAAAATGATTAAGCAGCTTGCCGAGGTTGAAGAGTTGAGTTGTTGGGCAGGTTTACAGAATTCAGAGAAATGGAATATTGCAGAAAGGATTTTAGTTAGCTTGTAGTGATGTGAGTAGTTACTCTTAGATTGAATTTTTCCCTACAAGTAGGTTTCTAGGATGACTCTAGTTATTAAATATCCCTCAGAAAGAATTGTTTGATTAGCAGGTAGGTTGAGTTATTTAGCCTAGTATCTGAGTAAATGTTTTATTCCTTTATGGAGGCTAGATGGAGAAAAGGAGTTACTAAGCCAGGAGCTCTGGAATAGCTCTGGTCAAGCTCACCTGTCCAGCCTCAGATCCCTCCATGGGAGGGCAAGGAGCCAGGGAGCTGCCATCTGTTGCTTTCAGCACTAGGCACCATGGATAGCCATGGCTTTGGAGTCCAACCATAAAATTAAAATGAGCAGCAGGGAGTGTAAAAAACAAAGATAAAGGTTAACTCACATGAGAATATTACTCAGATTGTGGTTTAAAACATGTGAAGGTCAATGAGACTTAAAAAAGGAATGACTGGTACTTGGGAGAATTTCAGAAAGCTATTGGGAAGAGGGGGCGAATGAGCACTGTAGAGTCAAAATTGAGTCCTTTTGGTCAAACCTTCACACAATTAAAAAAAAATAGGGAAAATAATTGTGCCATGAATTCCTAGATCACAAATAAAATTGAGGCTAATCATCAGTTGTATACAGTCAGGCCCTAGGGCTAAAATATTGCATTGCTAGCTATATGATCGTGTGTATCTGTGTGCATGTGCATGTGTGCACGTGCACGCACTCAGTTGCTCGGTCGTGTCCAACTGTCTGCAACCCCAGGGACTGTAGCCCTCTAGGCTCCACTCTCCATGGAATTTTCCAGGCAAGTACTGGAGAGGGTTGCGTTTCCACCTCCAGGGGATTTTCCTGACCCAGGGATGGAGCCATAAAGAAAATGACAACAAATCTATTTTTAAAACAGTGTTACATCGTAGACAATATAATTTGAAACATGTAATCTAAGAAGAATGTCCTTAGATTATACTGGGAAGTGGTGGCCTTGTGGCTGACATAAAATGCTGAGGGAAAAGGTGAGGAATAGGTTGTATTGAAGGCAGCAATTATTCCTTTAATGTTTCCTAAGAACTTTATTGGTCACGTGGTGAACTACTTATAACTGTTTTAAATTCCAATAAAAGGGAAATTCCGGGGGGGGCAGGTTACAGAATTCAGAGAAATGGAATATTGCAGAAAGGATTTTAGTTAGCTTGTAGTGATGTGAGTAGTTACTCTTAGATTGAATTTTTCCCTACAAGTAGGTTTCTAGGATGACTCTAGTTATTAAATATCCCTCAGAAAGAATTGTTTGATTAGCAGGTAGGTTGAGTTATTTAGCCTAGTATCTGAGTAAATGTTTTATTCCTTTATGGAGGCTAGATGGAGAAAAGGAGTTACTAAGCCAGGAGCTCTGGAATAGCTCTGGTCAAGCTCACCTGTCCAGCCTCAGATCCCTCCATGGGAGGGCAAGGAGCCAGGGAGCTGCCATCTGTTGCTTTCAGCACTAGGCACCATGGATAGCCATGGCTTTGGAGTCCAACCATAAAATTAAAATGAGCAGCAGGGAGTGTAAAAAACAAAGATAAAGGTTAACTCACATGAGAATATTACTCAGATTGTGGTTTAAAACATGTGAAGGTCAATGAGACTTAAAAAAGGAATGACTGGTACTTGGGAGAATTTCAGAAAGCTATTGGGAAGAGGGGGCGAATGAGCACTGTAGAGTCAAAATTGAGTCCTTTTGGTCAAACCTTCACACAATTAAAAAAAAATAGGGAAAATAATTGTGCCATGAATTCCTAGATCACAAATAAAATTGAGGCTAATCATCAGTTGTATACAGTCAGGCCCTAGGGCTAAAATATTGCATTGCTAGCTATATGATCGTGTGTATCTGTGTGCATGTGCATGTGTGCACGTGCACGCACTCAGTTGCTCGGTCGTGTCCAACTGTCTGCAACCCCAGGGACTGTAGCCCTCTAGGCTCCACTCTCCATGGAATTTTCCAGGCAAGTACTGGAGAGGGTTGCGTTTCCACCTCCAGGGGATTTTCCTGACCCAGGGATGGAGCCATAAAGAAAATGACAACAAATCTATTTTTAAAACAGTGTTACATCGTAGACAATATAATTTGAAACATGTAATCTAAGAAGAATGTCCTTAGATTATACTGGGAAGTGGTGGCCTTGTGGCTGACATAAAATGCTGAGGGAAAAGGTGAGGAATAGGTTGTATTGAAGGCAGCAATTATTCCTTTAATGTTTCCTAAGAACTTTATTGGTCACGTGGTGAACTACTACTACATAGACTTAGTTATTTATGAAATAGGGTCAAAGTGCCCGAAACTCACATTAGGTGAAACCAGTAGGATTAAACCTTTACATCTGTCACCATTTACAGTTTGTAAAAGATATTCCTGAGTGAATTCATGCCTACTTGAAAGGTACCTGTTACCATTATTATTGATGCAAAGAGGTTGAATAATTTGTCCTGGTCCAGACTCATATGTCCGCTCTTTGACCTTTAGGCAAACCCTTACACATAATAGACACTTAATAAATATTTGTAGAGCTGATCAGAATAGAATAAATAAAGTAAGAGCCAGAAGTTAAATTCAGGTCTTCAATTTCATGTCTAATGATGATCATAAGTGAAGCAAGTCAATTTGAGAGTTGGTAAAAAGATTAGATATTGATGATACAGGCAGAGAAGATGAAACAAGTTCCAAATTCATGACCATTTGATCATAAAATGCTAAGTGGTCTGAAATATGAATAACACCTTCTGCTAAAGTTGAATTATATAAAGTGGAAAAAGGCAATATTAAACCACCACTCCTGGAAATTCTATTCAGTAATTTAACTTCACAAAATACATATGCAGTGACATCCATAGCACATGGAGAAGAATAGCATGCCCTTTAATTTACTAAAAAGAGGGAGTGAGGTTCAGTGCAAATAGAGTCCTGGAAGGACAATAGTTCTGTGTGCATGTGCATGTGTGCACGTGCACGCACTCAGTTGCTCGGTCGTGTCCAACTGTCTGCAACCCCAGGGACTGTAGCCCTCTAGGCTCCACTCTCCATGGAATTTTCCAGGCAAGTACTGGAGAGGTTGCGTTTCCACCTCCAGGGGATTTTCCTGACCCAGGGATGGAGCCATAAAGAAAATGACAACAAATCTATTTTTAAAACAGTGTTACATCGTAGACAATATAATTTGAAACATGTAATCTAAGAAGAATGTCCTTAGATTATACTGGGAAGTGGTGGCCTTGTGGCTGACATAAAATGCTGGGGGAAAAGGTGAGGAATAGGTTGTATTGAAGGCAGCAATTATTCCTTTAATGTTTCCTAAGAACTTTATTGGTCACGTGGTGAACTACTACTACATAGACTTAGTTATTTATGAAATAGGGTCAAAGTGCCCGAAACTCACATTAGGTGAAACCAGTAGGATTAAACCTTTACATCTGTCACCATTTACAGTTTGTAAAAGATATTCCTGAGTGAATTCATGCCTACTTGAAAGGTACCTGTTACCATTATTATTGATGCAAAGAGGTTGAATAATTTGTCCTGGTCCAGACTCATATGTCCGCTCTTTGACCTTTAGGCAAACCCTTACACATAATAGACACTTAATAAATATTTGTAGAGCTGATCAGAATAGAATAAATAAAGTAAGAGCCAGAAGTTAAATTCAGGTCTTCAATTTCATGTCTAATGATGATCATAAGTGAAGCAAGTCAATTTGAGAGTTGGTAAAAAGATTAGATATTGATGATACAGGCAGAGAAGATGAAACAAGTTCCAAATTCATGACCATTTGATCATAAAATGCTAAGTGGTCTGAAATATGAATAACACCTTCTGCTAAAGTTGAATTATATAAAGTGGAAAAAGGCAATATTAAACCACCACTCCTGGAAATTCTATTCAGTAATTTAACTTCACAAAAATACATATGCAGTGACATCCATAGCACATGGAGAAGAATAGCATGCCCTTTAATTTACTAAAAAAGAGGGAGTGAGGTTCAGTGCAAATAGAGTCCTGAGGACTAGTCTCTCCATTTTGCCACAATAGTTACAGAATCTTGCTCCCCTGAATTCTGCTCATTCTCGTCTGTGAAATTAGATAAGCTTTCCTCTTTAAAGAAGAATGAAACATGAAATACTAGCAATCTCCATTGCTACAGTAATAAAGGTAGGCATTCTCTCTGTGTTTTCTCTTTGCATTGTGAAAGAGTATAAGTAAGAGAAGGCTTTTCCTTGAATAAAGATTCTGAGCTGCACAGTGCGCATCTGAAATCTACACATTTGACAGAGTACCAGATAGTTCATTCATTTTGTCAGATTCCTGTTGCTTTCTTTGGGAGCAGGGGGAAATTTTAAAACAAAAAGTTTTACAGAAACAGTTTTACAGAGCTTACAGAAAGCTCTGTGTTAATGGATTATTGAAAATATGTGGAAAATCTAACACACTGAAAACAATCTCTGTGATTGAGAAAAAGTGAGAATTTAACCATGAGCAAACTCTTTGTAAAGATACAGCCTGTAATATCTAAGAGAATGTGTGAAAACCATTTAAAGATCCTGCTTCTTCTGTTTATAACTTTTCCTGGCAGTGACTTGATAGAAATTTGACTGCCATGTCGGACATTTTGCATGCTTCGTAGTGTAGACTTTCACCTTAGGTTTGCAAGGGGATTGATGTTCTTATTGCCAGAATCTCTTACTTACCAGAATATTGAAGTTCTCAGAGGAGAATGCCTTTATGTTTTCTGGTAAAAGGAATTCCAAAAAAGATTTTTTTTTGAAAATTTGGTGCAAAACAATGATCAGTAAGCCCAATCCATTTGAATGGTACTTAAAATGACTCCTCTTTTCAGGTCTACTCCAAATTGCCCTTCTTAAATATTCTTCTTTCATTATTTCCCACTTCTGTGGTCATCTAAGTCATAATTTTTGGTAGAAACAGCAAGTGGAAAAATGCTAAGTGGTCTGAAATATGAATAACACCTTCTGCTAAAGTTGAATTATATAAAGTGGAAAGGCAATATTAAACCACCACTCCTGGAAATTCTATTCAGTAATTTAACTTCACAAAATACATATGCAGTGACATCCATAGCACATGGAGAAGAATAGCATGCCCTTTAATTTACTAAAAAAGAGGGAGTGAGGTTCAGTGCAAATAGAGTCCTGAGGACTAGTCTCTCCATTTTGCCACAATAGTTACAGAATCTTGCTCCCCTGAATTCTGCTCATTCTCGTCTGTGAAATTAGATAAGCTTTCCTCTTTAAAGAAGAATGAAACATGAAATACTAGCAATCTCCATTGCTACAGTAATAAAGGTAGGCATTCTCTCTGTGTTTTCTCTTTGCATTGTGAAAGAGTATAAGTAAGAGAAGGCTTTTCCTTGAATAAAGATTCTGAGCTGCACAGTGCGCATCTGAAATCTACACATTTGACAGAGTACCAGATAGTTCATTCATTTTGTCAGATTCCTGTTGCTTTCTTTGGGAGCAGGGGAAATTTTAAAACAAAAAGTTTTACAGAAACAGTTTTACAGAGCTTACAGAAAGCTCTGTGTTAATGGATTATTGAAAATATGTGGAAAATCTAACACACTGAAAACAATCTCTGTGATTGAGAAAAAGTGAGAATTTAACCATGAGCAAACTATTTGTAAAGATACAGCCTGTAATATCTAAGAGAATGTGTGAAAACCATTTAAAGATCCTGCTTCTTCTGTTTATAACTTTTCCTGGCAGTGACTTGATAGAAATTTGACTGCCATGTCGGACATTTTGCATGCTTCGTAGTGTAGACTTTCACCTTAGGTTTGCAAGGGGATTGATGTTCTTATTGCCAGAATCTCTTACTTACCAGAATATTGAAGTTCTCAGAGGAGAATGCCTTTATGTTTTCTGGTAAAAGGAATTCCAAAAAAGATTTTTTTTTGAAAATTTGGTGCAAAACAATGATCAGTAAGCCCAATCCATTTGAATGGTACTTAAAATGACTCCTCTTTTCAGGTCTACTCCAAATTGCCCTTCTTAAATATTCTTCTTTCATATTTCCCATTCTCTTACCAGTTGTTTATATCTTTCTACTTCTGTGGTCATCTAAGTCATAATTTTTGGTAGAAACAGCATATTTCAAGCTACAATAATGTGTTTACTTCCTGTTCCTTTAATGTCTGAGATTGCTGGTTTAACCTTTAGGTTCAGTAGGTGTTGCATTTAAAATGATAGGTATATGTTTTCTTCTTGGCTCCTCTCTGGAGTGGTACCACAGTTAGTTAATAGAAACCAAGTGCTTTGGGCCCACAAGCATGAGCTGATGCCTTCCATGGTGTAGGACTGAAAGCAGGAAGGTGCCATGTGATGGGAATTCAGCCAGACTGCCTGGTCTGTTTGGCAAGGGCAAAGTGTGATTGAAAGAGAACTTCAGGAAGAAAACGATTAAACTCCCCTAGGACCCAGCTTCCCTGCTCAGTAGCTAGGTTGGCTTTATATAAGTCATTTAACCTTGTATGTGCTTCTATTTTCCACACATATAAATGCAGAGAATAAAATCCAGCCTGGGGACTTCCCTGGTGGTCCAGTGGGTAAGGACACCACCTTGTAGTGCAAGGGGCGCCAGTTCGATCCCTGGCCTGGGAAGATCCCACGTGCCGCAGAGCGGCTAGACCGATGTGTCCAATTACTGAACCAGAGCTCTGGAGCATGTGTGCCCAGAGCCGGTGCTCTGTGACAACAGAGGACACTGCAGTGGGAGGCCCACACAGGCCAAAAAACAAAGATGGATGAAAATAGATAAATGAAAGACCAATAGAAGTGGCCCTCCTGCCCCTCTCCCTCCCTACTCCCCCAAATAAATAAATAAATAAATAAATAAAATTAAAAAAAATCCAGCCTGGTAAGAGTTTCATTTTCCCAAGAGAGTCAAAGCATGTAAACAGGAATGATGCTAATTAAAAATGTTGGCACGGAATCCAGGGACTTCTGGTTTCTTATAATCTGGAGACCACATTGCCTTATACATTGGGCCCTGTGAATTTTCTAGTGCCTTGTAATGAGCTGCAGTGGACTCATGCAGAAGGGTTAAAAGTACACTTTAATGGTTCAGTGACTGGTAAAACAGATCCAACTTCTGAAGGTTGTATTTCTCTATAAGTATATGCACCACAGAAGGGCAGTCTGTGAAATGGGCCCTTGCTTGGAAAACAGAATGGTGATAAGACGAGAACTTCAGAACAGCTGCTCAGAGCTGTGTGAATATCATTTCTTAAGTCGAGCAACCAACGAAGCCTCTTTCAGTTGAACAGGTCTTGCTCAGTCATGCTCGACTCTTTGCAACCCCATAGACTGCAGAACACCAAGCTTCCCTGTCCTTCACCATCTCCCAGACCTTGTTCAAACTCATTTCCATTGATTCAGTGATGCCATCCAATCATCTCATCCCCTGTCATTCTCTTGTCCTGCTGCCTTCAGTCTTTCCCAGCATCAGGGTCTTTTCCAATGAGTTGGCTCTTCACATCAGGTGGCCACAGTATTAGAGCTTCAGATTCAGCCTAGTCTTTCCAATGAACATTCAGGGTTGATTTCCTTTCGGATTGACTGGTTTGATCTCCTTGAAAATCCATCCAACAGCCAGGGGCCAGTAAGCTGTTCCCCAACAGCCCCTTTAAATAACCAAACTGTATTAGATAGCATTCCCCCTGCAGTTTCTTAATCAGCCTCTCCATCCATTGTTACGATTATCAAGCCCACTAAGGATGTATGTCCATTAGGCTTACAGATTTGGTGGTAATGTGCCTGACTTCCTCCCACTTCTAAACACTGCATCTCTGAAATTGTTTCTCATCACGAACCCATTTAATTAACTTGACTAAAGACTCTGGAATTTCCTAGGTCCAAGCTCCCCCTTCCAGCTTAGTTAGTCCTGGCCTTAACTTTCTGCAAAGAGAATTGCAGGGCTAAGAGATGTAAGAAGTGAGGACCAGGAAGTAAGCTGTTGAAAATGGGAAAAGGGATATTTTTCATCAAAGACACACAAAATATTACTGACACCATTGTCTTCTCATTTACAGATAATATTCATATTCTAAGTTTTTTTCTAATTGAAGTATAATTGATTTACAATGTTGTATTTATTTCTGCTGTACAGTAAGTGACTCATATATATATATGTGTGTGTGTGTGTGTATAGATAGATAGATAGATTCCCTGGTGGCTCAGATGGTAAAGAATCTGCCTTCAATACAGGAGACCCAGGTTCTATCCCTCGGTTGGGAAGATCCCCTGGAGAAGGGAATGGCTACCCACTCCAGTATTCTTGCCTGAAGAATCCCATGGACAGAGGAGCCTGGCAGGCTATGGGATAAGCGAGAACTTCAGAACAGCTGCTCAGAGCTGTGTGAATATCATTTCTTAAGTCGAGCAACCAACGAAGCCTCTTTCAGTTGAACAGGTCTTGCTCAGTCATGCTCGACTCTTTGCAACCCCATAGACTGCAGAACACCAAGCTTCCCTGTCCTTCACCATCTCCCAGACCTTGTTCAAACTCATTTCCATTGATTCAGTGATGCCATCCAATCATCTCATCCCCTGTCATTCTCTTGTCCTGCTGCCTTCAGTCTTTCCCAGCATCAGGGTCTTTTCCAATGAGTTGGCTCTTCACATCAGGTGGCCACAGTATTAGAGCTTCAGATTCAGCCTAGTCTTTCCAATGAACATTCAGGGTTGATTTCCTTTCGGATTGACTGGTTTGATCTCCTTGAAAATCCATCCAACAGCCAGGGGCCAGTAAGCTGTTCCCCAACAGCCCCTTTAAATAACCAAACTGTATTAGATAGCATTCCCCCTGCAGTTTCTTAATCAGCCTCTCCATCCATTGTTACGATTATCAAGCCCACTAAGGATGTATGTCCATTAGGCTTACAGATTTGGTGGTAATGTGCCTGACTTCCTCCCACTTCTAAACACTGCATCTCTGAAATTGTTTCTCATCACGAACCCATTTAATTAACTTGACTAAAGACTCTGGAATTTCCTAGGTCCAAGCTCCCCCTTCCAGCTTAGTTAGTCCTGGCCTTAACTTTCTGCAAAGAGAATTGCAGGGCTAAGAGATGTAAGAAGTGAGGACCAGGAAGTAAGCTGTTGAAAATGGGAAAAGGGATATTTTTCATCAAAGACACACAAAATATTACTGACACCATTGTCTTCTCATTTACAGATAATATTCATATTCTAAGTTTTTTTCTAATTGAAGTATAATTGATTTACAATGTTGTATTTATTTCTGCTGTACAGTAAGTGACTCATATATATATATGTGTGTGTGTGTGTATAGATAGATAGATAGATTCCCTGGTGGCTCAGATGGTAAAGAATCTGCCTTCAATACAGGAGACCCAGGTTCTATCCCTCGGTTGGGAAGATCCCCTGGAGAAGGGAATGGCTACCCACTCCAGTATTCTTGCCTGAAGAATCCCATGGACAGAGAAGCCTGGCAGGCTATGGGATCACAAAGAGGTGGACACGACTGAGTGGCTAACACTTCCACACTTCCATACACACAATCTCTTTACTGTATTCTTATCCATCATGCTTTATCTCAGGATACTGAATACAGTTACCTGTGCTGTACAGTAGGATCCTGTGGTTTATCCACTTACAAAGAATATATATGTTCTATAAAGAATGTTATAGTGTGACTCATTTCCAGATGTGAGTTGAGATATGCATTTTCAATTCTACGCTCTCCATGAGCATGACTATGTAGGCAGAGCTTCTCAGATCTTAGGTGCTGGGAATCACTTGCAGAATTTCTAAAAACACAGGTTGTGATTCAGTAGACCCAGAAGAGGGCCTGAGAGTCCAAAATGATATCCAGACAATGCTGATTTTGCCGTTCCGTAGATCACATTTAGAGGAATGAAATTCTAAAACTGATCACATATTCTTCAGTTGGAGTTCAGGGAAGAAATTGTGGGTTTAAAAACTCACTTGAAATTAAATTCACATTTCTCTGTGTATTTTTTCTATTGAGTGTGTTCACAGCTTTTGGGAGGATTCTCCAGGCAAGAATACTGGAGTAAGTTGCCATTTCCTCCTCCAGGGGATCTTCTCAGCCCAGGGATGGAACCCTCATCCTTTATGTCTCCTGCATTGGCAGGCAACTTCTTTACCACTAGCGCCACCTGGGAAACCCCAGTAACTCATTTGAAATTAAATTCACACTTCTCTCCATGTAGTGTTTTTTCTTTCGTGTGTTCACAGCTATCTTTAGAGTTTCAAATGGTTCATTATTTGTAAATAAGTTTAGGATCACTTACTCTGCCATTTTGTCATTCAATTACCTTTAGACTCTGCTGTGGAATGTCAATTCCGAAGTCTATTTTTATTTTGTCTTCCCTTTTTTTTGTTGTTTTAATTTAATGAGACCGATTCCAAAACAACTTTTGCAGAGATAACATCCTATGATCTAAGGCCCACAGGAGAACGCTTTTGCCCTGATCAGTGAAATTCCAAAATATGAAGTTGTTCATTTTCCTGTAGAAACACCAGGACCTTGGTGCACATTTTTCAGTGCCTAAGTTAGGTTAGTATTTATGCGTGGCTTAGGTTACTGTTTATGCGTGTCTTAAAAGAGGTCCAGCTTCTGAAACTCTTGTTTCTGTTGCCTATATGAAAACTGATAGAAAAGAACCATAACTCTCTAGGAAAAATTTTCCTCAAAAGATGTCTGCCTGTGGGGAAGAGAGACATGTAGTCATTTGACAGTGATCATCGTGACCTAGCAAATGCACCTCATGTTCTGGTGTGCCAGAGAAAGCACTTCCAAAAGTGGAACACACATATCCCCAAACAATGACTGATCATTCCATGTGAATTTCACATTCAGGCACTGTCATACCAGGATGAAAAGCATATAAAATCAATAAAACAGTAAAAAAAAAAACAGGTTTATTGTAGTCATGAAGGGTAGATGAACCTCTAAACAGCAGTAGTACAGATTACAGAGATAAGTTTTAATAGGAAGTAAATGAAAGTGTATTTGAAGAATGAAGAAGTTAAATTATATAATATCCTGAAAGATACCATTATAAATCATTTATTGGGTATAAAATAATTCTAAGGAGTAAATATGTGTCTGAGGAGGCTTGGCTCTGGTAAAGAGGGGTAGGTAGGAGAGAGAAAGGTTTCTTTTTTTTTTTTTACTAGAAAACTATGTTTATTTTATTTTATTATTATTTTTAATTCTTTATTTTAAGATTTTACAGAGTTTTGTTGTTCACCAGCATGTATATTCCAAGATCATTCATATGCATATCCCTGGACTTTCCCCCCACTCAGTTCCCCCCCTCCCACCCCTCGAGACCATCGCCCCAAGTGATTGAAGCCCCTATTCCCTTAGCATAATGACAATAGCTATCTTTTCCACACATGACAGTATAGGTTTCCATGTTACTGTCTCCATGCCTCCCCCTCCCTATTTCTTCCCCATGTCCATATGTCTATGCTCTGTCTGTTTTTCCATGAGTTCACTGTGTGTGTTATCAAGACTGTCCTGCTAGATTCCATATATGTGTGTTAGTATGCTGTATTTGTCTTTCTCTTTTTGACTTACTTCACTTTTTATGATAGGTTCTAGAGCTAGCCACCTCATTAGGACTGAGTCTTCTGCGTTTCTTTTAACAGCTGAGTAGTATTCCATTGTATATATGTACCAGAGCTTCTGTATCCATTCTTTTGTCGATGGACATCTAGGCTGCTTCCATGTTCTGGCTATTGTATAGAGAGCTGCAATGAACATTGGGGTACAGTTGCCTCTTTCAGTTTTGATTTCATCAAGATATAGGCCTAATACTGGGATTGCTGGGCCATAGAGTGCTTGTATTTTTCGTTTTTTAAGGAATCTCCATATTGTCTTCCATAGAGATTGTATCAGTTTACACTCCCACCAGCAAGGCAAGAGGGTTCCCTTTTCTCCGCATCCTCTCCAGCATTTATTGTCTGTTGATTTGTGGATGATGGCCATTCTGACGGGTGTGAGGTGATATCTCAATAAAATTCAATAAAAAAGTAAAAAAAAAAACAGGTTTATTGTAGTCATGAAGGGTAGATGAACCTCTAAACAGCAGTAGTACAGATTACAGAGATAAGTTTTAATAGGAAGTAAATGAAAGTGTATTTGAAGAATGAAGAAGTTAAATTATATAATATCCTGAAAGATACCATTATAAATCATTTATTGGGTATAAAATAATTCTAAGGAGTAAATATGTGTCTGAGGAGGCTTGGCTCTGGTAAAGAGGGGTAGGTAGGAGAGAGAAAGGTTTCTTTTTTTTTTTTTACTAGAAAACTATGTTTATTTTATTTTATTATTATTTTTAATTCTTTATTTTAAGATTTTACAGAGTTTTGTTGTTCACCAGCATGTATATTCCAAGATCATTCATATGCATATCCCTGGACTTTCCCCCCACTCAGTTCCCCCCCTCCCACCCCTCGAGACCATCGCCCAAGTGATTGAAGCCCCTATTCCCTTAGCATAATGACAATAGCTATCTTTTCCACACATGACAGTATAGGTTTCCATGTTACTGTCTCCATGCCTCCCTCCCTATTTCTTCCCCATGTCCATATGTCTATGCTCTGTCTGTTTTTCCATGAGTTCACTGTGTGTGTTATCAAGACTGTCCTGCTAGATTCCATATATGTGTGTTAGTATGCTGTATTTGTCTTTCTTTTTGACTTACTTCACTTTTTATGATAGGTTCTAGAGCTAGCCACCTCATTAGGACTGAGTCTTCTGCGTTTCTTTTAACAGCTGAGTAGTATTCCATTGTATATATGTACCAGAGCTTCTGTATCCATTCTTTTGTCGATGGACATCTAGGCTGCTTCCATGTTCTGGCTATTGTATAGAGAGCTGCAATGAACATTGGGGTACAGTTGCCTCTTTCAGTTTTGATTTCATCAAGATATAGGCCTAATACTGGGATTGCTGGGCCATAGAGTGCTTGTATTTTTCGTTTTTTAAGGAATCTCCATATTGTCTTCCATAGAGATTGTATCAGTTTACACTCCCACCAGCAAGGCAAGAGGGTTCCCTTTTCTCCGCATCCTCTCCAGCATTTATTGTCTGTTGATTTGTGGATGATGGCCATTCTGACGGGTGTGAGGTGGTATCTCATTGTGGTTTTAATTTGCATTTCTCTAATGATAAGAGAGGTTGAGCATCGTTTCATGTGCTTTTGGGCCATCTGTATGTCCTCTTTGGAGAGGCGTCTCTTTAGATCTTTTTCCCATTTTTTGATTGGGTTGTTCGTTTTTCCTGTGCTGAGTTGTCTGAGTTGCTTGTAGATTTTGGAGATTAATTCTTTGCCTGTTGTTTCATTTGCTGTGATTTTCTCCCACTCTGTGGGCTGTCTGTTGAACTTTTTTGTAATTTCTTTTGCTGTACAAAAGCTTTGAAGTTTCATGAGGTCCCATGTGTTCACTTTTCTTTTCAGTTCCACTATTTTAGTTGGTGGGTCAGAGAAGATCTTGCTTTGATTGATGTCCTTGAGGGTTTTGCCTATATTCTCCTCTAAGAGTTTGATGGTTTCTGGTCTTACATTTAGGTCTTTAATCCATTTTGACTTGATCTTTGTGTATGGTGTCAGGGAATGTTCCAACTTCATTTTTTGGCATGTAGCTGTCCAATTTTCCCAGCACCATTTGTTGAAGAGGCTGTCTTTGTCCCATTTTATAGTTTCGCCTCCTTTGTCAAAAATAAGGTACCCATAGGTGCGTGGGTTTATCTCTGGGTTCTAGATCTTGTTCCATGGATCTATAATTCTGTTTTTGTGCCAGTACCATACTGTCTTGATGACTGTTGCTTTGTAGTAGAGTCTGAAGTTAGGAGGCTGATCCTCCAACTCCGTTTTCTTTCTCAGGATTGCTTTGGCTATTCGAGGTCTTTTGTGTTTCCATATGAACTGTGTTATTGTTTGGTCTAATCTGATGGTTTCCATGTTCGTATAGAGAGCTGCAATGAACATTGGGGTACAGTTGCCTCTTTCAGTTTTGATTTCATCAAGATATAGGCCTAATACTGGGATTGCTGGGCCATAGAGTGCTTGTATTTTTCGTTTTTTAAGGAATCTCCATATTGTCTTCCATAGAGATTGTATCAGTTTACACTCCCACCAGCAAGGCAAGAGGGTTCCCTTTTCTCCGCATCCTCTCCAGCATTTATTGTCTGTTGATTTGTGGATGATGGCCATTCTGACGGGTGTGAGGTGGTATCTCATTGTGGTTTTAATTTGCATTTCTCTAATGATAAGAGAGGTTGAGCATCGTTTCATGTGCTTTTGGGCCATCTGTATGTCCTCTTTGGAGAGGCGTCTCTTTAGATCTTTTTCCCATTTTTTGATTGGGTTGTTCGTTTTTCCTGTGCTGAGTTGTCTGAGTTGCTTGTAGATTTTGGAGATTAATTCTTTGCCTGTTGTTTCATTTGCTGTGATTTTCTCCCACTCTGTGGGCTGTCTGTTGAACTTTTTTGTAATTTCTTTTGCTGTACAAAAGCTTTGAAGTTTCATGAGGTCCCATGTGTTCACTTTTCTTTTCAGTTCCACTATTTTAGTTGGTGGGTCAGAGAAGATCTTGCTTTGATTGATGTCCTTGAGGGTTTTGCCTATATTCTCCTCTAAGAGTTTGATGGTTTCTGGTCTTACATTTAGGTCTTTAATCCATTTTGACTTGATCTTTGTGTATGGTGTCAGGGAATGTTCCAACTTCATTTTTTGGCATGTAGCTGTCCAATTTTCCCAGCACCATTTGTTGAAGAGGCTGTCTTTGTCCCATTTTATAGTTTCGCCTCCTTTGTCAAAAATAAGGTACCCATAGGTGCGTGGGTTTATCTCTGGGTTCTAGATCTTGTTCCATGGATCTATAATTCTGTTTTTGTGCCAGTACCATACTGTCTTGATGACTGTTGCTTTGTAGTAGAGTCTGAAGTTAGGGAGGCTGATCCCTCCAACTCCGTTTTTCTTTCTCAGGATTGCTTTGGCTATTCGAGGTCTTTTGTGTTTCCATATGAACTGTGTTATTGTTTGGTCTAATTCTGTGAAAAATGTCAATGGTAGTTGGATAGGTATTGCATTGAATCTGTAGATGATATTTGGTAGTATGGTCATTTTCACAATATTGATTCTTCCGATCCAGGAACATGGAATATCTCTCCATCTGTTTAAGTCTTCTTTAAGAGACAAAGATTTCTGATCAAACTGTTTCTCCGGTCAGTATTGGAGCAATTAAAATCATTCTCCCTCCCTCCATCCTGCTATGTCTGTCTTTTTACTTTGGGTTGTTTTGTTTGTTTGTTTTTTGGATTAGAGCTTTTGAATTTAACTGGAAACAAGTGCTGCACAATCATGTTCCCAGTACATGAGTATTTGAATTTGAAATATCCTAGATCAGAGACAGAAACAGAATATTGGAAAATAACTTAGGGAAAAAACTATGTTTAAATGGATTTTCTTAGGCCTCTTTATATTTTGAATGTTTGAGATTAGGGCTCCGAGGCCTAATCTTACCTCTCTCCTTTAGTTCCTGAATTGCACACGTGGTGCAGGAGCCAGGTCCTGAATGGCCAGGTGGAGGCCACCCCCAACATAGGCCCCACCCTCTATCTTCCTCCAGCTTCATTGTCTCCCAGATGCCATACAATCAGTACCTTCTCTAATTTTTTTCTTGGTTAAATCTCAAAAAGTTTCTCTGTTTATTCTATATGTAGTAGAATTCTAGCTAAGTGATTCATACATGACGTATCTTCTCACACCAGCATGTAATATAATAGATACTCATTTTCAGTATCCTTTAATATAACAGTACAACTTTAAAAAAAATTATTTATTTTGGCTTTGGTGCGTCTTCACTGTTGTGCAGGCTTTCCTCTAGTTGTGGTTAGTGGGGGCTATTCTTCATTGTGATGTGTGGGCTTCTCATTGTGGTGGCCTCTCTTGTTGTGGAACACAGGCTCTAGGGCTCTCAGGCTTGAGTAGTTGCAGTGCATGGGCTTAGCTGCATGTGGGATCTTCCCAGACTAGGGACCTGACCCATGCCTCCTGTTTTGGCAGGAGGATTCTTTACCACTGAGCTGCTAGGGAAGCCCTATAACGGTAAAGCTTAATATGTGGTGGTGGGTCCCAGTAGATGCTTATGAAAAAGTGAACTGACCTAACCATGAGGATGATGTTTGCAAAATTCATTAGTGATGATTACCAGTAGTAAGCACCTAATTACCGCTTTGAGTGAGTGATAGTTACTCAGTTGTGCCTGACTCTTACTGCCACCATTGACTGTAGCCTGCCTGGCTCCTCTGTCCTTGGAATTTTCCAGGCAAGAATACTGGAGTGGGTTGCCATTTCCTTCTCCAGAAATGGCCAGGGAAGTCCCCCAAACCTCCCTGTTTTACATCATCACCCACCCACATAGACTTTCCAGGCCCCAAGACCCTCTACATTCCCTATGGGTGTGCACCTGGCCATGATCTACTCAGAGTCACACAAACACTAACGCATCAGCTGCTCCTGGCCTTTAGGATCCCAGTAACACTGGCTGCCAACTTCATCATCTATCCATTCTGGGGATCCACTGGCACCCTGTTTATATCACTTTCTTGCTTCATTTAATCTTGACAGAAACACTGAAAGTATAATATTGTTTCTCCCAATTTATTCATGAGAGAATGGAGGATAAGAAATGATAAAATAATTCATTCAGTGGCACATTGTATTTAAATGGCAGGACAAGGATTTGCACCTAGGACTTTCTGAGACCAAAGCCTCCTTTTCTGAACAACTGCATTATAGTTCATATGCATAAAGGGTAAATGATTATGCAAATATAAATGTCACAAATAATAAACATACAATCTTCATTTTGACATTGCCCTTAGTTTATACTCTGCAATTCTTTTCCAGAAGTTTTCTAGTGTTTCTCTATGATATTTCTACCAATGATTGCAATACTATAGCTTATACTTTCACAGAGGAAAAGTAAAAATAGATTTCATTTATTTCTAAGTTCTCTATGTATTTTTTACATTTCTATTGGTTCTTTTTTTTTTAACCTTTATTTTACTTTTAACTTTTACAGAGTTTTGTTGTTTACAGACATGCATGTTCCCAGATCAGTCACATGTATATCCCCCCCTGTCACATTTTCAGCTTCCTTTCCAAATAGATATTGGTTATATTTTTTCATACTTGAGTTGTCCCAACACATTCACTGGAAAAGTTTTATTTTTCATTGGAAGACTAAAATAAATACCTGTATAGTTGTCAGAAACCCAGAGATAATATGGGCTCATTTCTAACCCCAGTATAAGATATCCTGTTGCCTATTTTTCAAAAGTAACTTCTAATCATTTTATAGACATGAAATATTCAGAAGCCAGGCTGCAGAATATGTTGAATATTGAAGAATTTATGAAACATTGCATAGAAACATATTTTCATCATAAATAATTTCCCACATATGGGCTTGAAGAGAACTTCTTTTTGGTTCATCATGACAAGGATTAGTCAGGTTTTTCATTGACATTTAGTTGCATTGCAAATAAAGTATAAAATCTCAATTAACTAGTATCTTTGGGGAATGGACTATTCTCATGAAATTGCATTTCTGGATAGCTCAGGGTAAATAGAAATAATTTCACAACATATAAATGTTTATCAGTTGCCATCTCTATGTTAGCTATAAACTTATGACTGAGGAGAATGCCATTTTGCACACGTTTTGTCTTTAAATTCCACACCAACTTTCTTCAGTAGACCATGTCAGTTTATATGGGATGAACCCAGAGTACAGAATAATTGAATAACATCTCCAAGGTCACAGTTCATAAAGGGCAAGGATAGGATATAAATCAGTTTCTGCATGAGTATAATATTTATTCTCTTTCACCAACTCCAAAAGTATACCAGAAGAAAGACCAGAGTAAGTAAAGGCCAAGAGAGAAAAGTACAAGACATTTTCAGAGTCTGTAGGTAAAACATTCCTGCTGGAGAAGATGATTCGTAACACAGTTACAAGATAATAAACTGGAAGAAGGCAGGGTGTTGTGAGTGGAAATGGAGCAGGGCTTTGGGAGGATCAAATGATTAACCAAGAAGGAGATAGAAAACATGTGATGTAGGCTGACAGCCATGAGAATAGATGGAAGACATGGTTGCAGGAGTTATCTTCCCAAAGAAGCAGCAGGTGACTGAGTGAATAATGGGATGTGGAGAATGAAGGAGAAGGTGAGGTCCAAGGTAACTCGGTTGTTTTTAATTGTCTCTGGGAATATGGTTCGAAACAGATGGGAGCTGAGAGATTCCTCCTTGAAAGCAGTAGTGAAAATAGAAAAGAGTGAAGTATGTTCAGTTGGGGATTAGCAGGTACAAACTATTGTATACAAGATGGATAAACAACAAGGTCCTACTGTATAGCACAGACAACTGTATTCAGAATCCCATGATAAGCCATAATGGACAAGAATATAAAATGTATACTTTTGTATAACTGAATCACTCTATTGTATTGCAGAAAACGAATACAACATTGTAAAGCAACTGAAGCTAAGTTGCTTCAGTCGTGTCTGACTCTTTCTGACCCAACAGCCCACCAGGGTTCTCTGTCCATGGGATTCTCCAGGCAAGAGTACTGGAGTGGGTTGCCATGCCCTCCTCCAGGGGATCTTCCCCACCCAGGGATCAAACCCATGTCTCTTATGTCTCCTGCATTGGCAGATAGGTTCTTCACCACTAAAGCCACCTGGGAAGCCCCAAATCAACTATACTTCAATTAAAAAAAAAATAAAGTGAAATAATGTTGAGCGTAAGGAGGCAGTGGGACATCCAAGAGGAAATATGTAGTGTGGATATTATTAGACTGCTAAGAATTCAAGAGGGAAGTCATACTGAAGAGTAGGCTAGAGAAGCAGTCTTTGAGAGGTCACAGTTTCAGCATAGTATATAGGACAGAGTAGACCGAATTAGATGACAACTCCCAGGGAAAGAATTTGAAAGAAAAAATATTATGAAAGTTATACTGTGAGGTCAATCTACATTTTATGAAGGAATAAAGACAAGGTCCTAGAAATACTTTTCAGAAGCCAAGAAGGAGTGTATCTCAAGGAAAACACAGTTTTAAGTACAATACTTCTTTGATTCAATGTTACCACAGAATTATTTTTCTTCTAATGCTTTGTTTTGTTTTTAAACTAATTTTTATTGGCATATAGTTGCTTTACAGTGTTGTGTTAGTTTCTACTGGACAGCAAAATGAATCATTCCTACGTCTTTTGAACTTCCTTCCCATTCAGGTCACCACAGTGTATTAATTGAGTAGAATTTCCTGTACAATGTGTTCTCAGCAGTCATCTATTTTATATGTAGTATCGATAGTGTATGAGTTAATTCCAACCTCCCAATTCCTCCCACCTCCTCTTTCTCCCGCTTGGTATCCATATAATTCTTCTCTACATCTGTGTCTCTATTACTGCTTTGCAAATAAGATCATCTATACATTTTCCTAGATTTCACATATATGCATTAACAAACAATATTTGTTTTGTTAGAAGAGTATCAAATGCCCTGGAAAGCCGTGAAACTCCCCATCTACCTATCACCTAGATTCTACAATTAAATTCTTCTTTTCTTGGCATGTATTTATTTCCCTATCCATCCACCTTACTTTTGTTGCATTTCAAAAGAACTCCCTTTAGCCCTCAACCCTTCAGCAAGTATTTAAGATGCCATTGCCTAGGGAGTGTCACACTGATTTAGCTGTATAATTTTAGAGGGGAAAATAAAAACTGTTGTAATTGTACGGGATCACTTGGAAGAAGCATTCTGATTCCAGGAAAATGGCTGTGAGCCTTAGCACTGAGGAAATGTAACACTAACAAATCCCACAGAAACATTTGCAGGGGACATCCTCATTAGGCTGAAACATTATGACAGCACTTAATGACCTTTAGAGCTGACATTTCTGTAATTTGTTGAGGGCAAAAGCCAGGTGGCCAGAGAGCCATGGGGGAATAAGTAAGTAGATGAGGTGCAGCGTAGACCAGCTCTAGAAGTATGACAGCAAAGGAAGGAAAGAAATCAGTCAGTGGAGAAAATGGCAGTATTCCCTTATGTTGTCCATCGCAGACATGGCCTCTGGGGTGGACGCGGTAATGTTGGTTAACTTATAAGACACTTGAAAATATTTTTTAAATGTGTGGACATACTCTGTTGACAAAGTAATTTTCTTTGAGCCTATTTCTCTCTTAAAAAACATTATATTTGATCCTGGTAGCTCAGACGGTAAAGAATCCGCCTACAATGCAGGAGACCAGGGTTCGATCCCTGGGTTGGGAAGATCCCTTGGAGGAGGGCATGGCAACCCACTCCAGCATCCTTGCCTGGAGAATCCACAAACAGAGGAGCCTGATGGGCTATGGTTCATGGGGTGGCAAAGAGTCAGAGGAGACTGAGAGACTAACACTTTCACTTTCATAGCTGCTTAACAATGTATTAGTTTCTACTGTAAAGCAAAGTAAATCAGCTATGTATACACATATATCCTCACTTTTATCAATTTCCTTCCCATTGAGGTCCCCACAGAGCACTGAGTGGTGTTCCCTGTGCTATACAGTAGATTCTCATTAGTTACATATTTTATACAAAGTATCACTGATGTATATATGTCAATCTCAGTCTTTCAATTCCTACCATTCCCTCTCCCACTTAGTATCCATATGTTTGTTCTCTACATCTGTGTCTCTATTTCTGCTTTGTTAATCAGATTGTCTATGGCAGTTTTTTCAGATTACACATATATGCATTAATATATGATACCTATTTTTCTCTTTATGACTTACTTTACTTTTTGACAGTCTCTAGGTCCATTCGTGTTTCTACCCAATTTTATTCCATTTTATGACTGAGTAATATTCCATCGTGTATGTGTACTACATCTTTGTCCATTCCTCTGTTGACGGACACTTCGGTCGTTTCCATGTTTTAGCTAGTGTAAATCGTGTTGCAATGAACATTGGGGTGCATGTGTGTTTTTGAACTATATGCTATATGCCCAGTAGTGGGATTGCTGGGTCATGTGTTAGTTCTATTTTTAGATTTTTAAGAAATCTCCATACTGTTCTCCATAGTGGTTGTATCACTTTACATTCCCACCAGCAGTGCAAGTGGGTTTCCTTTTCTCCACACCCTCTCTAGAATTTGTTGCTTATATTTTTGATGGTCATTCTGACCAGTGTGAGGTAATAAATATCTCATTGTTTTGATTTGTCTTCCTGTACTAATTAGTGATGTTGAGCATCTCTTATTTGGGGAAATGCCTATTTAGGTCTTTTTTTGATTGGAAATATATATCTATATTATCTCTCTGTATATATATATATATTGAGCTGTTGGAGCTTTTAAAATGTTCTTGTGCCTTGAAAATACTAACCGTGTTGTGGTCTAGTCAGTCTAAGAGGTATACATGTGAAAGTTGGAAAACATTGGGTTACAACAAAAAGGTCAAGTCCTTCAGTTGTGGCTGAATTTGCGACCCCGTGGACAAGCCATGGAATCCTCCAGGCAAGAATACTGGAGTGGGTAGCCTATCCCTTCTCCAGGGGATCTTCCCCACCCAGGGATCGAACCCAGGTCTCCCACAGTGCAGGCAGATTCTTTACTATCTGAGTTACCAGGGGTGCTTTGGGTTACAATGGTTGTGTACTAATTCTCGAATGGTATCTGGAAATTATATTTATGGCATAATTATGATGGCCATAATTATATCCATATGGGTGGATGTGCATTTGAGTATGTGCATGCATAAAATTTGATGATTTCTATTAAAGATGAAACCAGATTAAAAAATCAATTATTTCAGGAGACTAATAAATCTGCTTTAGAGTAATAAGATTTTACTATAAAAACAGAGTCTTCTGTGGCAATCAAATTGTCTTCATAAAAAGAAATATTTTCAATATTTACAAAGTAAACTGATGTTTGAAAAGTGAAAATTATTATACTTACACATTATATGAAATATTTACCAGAAATGTAATCTATTGCATACTAATGTGGGTAAATTTGGATTGTGATGACATTCTACTCAAAATACATAGTTACAAAAGTTGTACAAGACTGATGCTGGAGTTCTGCATCATTTCTCCATTTTTTTTTTTGAGATTTTCATGAAAATGGAAATCTTATGCAGTGTCATTTGAATTATGACACTCAATTATCTCAGTTATGGATTAAGAGTGGATTCTGTGAAGTTTGATCACTAGGATATCATCAAAAATAAGATAATGAAGGATGTTTTAGTCTTTTTTTTTTTTTTTTATGAAAAACAGAATTGACAGTTTTCTTCCTCAGAGCACAAAACAGCTGAAGTACAGTAACTATAAACAGAGATCTCAAATTTGTTGCTTCTTGAGGCAAATTGGTAGGGAAATTTTTAAATATACAGATTTTTTGCAGAGGATAGAAAGCTCTAAACTATCTAGAAATTATGTGGAACATCCATGAAGTTAACTGACTTTTTGACCTTGTATGCTAAAGCACATAGGAAGTCAAAGTAGACTTCTTAAAGTGAGTAATGGAAGCAATACAGAATCAGCATTTTTACCCTGAATTATGGCAGCTTGCCAGTAAATAACATAGAGGTTTAAAGTTTGTAGTTTTTCACTTCATTTTGTCATTTTCTTAGCTTATGGTCTAGGAACCTCAGAGAAGGATCAGGAGAAAAGGGGAGAGGCAAAACTGTTCTGGTAAATTCATTTCTCAGGATCACAGATAGCTTTCCTGGAACTTTTCTTATGGCATAGAGTTTCTAAATCAAGAAGCAGAAACAAGTAGAATCATTAAATTCACTGTCTTTGTATCTTCATTCGTTTGTTGTTGCTTTGGTCTGCCTCAGTCTCGTTTCCAGGAATGAATTCCACAAAGTATGATGTCAGCTCTATTGTGCATAAATTAGGCACTGATGTAAGTCCTAAGACAAAAGAAAATAATAGACGAGATTTTTGTCTTTGAAAGCTTCTTCGCCAGCCTGTGCTTAGTCATTATTTCCCAACATAAACTTTACAGAATGACTTATTCTCAGTTCCAGCTCCTTTAAAGTCCTCTGTAAGGCTTTCCTTTATCCATTAGAACATGCAAAACAAACACCTCTCTTGTACAAAGAATTTTCATGGATTCTGAGCCACCTGGGATGGTATTTAACTCCTCTTTTCAACACAGTTTGTCATTTTTTCCCCTCCAGTATTTGGGGAACTTTGCTGTGTTCTTCAATTATTGCTGGGATAGGTTCTGATGTGCCCAGTGCATTTAGGACTTAGATTCCAATTTGCAAAGGTATGAAGGTCCAACAACCAAAAATATGTACAGCTAGGAAAGGGTAAATTAAAGCATCTAGACTTTGGTATTTCCTCAAGAAAAGAACTGAACTACTTTGGGATTATTATTCAGTTGTTCAAAGGAATCCCAAGCTCTGGGATCTAATGCCTAATGATCTGAGATGGAGCTGATGCAATAAGAAAAGTAATAAAGTGCACATTGAATATACTGTGCTTGAATCATTCCCAAACCACCCTCCCACCCCAGTTCATGGAGAAGTTGTCTTCCATGAAGCTGGTGCCAAAAAAGGGTTGGTCTAGTAGGAAAAACTAAGAGGTGTTACAGAAAGCACAAACACCTCCCCTACTCAGTTGCAATGGTGACAGAAGACTCATTAGTAGAAAAGAATCCCTTAGAGGACTCTTTCTGTGATTTATCTCTAAAATGTAAACAAGCCCAAGAGAAGAGAAAGATGATGATCGATGATGATCTGTTGATAGTTTGTCATTAGCTGAACTACTGGGTCATTTTCTATCATGTGGGAGGATGTAGGACTGTATGATAGCTCTTGGTATCTCATACTGGATATGCACAGAAAAGAGTATAGGGGACTTGTGTGAGGAGACATATTCAGAAAGAAAAGGATCCAAAAAGGAAAAGAGGGCTTCCCTGGTGGTCCAGTGGGTAGAGTCCACCTTGCAGTGCATGAGGCATGGGTTCCATCCCTGGCCTGGGGAGATCCCACGTGCCGTGGAGTGGCTGGGCCGGTGTGTCCAATTACGAGCCTGCACTGTAAAGTGCATTCGCCCAGAGCCAGTGCTCTGCAACCAGAGAGGCCACTGTGATGGGAGGCCCACACATGCCGAACAATAAAAAAGATGAATGAAAAACAAATGATGACTTACAGGCAAGTAATTTGAAGACAACACGTTACTCAAAGAAAGGCAAAGTATACAGCTATGTACTATATTTTTCCTCTATTTTATTGTAGTAAATGAAATGTAGCAAATTAAATTCTTGTCTTAGTTTTAGGTGCACAGCCAAGTGATTCAGATTATAATGCCCATCACTTCTCCCAGGGTTTCTTCCAGATCGAGGAATTGAACAAGGGTCTCCTGAATTGCAGGCAGATTCTTTACCAACTGGGCTACAAGGGAAGCACCATAAAACTATACCCAGATAATTATATAATTATAACTATAGCCCTAAGTAATTATATTTACCTTATACATTATTGTAAAATATTCAGTGCTGTTCTCTGTGCTGTATAATGAGACCTTGTTGGTTATCTCTTTTATATATAGATCTGTGTATACATGAATCGTGAACTCCTAATTTATCTCTCCAACCCATCCTTCCCCTTTGGTGAATTTGTTTTCTGTGTCTGTGGTTATATTTCTGCTTTGTATATGAGTTCCTTTGTATTTTCTTTAAGTTTCCACAAATGAACAATATCACATATTTATCTTTGCTGACCAAGTATTACAGAAAGCACAACCACCTCCCCTACTCAGTTGCAATGGTGACAGAAGACTCATTAGTAGAAAAGAATCCCTTAGAGGACTCTTTCTGTGATTTATCTCTAAAATGTAAACAAGCCCAAGAGAAGAGAAAGATGATGATCGATGATGATCTGTTGATAGTTTGTCATTAGCTGAACTACTGGGTCATTTTCTATCATGTGGGAGGATGTAGGACTGTATGATAGCTCTTGGTATCTCATACTGGATATGCACAGAAAAGAGTATAGGGGACTTGTGTGAGGAGACATATTCAGAAAGAAAAGGATCCAAAAAGGAAAAGAGGGCTTCCCTGGTGGTCCAGTGGGTAGAGTCCACCTTGCAGTGCATGAGGCATGGGTTCCATCCCTGGCCTGGGGAGATCCCACGTGCCGTGGAGTGGCTGGGCCGGTGTGTCCAATTACGAGCCTGCACTGTAAAGTGCATTCGCCCAGAGCCAGTGCTCTGCAACCAGAGAGGCCACTGTGATGGGAGGCCCACACATGCCGAACAATAAAAAAGATGAATGAAAAACAAATGATGACTTACAGGCAAGTAATTTGAAGACAACACGTTACTCAAAGAAAGGCAAAGTATACAGCTATGTACTATATTTTTCCTCTATTTTATTGTAGTAAATGAAATGTAGCAAATTAAATTCTTGTCTTAGTTTTAGGTGCACAGCCAAGTGATTCAGATTATAATGCCCATCACTTCTCCCAGGGTTTCTTCCAGATCGAGGAATTGAACAAGGGTCTCCTGAATTGCAGGCAGATTCTTTACCAACTGGGCTACAAGGGAAGCACCATAAAACTATACCCAGATAATTATATAATTATAACTATAGCCCTAAGTAATTATATTTACCTTATACATTATTGTAAAATATTCAGTGCTGTTCTCTGTGCTGTATAATGAGACCTTGTTGGTTATCTCTTTTATATATAGATCTGTGTATACATGAATCGTGAACTCCTAATTTATCTCTCCAACCCATCCTTCCCCTTTGGTGAATTTGTTTTCTGTGTCTGTGGTTATATTTCTGCTTTGTATATGAGTTCCTTTGTATTTTCTTTAAGTTTCCACAAATGAACAATATCACATATTTATCTTTGCTGACTTACTTCACTTAGTATGAGGATCTTTATGTCTATCCATGTGGCTGAAAATGGCATCAATTCATTCTTTTTTATGGAAGAGTTAATATTCCATTGTATATATGTAGCACAACTTTAATCATTGCTCTGTCAATTGATACTTATTTTGTTTCCATGTCTTGGCTGTTGTAGATAGAGCTGCTGAATATCAGGGAACATGTCTCTTTCTGAATTATAGTTTTCTCCAAATATATACTCAGGAGTGGGACAGATGGATAATATTTTAGCTTTTTAAGCAAACTCCATAATGTTCTCTATACTGACTCCTGTTGAGGAGTGTTCCAGTTTACACTCCTACCAACAATGAAAGAGGGTTCCGTATTCTCAACATCCGCTCCAGCATTATTGGTAGACTTTATGATGATGGCCACTGTGGTAAGATAATACCTCATTGTAGTTATGTTATGAATGTCTCTAATATTAACAATACTGAGCTTCTTTTCATGTGCCTTTGGCATCTGTATATCTTCTCTGGAGAAATGTCTGTTTAAATCTACTGCTTTTTTTGACTGGATTGTTTGGTTTTTTTATATTGAGTTTGTATATTTTGAAGAGTTAAGTCCTTGACAGTCACTTTGTTTGCAAAAACTTTCTCCAATTCTGGGTTACTGTTTTGTGCACAGTTTTCTTTGCTGAGCAAAAGTTTTAAAGGTTAATTAGGTACCTTTAGTTTCTGTTTTTGTGTCCATTACTCTAGAAGACAGATCCAAAAAGATATTGATGCAATTTATGTCTAAGAATGTCCTGCCTATGTTTTCCTCTTGGAGTATTATGGCGTACAGTCTTTCATTTAGGTATCGATCCATTTTGAGTTTTTTTTCGTACATGGTGTTAGAGACTGTTGTAATTTTATTCTTTACCGTGTATCTGCCCTGTATTCCTAGCACCATTTACTGAAGAGGATGGGTTTTGTGTGTGTGTGTGTGTGTGTGTGTCGTATAGCCTCCTTTGAGCAGACGAATTGACCATTAGTGTGTGAACTTATTTCTTGACTTTCTAAATTGATCCATTTATCTATGTGCCAACAACATAATAATTTGAGGACTAGCTTTCTAATATCATCTGAAGCTTGGGAAAAAGTCCTCCAGTACTATTTAACAAGATTGTTTTGACTGTTTGGGGTCTATGGTGTTTTCATACAAATTTTAAAACTATTTGTTCTAGATCTGTGAAAATGCCCTTGAACAATCTGATAAGGACTGCAATGAATCTGTAGGTTGCCTTGGGTTGTATGGTCCTTTTAACAAAATTGATGCCTCTAATTCAAGAACATGGTGTATCTTTCCATCTGATTGGATCATCATTAATTTCCTTAATATCTCATAGTTTTCTCAGTACCGATCTTTGCCTCCTCAGGAAGATGTCTTTCTGATACAATGGGACAGTTTCATTTCTTTCTGATCTTTTGTTCATATGTGTTTAAAAATGACCCAGATTTCTGTGTATTAATTTTGTATCCTGCAAGTTTACCAAATTCATTGCCTTTGTAGCTTTCTAGTAGCATGCTCAGGATTTTTTTATACATAGTATCACATTACCTACAAACAATGACTGTTCTACCTTTTCGTTTCCAATCTGGGTACCTTTCTTTATCTTCTCTGCCTATTGTGTTGAGGACTTCTGAAACTATGCTAATAAAGGTGGTGACAGGGCACATCCTTAGGTTGTTGCAGATCTTAGAGGAAATGCTTTCAAGCTTTTCACTTTTGAATGGAGGATGATGTAAGCTGTAGGTTTGTCATACATGGCCTTTATGATGTTGAATTAGGTTCCCTCTATGCCCAGTTTCTGAAGAGGTTTTATCATAAATAGATACTTCATTTTATCAAAAGCTTTTTATGCATCTATTGATATGGTCATATGGTTTTTATTCCTCAATTTGTTAATGTGGTGCATCACAAGGATTAACTTGCAAATTGATCTGCATATACCTCCTTGGGTGAATCCTAGATGGGACTCTGCTTTCCAGATTTGGGTGCTTGTTTCCTTACCATGTTAGCTTTCAGCTATGAGCTCTTCAAATAGTTTCTCAAGCCCTTTTTCTCTTCTCCTAGGATCCCTATAATGTGAATATCGCTGTCTTTGATGCTACCCCGTAGGTCTTTTTAAACTGTCCTTATTTCTTTGCATTCTTTATTTTTCTGTTACACAGCTGTGATTTCCACCACTCTGTCCTCCAGCTCACTGATCCATTGTTCTGCCTCATTTATTCTGTAATTGATTATTTCCAGTATCTTTCTTTTCATTTATTCTTTAACTATGTTAGGTTGCCTTTTGCATTTTCTAACTCTTTACTATTTTTTTTTTTAATTTCTCAGTTTGCACACCCATTCTTTCCCCGAGTTTTTGAATCATCTTCGGGCTTCCCTTGTGGCTCTGACACTGAAGAATCTGCTGGCAATGCAGGACCTGAGTTCAACCCCTGGGTTGGGAAGATCCCCTAGAGAAGGGAAAGACAACCCACCTCAGTATTCTTGCTTGGAGAATTCTATGGCTCATCCATGGGGCAGTGGTGGGGGTGTCACAAAGACTTGGACACAACTGACTTTCACTTACTCACTCACCTACAGTCATTACTCTAAACTTCTTTCCCAGATAGATTGCCTATCTTCATGTTCTTCTGGAGTTCTGTCTTATCCTTCATCTACAGTATATTTCTCCACCATCTCATTTTATCTAAATTTCTATTTGTATGTTTAGGAATGTCAAGGTAAGTCACATTTTTCAACCTTGGAGAAGTGGTCCTCTGTAGCTGATGTCTTGTGTGTCCCAGCAGTACACTCCCCCCTCATCCTCCATTTGGATCCCAAAAGCTTTGTTAGGTTGTTGCAGATCTTAGAGGAAATGCTTTCAAGCTTTTCACTTTTGAATGGAGGATGATGTAAGCTGTAGGTTTGTCATACATGGCCTTTATGATGTTGAATTAGGTTCCCTCTATGCCCAGTTTCTGAAGAGGTTTTATCATAAATAGATACTTCATTTTATCAAAAGCTTTTTATGCATCTATTGATATGGTCATATGGTTTTTATTCCTCAATTTGTTAATGTGGTGCATCACAAGGATTAACTTGCAAATTGATCTGCATATACCTCCTTGGGTGAATCCTAGATGGGACTCTGCTTTCCAGATTTGGGTGCTTGTTTCCTTACCATGTTAGCTTTCAGCTATGAGCTCTTCAAATAGTTTCTCAAGCCCTTTTTCTCTTCTCCTAGGATCCCTATAATGTGAATATCGCTGTCTTTGATGCTACCCCGTAGGTCTTTTTAAACTGTCCTTATTTCTTTGCATTCTTTATTTTTCTGTTACACAGCCGTGATTTCCACCACTCTGTCCTCCAGCTCACTGATCCATTGTTCTGCCTCATTTATTCTGTAATTGATTATTTCCAGTATCTTTCTTTTCATTTATTCTTTAACTATGTTAGGTTGCCTTTTGCATTTTCTAACTCTTTACTATTTTTTTTTTTAATTTCTCAGTTTGCACACCCATTCTTTCCCCGAGTTTTTGAATCATCTTCGGGCTTCCCTTGTGGCTCTGACACTGAAGAATCTGCTGGCAATGCAGGACCTGAGTTCAACCCCTGGGTTGGGAAGATCCCCTAGAGAAGGGAAAGACAACCCACCTCAGTATTCTTGCTTGGAGAATTCTATGGCTCATCCATGGGGCAGTGGTGGGGGTGTCACAAAGACTTGGACACAACTGACTTTCACTTACTCACTCACCTACAGTCATTACTCTAAACTTCTTTCCCAGATAGATTGCCTATCTTCATGTTCTTCTGGAGTTCTGTCTTATCCTTCATCTACAGTATATTTCTCCACCATCTCATTTTATCTAAATTTCTATTTGTATGTTTAGGAATGTCAAGGTAAGTCACATTTTTCAACCTTGGAGAAGTGGTCCTCTGTAGCTGATGTCTTGTGTGTCCCAGCAGTACACTCCCCCCTCATCCTCCAAGAGCCAGGGTAGGTTCTGATCAGCAAGCTTGCGGAGGCTTCCAGGTCGGAGAAGCTATTGCCTGTCTATTGGTGAGTGGGGCCAGTTCTTGTCCCTCTGGTAGAGCAGCCATGTCAAAGGGTGTGTCTGGAGGTGGCAGTAGACCTGCTGAGTCTTTAGGTAACCTATCTGTTGATGCATAGGGATGTGTTCCTGCCCTGATGGTTGTTCAGACTGAAGTATCTCAATGTAGGGCTTGCAGGCTATTGGGTGGGGCCAGGTCTTGGCACTAATTACCCAGGCAAGATGTCTGCTTCCTGCAAGCATTTAGAAAGATGAACTCTCCCTGATAGCTCCACCAGTAGCTTTTATGATCCCGGAGAGAGCTATAGCCACCCCCTACCTCCCCAGAAGACCCGAAGGTAGGTCTGACCCAAGCACCAGTGAGGTCACTGCTTTTGCCTTGGGTCCTGGTTGAGCATGAGACCATGAGTGTGCCCTCCAAGAAGGGAGTCTCTCCCACAGTCTGGTGCCGTCAAGCTCTGCTGCCCTTCAAGGCCAAATGCTCTAGTGGCTCCTCCCATTAACAGAATACCCAGCTAGGGATCCCTCTGCTGAGGCTAAGAACTCTCACTCCTGTGGAGAATAACTGTGATATAATTATTCTCTAGTTTGTGGGTCACCCATTCAGGTAGGATTTATTTGATTATATTGCTAGTGTATCTCTCCTGCTGTCTTGTTGGGCTTCTTCTTTATGTCTTTGGATGTAGACTGTTTTCTTTGTTAGGCTCAGCTTTTTTACATAGTCATTTAGCTATTAGTGGTGATTTGGTGTTCTCAAGAGGAAGGTCCTTCTACTGTGTCTCTAGTCATCCCATGTACTATACTTATTTACTAAGGCATAAGTTTTCACTTCTGTGAAGTTATGAGCTTTATATTTACCTTCATTTACCACTTAGATGGGAACAAGTCTGGGTGGGATGAAGATAGAAAGAATAGGAACATGCCAATTTATTCTGTCTTTCATCATTCACTACCATCATCCCATACGGTCACTATTGTTTTCTCTCATTTTCTTCCACTCTCACCTCTTCTTTTCAAAGCTAAGAAGGTCTTGCTTTCCATCAAAGTGTACTTGGTAGACTTTTATTTGTTTCTATCTAAGAAAGAACACCTACATTAAAAAATAGTAGTCAAACCCCACTTACCAGGTAAATTTGAGCAAATTCGTTATCTTCTTTGAAGTACGGCTTTTCTATCTTCAAGACATGAGCAGTAAGATATTTTTAAAGGTTTTATTTTAAAAAGCACATAATACGATTTAGGCAAAAATGTGTTATTGTGGTTTATGTGCCTATGCGAGAGAGGTCATAAAGAATTGTAGGTGGTAAAGAATCTGCCTTCAGGGGAGGAGACCCTGATTCAGTTCCCGGGTTGGGAAGATGAGAAGGGATAGGCTGGAATAGTCAGTGGAAATACCCACGCCAGTACTCTTGGGTTTCCCTGGGGACTCAGATGGTAAAGACTCCACCTGCAATGTGGGAGACCTAGCTTTGATCCCTGGGTTTGGGAGATCTCTTTGATCCCTGGAGGAGGCCACCCACTCTTGTATTCTTGCCTGGAGAATCCCCATGGTCAGAGAAGCCTGGTGGGCTATAGTCCATGGGGTTGCCAGGAGTCAGCCATGACTAGCACAGTGCATAAGAGAGAAAACTCCTAAGTTTTATCCTTTTTCTCTTTGGGTTCTAGTCTATAGAAACAATAGAGAAAAAATACTGATAACTAAATTAGAGTCAAGGAATCCAGAAAATCACGGCCTTCTGGAATACCTGGGTGGGAGTAGTTGGGAGATCTCTTCCTCCTTGACTGTGGGATTGTTGCGATCACCAGCAGTGAACAAGGAGAGATCTGTCTTCCCTGCTAGAGTCCAACTGTGCCTTGTTTCTTTAACAAATGCAGCCTTTGGAAAATTCAGGAGAGTTTAGGGTCCTCCATGGTAGGGGTCCCCAACCTCAAGATCTAATGTCTGATGATCAGAGGTGGAGCTGATGTAATATTAACAGAAATAAAGTGCACAATAAATATAATGAGCATGAGTCATCCCCAAACCACCATCTCCCCACCCCAGTCTGTGGAAAAATTGTTTTCCACGAAACCAGTCCCTGGTGCCAAAAAAACTGAAGGCTGCTTGTGTTACAGCATGAAAGTGGTAGTTGCAGCCCCATACCCTGTAGCCCGCCAGGCTCCTCTGCCCAAGAAGTTCTCCAGGCAAGAATACAAGAGTGGGTTGCCAATCCCTTCTCCAGGAGATCTTCCCAACCCAGGGAGTGAACCCCCATCTCCTTCATTTCAGGCAGATTCTTTACCATCTTAGCCACCTTCCCAGACTTGTGTCACAACATAGACGGGTTTAAAAACGTGAATAGTGACCATTAGTTCACTAATTGTACCTTCCCACCTTTCACAGAGTTGTGGCCCAATGAAAGTCACCTTACTTGCCACTGGAGTAGCTCCGCCTTAATCCTTAATGGGAAGGCGTTGAGAAGGGGTAATGAGGTTTACAGAAGCCTCTCAATAACACAGCCTCAATGTTTTCTTTTTCTTAGAGGAGGAACAAAAAAGTTAGAAGAACACAAAGGCTCTGTTCCCAGAAGTGGCACCTGTATATTTATCACTCTTTGAATAGAATACACATAGCAGACCAAATGCTGTAAGATTGATGCCAAAATTTCATGTTTGAAATTTTATTGCTTGAGGAAGAATGCCTGAAACTAATGTATCCCGGTAAATACAGTTACTCTCTCTTTTAAATATTTTGGGAACATGAAAAGGTAGAGTTTTACACAGTTTTCTATTTACATATTTCTTATTTCTTCTATAACCTCAAAAGCTCCTTGCATGTGAGAAGTGTAGACATCTACGTGACATTTCTGTATTCCCCCAAACAACCTGAACACAGGGTAGTTACTTATTAATAAATACATGTTAGAATAATATTCTGACTCAGGTGGAAACTTAGACCACGAAAGGCTTTTTGTGAAGTGGAGATAAGAACTCAGGACTCTCTTAAGGGTGAAAGAGGAAAAACTGGGACAGGAAAGAGGAGAAAGTAGACAAGGATGTGAAAATTAATGTTGAAGTCAAAATCATGGTATGCGTTGGCTTCTAATTTGAGCCAGCTGAGTCTGTATATTTCAATCATGCTATATAAGCCTCAGCTAATATTTCTCTCCAAGAACTAGATGACCTGGGAGAGTCCTCTGCAGGGAGATGCTAACAGGAGTCTGCACCTGCTAGTCATACATTCTATACCTAATGAGCAAATGAGATGTTTAATAACAGTACTGTGAAAATAAAACCTAAAACAGGAAATTCCTGCTGAGGTGTTTCATCGCCACCTGATGTGCACAGCTGCCCATCTCAAACCTCCATCATCATTTGTATCCCTTGCTCCCCTCAGTGGGTCATGCTGGAGAAAGCAGTAGTAAAACCACAGCTATGCTCACTTAATTAGTTGTAGCATATCAACATTATGTGTTTCAACTAAGGGTCGCCTGAAACACTTCTCCAGTATGCACCCTGGGTAGAGGGAAATCTATAGTTATTGCAGACTGAGCATTTGCAAAGTTAAATTTTTCAATTAATCATGGATCATTTAAACTCATAGTAATTTAATATTGCTTATTTTAGGTTGAACTGTCTGATGTTAGTCTGAAATAAAAAAGCAAAACAACCATAATTATTGTTATGGCTGTTTATTAGTAATTTCAAGAGAAAATGATAGAATATTTTTTATAGAGAGGACCAATTTAAAATGCAATTATCATAACTCATGAGTTAAGGATTCACTTGCTGGAGATTTCTTTAGATTCATTTTTACTAGTGAATTAACCACGCTTCCTAAATCTTAAGGAGAGCCAAAAAATCCAGACAAATGAAGTACAGGTAGAGTGTTTATAATACCTAGTACATATAGATAGAATAACTATATTGTTTTTCCTTGCATAATTTTTATAACTAACAGCCTAAATGCAAAATTGTTCAGCCTGTATAGAAATTAAAAAAGGAAAAAAAAAAAACAAGGCCAAAGTCACAAAGCTAAAAGACTGGATATCCTACTGCACGAAGTTTGTGAGTAGTAAGAACTCAGGACTCTCTTAGGGGTGAACGGGGAAAAACTGGGACAGGAAAGAGGAGAAAGTAGACAAGGATGTGAAAATTAATGTTGAAGTCAAAATCATGGTATGCGTTGGCTTCTAATTTGAGCCAGCTGAGTCTGTATATTTCAATCATGCTATATAAGCCTCAGCTAATATTTCTCTCCAAGAACTAGATGACCTGGGAGAGTCCTCTGCAGGGAGATGCTAACAGGAGTCTGCACCTGCTAGTCATACATTCTATACCTAATGAGCAAATGAGATGTTTAATAACAGTACTGTGAAAATAAAACCTAAAACAGGAAATTCCTGCTGAGGTGTTTCATCGCCACCTGATGTGCACAGCTGCCCATCTCAAACCTCCATCATCATTTGTATCCCTTGCTCCCCTCAGTGGGTCATGCTGGAGAAAGCAGTAGTAAAACCACAGCTATGCTCACTTAATTAGTTGTAGCATATCAACATTATGTGTTTCAACTAAGGGTCGCCTGAAACACTTCTCCAGTATGCACCCTGGGTAGAGGGAAATCTATAGTTATTGCAGACTGAGCATTTGCAAAGTTAAATTTTTCAATTAATCATGGATCATTTAAACTCATAGTAATTTAATATTGCTTATTTTAGGTTGAACTGTCTGATGTTAGTCTGAAATAAAAAAGCAAAACAACCATAATTATTGTTATGGCTGTTTATTAGTAATTTAAGAGAAAATGATAGAATATTTTTTATAGAGAGGACCAATTTAAAATGCAATTATCATAACTCATGAGTTAAGGATTCACTTGCTGGAGATTTCTTTAGATTCATTTTTACTAGTGAATTAACCACGCTTCCTAAATCTTAAGGAGAGCCAAAAAATCCAGACAAATGAAGTACAGGTAGAGTGTTTATAATACCTAGTACATATAGATAGAATAACTATATTGTTTTTCCTTGCATAATTTTTATAACTAACAGCCTAAATGCAAAATTGTTCAGCCTGTATAGAAATTAAAAAAGGAAAAAAAAAAAAAGACAAGGCCAAAGTCACAAAGCTAAAAAGACTGGATATCCTATGTCCAAGGCTAGGATTTTAAAATTATTTGTTCCAGTTTTGTGAAAAGTAATGTCGGTAATTTGAAAGGGATTACATTGAATCTTCAGATTTCATTACGGAAAATGGTTATTTTAATAGTATCTGTTCTTATGATCCAAGAAATGGTGTATCTTTCCATCTGTTTGTGTTGTCTTCAGTTTCTTTCACCAAAATCCAATAGTTTTCAGAGCACAGGTTCTGGCATTCTGGGGTAGGTTTATTCCTAGGTATTTTATTCTTCTGAATGGGATGGTAAGTGTGACTGTTTCTTTTATTTCTATTTCTGACATTTCATTGTTAGTATATAGAAATGCAACAGATGTTTGTGTACTAATTTTGTGTACTGAATTCATGGATGAGCCTTAGTAGTTTTTTTGATATCTTTAGGGCTTTCTATGTACACTATCATGTCATCTCCAAACAGTGATCATTTTACATCTTCTTTTGCAAAATTGGACTTTTACTTCTCTGATTGATATGCTTGGGCTTTCAAAATTACATTGAATACAAGTGGCAAGAGTCAGCATCCTTGTCTTCTTCCTGATCATAGAGGACATGCTTTCAGTGCTTTAACACTGAGTATCATTTTAGCTGTGTGTCTGCCATATATGATCTTTTCTAGAGAGCTACCATAAGTGGATTTTGACTTTTCCAAAACCTTTTTCTATATCTATTGAGATGATCATGAGTTTTATCATTCAATTTATTCATTCAGTGCTTCCCACTGATTTACAGATATCGAATAGTCCTTACATTCCTGGGATAAATCCCACTTTGATTGTGGTGTATAAGCCTTTGGGTAGACCAAAAAATTCATTCGGGTTTTTCCATAACATTATTTGTAGAAGCCTGAGGGAACTTTTTGGCCAGCACAATATGTCATTGGATTCCATTTGGTAAAACTTTATTGAGGATTTTTGCATCTGTGTTCATTAGCTTCTGTAGCTAGCTTCTGTATTAGTTCTGTAGCTTTCTTTTCTGTGGTATATTTCCTGGTTTTGGTATCAGAGTGGTGCTGGTCTCACAGAATAAGTTCAGAAGTGTTGCTTTCTCTGCAGTTTTTTGAAATCGTTTGAGAAGGGTAAGTGTCTCTAAATGTTTGGTAGAATTCACCTGTGAAGCCATTGGGTCCTGGACTTTGTTGGGAGTTTTTTCATTTTGTATTCTAGTGTGTTCAGATTTCATTACGGAAAATGGTTATTTTAATAGTATCTGTTCTTATGATCCAAGAAATGGTGTATCTTTCCATCTGTTTGTGTTGTCTTCAGTTTCTTTCACCAAAATCCAATAGTTTTCAGAGCACAGGTTCTGGCATTCTGGGGTAGGTTTATTCCTAGGTATTTTATTCTTCTGAATGGGATGGTAAGTGTGACTGTTTCTTTTATTTCTATTTCTGACATTTCATTGTTAGTATATAGAAATGCAACAGATGTTTGTGTACTAATTTTGTGTACTGAATTCATGGATGAGCCTTAGTAGTTTTTTTGATATCTTTAGGGCTTTCTATGTACACTATCATGTCATCTCCAAACAGTGATCATTTTACATCTTCTTTTGCAAAATTGGACTTTTACTTCTCTGATTGATATGCTTGGGCTTTCAAAATTACATTGAATACAAGTGGCAAGAGTCAGCATCCTTGTCTTCTTCCTGATCATAGAGGACATGCTTTCAGTGCTTTAACACTGAGTATCATTTTAGCTGTGTGTCTGCCATATATGATCTTTTTCTAGAGAGCTACCATAAGTGGATTTTTGACTTTTTCCAAAACCTTTTTCTATATCTATTGAGATGATCATGAGTTTTATCATTCAATTTATTCATTCAGTGCTTCCCACTGATTTACAGATATCGAATAGTCCTTACATTCCTGGGATAAATCCCACTTTGATTGTGGTGTATAAGCCTTTGGGTAGACCAAAAAATTCATTCGGGTTTTTCCATAACATTATTTGTAGAAGCCTGAGGGAACTTTTTGGCCAGCACAATATGTCATTGGATTCCATTTGGTAAAACTTTATTGAGGATTTTTGCATCTGTGTTCATTAGCTTCTGTAGCTAGCTTCTGTATTAGTTCTGTAGCTTTCTTTTCTGTGGTATATTTCCTGGTTTTGGTATCAGAGTGGTGCTGGTCTCACAGAATAAGTTCAGAAGTGTTGCTTTCTCTGCAGTTTTTTGAAATCGTTTGAGAAGGGTAAGTGTCTCTAAATGTTTGGTAGAATTCACCTGTGAAGCCATTGGGTCCTGGACTTTGTTGGGAGTTATAAATTACAGATTCAGTTTCAGTACTTCTAGTTGCTCTGTTCATATTTCTTCCTCATTCAGTCCTGTGAGACTGTACCTAAGAATGTGTTCATTGTACCTAAGAATGTGCTCATTTTACTGGCATTTAGATGTTGGCACTCATCTCTTCAGATTCTTTGTATTCCTCTGGTATCAGCTGCAACTTCTTTTTCATTTCCAATTTTACTGACTTGAGTTACCTCCCTTTTTTTTTGATAAGTCTAGCTTATCAAGTATGTTTACTCTCTTTTCATATTTATATGCTAGGCGAATTCTTTTTTTTACATGTTTATTTATTTTTGGCTCTTCTGGGTTTTCATTGCTGTTGCAGGTTCTTCTCTAGTTGGAGAGAGTGGGGAGTGCTCTCTAGGTGAGGTGAGCAGACTTCTGGCTGCGGGGACTTCTTTTGTGATGGAACTCAGGCTTCCATAGTTGCGGCTCCGAGGCTCTAGATCAGACTCAATAGTTGCGTCTCATAGGCTTAGTTGCTCTGCAACATGTGGGATATTCCCAGATCAGGGATCAAAACTGTATCTCTTGTATTGGCAGGCAAATTCTTCACCCCTGAGCTACCAGGGAAGCCGTTTACTCTTTCAAAGGACCAACTTTTATTTTCGTTAATTTTTTTCTATTGTGTTATAAGTGAAATAGACTTTCATTCTGCTCTCATTTTTATGACTTACTTTCCTCTCCTAACTTTGGTGTGCTGCCTTATCTAGCTCTTTTAGGTATAAGGTTAAATTGTTTGAAACTTGAGGTATTCTTGTGTCAGTATAAACTTCCCTCTTAGAACTGCTTTTGTTGCATTTCATAGGTTTTGGATTGTTGTCATTTTAATTTCTCTCATTATTTTTCATGTCTTCTTTGATTCTCAGTGGTTCATTGGTTGTTTGGTATCAGAGTGGTGCTGGTCTCACAGAATAAGTTCAGAAGTGTTGCTTTCTCTGCAGTTTTTTGAAATCGTTTGAGAAGGGTAAGTGTCTCTAAATGTTTGGTAGAATTCACCTGTGAAGCCATTGGGTCCTGGACTTTGTTGGGAGTTATAAATTACAGATTCAGTTTCAGTACTTCTAGTTGCTCTGTTCATATTTCTTCCTCATTCAGTCCTGTGAGACTGTACCTAAGAATGTGTTCATTGTACCTAAGAATGTGCTCATTTTACTGGCATTTAGATGTTGGCACTCATCTCTTCAGATTCTTTGTATTCCTCTGGTATCAGCTGCAACTTCTTTTTCATTTCCAATTTTACTGACTTGAGTTACCTCCCTTTTTTTTTGATAAGTCTAGCTTATCAAGTATGTTTACTCTCTTTTCATATTTATATGCTAGGCGAATTCTTTTTTTTACATGTTTATTTATTTTTGGCTCTTCTGGGTTTTCATTGCTGTTGCAGGTTCTTCTCTAGTTGGAACAGGGGGGGAGTGCTCTCTAGGTGAGGTGAGCAGACTTCTGGCTGCGGGGACTTCTTTTGTGATGGAACTCAGGCTTCCATAGTTGCGGCTCCGAGGCTCTAGATCAGACTCAATAGTTGCGTCTCATAGGCTTAGTTGCTCTGCAACATGTGGGATATTCCCAGATCAGGGATCAAAACTGTATCTCTTGTATTGGCAGGCAAATTCTTCACCCCTGAGCTACCAGGGAAGCCGTTTACTCTTTCAAAGGACCAACTTTTATTTTCGTTAATTTTTTTCTATTGTGTTATAAGTGAAATAGACTTTCATTCTGCTCTCATTTTTATGACTTACTTTCCTCTCCTAACTTTGGTGTGCTGCCTTATCTAGCTCTTTTAGGTATAAGGTTAAATTGTTTGAAACTTGAGGTATTCTTGTGTCAGTATAAACTTCCCTCTTAGAACTGCTTTTGTTGCATTTCATAGGTTTTGGATTGTTGTCATTTTAATTTCTCTCATTATTTTTCATGTCTTCTTTGATTTCTTCAGTGGTTCATTGGTTGTTTGCTAGCATATTATTTAGCCTCCGTTTGTTTTGTGTTCTGGCATTGATTTATCCTGAATAAAGTTCTCTCTGCAGTTGAAAAATGTGTAATGAGCAGCTTTTGGATGGAATTCTCTCTAAATATCAGTTAAGCCCATTTGGTTTAAGGCCTGTGTTATTCAACACAGGATATATATCCTTATTGACTCTCTGTGTGGCTAATCAATCTGCCCATTGATGTGTGTGATATTGGAGTTCCCTACTATTTTTGCTACTGTCTGTTCATCATTTTCTATTATTATTGGCCTTATATATTTTGGTGCTCCAGTGTTGGGTGTGTATGTATTTACAGTTGCTACATAGCCTTCTTAGACTAATTCCTTGATTAGGCTCTTGGGTCATTTTTTGTCTCTTGTAGCAGTCTTCATTTTGTTTGATATAAATATTGCTACTCTGACTTTCTTCTGATTTCCATTTGTGTTGAATACATTTTAACATCCCCTCAGTGTGTATAGGCTTCCCTGGTGGCTCAGATGGTGAAAGAATCTGCCTGCAATGCAGGAAACCTGAGTTAAATCCCTGGATTGGGAAGATCCCCTGGAGAAGGGAACAGCTATCCACTCCAGTATTTTTACCTAGAGAATTCCGTGGACAGAGCACCCTGGCAGGCTACAGTCATGTGCAGAGTCAGACACACCTGAGCAGCTTTTGCTTTCGTTATACCCTGGATCTAAAGTGAGTGTCGGGGCTTCCCAGGTGGTCCAGTGGGTAAGGACACCGCCTTGCAGTGACAGGGGATATCCCTGGATCTCAGTGCAGCGTCGGAGCTAGTGTTTTATTTTCGTTAATTTTTTCTATTGTGTTATAAGTGAAATAGACTTTCATTCTGCTCTCATTTTTATGACTTACTTTCCTCTCTAACTTTGGTGTGCTGCCTTATCTAGCTCTTTTAGGTATAAGGTTAAATTGTTTGAAACTTGAGGTATTCTTGTGTCAGTATAAACTTCCCTCTTAGAACTGCTTTTGTTGCATTTCATAGGTTTTGGATTGTTGTCATTTTAATTTCTCTCATTATTTTTCATGTCTTCTTTGATTTCTTCAGTGGTTCATTGGTTGTTTGCTAGCATATTATTTAGCCTCCGTTTGTTTTGTGTTCTGGCATTGATTTATCCTGAATAAAGTTCTCTCTGCAGTTGAAAAATGTGTAATGAGCAGCTTTTGGATGGAATTCTCTCTAAATATCAGTTAAGCCCATTTGGTTTAAGGCCTGTGTTATTCAACACAGGATATATATCCTTATTGACTCTCTGTGTGGCTAATCAATCTGCCCATTGATGTGTGTGATATTGGAGTTCCCTACTATTTTTGCTACTGTCTGTTCATCATTTTCTATTATTATTGGCCTTATATATTTTGGTGCTCCAGTGTTGGGTGTGTATGTATTTACAGTTGCTACATAGCCTTCTTAGACTAATTCCTTGATTAGGCTCTTGGGTCATTTTTTGTCTCTTGTAGCAGTCTTCATTTTGTTTGATATAAATATTGCTACTCTGACTTTCTTCTGATTTCCATTTGTGTTGAATACATTTTAACATCCCCTCAGTGTGTATAGGCTTCCCTGGTGGCTCAGATGGTGAAAGAATCTGCCTGCAATGCAGGAAACCTGAGTTAAATCCCTGGATTGGGAAGATCCCCTGGAGAAGGGAACAGCTATCCACTCCAGTATTTTTACCTAGAGAATTCCGTGGACAGAGCACCCTGGCAGGCTACAGTCATGTGCAGAGTCAGACACACCTGAGCAGCTTTTGCTTTCGGTGCGTATATATCCCTGGATCTAAAGTGAGTGTCGGGGCTTCCCCAGGTGGTCCAGTGGGTAAGGACACCGCCTTGCAGTGCAAGGGGCGCCGGTTTGATCCCTGGCCTGGGAAGATCCCACCTGCCGCGGAGCAGCTGGACTGATGTGTCCAATTACTGAGCCGGAGCTCTGGGGCGCATGTGCCCAGAGCCAGTGCTCTGCGATGACAGAGGCCACCGCGATGGGAGGCCCACAGGAGCCAAAGAACAAAGACGGATGAAAATAGAGAAATGAAAGACCAGTAGAAGTGGCCCGCCCATCCCCCTCCCTCCCCATCCCACCCCTCAAAAGATAAATAAATAAAGTGAGTGTCTTGTAGGCAGCATATACACAGATCTTGTTTTCTTATGCATTCAGCCAGTCTTTTGGTTGGAACATTCAGTCTATTTACATTTAAGGTAATTATCAATATATATGTTCTTATTGCCATTTTGTTGTTTTGGATTTGTTTTTGTAGGTCTTTTTTAATCCTCTGGTGATTAGATGTCTATCTTTAATGTTGTGTTTGGATTCCTTTTTGGATGTATACCTGAAGTTTTGGTATGTGGTTACCGTAAGTTTTTTTGTATAGCAGTCTATAATATATAGGTGCTGCAGTCCATGGGGCCTCAGAAGAGCTGGACATGGAACAGTGTGTGTGTTTACATATAGTTGTTTTAAGTTGCTTGATCTCTTCATTGCAAATGTCTTCTAAAAACCCTACTTATGTATTGTTTTACCTTCATAGTTTTTCATATTTTACATCAAATTGTTCATGTGTCCCTTAACCTCTTATTGTGAATATAGATGGTATCTTGGTCATTGGATCTTCCTAGTAGTTTTCTGTGTGATTTCCTATATTATTTCCTAGTGAACTTGTTCATTTCATAATTTTCTTATTTCTAGTTGCAATGCAGGAAACCTGAGTTAAATCCTGGATTGGGAAGATCCCTGGAGAAGGGAACAGCTATCCACTCCAGTATTTTTACCTAGAGAATTCCGTGGACAGAGCACCCTGGCAGGCTACAGTCATGTGCAGAGTCAGACACACCTGAGCAGCTTTTGCTTTCGGTGCGTATATATCCCTGGATCTAAAGTGAGTGTCGGGGCTTCCCCAGGTGGTCCAGTGGGTAAGGACACCGCCTTGCAGTGCAAGGGGCGCCGGTTCGATCCCTGGCCTGGGAAGATCCCACGTGCCGCGGAGCGGCTGGACCCATGTGTCCAATTACCGAGCCGGAGCTCTGGGGCGCATGCGCCCAGAGCCAGTGCTCTGCGATGACAGAGGCCACCGCGATGGGAGGCCCACAGGAGCCAAAGAACAAAGACGGATGAAAATAGAGAAATGAAAGACCAGTAGAAGTGGCCCGCCCATCCCCCCCCCCCCCCCTCCCACCCCTCAAAAGATAAATAAATAAAGTGAGTGTCTTGTAGGCAGCATATACACAGATCTTGTTTTCTTATGCATTCAGCCAGTCTTTTGGTTGGAACATTCAGTCTATTTACATTTAAGGTAATTATCAATATATATGTTCTTATTGCCATTTTGTTGTTTTGGATTTGTTTTTGTAGGTCTTTTTTAATCCTCTGGTGATTAGATGTCTATCTTTAATGTTGTGTTTGGATTCCTTTTTGGATGTATACCTGAAGTTTTGGTATGTGGTTACCGTAAGTTTTTTTGTATAGCAGTCTATAATATATAGGTGCTGCAGTCCATGGGGCCTCAGAAGAGCTGGACATGGAACAGTGTGTGTGTTTACATATAGTTGTTTTAAGTTGCTTGATCTCTTCATTGCAAATGTCTTCTAAAAACCCTACTTATGTATTGTTTTACCTTCATAGTTTTTCATATTTTACATCAAATTGTTCATGTGTCCCTTAACCTCTTATTGTGAATATAGATGGTATCTTGGTCATTGGATCTTCCTAGTAGTTTTCTGTGTGATTTCCTATATTATTTCCTAGTGAACTTGTTCATTTCATAATTTTCTTATTTCTAGTTGTGGCCTTTTCTTTTTTCACTGAGACGCTCCTTTAAAATTTGTTGTAAAGCTGGTTTAGTGGTGCTCTGCTCTTGGTTTCAGGGTTTGAGCTCTCCCCAGTTTAAAGATACTGTGCTGCACCCTTTTTGTCTGTAGTATTAGTTTGCTTAGTCCATCTCTGTGACCCCATGGGATTTCCCAGGCAAGAATACTAGGAGTGGGAAGCCATTCCCTTCTCCATTTCTGCTGGGAAAAAAATCAGCTGATAAACTTCAGGTATATTATTTGTTGCCTTTCATTCACTGCTTTTAATATTCTCTTTAATTGTTGTCATTTAAAGTGATAAGTCTTGGTGTGTTCCTCTTTGATTTACACACCGAAGCCCCTGTATGGGACTTTGTGCCTCCTGGACGTGACTGTTTCTTTGCCCACATTGGGGGATTTTTTAGCTAGTGTTAGCCTGCTAGTGGACAGAGCCTCACTGGTCCCTGGATAGGATCTGAGTGGGTTGGATCCACAGGATCATAAATTTTTGGCTATGTCTGATGGGGCATGTGTAGAAGCTAGTGCAGGCTTTCAGGAGGGTAGATATGGTACCTGCCCATGGAGGGCGGAGCTGGCCATCTGTTGGGCAGACACATGTCTAGATATTGTCTAGAGGTGGGTAAAGGCTGAGGAAGTTTCTAAATTTTCTGTCTTCTGCTGAGAGGGGCTGTGTGCCATCTAGTTGTTTGTTTGGCCTGAGATGTCTCAGCACTGGTCTCTACTGCTTTTGTGTGGGGCTAGGTCTTCAGGCTGATGAGCCAAGATGCCAGGAGGACTGTTCATATGGTAGAATTTTCACAAATATGGCTGTCACCAGGGTGAGTGGCAGCCAGCTCCTTAACTCTCCAAGACCAGTAGATGGGTCTGGCCCAGGCTCTGGTATGTGTCAGATTTTGAATGAAGTGAAGTCTCTATTTTTTCTGTTCCCGTGGCACTCCTGAAATTAAACCTCCCTGAAGGTATGGGGATTTGATTATATCATGAGTTCACCCCTCCTACCTGTTTCATTGTGGTTCCTTCTTGGTGTTCAGCTTAAAAAAGAATATTTCTTGCCTTTTTCATCGGTGGTTTTTCTGAAGATAGCTGTGATTTTGGTGTGAGAGGAGGTGAGCTCAGGGCCTTTCTCTTCCACCATCTTGGCTGTGTTTCCTTTTCCTTTGACATATTGCTTGGATGAAACTCCAAACTTTCACTGAAATAAAGACAAATTTTATTAAATTTATGTTAAACCAATTATTAGCATAACTGTAGTTCTCCAAAATGAAGAAATGAATAGGAAATGATGTCAAAACTCCTATCAGTTCTTGACACTGAAGAACAGGAGTTTAATGCCATGAAGTTAATGCGTTTGCTAATTGCTAGTATTTTCACTAGCTCTTTGGGAGGGTAGGATTCTGGCTGTCTTCCAGTGTTGTAGAGCACCATCAAGCAGGGCAAAGGCTATCATGCCTTAAAGTAACCCATCACAGAGAAGGAGAACACAAAAATAGTGGGGGGCAGGGGGATGGGCGGTGTTTAGGCAGGACTGCAAGAATAAAGTTGGCTCTTAAATCGGCACATAAGCATGGTGTACAAAAACCCAGATAGCAACAGAGGAAGTGTGACAACGTCCCCAGCAGCTGAAATCCAGAACGGTTTAAATGACTATATTGACTACTTATTAAAAACTAAGGATGAATGGACTCAGAATAAATCACCTAGCAATGTATCAGTAGGTAAGAGGCTGCAAGATGGTTCCTAGAGTCCTCTTCTGACTGGACTCAGCTCTCATACATCAGTTACTAATCCAAATGCCAAGTGACACAACTTCCTCACTTCCTGAACATAGTCTGTGCTGTAAGACTGCTTATTTGATAAGAGCGTGTTTGCTGGGTTTCAGTGGTATAGAGAATAGATTCAGCATGTAGCCCAGGGACAGAGTTAAAGGCATGTCCAAAAGCAAGTGTGTCAGCTATCCAACACAGCATTTTTTTTTTTCATTAGAATATTGATTTTAAAACATCTGACCCCCTTTACTAAAGGGCAATTTTAAGACCAAACTTGGCTTATTGGCCATTGATAAATCTCTCCTGGAAATTTTCTCTTATACTTTTAATTCCCCATTCAGGAAAACTCTGCTAATACTGAACTCTAGAGACTTTATAAATTCTTCTCTTGTATCATGAGTTCACCCCTCCTACCTGTTTCATTGTGGTTCCTTCTTGGTGTTCAGCTTAAAAAAGAATATTTCTTGCCTTTTTCATCGGTGGTTTTTCTGAAGATAGCTGTGATTTTGGTGTGAGAGGAGGTGAGCTCAGGGCCTTTCTCTTCCACCATCTTGGCTGTGTTTCCTTTTCCTTTGACATATTGCTTGGATGAAACTCCAAACTTTCACTGAAATAAAGACAAATTTTATTAAATTTATGTTAAACCAATTATTAGCATAACTGTAGTTCTCCAAAATGAAGAAATGAATAGGAAATGATGTCAAAACTCCTATCAGTTCTTGACACTGAAGAACAGGAGTTTAATGCCATGAAGTTAATGCGTTTGCTAATTGCTAGTATTTTCACTAGCTCTTTGGGAGGGTAGGATTCTGGCTGTCTTCCAGTGTTGTAGAGCACCATCAAGCAGGGCAAAGGCTATCATGCCTTAAAGTAACCCATCACAGAGAAGGAGAACACAAAAATAGTGGGGGGCAGGGGGATGGGCGGTGTTTAGGCAGGACTGCAAGAATAAAGTTGGCTCTTAAATCGGCACATAAGCATGGTGTACAAAAACCCAGATAGCAACAGAGGAAGTGTGACAACGTCCCCAGCAGCTGAAATCCAGAACGGTTTAAATGACTATATTGACTACTTATTAAAAACTAAGGATGAATGGACTCAGAATAAATCACCTAGCAATGTATCAGTAGGTAAGAGGCTGCAAGATGGTTCCTAGAGTCCTCTTCTGACTGGACTCAGCTCTCATACATCAGTTACTAATCCAAATGCCAAGTGACACAACTTCCTCACTTCCTGAACATAGTCTGTGCTGTAAGACTGCTTATTTGATAAGAGCGTGTTTGCTGGGTTTCAGTGGTATAGAGAATAGATTCAGCATGTAGCCCAGGGACAGAGTTAAAGGCATGTCCAAAAGCAAGTGTGTCAGCTATCCAACACAGCATTTTTTTTTTTCATTAGAATATTGATTTTAAAACATCTGACCCCCTTTACTAAAGGGCAATTTTAAGACCAAACTTGGCTTATTGGCCATTGATAAATCTCTCCTGGAAATTTTCTCTTATACTCTTTAATTCCCCATTCAGGGAAAACTCTGCTAATACTGAACTCTAGAGACTTTATAAATTCTTCTCTTGTACTGGAGTATTGAAATTAAATTCTACCTTGACCTCTTGATCTTTAGGGACCTCCGTGTCACCTTCAGCAAAATAATGGGGAAGAGTCCTAGATGAGCTCCAAGGGCTGCCGAGGTGCCAGCATTCTAAATATCTTTGAATCTCTGATTATTATTTGAAAAATGAGTGTCATATGAGGTTTAAACACTAGGCAATGTCTCTGATTCCTTTTGTAAAATGCACAGTGTCTTGCGTGTTATTCAATACTCAGCAGGTTTTAAACTGTTGCCTGGACACAAGACAATCAATTATTATAATTATCTTTTTCTAATGAGTTTGAGCATGGTATTCTTTAGGCATGTCTGCATCTTAATACAATACAAATGTTTCAGATGCAGTATAAATGCATCCTAGGCCTGCCCAAATCATTAAGCTCCCAGGCAGAAAACATTCCATTAGAATGTATTTTAATAATGAGAAGTATAATTTCTCTCTGTGCAAAACTACAAAAATGGAGTTAAGTAAAAGGTCATTAGTCTAATAAATTATAACAGAATATTTATTCTTGTATGTTTCCTAGTATGAGACAGGCTTGACTTAATTTTTCTTCATATGCTGAGCCCATACTATTTACTTTTTCTTGTGTTACTCTCTTTGTATACATCTCTATATTTGTATACATCTCTATACTAAAGTGAATTGATTTGTGTTCATTATGTGTTAGTCATATGTTGCATGTCCTTAAGGATTACACTGTAAATTTTTTATAAAAAGGTTGAAATAGATTCACTTAAAAACTGAAACGTAGGCGGCGATCAATATGGGAGATGAGAAGGATATAGAGCTTACCTCTTCCCACCAATACACCAGAAACACGTCTACATGTGGAACAGTTCGCACGGAATATTTACTGGATGTTGGCAGAAGATCTCAAACAACCAAAGCTACAACAGAGATCACGATGTAACTGGTTAGGATGAAAGAGGCAAAAAAAAAAAAAAGAGAGAAAGAAATGGGACCATGTGCCTGACAAGTGGTTATGAAAGAGGAAATGATCTGTTCACTGGGACAGAAAAGAGGAATCAGAAGAAAGTGCAGTAGGCAGGACAGAGGCCAGCAGAGAACGTCCTTGCCACCTCTCAGTACTTCCCAGCCCAAGGTGCATGTCTGTCTGCTGGTGTGCCTGGGTTGTGAAACTGAGACTTGAGCACACAGACCCAGGGAAGGACTCAGTTTGGCTGCACAGAGACAGCCTGAAGGGTTTGGAGTGGGGTCAAGGCCACACCTGGGCATGCACACAGGATGGAGGCTGGGTCCTCTGTAAGAGCTGTATTGTCAACAGATGTCCAAAGGGTGAGTCGTGGACCCACCCTCTCAGCATGTTCACAGCAGGGGCTGCTCCACTGCTGCAAGCTCTGGGAACATTCAAGCCCAGGTGCACTGCCATCCTGTGAATGCAGGGCAGAAATCTAACTTAATCCTGGTAGTCCCACAGCAGGTCCTGGTTCCCCCTCAGGGTGCACAGTCACCCGCTGCAGTATAAATGCATCCTAGGCCTGCCCAAATCATTAAGCTCCCAGGCAGAAAACATTCCATTAGAATGTATTTTAATAATGAGAAGTATAATTTCTCTGTGCAAAACTACAAAAATGGAGTTAAGTAAAAGGTCATTAGTCTAATAAATTATAACAGAATATTTATTCTTGTATGTTTCCTAGTATGAGACAGGCTTGACTTAATTTTTCTTCATATGCTGAGCCCATACTATTTACTTTTTCTTGTGTTACTCTCTTTGTATACATCTCTATATTTGTATACATCTCTATACTAAAGTGAATTGATTTGTGTTCATTATGTGTTAGTCATATGTTGCATGTCCTTAAGGATTACACTGTAAATTTTTTATAAAAAGGTTGAAATAGATTCACTTAAAAACTGAAACGTAGGCGGCGATCAATATGGGAGATGAGAAGGATATAGAGCTTACCTCTTCCCACCAATACACCAGAAACACGTCTACATGTGGAACAGTTCGCACGGAATATTTACTGGATGTTGGCAGAAGATCTCAAACAACCAAAGCTACAACAGAGATCACGATGTAACTGGTTAGGATGAAAGAGGCAAAAAAAAAAAAAAGAGAGAAAGAAATGGGACCATGTGCCTGACAAGTGGTTATGAAAGAGGAAATGATCTGTTCACTGGGACAGAAAAGAGGAATCAGAAGAAAGTGCAGTAGGCAGGACAGAGGCCAGCAGAGAACGTCCTTGCCACCTCTCAGTACTTCCCAGCCCAAGGTGCATGTCTGTCTGCTGGTGTGCCTGGGTTGTGAAACTGAGACTTGAGCACACAGACCCAGGGAAGGACTCAGTTTGGCTGCACAGAGACAGCCTGAAGGGTTTGGAGTGGGGTCAAGGCCACACCTGGGCATGCACACAGGATGGAGGCTGGGTCCTCTGTAAGAGCTGTATTGTCAACAGATGTCCAAAGGGTGAGTCGTGGACCCACCCTCTCAGCATGTTCACAGCAGGGGCTGCTCCACTGCTGCAAGCTCTGGGAACATTCAAGCCCAGGTGCACTGCCATCCTGTGAATGCAGGGCAGAAATCTAACTTAATCCTGGTAGTCCCACAGCAGGTCCTGGTCCAACAAATTCACACTGGTGGCTCTATGAGGGCAGTGCTTGGGGGACAGTCACGCTGAGTACTTACTGGTTCTCCCATAGTAGAGGCTGATCCAAGAGCAGTTCCAACAACACTCTACTGTGTGGGTGCTCCCACTAGGAGGCAGGTGATTTCACAGAGTACATGTCCCGGTGGACAGTCCCTGGGGAGGAATACACAACTCCTTCCCAGTGGGAGTGCTCTAGTTCTGCCTATGCATAACCTGGGTTAAAACTGGACCCGTAGGCTTCTACTCCAACAGCTGGGGAGCAGATCCTGCCCCTGAAAGGGTTGTGACAACCACAGAGCAAAGGGAAGGCCTCACCCAACATCCATTGAAGGCTTTGGTCACCATCACTCACACTTTATCAAGACAACAGGGCCAGCACAACCTGAGGAAAGAAATAGCAACCATCCATAGCAAAAACAGATAAGGACACTCCTACATGAATATAGCCCTTCAAAACCACACTAAATAACTCTTTCTTCAAAATTCATGGAGAAATATAAGTAAAACGAAAAAGCAGAGGAGCCATTCCAATTTAGAAAACAAAAGAGGTCCCATGTTTGTTTTAAACAATGAAATAAACCTCTCCAGTCAACCAGACTCTGAGTTCAAAAGGTAAGTAATAAAAATACCAAAGGAATTTAGATGGACTATCAATAGAAATGCAGATCCCTGTAACAAGACCTAGAAACTATGAGTCATCTAAAATTAGACAACCCAATTACTGACATGAAAAGCAAGTTACAGGCAATAAATAGCAAACTAAATAATGCAGATGAATGAGTGGTCTCAAAGATACACAGAATAACAGAAATTATCCAATCAGAGTAGCAGACTGAAAGACAGTGAAGGTAACACATGAGCTCTATGGGATAACATAAAGGATGCCAATCTCTCCATAAATAGGGAATCCCAGGAGGAAAACAATGAGGAAAGGGGATCAAAATGTACTTAAAGAACTTATGTGGGGGGATATACATATGTCTAATCTGGGATCACACATACCTGTAAATAACAAAACTCTGTAAAAGTAACATAAAAATTAAAAAAAAAAAAAAAGAAGAACTTATGACTGTATTTCCCAAACATTAAAGAAGGAAAAAGATACCCAGGTACAGGAAGAACAAGGGTCTGAATGAACATTAATCTGAACAGACCCACACTAAGACATATAGTTGAAATGGCATAAGTTCAAGCAAGAATCCTGAAGGCAGCAAGAGAAAATCAAATAGTTTGAATCCCCCCATAAGGATATAATTGATTTATATGTAAATAGGCCAGAGGGAGTGGCTAGATATATTCAAAGTCCTGAATGGGAAATAATACCTGCAACCTAGAATGTTTACCCAGAAAGATTAACATTTAGAATAGATTAAAGAAAGAGTTTCTCAGACAAGCAAAAACCAAAAGAATGTATCACTACTGAACCCACTCTAAAAGAAATACTGAAAGCTGTTCTCTAAATAGAAAAAAGCAAGAATCTGTATAATAAAGGAGAAAATCAGAATAGGAAAAGTGAATATATGAAAAGACTTTAATCACTTTAATAACCCAGTACATATATTTTGAGAAAATCTAAAAAAATTTGTGAAAGTGATTTTAATTACAATGAATAGCAACTTTTTAAATATGAAAATATAAAATTGGAAATCAAAACTACAAAATGTGGGGGAAGAGTGAAAGAAAATATAATTTTTTAGGATGTGTTTGAGCTTATTTGACTGACTACCAATTTAAAGCAAGTAGATAGATATAGTAACAGATACTTGAGGTATGGTAACTACAAATCAAAAACATAAAGTAGAGTCACAAGAACCAACAGGAACTCAAGAATAATGCAAAAGAAAACTACAAAGAAAAAGAAAGGAGCAAAGAAGAAAAATACAAAATTAAAATCTTGATAAACAAGATTTAAAATGGCAATAAATACATATCTAAGTACCTTAAGTTCCAATAGAATAAATGCTCCAATCAAAAAATATAGAGTGGCAGATCGGAAAATAAAACAAGAATCTACAATATGCTGCCTACAGGAGACCCACTTTTAGGGTAAAGGAAACACCTATATTGAAAGTGAGAGGAGGGAGAAAGATATTTCATTCAAATAGAAATGACAAGCAACTGGGAGTAGGAATACTCATACCAGACAAAATAGACCTTTAAACAAAGTCCATAAAGAATAAGGACAATATATACTGTTAAAAGGATCAATACAAGAAAATGGCATTATTCTCAACACATATGCATCCAATATAGGAGCACTTAAATATATAAAATAAATACTAACAGACGTAAATGGAAAAACTGATGGGAATACAGTAACAGTAGAAGACTTTGACTCCCCACTAACATCAGTGGACAGATTTCCAGATGACAGTCAGTAAGGCAATAGAGATCCTAAGCAACACAATAGAACAGTTATACATAACTGGTCCCTTTAGAAGAGTAAGCCCCCTCTCGCAAAGAAAACACATTCTTCTGAAGCACACATGGACTATTCTCTAGGACAGACCACACAGGAAACAAAACAAGTCTCAAATTTTAAGAGGATAGGTATTATTTCCAGCATCTTCTCTGACCACAATAGCATGAAATTAGAAATGAGAAAAAACAATTATATGGAGACTAAACAACATGCTACTAAGAAGCTAATGGGTCAAGGATGAAATTAAAGAGGCAATTTTACAAATACCCCAAGACACAAATGACAGTAAAAACACAACCATACAAATCTATGGGATGTAGCAAATGCAGTTCTAAAAAAAAAGGCAAAAATTTACAAATAGTCGTAAAAAAAGAACTTATTTGACTGACTACCAATTTAAAGCAAGTAGATAGATATAGTAACAGATACTTGAGGTATGGTAACTACAAATCAAAAACATAAAGTAGAGTCACAAGAACCAACAGGAACTCAAGAATAATGCAAAAGAAAACTACAAAGAAAAAGAAAGGAGCAAAGAAGAAAAATACAAAATTAAAATCTTGATAAACAAGATTTAAAATGGCAATAAATACATATCTAAGTACCTTAAGTTCCAATAGAATAAATGCTCCAATCAAAAAATATAGAGTGGCAGATCGGAAAATAAAACAAGAATCTACAATATGCTGCCTACAGGAGACCCACTTTTAGGGTAAAGGAAACACCTATATTGAAAGTGAGAGGAGGGAGAAAGATATTTCATTCAAATAGAAATGACAAGCAACTGGGAGTAGGAATACTCATACCAGACAAAATAGACCTTTAAACAAAGTCCATAAAGAATAAGGACAATATATACTGTTAAAAGGATCAATACAAGAAAATGGCATTATTCTCAACACATATGCATCCAATATAGGAGCACTTAAATATATAAAATAAATACTAACAGACGTAAATGGAAAAACTGATGGGAATACAGTAACAGTAGAAGACTTTGACTCCCCACTAACATCAGTGGACAGATTTCCAGATGACAGTCAGTAAGGCAATAGAGATCCTAAGCAACACAATAGAACAGTTATACATAACTGGTCCCTTTAGAAGAGTAAGCCCCCTCTCCGCAAAGAAAACACATTCTTCTGAAGCACACATGGACTATTCTCTAGGACAGACCACACAGGAAACAAAACAAGTCTCAAATTTTAAGAGGATAGGTATTATTTCCAGCATCTTCTCTGACCACAATAGCATGAAATTAGAAATGAGAAAAAACAATTATATGGAGACTAAACAACATGCTACTAAGAAGCTAATGGGTCAAGGATGAAATTAAAGAGGCAATTTTACAAATACCCCAAGACACAAATGACAGTAAAAACACAACCATACAAATCTATGGGATGTAGCAAATGCAGTTCTAAGAAGAAAGGTTATACCATACAGGCCTTCCTCCAAAAATAATCTGACCGACCACCTACCAGAATTAAGAAAAAAAAAAAAAATTTAAGTCAGTAGAAATAATAAGGAAATCATAAATATCAGAGAGGAAATAGATATTTAAAAATAGAAACATTAATAAAACCCAAAGCTAGCTTTGTTGAAAGAATAAACAAAATTGATGAACTTTTGGTCAGGCTCACCAAAAAGAATTGAGAGAAGACTCAAAGAAACAAAAGAAACAACTGATGATACCATAGATATAAAAAAAAGTCATTAGAGAATACTGTAAACAGTTACATGCCAACAACGTGGACAACTTAAAAGAGATGGACAAGTTTCTAGATATGTATAGCCCATTCAAACTGAATCAATGAGAAAGAAATAGATTGAACAGACTGATCACCAGAAGTGAAATAGAACATATAATTTAAAAGCTCCATGTAAATGAAAGTCCAGGACTAGATGGCTTTGCTGGGAAATTCTACTAAACATTTGAAGAACTTACACTGATCCTTCTTTAAACCCTTCCAAGAGTCTGAAGAAAAGAGAACATTTCCCCAGTCATTCTGTGCAGCCACCATCACCCTAATTCCAAAACCAGATAAACTACCAAAAAATAAAAGTATAGGCCAGTATCTTCACTCCATATAGATGCAAAAATCCTCAGTAAAATATTACCAACCTGAATTCAACAATACATAAAATGGACCATCGCCATGGTCAAGCTGGAGTCATCTTGCCAGGATCACACGAATAGTTAAACATACGCAAATCAATCAACTTAGTTGTAAACCTAGATACAACAGAAGGCACTAAAAACCTGGCAGAGTGAAGCTAAAATAACTGCTCTCTAGATGCTCCAAATCAATCAATGCGAAACATCAATCACAAACAAAAGACAGAAACCACATGATCATCTCAACAGATGCAGAAAAAAAACAGCTGATGAAATGCAGCATCCATTCATAATGAAAAACTCTCACCAAAGTGAGAATAGAGGGAGTATATCTCAACATATTGAAAGGTATTTATGGCAAACCCACAATCAATATAATACTCAGTGGTGAAAAGCTGGCTCTAGCAATTGATAGTCCAAAGCCAAAGGCAAAACAGAGAGGTAGACTTACTATACAAATGATTTCTTCAAATCCAGCGAAGACCACATGGCATCACAGTTTCTGGAAGAATGAAGGTTTCCCAGTTGTCCAACCAGAAAAAAAACTGATAGGAAAGAATGATCATGTAAGACAAACCCAAAATGACTTATGACACAGCAGTCAGTACAAAATTTATGTGGTTATTTTGTTTTAGCCCAATGACCTCCATCACCTCATCAAATTAATGATTTAATTTAATTTGTACTATTTGTATAGAACTTTGCTATTTAAGCATGTTTTGGTTTTCTAGCACAGTGATAGAACTACAAGTTTATAAAGGTTATGCCAAGTTTAAATTTAAATAAAACTTTAGTTTGAACTGATGCAGAAGTTCATTGTTTGGGAAATTCTACTAAACATTTGAAGAACTTACACTGATCCTTCTTTAAACCCTTCCAAGAGTCTGAAGAAAAGAGAACATTTCCCCAGTCATTCTGTGCAGCCACCATCACCCTAATTCCAAAACCAGATAAACTACCAAAAAATAAAAGTATAGGCCAGTATCTTCACTCCATATAGATGCAAAAATCCTCAGTAAAATATTACCAACCTGAATTCAACAATACATAAAATGGACCATCGCCATGGTCAAGCTGGAGTCATCTTGCCAGGATCACACGAATAGTTAAACATACGCAAATCAATCAACTTAGTTGTAAACCTAGATACAACAGAAGGCACTAAAAACCTGGCAGAGTGAAGCTAAAATAACTGCTCTCTAGATGCTCCAAATCAATCAATGCGAAACATCAATCACAAACAAAAGACAGAAACCACATGATCATCTCAACAGATGCAGAAAAAAAACAGCTGATGAAATGCAGCATCCATTCATAATGAAAAACTCTCACCAAAGTGAGAATAGAGGGAGTATATCTCAACATATTGAAAGGTATTTATGGCAAACCCACAATCAATATAATACTCAGTGGTGAAAAGCTGGCTCTAGCAATTGATAGTCCAAAGCCAAAGGCAAAACAGAGAGGTAGACTTACTATACAAATGATTTCTTCAAATCCAGCGAAGACCACATGGCATCACAGTTTCTGGAAGAATGAAGGTTTCCCAGTTGTCCAACCAGAAAAAAAACTGATAGGAAAGAATGATCATGTAAGACAAACCCAAAATGACTTATGACACAGCAGTCAGTACAAAATTTATGTGGTTATTTTGTTTTAGCCCAATGACCTCCATCACCTCATCAAATTAATGATTTAATTTAATTTGTACTATTTGTATAGAACTTTGCTATTTAAGCATGTTTTGGTTTTCTAGCACAGTGATAGAACTACAAGTTTATAAAGGTTATGCCAAGTTTAAATTTAAATAAAACTTTAGTTTGAACTGATGCAGAAGTTCATTGTTTTCTTCTTTACGTTCAAACATAACCATGAAAACTGTAACATATAAGTAGTTTCTACTCTCAGGTTATTTATCGTCTTGAACTAGATTTCATGTTCTTTTACATTGCTTCTTCAGAAAACTCATTTAAGCTGGATGGACTAAGTCAACCTATTAATGATAAAGCCTAAATGTATTCAGTGGAGTTTGATAAATCTTGCTACAAATTCTTACTCTGTCTTTCTGAAATGTATGAAGTTACTTCATTTTTCTTCAGTTTAGCATCTGCATATATGAACTGGAGATAGACTACTTAGGCTTATTTTGACAATTAAATATTACCGGAGATCAGCCACTTTAAATACATCATCTTATTAATCCTCACAAATTATTATTTCTATTTTACAGATGAAAAAAAGACAGGAGAAATTAGCTTAGTTGAGCAAGGAGTTATACAGATAGTATATAAGTTATGCGTTTTAAGATATGAGTTCAGATTGGGCTGGTAAGTCCCATATTCCTCCTTCAATGTTATTTTGTCTAAAACAAACTAAACTTCTTAGCAGAAGTCTAGAGAACAGTCAAGCGAAAGTGTTAGTCACTCAGTTGTGTCTGACTCTTTAGAACCCCATGGACTATATAGGCCACCAGGCTCCTCTGTCCATGGAATTCTCCATGCAGGAATAGTGGAATGAGTTGCCACGCCTTCTCCAGGGCATCTGCCCAACCCAGGGATGGAGCCTGAGTGTCCCACCTTGCAGGCTGACTCTACCATCTGAGCCACCAGGAGCAGACAAGAGCTTCGTAGGAGCCCCATAAATATTAGTATTCCCTTTCTTAAGAAAATGAGTTCTTCCTTAAGATCACCCTCTAGTGATAAATGATTGTAACTGCAGACGTTTCCCAAAAACTATGTGGTTATTTTGTTTTAGCCCAATCACCTCCATCACCTCATCAAATTAATGATTTAATTTAATTTGTACTATTTGTATAGAACTTTGCTATTTAAGCATGTTTTGGTTTTCTAGCACAGTGATAGAACTACAAGTTTATAAAGGTTATGCCAAGTTTAAATTTAAATAAAACTTTAGTTTGAACTGATGCAGAAGTTCATTGTTTTCTTCTTTACGTTCAAACATAACCATGAAAACTGTAACATATAAGTAGTTTCTACTCTCAGGTTATTTATCGTCTTGAACTAGATTTCATGTTCTTTTACATTGCTTCTTCAGAAAACTCATTTAAGCTGGATGGACTAAGTCAACCTATTAATGATAAAGCCTAAATGTATTCAGTGGAGTTTGATAAATCTTGCTACAAATTCTTACTCTGTCTTTCTGAAATGTATGAAGTTACTTCATTTTTCTTCAGTTTAGCATCTGCATATATGAACTGGAGATAGACTACTTAGGCTTATTTTGACAATTAAATATTACCGGAGATCAGCCACTTTAAATACATCATCTTATTAATCCTCACAAATTATTATTTCTATTTTACAGATGAAAAAAAGACAGGAGAAATTAGCTTAGTTGAGCAAGGAGTTATACAGATAGTATATAAGTTATGCGTTTTAAGATATGAGTTCAGATTGGGCTGGTAAGTCCCATATTCCTCCTTCAATGTTATTTTGTCTAAAACAAACTAAACTTCTTAGCAGAAGTCTAGAGAACAGTCAAGCGAAAGTGTTAGTCACTCAGTTGTGTCTGACTCTTTAGAACCCCATGGACTATATAGGCCACCAGGCTCCTCTGTCCATGGAATTCTCCATGCAGGAATAGTGGAATGAGTTGCCACGCCTTCTCCAGGGCATCTGCCCAACCCAGGGATGGAGCCTGAGTGTCCCACCTTGCAGGCTGACTCTACCATCTGAGCCACCAGGGAGCAGACAAGAGCTTCGTAGGAGCCCCATAAATATTAGTATTCCCTTTCTTAAGAAAATGATTCTTATTTCTCCTGTTGCTATGTCTCGTTTCATGTGAGTTACCAAAAACTTAAGATCACCCTCTAGTGATAAATGATTGTAACTGCAGACGTTTCAGCCTTGCTTTAAGAAAAATGATGTTATCAAATATGAAGGAATTAGACACTTGGCCAAAATGTATTGGGGCTTCCCTGGTGGCTCACATGGTAAGACTGTCTACAATGCAGAAGACCCAGGTTCAGTCCCTGGGTCTGGAAGATTCCCTGAAGAAAGGAATGGCAACCCACTCTAGTATTCTTACCTGGAGATGTCCATGAACGGTGGAGCCTCAAGTCTATGGGGTCACAAAGAATCGGACACAACGGACACCAAAATGTAAGAGAAAAATGTGCCTTGGTTGGGATTTAGCACTTATAAATTTCTAGCTTCCTAGATGATTTGCATTCTTTCTTTCCTAATAAGTATTATCCCCTATTTCTTTGATTAGTAGAATAACGTTTCAGTTCTGTTAACTAGATTATGTTTTTGAAAGTATTATCAAAGTAACTTTTTTCTCCAAAATATAAAGTATGCCATTTGGATTACTCAAACTTAAATTTCATCAATGATGATAGAAGAGAACTGAGGGACACTACTTTTGATGACTTCGAAAACCTTCTATGCTGAGGAAGTCTTGGTTATAGCATTAAGAATGACAGATGTCCTTAGGTATATGAGATATACTAGCTGATTCAACATACACCTTTATAACATTTGTATTTTAGACTATAGGGACCCTATATACTGCTATATATGCTTAACAGAATTTATAAGATAAATTTTAGCCCCCTGCCAAAAACGTAGTCAGTGTTTGTAGGAGACTGAGTATCATTTAATAGCAATTCAGCAGTTTTTCAAATGATTTCCATGAGCATTTTAATGTATTTCATTGAGAAAAACTATACTGATCAGAACAGAATCATATCTTTTTTCTTTTCATAAAGAAAAATCAGTAATGATACTCAGTCAGGTTAGTCATAAAGAATTGTTTTGTACTGTAACATCTAATACTCACTTACAGATCAGAGAAACCATCTCTTTTAACTACATAGGTGTTCCTTGGTACTTGTTAAACAGTCTATGGCTTATACAGGTGGTTGAGCCCAGGGCTTTCTGGCCCAAAGCTGAGACTGGCCCCATCTGAGCTGGCCTGACCTTTCTACAGTGTGATGAAGAGTCCGCAGCTTCCAGGCAATCATTCACAGGGATATCTGAAATCCCCTTGCAATGACATATGACCGGCAAAGCTTCATCTGGAGCGGCCTCATCAGTATTTGTTTTCCATTCAATAGCAAAAAAAAAAAAAAATTGAGCCCCTTCATTGTGTCAGAACTCACCGTTTGACCACAGAATGAACAATAACCTAAAATCCATGCCAGCCAGCCCATTGGATTTGGCTTACACGCTTGAGAAACTGTTCCAGAATGTTTTTACACAATATTTTCCTCACTCTGTGCTTTCTGTTTTAGGGTCTGCTCTTCCCAAGACTCATGTTAAAACAGCCTCTCTTGGGTTGGCTGGAAAGGCAAGATCTCCTTTGCTTCCTGTTTCTGTGCCAACCGCCCCTGAAGTATCTGAAGAGAGCTACAAACCAACAGAGGATTCAGCCAATGTAAGACCATCTCTGAAATTCATGGGAGCACTGCTGTGCGAAGACCTCTAAGCCCACCAGCGCTCTCCATTAAGCCCAAGCCCTTGCTGTTCTTACTGTTGGCTTAGTTCTGTTTCCCTACACTTGGATATGAAGAGAAAACACTATATGGAAAGAAATTATATCATGGATCTACTCATTAAAAAATATATCATTGATACTTACAAGTAATCTTATACATACAGGCAGATAGCAACATACTGAGTGAGTTTACATACACTAATAGTACAGTATTACTAATAACCAGATTCTAGTGGCTCCCTGTGAAGAGGGCTAGAGAGAATATTGTCACTAAGATGATACAGGTCAAGCTTTACATTGTACCCACCAGTCAAACTGTCATAGGGTCACCTTTATAAACGCGCACAGAGCCGATTCTGATTTGGGGTGAGAATTGCATTTTCATTTTCACACACAAAGGTCCTCATCCTCAGACTTCTCATAAAGAATTGTTTTGTACTGTAACATCTAATACTCACTTACAGATCAGAGAAACCATCTCTTTTAACTACATAGGTGTTCCTTGGTACTTGTTAAACAGTCTATGGCTTATACAGGTGGTTGAGCCCAGGGCTTTCTGGCCCAAAGCTGAGACTGGCCCCATCTGAGCTGGCCTGACCTTTCTACAGTGTGATGAAGAGTCCGCAGCTTCCAGGCAATCATTCACAGGGATATCTGAAATCCCCTTGCAATGACATATGACCGGCAAAGCTTCATCTGGAGCGGCCTCATCAGTATTTGTTTTCCATTCAATAGCAAAAAAAAAAAAAAATTGAGCCCCTTCATTGTGTCAGAACTCACCGTTTGACCACAGAATGAACAATAACCTAAAATCCATGCCAGCCAGCCCATTGGATTTGGCTTACACGCTTGAGAAACTGTTCCAGAATGTTTTTACACAATATTTTCCTCACTCTGTGCTTTCTGTTTTAGGGTCTGCTCTTCCCAAGACTCATGTTAAAACAGCCTCTCTTGGGTTGGCTGGAAAGGCAAGATCTCCTTTGCTTCCTGTTTCTGTGCCAACCGCCCCTGAAGTATCTGAAGAGAGCTACAAACCAACAGAGGATTCAGCCAATGTAAGACCATCTCTGAAATTCATGGGAGCACTGCTGTGCGAAGACCTCTAAGCCCACCAGCGCTCTCCATTAAGCCCAAGCCCTTGCTGTTCTTACTGTTGGCTTAGTTCTGTTTCCCTACACTTGGATATGAAGAGAAAACACTATATGGAAAGAAATTATATCATGGATCTACTCATTAAAAAATATATCATTGATACTTACAAGTAATCTTATACATACAGGCAGATAGCAACATACTGAGTGAGTTTACATACACTAATAGTACAGTATTACTAATAACCAGATTCTAGTGGCTCCCTGTGAAGAGGGCTAGAGAGAATATTGTCACTAAGATGATACAGGTCAAGCTTTACATTGTACCCACCAGTCAAACTGTCATAGGGTCACCTTTATAAACGCGCACAGAGCCGATTCTGATTTGGGGTGAGAATTGCATTTTCATTTTCACACACAAAGGTCCTCATCCTCAGACTTCTCACTGGTCAAGTTCCCTCTCCCCTCCACACACACACACACAAAATGCTTATGTGGTGTTACAAAGAAAGAAAACCTGGTGGTGTAAAGTCTATTCATAACCTGCCAGACAGGAAAAGGAGCTAACATACTGAATATATATCGTGTGCTGAACACTGATAGGGCTTCCCTAGGAGCTATGCTGGTAAAGAATCCACCTGCAATGCAGAAGACCCTAGTTCGATTCCTGGGTCAGGAAGATCCCCTGGAGAAGGGACAGGTTACCCACTCCTGTCCCTGTCTTCTTGGGCTTACCTGGTGGCTCAAGACAGTAAAGAATTTGCCTGCCACTAAATGTCACAGGATGCTCAGAATAGCCTTTGAAATAGATATATCATCATCATCATTCTATACCTGAAAACTCTGCATCATAAAGGTTTACTAACTTGTCCAAGATCACACAACTAGTGATTGGTAGAACCTTTTTGAAACAAGATATTTTTTGACACTGAAACCTCATCAAAAAGGATGAAACAGGTGAAATGGCAGACAGTCCTTCATCCCCAACTCTTTTATTATCAGCATCTTCATCCAATGATTACACACTGAGCACAGCCCCTGATTATGGGCCAACGTGTCCTCCATGAGAATGCACAGTGAGTCAACTAGACACAGCCTCGCCTTATCAAAAGGAAGGCTCTAAATTTCCACCCGTGCTAATTCTTTGCTCTCGTTCCTCCGTAGGTGTATGAACAGGATGATTTGAGTGAACAAATGGCAAGTTTGGAAGGGCTAATGAAGCAGCTTAATGCGATCACAGGCTCGGCCTTTTAACACGCACTGCCCAATTGATGAGATGAATTTTCTGGGACCTTTGCAGCACTACCCATAAACAGCACACCTGTGACTCAGAACTCGTGAACAGGTCAGCCATCAAGACACTCAGAGGGCTAGAGAGAATATTGTCACTAAGATGATACAGGTCAAGCTTTACATTGTACCCACCAGTCAAACTGTCATAGGGTCACCTTTATAAACGCGCACAGAGCCGATTCTGATTTGGGGTGAGAATTGCATTTTCATTTTCACACACAAAGGTCCTCATCCTCAGACTTCTCACTGGTCAAGTTCCCTCGCCCCTCCACACACACACGCACAAAATGCTTATGTGGTGTTACAAAGAAAGAAAACCTGGTGGTGTAAAGTCTATTCATAACCTGCCAGACAGGAAAAGGAGCTAACATACTGAATATATATCGTGTGCTGAACACTGATAGGGCTTCCCTAGGAGCTATGCTGGTAAAGAATCCACCTGCAATGCAGAAGACCCTAGTTCGATTCCTGGGTCAGGAAGATCCCCTGGAGAAGGGACAGGTTACCCACTCCTGTCCCTGTCTTCTTGGGCTTACCTGGTGGCTCAAGACAGTAAAGAATTTGCCTGCCACTAAATGTCACAGGATGCTCAGAATAGCCTTTGAAATAGATATATCATCATCATCATTCTATACCTGAAAACTCTGCATCATAAAGGTTTACTAACTTGTCCAAGATCACACAACTAGTGATTGGTAGAACCTTTTTGAAACAAGATATTTTTTGACACTGAAACCTCATCAAAAAGGATGAAACAGGTGAAATGGCAGACAGTCCTTCATCCCCAACTCTTTTATTATCAGCATCTTCATCCAATGATTACACACTGAGCACAGCCCCTGATTATGGGCCAACGTGTCCTCCATGAGAATGCACAGTGAGTCAACTAGACACAGCCTCGCCTTATCAAAAGGAAGGCTCTAAATTTCCACCCGTGCTAATTCTTTGCTCTCGTTCCCTCCGTAGGTGTATGAACAGGATGATTTGAGTGAACAAATGGCAAGTTTGGAAGGGCTAATGAAGCAGCTTAATGCGATCACAGGCTCGGCCTTTTAACACGCACTGCCCAATTGATGAGATGAATTTTCTGGGACCTTTGCAGCACTACCCATAAACAGCACACCTGTGACTCAGAACTCTAACCAGTGAACAGGTCAGCCATCAAGACCACTCAGCTCTGGAAGATCCTGAAGCACTTCCAGAAGGAATAAGCATTCTTCTTTCCTGGGCACCAGGAGTTTCAAAATGAGGACTCTGGGGTCCCTTAACAAAAGCAAAGATATAGCTTCACAGCAATGTCAAAGCCAAAGCTGTGAGAATGGTCCTGGGCCATTTGCCACTGCAGTGACCACGCCGTCCTGAGGAATACTTACCTTTTCCTTCTTCAAGGCCTGTCAGTTTCTTCTCTGTGTAGGTCTAGTCTTACAAAATGCAGGTGCATTACTGAAGCCTGTACCCTGCCATGGCAAACCAGTGCAAGCTCACTCCTTTGTTGTCCAATTTAAAGTACAAAGCATCCATGGGGATTGTCTCACACCACAGCACCAAAGGATTGGATGTTTTTTTCTGACAGCACAAGAAAAAAGTAAATAAGCAAACAAAAAGGCTTACGTTTTGTAATTCGGTCATTCTTGCGCAGGTGGTGGACATCAACAAGTGGCTGTAAAATTCACCCATTTTAGCAAGTTTCCGTCCGTCCACCATTGGTTAATAACACTGATGTCTAGAGAACAGGAATATTTTAAAATCTGCAGCTAGTGGCATCCTGCCAGCCACCAGTTCATTTCCTGAAAGAGGATACAATATGCACTCTTCTCAGACACATGGTAATTATGTGCTTAAGCTCATAATAGGACCCTGTTCGATTTGGGTGGCTTTTGTGCCATACCACACTGTGATGATATTTCCCAGCTTCACCAAGCCTGTCTCCCTCAGGAGTCTGGCTGGAAGAGTTCCCCCCCTCCACCCTTGTCCCTCCCTGAGTTCTCCTTGGCAGCCAGCCCTGGTCAGGTGGCTAGCATCACCCATTCCATGGCCCCCTGACCTACCTTCCTAACACCCTCTGTGGAATGGCGGACTCATCCTGAGGAAGGGAAGGAGGAGGGAAGGCAGTTTTAAACAGGACCTTCCCTTGCGTGATATCATTTCCACCAACAAAGTCCTCCCTGACTTAGAGCAGGCAGGGCTGGTAAGTGGCGACCACCAGGCGTGTTGTCAAGGAAACCTTCTACACCGTGTCTGCCCAGAGTCAGAGAGGAGCAGAGGGGAAGGCATCACCTGACACTTGTGACCCCTCATCCTAAACCCAGTGGATGCTCTTTAAAAACTGCGTCTTCATCATGAGCTAGAACCTTAAACTCCCACTGCCATGTTTATCTACAGCTTGCAACTAGGTGAAATGAAACACAGTTTGTGTGCACCCTTTTCGTTTCTGAATTTGCAGCTGCATTTGGAATTAATCCATTTATGCAGTGAATCGCCAAAAGGGGGCCCGTTTGCATATTTATCTGTTAGGCAACTTGAAAACCCAGTCAGAGAGTTTTTCCGCTGATCTAGCAAAATGCAGGTGCATTACTGAATGTACCCTGCCATGGCAAACCAGTTTTTTTCTTTAAAAACACCACAAAGCACCAAAGGATTGGATGTTTTTTCTGACAGCACAAGAAAAAGTAAATAAGCAAACAAAAAGGCTTACGTTTTGTAATTCGGTCATTCTTGCGCAGGTGGTGGACATCAACAAGTGGCTGTAAAATTCACCCATTTTAGCAAGTTTCCGTCCGTCCACCATTGGTTAATAACACTGATGTCTAGAGAACAGGAATATTTTAAAATCTGCAGCTAGTGGCATCCTGCCAGCCACCAGTTCATTTCCTGAAAGAGGATACAATATGCACTCTTCTCAGACACATGGTAATTATGTGCTTAAGCTCATAATAGGACCCTGTTCGATTTGGGTGGCTTTTGTGCCATACCACACTGTGATGATATTTCCCAGCTTCACCAAGCCTGTCTCCCTCAGGAGTCTGGCTGGAAGAGTTCCCCCCCTCCACCCTTGTCCCTCCCTGAGTTCTCCTTGGCAGCCAGCCCTGGTCAGGTGGCTAGCATCACCCATTCCATGGCCCCCTGACCTACCTTCCTAACACCCTCTGTGGAATGGCGGACTCATCCTGAGGAAGGGAAGGAGGAGGGAAGGCAGTTTTAAACAGGACCTTCCCTTGCGTGATATCATTTCCACCAACAAAGTCCTCCCTGACTTAGAGCAGGCAGGGCTGGTAAGTGGCGACCACCAGGCGTGTTGTCAAGGAAACCTTCTACACCGTGTCTGCCCAGAGTCAGAGAGGAGCAGAGGGGAAGGCATCACCTGACACTTGTGACCCCTCATCCTAAACCCAGTGGATGCTCTTTAAAAACTGCGTCTTCATCATGAGCTAGAACCTTAAACTCCCACTGCCATGTTTATCTACAGCTTGCAACTAGGTGAAATGAAACACAGTTTGTGTGCACCCTTTTCGTTTCTGAATTTGCAGCTGCATTTGGAATTAATCCATTTATGCAGTGAATCGCCAAAAGGGAGCCCGTTTGCATATTTATCTGTTAGGCAACTTGAAAACCCAGTCAGAGAGTTTCCGCTGAATTATTCCTTTCAGCTCTGCCTTTGATTTCAAGCTTGAGTAGGTCATAATTTTAAAAGAGCATGGAAGGAATAGGATCTTTACAACCTAATAGCTCCTTTTATTAGGTGGGTAATTATATATGAATCCCTGAATGAAATATTTTGAGCAAAAATGGCACTGTAACAGAAGTAATAATTCAGATTATTTTTTTACAGTTTTATGTCGGGAAGGAAATCTGATGTCAAAGAGAGGGCTTGTTCAAACGGTTCATTAGAAAGGCTGGTCCATTTGTGAAATTGTTCCTTCAATAAGAGTGCTTGTTCAATTTACTTATATTTTCATGAAGTCCTTCTGAAGAGCTGTGACGTTATCCTCTGGGGTAGATAACTCTTATTCAATATCTAAACGCTTAGGCAAACCACCCTGCACTGACCTAGGACAAGGCATTTCATAGCATAATATTGAGTCTTATAAAAATAATCCATTACATCGGATGAGAAAACGTTCATTAGCCCACCTTACCTTGTCAAGGTACAAGGATAGCTCTTCCTTTCAAACAGTCACAAACATGGAACATTCTCTAAAAGCATCTGATCTCCAAGGAAGGTCGTCCTGAGTGTCCAGTGGGGAATGAGCTGCACAACTTGTGGATTTCAGGGACTAGTCACCTCTTGGATCTGTAGGCCATATCTGCACAGTCCAGAGAAATAGGATTTGTACAACGTTAAACTTCTCCAATCAATGTCTATGACCTTAAGAGATACATTTTTTGATACTATGACTAAAATTTTTAATACAGTCAGAGAGGAGCAGAGGGAAGGCATCACCTGACACTTGTGACCCCTCATCCTAAACCCAGTGGATGCTCTTTAAAAACTGCGTCTTCATCATGAGCTAGAACCTTAAACTCCCACTGCCATGTTTATCTACAGCTTGCAACTAGGTGAAATGAAACACAGTTTGTGTGCACCCTTTTCGTTTCTGAATTTGCAGCTGCATTTGGAATTAATCCATTTATGCAGTGAATCGCCAAAAGGGAGCCCGTTTGCATATTTATCTGTTAGGCAACTTGAAAACCCAGTCAGAGAGTTTCCGCTGAATTATTCCTTTCAGCTCTGCCTTTGATTTCAAGCTTGAGTAGGTCATAATTTTAAAAGAGCATGGAAGGAATAGGATCTTTACAACCTAATAGCTCCTTTTATTAGGTGGGTAATTATATATGAATCCCTGAATGAAATATTTTGAGCAAAAATGGCACTGTAACAGAAGTAATAATTCAGATTATTTTTTTACAGTTTTATGTCGGGAAGGAAATCTGATGTCAAAGAGAGGGCTTGTTCAAACGGTTCATTAGAAAGGCTGGTCCATTTGTGAAATTGTTCCTTCAATAAGAGTGCTTGTTCAATTTACTTATATTTTCATGAAGTCCTTCTGAAGAGCTGTGACGTTATCCTCTGGGGTAGATAACTCTTATTCAATATCTAAACGCTTAGGCAAACCACCCTGCACTGACCTAGGACAAGGCATTTCATAGCATAATATTGAGTCTTATAAAAATAATCCATTACATCGGATGAGAAAACGTTCATTAGCCCACCTTACCTTGTCAAGGTACAAGGATAGCTCTTCCTTTCAAACAGTCACAAACATGGAACATTCTCTAAAAGCATCTGATCTCCAAGGAAGGTCGTCCTGAGTGTCCAGTGGGGAATGAGCTGCACAACTTGTGGATTTCAGGGACTAGTCACCTCTTGGATCTGTAGGCCATATCTGCACAGTCCAGAGAAATAGGATTTGTACAACGTTAAACTTCTCCAATCAATGTCTATGACCTTAAGAGATACATTTTTTTTGATACATGAAAATATATATTATTTGATTATAGCATGCTCTTAAGACTTTCTTCATGAACAAATCCAATGGTTTGTTGTAGTAATTGGCAACAGTAATAAGTCTTAGCTCCATGCAAGGAATACATAGTAAAGTCTATTTACATTCTTACAAGAGACTCTTGGGAGATTGACTCAGTGGTTTGAATTGAATATGACATGACTTGACCACAACTCGATACAACCCCACTCCCCATTCTCTATAGTTCACATGTGTGTACAGCTGCCTGCCTAGCTTTATAGGTAACGTTTTAATTTCCCGGTCTCCTGATCTCTTGACAAGAAAAAATCTGTGAATACTGAAAGATAACCTTTGTTTTGCTCCTACTCAGTCTAGTTCATGACATACAGAGCCCTGTAAGCTCATAAATCATCCTGATTCCCATAGGACAAAGTTTGACAGCCAACCAACAGCTCTGCTGTCGGGAGTCATTTCTCCCACCCAAAAGAAGAAAATATAACTTGGCAGAATATGCTCAGCATCCTCCCCTCCCCACACTCTGCTTAACCATCAGGCATGATCTTTCTCTTGACAAATGTTGGTGGGTTTTTGTTTTTTGGGTTTTTTTTTTGGTATTTCATTTGATAAGAAAGCTATTGTCTTCCTTCTAGAAAGTTCTGCATTTATGAAACACAAAAATGCAGATAGCTCAAAATGCATTAAACATTTGGGGGATGCTGTCGCCAAAAGTTAAACAGTTCTTAGTGACTCACCTTCAGTGTGAAACCAGTCATGGCTCCCTCTTTGTGGACCAGAGGTATATGCTTCTGGAGTATTTAAATAATAGAACTTTACATTTGGGTATTATAAAATGCAAACACAATTTAACAAACTGAGACATAGAAAACATGAAGTGAGGGTAGAGATGGAAGACGTGAGTTTATTAAGTTTCCTGGGAGGAGCTGGATATAAATTTATTTTCTTCAAAACAAGGGTTATGCACAGTGACATGTATGTTTTGGTCCCCTGCATCGGGAAGACTGACGAAAGCCCAGCATTCATGTGTCATTCCAAACAACATTTGGAAACGATAATGTCTGGCACTCGTTGGCTTTTCTCATAAAGCATCTAAGGACAGATCTCTCTGGAAACCTTCATAGTCTGTGCCTGAAGATGGTTACTCTTTCCTAGCTACCTTTGTGATACATCTGTCTGTTGACTTTGTTTAAAGAGGCGTCTTAAGGTCTTTTGTAATGCACTGTCTCATACATGGCTGCTGGACTGGAATTCTAACGCCCTTCCCCCCATCAAATTAAAAAAAAAAAATTACCTCTAAAGAGACCACCTTACCTTTTAGATAAAATTGTATTCCACACTGATCCCTTGTAGTTTCAGAATGTCCATTTCTAGTTCATGAGAGAGAAAGAAATAAAGATAGTCCTTAGTTTTTACACTTGTTTATAAAGAACAAAACTGTTGGAACTTTAAAATAGATGGAGAATGAGGTCACTTCCCCTTCCTGGACTAATTTACTTCATCCAAACACAGACCAACCCTAAGGTCAGAGGTCAATATTCTCACATGTTCATCACCCACATACACAAGCAAGAACCCCCAAAATCCACAACAACAGAGCAGTCTTACATGCAGATCTATGATCTTCTTTTCAATATTTTCAAAGCAACATTTTACTTATAATAATAATTTGTATTTCTCTGATAATTTTCAGAAATCACTTTCATAGTGTACAGAAAAGTTTTTCACCTGAGTCCAATGTTTCAAATTAAATTCGACTTTGGAAAAAATCATAGACATTTTTTATGGTATTCCACTGCATTTGAAAATACGTGCTCCCACGCATCAGTGTAACTTGCTATTGAAATACCCGCTTCCAGAATGTCTTGGTTTGGAAGAGAAATGCCTGAGTATTACCTGATCAGGGAGATTATACAGAAGCGCACACACTCTGCCCATATCTGGGCTCCCTGCTGCTGATACTGGGTAACGTTGTCACATTCACTTGCTGGATTTCTGTTTGCACTCTCTGAAGGATTTCTCCTGCTCTCAGTAGAGAGCCTTTGTACCCTGTCGTCCTCTGCTTTTTTTGGTTAAAATTCGATGTATGTTTTGGTCCCCTGCATCGAAGACTGACGAAAGCCCAGCATTCATGTGTCATTCCAAACAACATTTGGAAACGATAATGTCTGGCACTCGTTGGCTTTTCTCATAAAGCATCTAAGGACAGATCTCTCTGGAAACCTTCATAGTCTGTGCCTGAAGATGGTTACTCTTTCCTAGCTACCTTTGTGATACATCTGTCTGTTGACTTTGTTTAAAGAGGCGTCTTAAGGTCTTTTGTAATGCACTGTCTCATACATGGCTGCTGGACTGGAATTCTAACGCCCTTCCCCCCATCAAATTAAAAAAAAAAAATTACCTCTAAAGAGACCACCTTACCTTTTAGATAAAATTGTATTCCACACTGATCCCTTGTAGTTTCAGAATGTCCATTTCTAGTTCATGAGAGAGAAAGAAATAAAGATAGTCCTTAGTTTTTACACTTGTTTATAAAGAACAAAACTGTTGGAACTTTAAAATAGATGGAGAATGAGGTCACTTCCCCTTCCTGGACTAATTTACTTCATCCAAACACAGACCAACCCTAAGGTCAGAGGTCAATATTCTCACATGTTCATCACCCACATACACAAGCAAGAACCCCCAAAATCCACAACAACAGAGCAGTCTTACATGCAGATCTATGATCTTCTTTTCAATATTTTCAAAGCAACATTTTACTTATAATAATAATTTGTATTTCTCTGATAATTTTCAGAAATCACTTTCATAGTGTACAGAAAAGTTTTTCACCTGAGTCCAATGTTTCAAATTAAATTCGACTTTGGAAAAAATCATAGACATTTTTTATGGTATTCCACTGCATTTGAAAATACGTGCTCCCACGCATCAGTGTAACTTGCTATTGAAATACCCGCTTCCAGAATGTCTTGGTTTGGAAGAGAAATGCCTGAGTATTACCTGATCAGGGAGATTATACAGAAGCGCACACACTCTGCCCATATCTGGGCTCCCTGCTGCTGATACTGGGTAACGTTGTCACATTCACTTGCTGGATTTCTGTTTGCACTCTCTGAAGGATTTCTCCTGCTCTCAGTAGAGAGCCTTTGTACCCTGTCGTCCTCTGCTTTTTTTGGTTGGTTGGAGAGCAACAGCAAAACTCGACAAGCTATCTCACACACAGATGCATGGGCCAAGGGATCTCAGTGTGCACTGGGGTGTGTTCTCAGATGCAAGAAAGGAAGGTTGAGGAGAAGGAGTAATGCTGTTTTTTTATTACTGTAGGGTAAACCTGACAATTCAGAACTTCGTGAATTGTCAGCTTGTTTGGGGGCTGGGTGGGTGGGTCTGGGGTGTACTTTTTATAAGTAATATTTAATTTATTATTTAGAGTGGCTTCTTTTTGGATAATTTATGATACAAAGGGAGACTTGGTTGGGAATCTAGATATGGCTGTTAAGGCTGCAGTGTGCCACCGCTCAGAGGGGCCGCTTTGGAAATGAACTGTCCACTGCTGAGTATGAGGAGATGGCCAGGCAAAGCCTCCAGTGAATCTTCATCATCATCACCGCCTACTCCCTTTCCAGGGTCATTCAAATACAATACCACCAAACCTACAATATTCAGATAGCATTTTACAGGTCAAATGCTACTCATTCTCTCCAAGGGCTTTGCGATTCAAATTGTTTGTGTGGTAGTGGTAGGTTTATTTGGTAGAAATGGGTATACTACAGCTTTAACTAGCCTTAGTGGAGAAAGAAATTTTTTGTTGCTACAAAATGCCTTTTAATGGGGAAAAAACAAAAAAGGTATTTTGAGCCCACAAAGAGTTTCTTTCAATTGTCAGACTCTAGCATTGTTAACCAAATTAGACTAGTGACTGCAATATTTAAGTGTAAATCTTGTTCTATGAGAAAGGAAACTTGCTTATAGTTTAAAACAATGACTGTTTCTACACACGATCTTGTATACTACTACATGAGGAAAAAGGGGTTTTGTAATCACTGTAGAACAGTCTCATATTCATTTTTTATAGAAATGTTATTCCAATGGTGCATTTTTTGTTTAATAAATAAAGTTTTGATACAAAGTTCTTCCTCCATGTGATTTGTACTAAAGGACTGATGTGAAATGTGCCCAACCCTAACCCCTGCCTGTCAATGCTCCTCCTCAGCTGCCTTTTTTGACAGTAGGGATCAGAGACTGTCAGAGGAGCCTGGAGGGCTTCAGTCCCTGGGGTCTCAAAGCGTGGGACACAACGTAGCAACCAAAAAGCGACATCAGAGCCTCAGTTCTCTAGCACATCCCTTTGGAAGCTTCTACTGTTTCCAAGCTCACACCTGGGATGGTTTCTGTCCTAACTGCCAATATCCAAGTCTGCCAATACCTCTCATTGCCAGAACTTGCTTTTTTGCCTACACACACAGGAGACCTGGAAATGGGTCAGATCAGATCTTACCAATAAAGTTCAATGCTCTAGCCTCCGTGCCCTGACTGAGACAACTCTGGTGTAAGCCAACTTATTTCCAGAGTTTCCTGCAGGACTGAGCAAAAGTGACTTGATGGGGAGTCAAGCAACAAAGCAGGGAGATGCATGCATGTATGCTCAGTTGCTAAATCATGTCTGACTCTTGGAGACCCTTATGGACTGTACCCACCTCCTTTTTCCATGGATTTCCAAGGCACGGATACTGGAGTGTGTTGCCATTTCAAAACTTCAGGGCATCTTCCAGACCCAGGGATTGAACCCACATTTCCTGCATCACCTGCATTGACAGGCAGATTCTTTTCCACTGAGGGCCCAGGGAAGCCCCACATGAGGTGACACTGCCCCACAATATTAGCCCCTAGGTGGAGTACCCATGCTTGACTCGTCTCCTTTCTCTTTCCATCTTCTCCCACCCCACTAAGGATTTCTCCTCAGAGCATTTCATCAGCGGTCACTTTTATACAAATCTTCATATCAAGGACTGTTTTTAGGGATTTGACCCAAGACAAAGACCCTGCTACTACTTGTGTTCCCATGGCAACACACCAATGCCAAATCAATATACTAAATAAATGTAATACTCTCCATCCTCAAAATTTTTCTTTCCTACCATGTCAACAGCAGAACATGGGGACACAGGTGCATTGAATAATGTATTGCTCTGAGTGCTGAAGGATGAATTGGGGCATAGAATCTATTCCTTAAGAGAAAATCATGGATCAATAAAAGGTTTATTAACCCTTTTGAGTAAGCAGAGAACTACCCAGTGAGTTTGCTTGACGACCATCCATCACTGGTGACAGGACAGGTGGGCTTTTAAAAGTCATCTAGCTCTTCTCACCTTCTTCAACCCATACTCCTTCCACCTAAACAGAAAAAAAAAAAAAGATTGTAGTTATGATCACCAAGAACCTACAGAAACTGGAACCACTGTGCACTGTCAGTTGGAATGGAAACCTGTGCAGCTGTTGTGGAAAATAGTGTGCTGGTTCCTCAAAAGAGTCTACATAGAATTACTATTGTTATTGTTGTTTAGTTGCTAATTTCTGCCCACCTCTTTTGCAACCCCATGGACTGTAGCCTGCCAGGCCTCCCTATCCATGGGATTTCCCAGAAAAGAATACTGGAGGGGGTTGCCATTTCCTTCTCCAGGGGATCTTCAGGGGCCAGAGATCAAACCTGCATCTCCTGCATTGGCGGCTGGATTCTTTACTGATGAGCCATTAGGTAAACCTTAGGAGTACTATATGATCCATCAATTCTACTACTGGGCATATATACAAAAGAATGAAAATTGGGGACATTGGGGTTCTCAGCAGGGGCAGCTCTCCAGATGCCACTGTAATTGTTGATGACTAGGTGGGTTTTTTTTAAACTTAGCCATAAAAAGGAATGAAACTGTGCCATTTGCAGAGACACAGGGGGACCCTGAGACTGTCATACAGAATGAAATCAGAGCGAGAACAACAAATACTGTATCTCAATGAATGTATGTGAAATCTAGAAAAAGTACAGCTGATCTTATTCGCAAAGCAAAAACAGACACAGACATAGAGAACAAACATGGATACCATGGGGGAAAGGGGAAAGAATTGGGAGATCGAGATGGACACTTATACACTATTTTTTGGTATGTATATGTTTTTTGTTAATTGAAGGATAATAGCTTTACCGAGTCTTGTTGTTTACTGCCAAACAAATATCAACATGAATGAGCCATAGGTATGTTGCCTCCTTCTTGAACTTCTTTCTCATTTCCCTCCCCATCCCACCCCTCTAGGTTGTTACAGAGCCCCTGTCTGAGTTCCCTTGGTCTTACAGCAGCTTCCCATTGGTTATGTTTTTACATACGGTAATATAAATTTCCATGTTACTCTTTCCATACATCTCACCCATTCCTCCCTCCCCACAATGTCCTTACGTCTGGTCTCCAGGTCTGTCCGTCCGTGGCGGCCCTGCATATATATTCATCACTACCATCTTTCTAGATTCCATAAATATGTGTTAGTATACAACATGTCTCTTTCTGACTTACTTCACTCTGCATAATAGGCTGTAGGTTGATCCACCTCATTAGAACTGACTCAAATGCATAGTATGTATAAAAGACATAACCAATGCGATCCTGCTGCGTAGCACGGGGAACTCAACTCATGCTCCGTGGTGACCTAAATGGGAGGGAAATCCCCCCAAAGAGAGGGGACAGATGATATGCATGGCAGACTCACTCTATGCAAACAGAAACTGACACAGTAGTGTAAAGCAACTAGTATGCCAATAAAGTTGTTTTAAATGTTAAAAAGAATGTTGCACATGCAATTTGACAGAGAACCCTGGGAGAAGGAAACCGGGCTGCACAGGCAGAAGGCGACACAGCAGACAGCCTCGGGGGCTTCCTTACTACTCACAAGCCAGCAGCCAACTAGGCTTCCACCTCCCTTACCCATGCCCCTGAAAAAAACCCAAAAACTTAGGTCTTTTTAAGCACCCAGGTTTTGTCCTATTTTCTATTTCTAGTATAATCTTCACCTATATTTTTTATTTACCAATTTCTTCTTTCCATATTACTATATTCCTTCTCCTTTCATTTATGACTTATCTCTTTCCTTCACCTTAACTTTGGAAATTCACAATTTGATACAATAAATACAAATGCAATTATTCCTGAGATAATCCAAATGCTCTCATTAGCAGTTCAAAAGATTTCTTGAAATAAGTAACAGAAGTAATTTTTTCCCAGATTCCTTTCAGGTTTTAATTAACATTCTTCTTTATAAATTAATGACAGTGCTTTAATTTCCCTGTCTTTGCTAATATCTTTTCTGACTCTTTATGTAAGTTTGACAAAATACCTCTTAGTAGAATAATTTTTCACCTTCTTAACATTCCTTAAGGATTTAATTCTTATGCTATTCTTTGCCTCTGTTGTAGTTTCCCTCAGCGACTTTTCTTTTTATTCAGGGAAGAACTGTTCTTTGGTCTGGATCTCTCTTCACAATGGCAGGATTTTAATTTTGTAGATGTAGCTCCTTATTTGCCATAATTATTCCCATTTCTTCCTCAAATAGGATGTTTCAAAAAACTGACTGTAACATTTACTGCAGATGTGTATTGTGGGCTTAAATTTAAATTCAACAATGTAAGGAAAGCTCCTTCTACAATTATCAGTACTTGTCAAAAGTCTACTGAACGCTACTTCTGAAAGTCTCTCCACTCCATCTTTCTCCTCAACAATTGTGAACCTTTTCATACATTTAAAAATACAAAAATAGAAATTTAACAAATTTGCCATTTGGGTGTGAGTCTAATGTTATAGGTATAGTTTGTAGTATGCACGTAGATTTAAAAAATTTGCTTCTGGAGACAAAGGACAGTCTGGTGTAACAAGTAGAATTGTAGTGAGTCATATGAGCTACAATACAGACAGATTAGAAATTCTTCATAATTAATGATGGGGAATGGAGACAGTTTGGATAGGGGAAGACTTCTTCATGGAGGTGACATTTAAACTGAAACGACAGAATACAAGGGAATAATTCAATGAATACTGGAAACATAGAACACTCTAGATAGAGGAAAACACTGAGGAAGTCCCAGGTTGAGAGAGAACTTGGTTCTTCCAAGTAATGAACAGATGATTAGTATAGCTGCACGTCACTGAGCAAAAGGGCAGAACAGAAGAAGTTCAGGGAGATACATCTGAGCCAGATCATGCCGCATTTTACCTTACCTGCCACCAAGCTTAGATTCCAAAGAAAACAGACACGTTTGGGGCACACACAAAAAAGAAGAAACCCAAGATCTAATGTAGGCATAGTACATTTTAAAAGCTGTACACTACTCAGATGTGTGATACAAGTCTATGACTCCTTGCTCGTGATTTAATTTCCCTGTCTTTGCTAATATCTTTTCTGACTCTTTATGTAAGTTTGACAAAATACCTCTTAGTAGAATAATTTTTCACCTTCTTAACATTCCTTAAGGATTTAATTCTTATGCTATTCTTTGCCTCTGTTGTAGTTTCCCTCAGCGACTTTTCTTTTTATTCAGGGAAGAACTGTTCTTTGGTCTGGATCTCTCTTCACAATGGCAGGATTTTAATTTTGTAGATGTAGCTCCTTATTTGCCATAATTATTCCCATTTCTTCCTCAAATAGGATGTTTCAAAAAACTGACTGTAACATTTACTGCAGATGTGTATTGTGGGCTTAAATTTAAATTCAACAATGTAAGGAAAGCTCCTTCTACAATTATCAGTACTTGTCAAAAGTCTACTGAACGCTACTTCTGAAAGTCTCTCCACTCCATCTTTCTCCTCAACAATTGTGAACCTTTTCATACATTTAAAAATACAAAAATAGAAATTTAACAAATTTGCCATTTGGGTGTGAGTCTAATGTTATAGGTATAGTTTGTAGTATGCACGTAGATTTAAAAAATTTGCTTCTGGAGACAAAGGACAGTCTGGTGTAACAAGTAGAATTGTAGTGAGTCATATGAGCTACAATACAGACAGATTAGAAATTCTTCATAATTAATGATGGGGAATGGAGACAGTTTGGATAGGGGAAGACTTCTTCATGGAGGTGACATTTAAACTGAAACGACAGAATACAAGGGAATAATTCAATGAATACTGGAAACATAGAACACTCTAGATAGAGGAAAACACTGAGGAAGTCCCAGGTTGAGAGAGAACTTGGTTCTTCCAAGTAATGAACAGATGATTAGTATAGCTGCACGTCACTGAGCAAAAGGGCAGAACAGAAGAAGTTCAGGGAGATACATCTGAGCCAGATCATGCCGCATTTTACCTTACCTGCCACCAAGCTTAGATTCCAAAGAAAACAGACACGTTTGGGGCACACACAAAAAAGAAGAAACCCAAGATCTAATGTAGGCATAGTACATTTTTAAAAGCTGTACACACTACCTCAGATGTGTGAAGTCACACAGCGCTTCTATGACTCCTTGCTCGTGATCCCCAGTTCTTGGTGAGAGAAGAGACAAACCTCAATCTTATTGGTGAAAGGACTCTGTTATTTCTTTTTCATTTAAAGGTACCTTCATTCTGTTAGATTAAATTTTGGGGGAGGGTGGGGTGAGGGGTAAAGTTATGAAATTCAAAGTTCTCTCTCCCCATCACAACTGCATTTCTCTTCAAAAAAGCCCTACCTTTGCCAATTCTTTTCAGGAAGACTGCTAGGAAACTATGTATGTCCTCTGGTGTTCTGGACCAAATGTGGATTCTAACAGCTCCCAGTTCAGCCTCTATTCCCTCTCATTGCTGGGAACTCTGTTGGCCTTTACTGCCAAGATCTGTATCTGTATCTGTATCTGAAGATACTGAGAATCTTTTCTCCCAGCACAGTAGGAGCCCGTAACTCCCTGCACTGAACTGGCCTAATCTAAACTCTTTCTGTCACTATCACATCTGAGTCTCAGCTTTGTCTTCTAGTTGGACCTCAAGTAGGCTATCCACTCTGTAACTTCTATTTGAGCATTACTTTTTTCCTGGCCATGATAACTGTAGTTAGGCCATGTCAATGACTCTCAACTCAGATTTTCCCTGAAGGCCCCATTGACAGTGTATTTGAATAACTGATTCACTATTTTATACACAGGTTTTACTACCACTATTCTCTCTGCTAAGCTTTATCAAGCCACTATTTTCCTTCATAGCAATACCCCACCTTCTGAGATACCCCTTTCCAAGAACTCTATAAGCCACTACAGATAAGAGTCCAAGAGTCTTCTAGTTTGGGCTTCCCTTCTTCCCTGCCTAGTGTTTCCATCATCTTTTGCCTCCTGTCCTAGAGTTCTGCCCTATAGAGCAGTGTCAGGGAAATTAGAGATGACTGGTTAATGTATTCATTTCTCCTAGTATGTTCATACCCCTGTTCACTGAAATACATGTCTTGTCCAATAGAAACTATTTGCTTCCTTTTCAGTTCTGGTGAAAATCCTCTTTATGTCCTATCTTAGAAATCTTCATTATGTGCATATTCATTAGTATCTCTATTTTTCCTTATTTTTCCTAAAACTACTGAGTCAACTCTTAAAAGAAGCTAGAAGGTATCAGGAACTAAAGTGAATAGAAACTTTATATTAATAATACCTACAAAAATAGTATATCAGTTATGCATGTATGCATATAAAAATATCAGTCTAGCTATTGTGTAGAGAATGAATTCCAAGTAGCAAAAGTGGAAAAACGCTGCAAAAAAAGGTGTGATTCCGTGGTGGTAAAGAATGAAAATAAAGTAGATACATTTGGATGAGTTTTCAAGGCTAAAACAAACATAATTGCAGATGGATTGGATGGGGTGAGTTTCTGACTCAAACAACCTTTAAGTTAGTAGTAACGTCTTCTGTGATATAGTATGCTGGGAAAGAAACAGAGTGGGGTATATACAGGAAAAATGATAATAATTTTTAAAATATATATTTTAAGAGTTTTATTTATTTATTTATTTTGGGGGGCACGGGTTGGGGAAGGAGGGGGGTGGGCAGGCCACTTATATTGGTCTTTTGTTTATCTATTTTCATCCATCTTTGTTCCTTGGCCCACGTGGGCCTCGCATCACGGTGGCCTCTGTTGCTGCAGAGTGCCGGCTCTGGGTGCATGTGCTCCAGAGCTCCAGCTCGGCAATTGGACACATCGGTCCAGCCGCTCTGCGGCACGTGGGATCCTCCCAGGCCAGGGACCGAACCGGCACCCCTTGCACTGCAAGGCGGTGTCCTTACCCACTGGACCACCAGGAAAGCCCTAAAATAATTTTTGAATATCTGTGTGACATTCCAGAGGAGACAACAAAATATCTTTGAATATTTGAATCTGGAATACATGAGAGAGGTCTGGTCTGGAGATATAAACTCAGAAATTGCCGACAAAAGAATGACACCCAAAGTCATAGGAGACTTGGAAGCAAAAGAGAGTTGAGGGGGCTTCCCTGGTGATCCACTGGGTAAAGAGACTGCCTTGCAGTGCAAGTGGCACTGGTTCGATCCCTGGCCCAGAAAGATCCCACATGCCACGGAGTGGCTGGATCAATGTGTGCAATTACAAGCCAGAGCTCTGGAGCACATGCACCCAGAGCTAGTGCTCTGTGACAAGAGAGGCCACTGCAATGGGAGGACCACACAAGCCAAAGAATAAAGATGGATGAAAATTGGAAAAAAAAAAAAAAAAACAGTAAAAGAGGCCAAAAATTAAAAAAAAAAAAAAGAAAGAGAGAGAGAGTTGGAGCCAAATTGAGCCCCAAGAGACTCCAGGATGTAGATACTATGTAGAGAAGTAATAACTAAATGAGCAGGCTTAGAACATATGGCCAATAACAGGAAATTGCTTATTTCCTGTTAGAGGAAAGTAAAAGGAAAAAAAAAAATGATATGGCAGAAGAGGAAGAAAGCATTAGAAAGAGAAGGGAAATTAGGTATGGTTAAAAGTTGGTAAGATGCTAGTGAGACAAAGACAAAACAGTGAATATTGAATTTATCAACTTGTCACTGATAAGATAACCTTGCTCTCTAGTTTTCAGGGAACAGTGTCACTTATGCACCATGCCTTCATGTGGTCAGTAACCAGAGTGGTAGCTAGCACAGCGTAGTGTCTGTTTTCACTTTCAAAAGAGCCTCATTTGGATGATATTTTCTATGGTCATCCAAGTCATTAATGACCAAAACCAAGAGGAGTTTCAGTAGAGGAATGGGGCTAAAAGCCAGGTTATTCCAGACTAGAGATGGAATAGGAAGCTATGAAATAAACATGCAATAACTTTCTGAAAAAGTTGTACTATGAAAAAGAGAAGAATGGGGAAGTAATTACAAGTGTAATTGGATCTTACATGTTTAAAAACCTCTGAAATCACCTCACAATGGTTCTTCTTCTAAGAAACCTAGGTGATTTCCAAGTCAAATTCACCTGTGCCATAAATTTTCATCTCTAATAATGGAGCTTCAAGACTTTGGCCACCTGATGCAAAGCCAATTCATTGGAAAAGACCCTGATTCTGGGAAAGACTGAGGACTGGAGGGCAAGGGGCAGTAGAGAATGAGATGGTTGGGTGGCATCATCGACTCAATGGACGTGTGTTTGAGCAAACTCCTGGAGACAGTGAAGGACAGAGAACCCTGACATGCTGCAGTCTGTGGGATCACAAAGAGTCAGACATGACTGAGTAACTGAACAACAACAGCATAAATTTTCAGGGGAAGTAACAGTGCGGTCTAAAGCAAGAATCTGTAGGTTAGGAACAACAGTTAAACACTCCAGAGAGTGTTGCATAAACGTCAAGGTTGCCCTGGTTTGGAGCCAGAAACAGAGCTCTCCAGGAGCAAAGGCCAAAGGAACAGCAGTATCTTTATTCAGGAGGATTGAGTATCATAGACTGAATAATAGTGCTGAAAGATATTAGGTTTGAACCCAGAATATGCACATTTTACCTAGTTTGGGACAAAACAAAAGCCTCTTTGCTGCTGTGATCAATATAAGAATTCTGAAATTGAGAGATTATCTTGGATTATTTGGATGGCCCAACACAATCACAAATGTCCTTATAAAAAAGAGGCAAAGGGCAATTTGACAGACACAGAAGGGAAGGAGGCTATGTGACAGTGGAGACGGAGACGGAGTGATGGCGCCACAAACCAAATCATGCAGCCCATCCCCAGATGCTGAAAGCAGCAAAGAATGAGTTCACCCCTAGAGATTCTGGCTGAGCTCAGCTCTGCCAACAAGCTTGATTTCAACTCAGATTTCAAACTATAGCTTGCATACCTGTGGGAGGATAGGTCTCTGTCATCCGAAGCCACTACATTTATGAAAATTTCTTAGAGCAGCCACAGGAAACCAAGATGCCAAGATGAAGCAAAACTCACCCAAGACCATGACGTGTAAAATGCAATGAAAAAAGAGAAAAACATCAAATCCAAAGAAAATAAAGGTGATATCTTGGTGGAAAAAAAAGTAGAGTCAAAAGTTTCAATGTTACTGCACAGACAAATCACGCTCAAGTGTATAAAGATATGACGAGTAGATGAGAGTCCTTGGATGTCATTTAGAAGATCAGATCACAACTGTTGTGGGATTTTTATGGACCTTCCAGGCTTGACAACAACAAATATGAACCTGAAATGATCCAGCTCCCAGTCAAAAGAATTAGCCTTTGAAGTGAAAACAGGGTTTTGAAAACATATTTATACAGCCATGCTCATAGCAGCATTATTCACAAAGCTAAAATTGTGGAAGCAAACTGCATGTCCGTCAACAGATGAGTGGATACACAAAGTGTGGCATGTGCATATAAGAGAATATTACTTAACCTTAAAAAAGAAGAAAATTCTGACATATCCTACAGTGTGGATGAACCCTGAAGACATTATGCTAAATTAAATGAGTCCGCCACAAAAAGACAAATACTGTATGTTTCCACCTATATGAGGTATTTATACGGCAGCCAAAATTGTAGAGGCATAATGAGACCTTGGGGAGAGGGGTGGAGGGAGTTATTGTTTAATGGGCATAGAGCTTCAGTTTTATAGGATGAAGAGTTACAGAGATTGACAGTTATACAGATAGCTGCCCAACAATGTGAAAGCATTTAATACCACTGAAGTGTACTCTTACAAATAATTAGGATAGTGAAGGTTATGTTATGTGTATTTCACTGAACATAATAAAAAGGAGAAAAAAATAATAATCTTCAATTACCAGCCCTGAGAATCAAATGCATAAAAAGAGGCAAAGGGCAATTTGACAGACACAGAAGGGAAGGAGGCTATGTGACAGTGGAGACGGAGCGGAGTGATGGCGCCACAAACCAAATCATGCAGCCCATCCCCAGATGCTGAAAGCAGCAAAGAATGAGTTCACCCCTAGAGATTCTGGCTGAGCTCAGCTCTGCCAACAAGCTTGATTTCAACTCAGATTTCAAACTATAGCTTGCATACCTGTGGGAGGATAGGTCTCTGTCATCCGAAGCCACTACATTTATGAAAATTTCTTAGAGCAGCCACAGGAAACCAAGATGCCAAGATGAAGCAAAACTCACCCAAGACCATGACGTGTAAAATGCAATGAAAAAAGAGAAAAACATCAAATCCAAAGAAAATAAAGGTGATATCTTGGTGGAAAAAAAAGTAGAGTCAAAAGTTTCAATGTTACTGCACAGACAAATCACGCTCAAGTGTATAAAGATATGACGAGTAGATGAGAGTCCTTGGATGTCATTTAGAAGATCAGATCACAACTGTTGTGGGATTTTTATGGACCTTCCAGGCTTGACAACAACAAATATGAACCTGAAATGATCCAGCTCCCAGTCAAAAGAATTAGCCTTTGAAGTGAAAACAGGGTTTTGAAAACATATTTATACAGCCATGCTCATAGCAGCATTATTCACAAAGCTAAAATTGTGGAAGCAAACTGCATGTCCGTCAACAGATGAGTGGATACACAAAGTGTGGCATGTGCATATAAGAGAATATTACTTAACCTTAAAAAAGAAGAAAATTCTGACATATCCTACAGTGTGGATGAACCCTGAAGACATTATGCTAAATTAAATGAGTCCGCCACAAAAAGACAAATACTGTATGTTTCCACCTATATGAGGTATTTATACGGCAGCCAAAATTGTAGAGGCATAATGAGACCTTGGGGAGAGGGGTGGAGGGAGTTATTGTTTAATGGGCATAGAGCTTCAGTTTTATAGGATGAAGAGTTACAGAGATTGACAGTTATACAGATAGCTGCCCAACAATGTGAAAGCATTTAATACCACTGAAGTGTACTCTTACAAATAATTAGGATAGTGAAGGTTATGTTATGTGTATTTCACTGAACATAATAAAAAGGAGAAAAAAATAATAATCTTCAATTACCAGCCCCTGAGCCTTGAACAGATACCTAACTTCTCTGAGTTTGTTTTACTTTATTTCCATCTATAACACAGGGTAATAATATCCAGCATTCATACCTCACAAACTTCTTATGTGGACTGAATCAAATACCACGTATAAACACACTTTATAAGTTATAAAATACTACTTTATAGCTTACAAAGCTGTAGCGGTATGAATTATCATTATTTGTGCCTAGACAACTGTAACCTATTCATCCTTTAAAATCTAAAATGCAATCTAAGGGTTTGTAGGGGATTTTAATGGAAATTCCACACCTGATCAGGATCCAAGGTCCTTCTTAAACTTTCTGTGAACTTCCAGAAGGGTGGAGTTGGAAATATCAGCTCAAGTTCTTGTTTGTGGGTGGTCAGATTCTGTTGGGTATGCCCTTGACTCATCCTTTGTCTCATTAAAAACAAATACGTGGTACACTCTACTTGAGGTGGAACTAAAGACAGGAAGGAGAGAAAGGTCTAAGAGAGATGAACATTAATTGCAGTAATGTGAACATTCCTATCTAAAAACATTTTGTGGGGCTTCCCTGGTGATCCAGTGGGTAAGGACACCACCTTGCAGTGCAAGGAGTGCCGGTTGAACGGAAAAATACGCTGGGTTACACTCTACTTGGCAATGATGCCGTCAACAGATATAAAAGTAGCAAAAAATTACTTAACCTTAAAAAGAAGTAAATTCTGACATATCCTACAGTGTGGATGAACCCTGAAGACATTATGCTAAATTAAATGAGTCCGCCACAAAAAGACAAATACTGTATGTTTCCACCTATATGAGGTATTTATACGGCAGCCAAAATTGTAGAGGCATAATGAGACCTTGGGGAGAGGGGTGGAGGGAGTTATTGTTTAATGGGCATAGAGCTTCAGTTTTATAGGATGAAGAGTTACAGAGATTGACAGTTATACAGATAGCTGCCCAACAATGTGAAAGCATTTAATACCACTGAAGTGTACTCTTACAAATAATTAGGATAGTGAAGGTTATGTTATGTGTATTTCACTGAACATAATAAAAAGGAGAAAAAAATAATAATCTTCAATTACCAGCCCCTGAGCCTTGAACAGATACCTAACTTCTCTGAGTTTGTTTTACTTTATTTCCATCTATAACACAGGGTAATAATATCCAGCATTCATACCTCACAAACTTCTTATGTGGACTGAATCAAATACCACGTATAAACACACTTTATAAGTTATAAAATACTACTTTATAGCTTACAAAGCTGTAGCGGTATGAATTATCATTATTTGTGCCTAGACAACTGTAACCTATTCATCCTTTAAAATCTAAAATGCAATCTAAGGGTTTGTAGGGGATTTTAATGGAAATTCCACACCTGATCAGGATCCAAGGTCCTTCTTAAACTTTCTGTGAACTTCCAGAAGGGTGGAGTTGGAAATATCAGCTCAAGTTCTTGTTTGTGGGTGGTCAGATTCTGTTGGGTATGCCCTTGACTCATCCTTTGTCTCATTAAAAACAAATACGTGGTACACTCTACTTGAGGTGGAACTAAAGACAGGAAGGAGAGAAAAGGTCTAAGAGAGATAAACATTAATTGCAGTAATGTGAACATTCCTATCTAAAAACATTTTGTGGGGCTTCCCTGGTGATCCAGTGGGTAAGGACACCACCTTGCAGTGCAAGGAGTGCCGGTTCGATCCCTGACCTGGGAAGATCCCACATGCCGCGGAGCGGCTGGACAGGTATGTTCAACTACCGAGCCAGAGCTCTGGAGTGCATGTGCCCAGAGCCAGTGCTCTGTGATGAGAGAGGCAACTGTGATGGGAGGCCCACACACGCCAAAAGAACAAAGATGGATGAAAGTGAATAAATGAAAGACCGATAGAAGCGGCCAAAAATATATTTATATTCTGTGGCCATTTTATCACAAAGACCCATTTTATCAGAAGGAAGACCCACTGATTCTTAAATCATGTCCTTATACTATGTCTCAAACTCCCCTCTTTCCCTTGCCCTCTTTGTCTCTCCATTCTGTTCCATTACTTACTTCCATGAGAAAAAATACATCTTTTCCTTCAGGGAAGCAACACCCAACTCTTTTGTAGTTCAGTTTATTGCTGACAGAGCTCTAGGCTCTTACATTCTAAGCCAAGCAGTTAATTAAGTCTTTTTCTCCCTAAAGATCCTTCTGTCTATAGAAGGAATTCTGTTCCCAGCTATTATAATTTAGTGCTTATTCTGCTACATGGTAATGTTAATTGAAACTTTATTCTGGTATTCTCTTCACACATTTATCCATCTGAGGGCCAGACTTCACACCAAGTAACAAGATTACTTCTGGCTCTGATTCTCTCGAGTCAAATCAGGGCCCTTCTCAGACCTGAAAGGAGATTCCTTCCAGACTAAACATTTGGGTTCTTCATGTGTGCTTTATAGACCAAAGACCTTTCAATATGACCTTGCACATGAGGTCAAACTGACTGACGGAACAAATGAATCAAGTTACTGCCTAAATGAATGAATTTAACTAAATTTTATGTTTTCCTATCAAGAGTCAAATATTTAGTAAAAATTTAAACTTTCTGTGAACTTCCAGAAGGGTGGAGTTGGAAATATCAGCTCAAGTTCTTGTTTGTGGGTGGTCAGATTCTGTTGGGTATGCCCTTGACTCATCCTTTGTCTCATTAAAAACAAATACGTGGTACACTCTACTTGAGGTGGAACTAAAGACAGGAAGGAGAGAAAGGTCTAAGAGAGATAAACATTAATTGCAGTAATGTGAACATTCCTATCTAAAAACATTTTGTGGGGCTTCCCTGGTGATCCAGTGGGTAAGGACACCACCTTGCAGTGCAAGGAGTGCCGGTTCGATCCCTGACCTGGGAAGATCCCACATCCCCGGAGCGGCTGGACAGGTATGTTCAACTACCGAGCCAGAGCTCGGGAGTGCATGTGCCCAGAGCCAGTGCTCTGTGATGAGAGAGGCAACTGTGATGGGAGGCCCACACACGCCAAAAGAACAAAGATGGATGAAAGTGAATAAATGAAAGACCGATAGAAGCGGCCAAAAATATATTTATATTCTGTGGCCATTTTATCACAAAGACCCATTTTATCAGAAGGAAGACCCACTGATTCTTAAAGCATGTCCTTATACTATGTCTCAAACTCCCCTCTTTCCCTTGCCCTCTTTGTCTCTCCATTCTGTTCCATTACTTACTTCCATGAGAAAAAATACATCTTTTCCTTCAGGGAAGCAACACCCAACTCTTTTGTAGTTCAGTTTATTGCTGACAGAGCTCTAGGCTCTTACATTCTAAGCCAAGCAGTTAATTAAGTCTTTTTCTCCCTAAAGATCCTTCTGTCTATAGAAGGAATTCTGTTCCCAGCTATTATAATTTAGTGCTTATTCTGCTACATGGTAATGTTAATTGAAACTTTATTCTGGTATTCTCTTCACACATTTATCCATCTGAGGGCCAGACTTCACACCAAGTAACAAGATTACTTCTGGCTCTGATTCTCTCGAGTCAAATCAGGGCCCTTCTCAGACCTGAAAGGAGATTCCTTCCAGACTAAACATTTGGGTTCTTCATGTGTGCTTTATAGACCAAAGACCTTTCAATATGACCTTGCACATGAGGTCAAACTGACTGACGGAACAAATGAATCAAGTTACTGCCTAAATGAATGAATTTAACTAAATTTTATGTTCTATCAACTATGAAAAACAAAGTACCACATGCAGTCAAGAGTCAAATATTTAGTAAAAATTTAAGTATCTATCAAAATGTTGGGTATATTCCACTGTTCAATTCTATCTTATCTACTTTCAGTTGGGTATTTTTCCTAATTTGAATTGTTTTCCCCATGTTTCACAAGAGATACCTTACTCTGATAATGAATTCAATAGCATAATAAACACTAATGGAATTAAATATTCACAATGTACAACAAGCTATGTTAAGAATCTTGGATATATTATCTCATTTACTATATAAAAAATAGTACAGGGCTTCCCTGGTGGTCCAGTGGGTCAGGACACCGCCTTGCAGTACAAGGGGTGCCAGTTCGATCCCTGGCCTGGGAAGATCCCACGTGCCGCGGAGCAGCTGGACCAATGTGTCCAATTACCAAGCCGGAGCTCTGGAGAGCATGTGCCCAGAGCTGGTGCTCTGCAGTGACAGAGGCCACTGCGATGGGAGGCCCACACGGGCCAAAGAACAAAGGTAGATGGAAATAAATAAATAAATAAATGAAAGATCAATAGAAGTGGTAAAAATAATAATAATAATAAGTACAATGTGGGTTTCCCTGGTGGTCCAGTGGGTAAAGAGATCGCCTTGCAGTGCAAGTAGCACTGGTTCAATCCCTGGCATGGGAAGATCCCATAGGCCACAAAGCAGCTGGATTTGTGTGTCCAATTATGAACCAGTGCTCTGGAGCACATGCGCCCAGAGCCAGTGCTCTGCAATGAGAGAGGCCACTGCAATGGGAGGCCCATACAGGCCAAAGAATTAAGATGGATGAAAATAAATAAATGAAGGACCAATAAAAGAGGTGAAAATTTTTTAAAAATAGCACAATGTGTAAGAAAATATTTATTGATGAGGAAATTGAAGCTAGGGTAATGATACATTTTGCCCAAAGTCCCCCGGTTAAGCAGCAGATAGCTAGACCTTGAAATCACTCTGTCATCTCTAAGATATGTGTTTTTATCACCAAACTGAATAGCATTCAAGTACTGGTCCTAACAAATTCCTTGGATTGTTTCTCAAACTTCAACAATTATAAAATCCACTTGGAACTCTTGTTAAAATATCGAACCTCAGGCTCCAATTCTAGAGATATTGATTCAGTTGGTCTAGGGTGGGGTCTGAGGATTTAATTTTAACAACATCCCCAGTTGATTTCTACTTGAATAACGTAACAGAGCAGTACCATATGAAGTTTTCCCAACTTGGAAAACTTCATACGGCTGCCCCATCCCAAGCTACATTTTCTGCCTACTTATTTGTAAATAAATAAATAAAATAAAACAAACAAACAAAACCAACTTGAGCCTCTTAGGCTTTCCCTGAGTTTCAAGCAATAAATTTAATCAGAGAAGTGAGAAAATGCAGAAGTGAAGGAAAGCAGTCAAGTATGACAAAAATATTAATGGTTTAGCCATTAAACAAAGTCAAGGACCTTTAGTTCCTCCTCAAAGGCTATAGATCATATTTCTGAGTCATATTCTTTGAGCTTTTTTTGCAGATACTGAAGTACCCACCAGTGGAAAAGTTTAACCGCATGCTACCAGATAACACAAAGATCCCAGACAGATTGGAACCAGAAGGCTGATGGGATTCCTTGCTTAGTGTCTTGCAATAAATGCTGCACTTTGCTGCACCGCAATCCAGTGTCAGCTGACTGGCTTTACTGAGCATTTGGTGAACAGACCCAAGTTTGGTTCTATAGCAGTAACATGTATCAACAAGAATTCTGTCTGCTCTACTCAATAGAAAATCCAATTTGGACTCCTAATTTGAATTTAAAAACTATACTGGCTCATGTAACTGAACAACTTAGGGTAGACTAATTTCACACACATCTTCATGTCAGACCTGGAAGTGACACAAGAGAAAACTGCTTTCTGAAAACCACAAACAATAGTTCTGGGACTGACTGTCCTTGGCACTTGCTGTCCCCGGTATAAGCAAGCTAGGGAAATGAAACATCTTGACCAAAGTCCCCCGGTTAAGCAGCAGATAGCTAGACCTTGAAATCACTCTGTCATCTCTAAGATATGTGTTTTTATCACCAAACTGAATAGCATTCAAGTACTGGTCCTAACAAATTCCTTGGATTGTTTCTCAAACTTCAACAATTATAAAATCCACTTGGAACTCTTGTTAAAATATCGAACCTCAGGCTCCAATTCTAGAGATATTGATTCAGTTGGTCTAGGGTGGGGTCTGAGGATTTAATTTTAACAACATCCCCAGTTGATTTCTACTTGAATAACGTAACAGAGCAGTACCATATGAAGTTTTCCCAACTTGGAAAACTTCATACGGCTGCCCCATCCCAAGCTACATTTTCTGCCTACTTATTTGTAAATAAATAAATAAAATAAAACAAACAAACAAAACCAACTTGAGCCTCTTAGGCTTTCCCTGAGTTTCAAGCAATAAATTTAATCAGAGAAGTGAGAAAATGCAGAAGTGAAGGAAAGCAGTCAAGTATGACAAAAATATTAATGGTTTAGCCATTAAACAAAGTCAAGGACCTTTAGTTCCTCCTCAAAGGCTATAGATCATATTTCTGAGTCATATTCTTTGAGCTTTTTTTGCAGATACTGAAGTACCCACCAGTGGAAAAGTTTAACCGCATGCTACCAGATAACACAAAGATCCCAGACAGATTGGAACCAGAAGGCTGATGGGATTCCTTGCTTAGTGTCTTGCAATAAATGCTGCACTTTGCTGCACCGCAATCCAGTGTCAGCTGACTGGCTTTACTGAGCATTTGGTGAACAGACCCAAGTTTGGTTCTATAGCAGTAACATGTATCAACAAGAATTCTGTCTGCTCTACTCAATAGAAAATCCAATTTGGACTCCTAATTTGAATTTAAAAACTATACTGGCTCATGTAACTGAACAACTTAGGGTAGACTAATTTCACACACATCTTCATGTCAGACCTGGAAGTGACACAAGAGAAAACTGCTTTCTGAAAACCACAAACAATAGTTCTGGGACTGACTGTCCTTGGCACTTGCTGTCTGGATATGGATCATCCATCCACCCTGAATGAATCACTATAATCAAGCTAGAATCTGCTATTTTCTTACTCTTGTGAATTCACTCCTCCCCTAAAGCCCAGGGGTGATGTCCATTGTCTTAAAGCCGATGGGATGAGAACAGGAGAGGAGAGGGTACTGTGAATCATTACCACAAGAATGCAGGATAGCAAAAATAACTAGACTTCTCTAGGTAAAATGAAAAGTCCTAAAACTAAACTATGTTAGCTGTTTTAAGAAACTATCAAAATCATTTGACTGGGAAGCTTTCCTTGTCATAGCAAAGATATTTTGATGGCTAAGCTCCTGCTTTCCTGGCCATATATTCAGACAGAGTATTCCAGAAAACCATCAGTATTATTCATATTGATATGTCATCTTACATTCTTAGACACATACTCTTAATCAGTGCAGGGGAAGGGGAAATGGGCCACGATGAGTCTTCTCATTTTGCACAGTTCTCTTTTACTTTAGATTTGTTTTAACGTGGTCTTACATTTTTTGTAAAGTTTGCTGCATTTATGTTAAATTATAACATGAGCTCTTGGAAATTTATATCTTGTAGTTTTTGCTTCAGTTTCAAGAAGGAAAATGTTTACTAAATTAAGATAAAATAGCCTTACTGCTTATTTGCAACTCTCATTTCAAACTGGATATGCTTTATCACTGAATATTTCCTAAAATAAAACTTTATAACCATCTGGATTTACTGCTTTCTTGCTGATATTTCTTGTAGATAGATGGTTTCTTAATGACTCTTTCAATCCCAAAGGATATATTAGACTCCAAAATTATGTGTTTAGACAACAACCCATAGAGAGCCAATTTGATTTCTGCATCTTTTTTTTTTTTTATCTGCAATTGCATTTCAAAAATTTAAGTATTTCAGAGTACTTTTTCTAAGAAATTCTGAGTCCTGAGAAAAAACATAGTGTTATTGTTCCTTTATTTCAAAAAGAACAGAATATATAAAAAATTAATATTTTTCTATTCTTATTTTTGAAATGGCTGTTGTCCAAATCTGCTCCTTTCTCTTTAACTCTATTTGCCATCTCTGGAAGTTCATCAAACACTGAGGGAATATTAATTCTCATATGCTGGGTAAAACTATCAAATTGCCGACATGCTTTTCTTCAATTCATAAGGAAATCAGGTCTAGAATAAACAGAGAATATTCTGGAACTCTGAAGATTTCTCATACAGGAGAACTGCCTATGGTAATCCTATGTATATAAACATTTAATTAAATGTAGATAAACACTAGTTAAAGGATAATAGCTAAGACTATGATATAAATACGAACTACAAACATGAATCTAAGAATATACAGAATGCCCCGGTTACATGCTTTTCTCCCCTCTCTAGTTTATATTTTAATGTTAATACCAGATAAAAAAGTGAATTAGAGAGTCTATTTCAGGTAATTACTTTGAACAAACTGAACTTCAGTATTTAAGCCACTAAAAATAGAGGCCCTAAACATCAGTTTCTTTATGTATAAAAGTACTTTTCAACTTCAAAGTGCTTAGGGCACAGAATACTCATTATCTTTCATATTTCTTCCTTCGGCTACCGACAAATACTATCTTAGAGCAGAATTACACAAATAATTTTATCATGCAAAATCTAAAGGTATGAAAATAGAAAACTAAATCTTAATCCTCAAAACAGGAGACTGAAAGGGCAATAAAGTAAAATAAATTGGAAGTGACCTTGAGCTGGTCTAGGCCAGACATCAAGCATGTTCAGAGAGATGTCATTTGCAACAAGACTTAGAACATTTCTGTAGCTGGAGTGGGGTTGGACCCTCACAGCCCTGCACCATTGAATGCAATTCCTGGGAAGACCTTGTTGATATACTCTGGGAACCTTACTTGGTGCTAGGACTGCAGGCAGGGAGATGGAGTAAGATGATTGGCAAGGTCTGGACCAAGTGACCCCTCCTGTACTTAGGGAACAACAGGAGCTGACAGCTGCAACCAAGGCAACATCCCCAGGCATATGAAGTGGGGAGGAAAGGAGGAGTGTGCAGGAAAAGAAAGGGAAGTGCCCTACAAGACACTCTTCCTAGAAGGAAAAAAAGAGAGACAGAGAGAGAATGATCTTTCTAGAAGAAAGTATTCCGGAGTATAAAAAAAAAAATCAACACATTTTAAACATTGCTGATGACTCACTTATTCTCTTGAAAAGCTCTTCTGTATGAGGTTCCGGATTAGGTAGTAAGAATAGTATCATAGTCTTAGTCTTCATCATTTTATCTGAAATGAAATGAAAGTGTTAGTCTCTCTGCCATGTCCAACTCCTTGTAAACCCACGGACTGTAGCCAGCAAGGCTCCTTTATCCATGAAATTCTCTAGGCAAGAATACTGGAGTGAGTAGCCATCCCCTTCTCCAGGAGATCTTCCTGACCCAGGGATTGAACCCAGGTCGCCTGCGTTGTAGGCAGGTTCTTTACCATATGAGCCATCAGGAAAGTCCAGTATTCTGTCAAAGTCTAATTTATACCATACAAATACAAAAATAAATTGTGTAAATAATTGAGAAGAAAATTGTAAAAAAAAAAAAAAAGTATATTTCAAAATGCAGAACTATACATGTAATATAAAAAGCTGTGTGGCAATGTTGCTATTTAGAAATTTTTTCCCTGGATCATTGATGTGACTGAAGAATCATACTCATCCAGAGAAACCTGTCCTGAAGACTTTTGCTTGTCTTTCTAATAGATTTCCTAGTTGCAGGCATTGGCTATTCCCCAGATTGTTAATACGCTCCCAATCTCACTCAAAATTAACATCATTTATCTTGAAAAATATAAATAAAATACAATAATATAAAAATATAAAAAACATATGAAATGTTTTCTGTTCATGAATTCTTCCTCATTTTTGGAATGGTAAATGCAAGTAGAGGAAGAGTTTCATTCTAGAACTTTCCGATCATGCTCAGTAGGTTCCTGCCAAAACGCTGTGTTCACTATTCTAATGCATGAACAGTTTCACATAGTAGCATCCTTTCAGGAATTCATCTCTGATTATTCACTGTGTGCTCTGTGGATTCCTGATCAGTGGAGACAGGCACTGTCCTGAATGCATGAAGCTTCTATTTCCTGGATTTGTGCCCAGACTTTACAGACTCATAGGGAGGTTTGCAGAGAATGTTATATGTAAGCTGAGAACTATGAGTTCTGTATTCAACATAGCTTTCTCTCACATAGGAGAGGAAACAAACACTGAAACGTCAGAGTATTTGCCAGTTGGGCAGATTTTCAGGGCTGTGCTTAGACTTGACTTCAGAGAAGAGCTTAACATGTACGTGGCAGCTTTGTTTATATACTCTTAATCTTTTAAACGTGCTTTTTTTTAAACATGGGTTTATATAGTCTTAGTCTTCATCATTTTATCTGAAATGAAATGAAAGTGTTAGTCTCTGCCATGTCCAACTCCTTGTAAACCCACGGACTGTAGCCAGCAAGGCTCCTTTATCCATGAAATTCTCTAGGCAAGAATACTGGAGTGAGTAGCCATCCCCTTCTCCAGGAGATCTTCCTGACCCAGGGATTGAACCCAGGTCGCCTGCGTTGTAGGCAGGTTCTTTACCATATGAGCCATCAGGAAAGTCCAGTATTCTGTCAAAGTCTAATTTATACCATACAAATACAAAAATAAATTGTGTAAATAATTGAGAAGAAAATTGTAAAAAAAAAAAAAAAGTATATTTCAAAATGCAGAACTATACATGTAATATAAAAAGCTGTGTGGCAATGTTGCTATTTAGAAATTTTTTCCCTGGATCATTGATGTGACTGAAGAATCATACTCATCCAGAGAAACCTGTCCTGAAGACTTTTGCTTGTCTTTCTAGTAGATTTCCTAGTTGCAGGCATTGGCTATTCCCCAGATTGTTAATACGCTCCCAATCTCACTCAAAATTAACATCATTTATCTTGAAAAATATAAATAAAATACAATAATATAAAAATATAAAAAACATATGAAATGTTTTCTGTTCATGAATTCTTCCTCATTTTTGGAATGGTAAATGCAAGTAGAGGAAGAGTTTCATTCTAGAACTTTCCGATCATGCTCAGTAGGTTCCTGCCAAAACGCTGTGTTCACTATTCTAATGCATGAACAGTTTCACATAGTAGCATCCTTTCAGGAATTCATCTCTGATTATTCACTGTGTGCTCTGTGGATTCCTGATCAGTGGAGACAGGCACTGTCCTGAATGCATGAAGCTTCTATTTCCTGGATTTGTGCCCAGACTTTACAGACTCATAGGGAGGTTTGCAGAGAATGTTATATGTAAGCTGAGAACTATGAGTTCTGTATTCAACATAGCTTTCTCTCACATAGGAGAGGAAACAAACACTGAAACGTCAGAGTATTTGCCAGTTGGGCAGATTTTCAGGGCTGTGCTTAGACTTGACTTCAGAGAAGAGCTTAACATGTACGTGGCAGCTTTGTTTATATACTCTTAATCTTTTAAACGTGCTTTTTTTTAAACATGGGTATTTGAGAAATATCTGTTTAACAAACTTTTGCTAAACATCTACTATGAGTCTTATTTATATGCCACCAATGAATAAACCTCAGTTTATTTCACCAGGGTTTCCTGTTATCAGAATGTTGTTTTGTTAAATAGAGAAAGAAAATATTTTAAACACTGCTGATGACTCACTTATTCTCTTGAACAGCTCCTCTGTATGAGGCCCCAGATCAGGCAGTAAGACTATTATCATACTCTTATCAATAATAGTCATGGAAGCAATGGGCACAGCAGAAACACGACACTCTAGTCCCAGATGCTTCATTCACTAGCTTGGCCAAGTCACTTAACTCACCTCTTTCCCCACAAAATGTGGTCAATAAGCTCCACCCCCCTCCCGGGTTTATACAAGAATATCTTTAAACAATCAAAACAGTGTCTAAGCTGCAAATGCTATGGGACTTTCCTGGTGGTCCAGTGGTTAAGTTTTTGCCTTCCAACCAACAGGTGCTGGTTTGATCCCTGATCAGGGAGCTAAAGGTCCCACATGCCTTGTAGCCAGAAGACAAAACATAAAACAGATGCAATAGTGTGACAAATTCAATAAAGACTTGAAAATGGTCCATATCAAAAACATTTTTAGGTCTTCCCTGGTGGTCCAGTGGGTCAAGAGTCTACCTTGCAATACAATGGGCACCAGTTCAATCCCTGGCCCGTGAAGATCCCACATGCTGTGGAGCGGCTGGGCTGGTGTGTCCAATTAGGAGCCAGTGCTCTGGAGCACGTGCGCCCAGAGGTGGTGCTCTGCAACGAGAAGGCTGCTGCAATAGGAGGCCCACACAGGCCAAAGAATAAAGATGGGTGAAAATAAATAAATAAATAAAAATGTTTTAAAAACTTTAAAAATTGCTTTAAATATATATATATATATATATATATATATATATATATATTGATGGATATCATTGGTGTATTATTATTATTATCAGTATGCTATTTTATACTTATTTTTACACTTATACTGGTTTGATCCCTGGGTCAAGAAGATCCTCTGGAAAAGGGAATGGCAACCTACTCCAGTATTCTTTCCTGGAGAATCCCATGGACAGAAGAGCCTAGCGGGCTATGGTCCATGGGGTCTCAAACAGTCAGACACAACTGAAGTGACTTAGCATGCATACTTATATTTAGTTTTCTCTTCCATCTTTCTATGTGGTGCGTGTCCACAGAAGTCCAATATTCTAGCCCTTAGTTAAGCAAAATGGAATCATTATAGCTACTTTGACAGTTCTTATTACAGGAGCTTGCTCATCCTGATCTTCCAGCTTAACGGCCCCCTCCTGCCCATTCACACAAGTAACCCGCAGTGAATGACTGTGCTCTGGCCGCCAGCTGTCTATTATGTGAACACGCACCAAATTACTCATGCAGAACCACTGTAAGGAGTCACGTATCAGGTCTGCAAAGGGAGAGGCCTCAGCCAATGCTAGGAAGAAGAGCCAGAAAGCACAGGGCTCTATAGAATCCCTGTGAACTTTGCCGCTATAGCTATAATCACCCGATTTCACCATTCTTTGGCTGTGTCTCCCTGCTGCTCCCTGAGGATGCAATTGCTAGGACTCCCAGCGATTCTGACTACATGTGCGCTGTGGGTTGGTGAGTGATCAGGGTGTCTTCTGGGTACCAATCAGAGTGGTCATTCATAGGCACTAATAAGGCACATCTGCACCCAAAGAACTACCCTGGGGCTACTGTTAAACATGGTTTGTGTGGAAAAGTCCATTTAAGCTATTGCTTTTAATTGGGCAGTGTAATTAGAGGTGCAAACATGATTTTTCCTGTAAGAATGGACAATTATGCATAATTAGGCATAACGGTCTTATGAGAAAAAAAAAATGCCTCCATTATGGGAGTTGGTACATGCGCATGGCAGTGGCTAGAATTCTGGAATGATAGATTCTGAAAACATATTGACTTTTCCAAGAGTACAAAGTATTTTGAAGAGGGTATCTTTTTCTTCTTCCTTCACTGGTGGCTCAGACGGTAAAGAATCCACCTGCAATGCAGGAGGCCTTGGTTTGAGCCCTTTATCAGGAATATCCCTAGAAAAGGGAATGGCAACCCACTCCACTATTTTTGCCTGGAGAATTCCATGAATAGAGGATCCTGGTGGGCTACAGTCTATGGGATCACAAAAAGTCAGACACAATCAAGTGACTAACACTGTCCATCTTTTCTTCCTACTTCGTTTAATCAACCTTGATGAGATATATGGCTGTATGAGATTGAATAGTGTCTCAAAAATATTTTCTCCAAAATTTATGTCTACCCAGAACCTCAGTACATGACCTGATCTGGAAATAGGGTCTTTGCAGGCTTAATCAAGTTAAAGTGAGGTGAACTATAATCCAATGGTTCATGTCCTTTTAAGAAGAGGGAAATTAGGCTACAGAGAAGAACAGGCCAGGTCAAGACAGAGGCAGACTGGAGTTATGTTGCCACAAGTCAGGGAACACCAAGGATTGCTGCAAACACCAGAAGCTAGGAAGAGCCAAGGAAGAGCCTAGAACATGCAGAGAGAGCACAGGCCTGCCAAAACCTTGATTTAGGACTTTCATCCTCCGGAACTGTGATACATTTCTTTTCTGTTAAGCCATCTAGCGGCAGCACTAGGAAACTTACATAATTGCATAAAATAAAACACATTGATTTAAAAAGTACAATCCAATGTGTTTTGACAAATATACATATATGATGTAACTACCACCACAGTCAAAATAAGGCTCAGATGGTAAAGAATCTTCCTGCAAAGTGGGAGACCCATGGATCCCTAGGTTGGGAAGATCTGGAGAAGGGCATGGCAACCCATCCAGTATTCTTGCCTGGAGAACCGCATAGGCAGAGGAACCTGGTGGGTTACAGTCCATGGGGTCGCAAATACTCGGATAAAACTGAGTGACTAACACTTTCCCTTTCAACCACCACCACACTCAAAACAGAGAATACAGTTCCTCTTCCATATTTCACATACATACACTCAGCCTCAGAAAATGTCCAGCTGATTGCTATCATCAGGTCTTTTCTAGAACTGTCACTGTTGTTCAGTGGGCTTCCCTGGTGGCTCAACTGTAAAGAATCTGCCTGTAATTCAGGAGATGCCGGTACACAGGGATTTGATCCCTGGGTTGGGAAGATTCCCTAGTATATGAAATGGCACCCCACTTCAGTATTCTCACTTGGAAAATCTCATGGATAGAGGAGGCTGGTGAGCTACCGTCCATTGGGGTCGCAAGAGAATCAGATATGACTGAGCACGTGCATATTCATTCACTTGCTCAGCTGTGTCCAGCTCTTTGCGACTCCATGCTCTGAAGCATGCCAGGCCCCTCTGTCCTTCACTATCTCTTGGAGTTTGTTCAAATTCATGTCCGATGATGCTATCTAACCATCTCAACCTCTGCCGCCCCTTTCTCCTTTTGCCTTCAATCTATCCCAGCCTCAGGGTCTTCTCCAGTGAGTCAGCTCTTCACACTGGGTGACCAAAGTATTGCAGTTTCAGCTTCATCTATTCTAGAATATCATATCATATAATTGCAGTCACATAATAGGTACTTTTCTAAGTCAGGCTTCTTTCATTCAGCACAATTTTGAGGTCCATCCTCGTTGTTGCATTTATCAGTAGTTTGTTCCTTTTTATTGCTGAACATTCCATGAAATAGAACTACCATAATTTGCTTATCTTTTGAGGAATACTTAGATTCTTTATAGTCTGAGATATCATGATTAAAACTGCTATAAACATTTGAACACAAATTTTTGCATGGACATATGTTTTCATTTCTCCTGACAATTACCTAAGAACATAAGATTGTATATTCAGTGGCTGCATATGTTTAAAGTGAAAGTGGCTCAGTGGTGTCCAACTCTTGGTGACCCATGGAAGAGCCATGGAATTCTCCAGGTAAGAATACTGGAGGGGGTAGCCTTATATGTTAAACCACCAATCTGTCTTCTAAAATGGCTCTGATATTTTATATTCCCACTGGTAATGGATGAGGGAGAAGGGTTTCCCTGATGGCTCAATGGTGAAAAATCTGCCTGCACTGCAGGAGACCCAGGCTCCATCCCTGGGTTGGGGAAATCCCCCTGGAGGAGGGCATGGCAACCCACTCCAGTATTCTTGCCTGGGGAATCCCCATGGACAGAGGAGCCTGGGGGAGGGTACAGTCCATGGGTCACAAAAAGTCAGACACAATTGAAGTAACTAAGCAGAATGAGGGTTCTGGCTGTCTCACTCTTGCCAACACTTGATACTGTCAATCTCTTTAGTTTTAGACTTTCTATCAGGTTCATAATGATCCTTCACTGCAGTTTTGGTTTTCATTATCATTTCTTGATGGTTAAGAATCATTTGTGTGTCCTTTGCATTATCTTCTTTTGTGAAGCTTCTGTTTTTCCCTCATTTATTTGGTCAGACGGTTGATTCTCTTTTCATTAAGTTGTAAAAGTTCTTTACAGATTCTGGATACAAATACTCTATCAGATATATATGTTTGGGGATAATTTCTCCCAGTCTATGACTCACTTTTGTTTCTTAATTGTATATTTCAAAAGGGAAGATTTAATTTTGATAAGGATAATTCATCAGTGCTTTTTTATTTATTGTTTATTCATTCTGTGTTCTGTAAGGTAGTCGAAAACATGTGTGGGTCTCTTCTCCCAGTTGCTGTCACGTTCCTGAGACCCTTGGAATCTCATAAGTGATAAAAGGAAAATATTTTGTTCTAATAGTGGTCTCTGACCCTAGGTTCCAGACAAAGAATTCCAATCAGCCTTATAATTTCTTGGGTGATATATTGGATCTATGTACTTTGAATATATATTGCATAGATATACTGTCCTTGTTTGGTACCCTTGGTACTTTTGCTAAAAATCAATCAACCACATATCTGTAGGCCTATTTCTGGACTCTATTCTTTTTTAGGGATCAGAATATCTTTTTTTAACATAGTTGTTCTTGGCAATGAACAAGTAAAAATTACTCTATTTTCTTTTTATGTGAATCAGTTCTGCAAATATTTAAGAACCAACTTATACCAGACTCTGTGAGGAATGCAAAACTCAAAAATGCTATATGCAGGGTCCAGAATCCACATTTTTAGACAATGACATCTACATGGGATAGGTGGTTATATGAACCCCTGAAATTTTATTTGAAATTTGGTATATACATATATATACACATACACACACATATATATTATATTATATATTATATATATATAATATTACACCTTTTTAAAAATAAATTCTCAAAAGAGTACAGGAGTCTGTACCCAAAAGATAATGGCTTCTGTACATATATCTAACTGCAAAAAAAAGAAAAAGAAAAAGAAAGAATAAAATACTGCTATCACCTCTCTCAAGATGAATAATAACCAAATTAGGAATGATGGAATTAAGAATGACAGAAAAACAGTTAACTGATGTAATTTTTCTTAAAAAAAAAAAAAAGAATGAAAAAAGAAATTCATCACTCTAAATTTTTTGCTGTTTTATGAATTTAAACAAAATGTTTTTCACTTAAAGACAGGTAATTAGACTTCCCTTTTTTTTAGACAATTCTATAGCTGAGAAGTTTCTAGTCAATGTACACAGTCATCTGTCTTCTCTACAGCTCATGACAAGTCTTTTCCCTGGGCTAATCTTCCCTTGACACATTTCTGAAACATTAAAGGAAGCCAACCTTAACTCTTATGTCAAAAACAAATGCACAATATGGATGTTTAATAGATGTTGAGAGAAAATTAGCAGTAACAAGTTCAATGTTATTTACTTAGGAAATGAAATTGAGATACTCAATGACAATAGCAGTTATCAAAAAGCAAAGAAGCTACAGTGCAAGATGGCAATTTCTCTTTTATCTCATTTTATTGCAACTCAAAGCAGGATATTATTAAAAACTAAATGTCCTATAGAGCACATATGAGTACAATGAACACCTAGGAACTTCTGGAAATACTTACATAAAAATACTAGTTTGGGAGGGAATAGCAAGTAGTATATTCTATTAGAGAAACATAATGTAGAATTATGTAGCTATTCTAACCTCTGTGCCCACAAGGCATTAAATATCCTACAGGTACAATTTCTTTCCATACTCTTCTGACAAGGTACCATTTCAGTTTCCTGACAGTTACATGAAGCAATATAATAAATCTTGTGTTTTCCTACCTGTTAAACTGGGCTACTGCCTTGTTATGTTGTCTTAAAGTGGTTTTCATATTTCTACAAGTTAACATATAGAATCATATAATTTTGGAATGTCTTGGCATGAGAAAGGTCTTGAACCATGCTCTTCTAATTGAGATATCATTTCTTGACTCTGGAGGGAATCTCATAGATTATAAAGAGAATAAAATGGGTCTTCTGAGAATAAATATTACCTAACTTATGGGGATGATTTCTTACTACTCTTCTCTCTTCTAATTACGTTTCTCTTTCTGCCTTTGTCCTTTCTGATACCATGTAATGAAATGTACATCTTTTTAAAAATGGCAAGATGGCATTTGAAAACAGATTTCCAAAAAAATGAATTAAAGAGAGTTCTCATGTGCCAATTAAGGTTTTCTTAAAGTGTTAATTCATACTTTTGAGATGGATGTAACCTGCCACACTATGAAGCCCCCAAATGACTCAAGGCTTTTGGTTTCATGAGTGTAATGACAATATCCCAATATAATAACCACTGATTAGGTTAAGATTTCTTTAAGCATCGTGTGTCTCCAAGGGGCCATTACAACCATAAATCCTCAGGTCACTAAGTAAAAGTAATCAAAACGTCTATTCACTGGTCATTTTCAAATGCAGCCCAACCCTTTATTTCCACCTTGATATCTACTAAGATTTTTCTGAGAAAAAAAAAAGCACTCCACTGCCATATGACATAAGCGTATTCTATATATAGCAAGACTTCACTGATTAGAATCACTTCAAGGAAACAATCATGATTAGGATGAAACCAAAGCAGTTATATAATATTTTCAAAAAGCTCAGTTTAATGACTTTTAGGTAAATATAGTAACTTGAAGAAGGTTAAAAAACTGTTGTCAAGCAGAATTCTTTGATGATTGGCTTAACGATTGGATAAACCTAGTTTACAATGAACACCTAGGAACTTCTGGAAATACTTACATAAAAATACTAGTTTGGGAGGGAATAGCAAGTAGTATATTCTATTAGAGAAACATAATGTAGAATTATGTAGCTATTCTAACCTCTGTGCCCACAAGGCATTAAATATCCTACAGGTACAATTTCTTTCCATACTCTTCTGACAAGGTACCATTTCAGTTTCCTGACAGTTACATGAAGCAATATAATAAATCTTGTGTTTTCCTACCTGTTAAACTGGGCTACTGCCTTGTTATGTTGTCTTAAAGTGGTTTTCATATTTCTACAAGTTAACATATAGAATCATATAATTTTGGAATGTCTTGGCATGAGAAAGGTCTTGAACCATGCTCTTCTAATTGAGATATCATTTCTTGACTCTGGAGGGAATCTCATAGATTATAAAGAGAATAAAATGGGTCTTCTGAGAATAAATATTACCTAACTTATGGGGATGATTTCTTACTACTCTTCTCTCTTCTAATTACGTTTCTCTTTCTGCCTTTGTCCTTTCTGATACCATGTAATGAAATGTACATCTTTTTAAAAATGGCAAGATGGCATTTGAAAACAGATTTCCAAAAAAATGAATTAAAGAGAGTTCTCATGTGCCAATTAAGGTTTTCTTAAAGTGTTAATTCATACTTTTGAGATGGGTGTAACCTGCCACACTATGAAGCCCCCAAATGACTCAAGGCTTTTGGTTTCATGAGTGTAATGACAATATCCCAATATAATAACCACTGATTAGGTTAAGATTTCTTTAAGCATCGTGTGTCTCCAAGGGGCCATTACAACCATAAATCCTCAGGTCACTAAGTAAAAGTAATCAAAACGTCTATTCACTGGTCATTTTCAAATGCAGCCCAACCCTTTATTTCCACCTTGATATCTACTAAGATTTTTCTGAGAAAAAAAAAAGCACTCCACTGCCATATGACATAAGCGTATTCTATATATAGCAAGACTTCACTGATTAGAATCACTTCAAGGAAACAATCATGATTAGGATGAAACCAAAGCAGTTATATAATATTTTCAAAAAGCTCAGTTTAATGACTTTTAGGTAAATATAGTAACTTGAAGAAGGTTAAAAAATTGTTGTCAAGCAGAATTCTTTGATGATTGGCTTAACGAATGGATAATAAGCAGACCACTTTCAAAGAGCACAGCAATTACTTACATGTTAATGGCACTTCTAAAGTGCTTAAAATCAGCTAGTCCTACAAAATAGGCTAAACAGTTGCCCTACAATCTTAATGGTACAATTATCTTCCTTAGATATCCTTTGATTTTTAAAGGCATTCTTAGTATAAACGTGAATTTTATCTAATTTAAATGAGATCCTCCATATCAATACCGAACAGTTTCAAATTTCAAAATAGAGAGTAAACATTAATCAGGCTCATGATAATTCTGACTGTTCTTGATATTTTGGCAAAAGTTGTATAAAGACAGTTTCTAGAGGTAGTATAGAGGATAGTCTACCTGGAAAAGATGATTTACAGTTGTATGGTTCCCTTGGATTATATATTTTATATGTTGTCAGAAAACACACCAATAGATGGGATGGTAGAGAAAACATTGGAGTTTTGAAATGGCAGCAGCTGAAATACCAGCTTCAATGGAGGGAAGCCGTGTGGTCTTAACCTGGGTACTTAGCTTTCCTACGCCTAGTTTCCTCATCTCTAAAGTAGAAATCACAATCCAGAAGGATTTATAAAGGATAAGAAGAGATGATTATAGAGCTCCTACCATAATGAGTGGCAAATAACAGGTATTCAGTAAATGGTGGTTAATACTATTCTCAAATTGTTGGTATTATGGTGATGTATTTTGGAATAAGAAGAATGAAAAGGAAACAAAAACAACAACAGCAGCAAAGAACAGAAATCCAATGCTCTTTTCAGGCATGCAGAGGCACAAAGCATTTATAATGTGCAATTCTAATATTTGCTCTTAACGAGGAAAGAAATTATGTGGCGTGTACAAATTTATCAAGCCATTCACATGAGAAGAAAAAGCACTCCACTGCCATATGACATAAGCGTATTCTATATATAGCAAGACTTCACTGATTAGAATCACTTCAAGGAAACAATCATGATTAGGATGAAACCAAAGCAGTTATATAATATTTTCAAAAAGCTCAGTTTAATGACTTTTAGGTAAATATAGTAACTTGAAGAAGGTTAAAAAATTGTTGTCAAGCAGAATTCTTTGATGATTGGCTTAACGAATGGATAATAAGCAGACCACTTTCAAAGAGCACAGCAATTACTTACATGTTAATGGCACTTCTAAAGTGCTTAAAATCAGCTAGTCCTACAAAATAGGCTAAACAGTTGCCCTACAATCTTAATGGTACAATTATCTTCCTTAGATATCCTTTGATTTTTAAAGGCATTCTTAGTATAAACGTGAATTTTATCTAATTTAAATGAGATCCTCCATATCAATACCGAACAGTTTCAAATTTCAAAATAGAGAGTAAACATTAATCAGGCTCATGATAATTCTGACTGTTCTTGATATTTTGGCAAAAGTTGTATAAAGACAGTTTCTAGAGGTAGTATAGAGGATAGTCTACCTGGAAAAGATGATTTACAGTTGTATGGTTCCCTTGGATTATATATTTTATATGTTGTCAGAAAACACACCAATAGATGGGATGGTAGAGAAAACATTGGAGTTTTGAAATGGCAGCAGCTGAAATACCAGCTTCAATGGAGGGAAGCCGTGTGGTCTTAACCTGGGTACTTAGCTTTCCTACGCCTAGTTTCCTCATCTCTAAAGTAGAAATCACAATCCAGAAGGATTTATAAAGGATAAGAAGAGATGATTATAGAGCTCCTACCATAATGAGTGGCAAATAACAGGTATTCAGTAAATGGTGGTTAATACTATTCTCAAATTGTTGGTATTATGGTGATGTATTTTGGAATAAGAAGAATGAAAAGGAAACAAAAACAACAACAGCAGCAAAGAACAGAAATCCAATGCTCTTTTCAGGCATGCAGAGGCACAAAGCATTTATAATGTGCAATTCTAATATTTGCTCTTAACGAGGAAAGAAATTATGTGGCGTGTACAAATTTATCAAGCCATTCACATGAATAAAAGTTAAAATTTTATGCTTTCCAGTCATTAGAAAAATAATACATGAAAAGACTGAGAAACTAGACCCAAACAAACTAATATGACTGTCAGTCAGATTTCAGAAGGTAACAAAGACCAGTTTGCTGTCATCTTTATCTGCTGACTTGATTTATTAAAAAAATTCACATCATTTGGCTACATGAAAGTCTGAAAAGAATAAAATTTATTAGCATGAGAGAGAAATGCCATCTTTTTGTATATACAGTATACTATCTCCTCCTGGCCAATAAAACACTTAACCAATGATAAATTTATTAGAAAACCACCATTTAAAATTCAGACTAAAGCCATAAGACGTGTTATTTATCATGAGTGAGTTAGTCACCCATCATAATTCTCTGTATTTAAATGTGATTATGATAGAAAATACTTTACTAATCCCCTCTGACATACTCCAGTAAAATTACCAAGTCTCTAGAACTCAGAGAGAAAACTCAGCAAAAACTCTCTAGAAATAGTTAGAATGCATTCTTAGGTCTATCCTCAGATCATCATTTAGAGAGAATGCCAATGAAATAGAACATGTGTGCAGGATCATGGTGAACTTGCTCTTAGATCCCTGCTGATACAAAGAATTTTTTCAAGTCATAAAAGACAAAGCAGGATATTTTTTTTGAAGTGAACATCAGGGTTCTCTGAAAATGCTCTCTCTACCACCTACCATCTTTTGTTTTTTACAAACTCCATAAACAGCTGAATTAATAAAGTCTTTCAACTGAATCTATTGGAATTGCCAAGAATTTGATTCATGAAGGAGTTAATCAAATTTGGTACATTGCTGAAGAACACAAGATTACACCTGAGATTTACCTTATGGGTTGGGTTAGGCAGAAATGGCAGAGTAGAAAGAGCCTCAGCTCACCTCTTCTTACAAGCCCAACAAAACTGCAACTATCAAAAGAAGTCATCCAAAAAAAAAAGAAGTCATCCATGAAAAGGATGAAAACCTACCAGAAAAGATTCCCTGAAGAAGAGAAAGAAATTCTGCTTGTGGACAGCAGCTCCAGTTTCTGCCTGAGAATTCCTGCCCCTCCTTGCTAATGGCTTAATTTAAAAATTTAAAATCTGCCCAGCCAGCACTACAATCATGTAAGCCAATGCCTTGGAATAAATATCTTAATATATATCTCCTAAGAATTCTGTTTTTCTGATCAACCCCTGATGGATCCAATACCCTCTTTGAAAATCAATATTTAAAAATCCAGCTTAAGATCAGTCCAGTTCATTTCACAACCTGAGGCTTGCAGTTTACAAACTCACTTATTTTAGCATGTATTAAAAGAAAAACTTAGAAATAATTGATTGACTGCAATTTGTTGCATATTTAAGTCTATGAAATTCAATGTTTCTGAATCCAGCATATCCACACATCCCTCTAAAAATGGAAGAACAAGAAAAACTCATGAAGACTGATGAGACATCGTTTTTTTAAGCAAATGTGCATCGGCTAATACTTCAAGAGATGTCAACCTCATATATAAATCGAATAACCTTAAGACTGCCATATACTTTTGATTTGACCAAAATATCGAAGCTTAATATCAGATCCCATTACTTCTCTATGGTAATACAGATGGATAAGTTAATTGCTGTGGGGTATAGTTTATAAAATAAGACAAAATATCAGTTGACCTACAGCTGCTGAAATACTAGTCTTCATTAATTCAGGATTATATTCAATATTTACAAATCATTTAATTTCTTTAATTACTAGCTTGATGCCAGAAGGTAACATTAATGAATAAACAATAACAAAGTTGTTGATATTTTAAAATCAACACTGATTACATTACAGAGGCTGATTTTCTTTGTTTTCTTTCCAACTCTAGCAAGTGTGTGTGTGCGTGTGTGCACGCGCATGCACGCGCATGGGGGCACATGTTCATGCTCATGCTGAGTTGTATCTGACTCTTTGTAACCCCATGGACTACATGTAGCCCAATCAGGTTCCTCTGTTCGTGGAATTTTCCAGGCAAGAATACTGGAGTGGGTTGCCATTTCTTTCTCGAGGGCATCTTCCCCAAATACCTTACAGTGTGGGGTTTGGACTGTAGCAAAACACCCCACCAAGAATGAGAGAATGCTACAGTCCTTTCATCTGACATAACTGAGCAGCTCTCTGAATTCAGACTCTCTAATATCAAGCGATCTATATCTTTGTAAATAGTTGCATTTTCCTTCATGTGGATCGTTTTCACCCTTTCTGTAGAATTTCACAACGGGGCTTTTTTAGTCTCAGTTTTTACTTAATTCTTGAGAATGTGGCCTATTTGAATACTGCACCTGCAGCTTCTTGAAAGTTTGCAAATGTTACAAATCTTAAAGGATTTACTAAACCTGGAATAGGCAATTTAAGCTTAAAAAAATAAGAAGCAGCCAGAGAAGTAGGAAGGATATGCCAACTGCCTTGCCACTTCGAGTATTTCTTGCCTGTGGAAGGCAAACACCAGCTAAACTTTGAAGCAACGTGGAACAAGCAGAAAACGAGGTTACTGCTACTGTTTCTTCCGTCAAGGCTAATAGCATATCAATTCAAAAATAAGCTACATTTTAATTGGTCTTTAGAGACTATGAAGAAACTGAAGCATATTTTCCTTGAATAAGTAATTTTAATTTTCTTAGATAACAATTCATTATAGAGACCAAGACTTGGTCAATTTCTTTTTGGAATTCATAGGAGATACCTTAGAAAGAGTGCTTTTTAAGCAAATATTTGCCTATCTCAGGGATTACTGAGTTACAAGCAAGTGAAACACACTTAAACCATTGTAAGCAAAAAGAACAATAAATCATTTAATTTCTTTAATTACTAGTTGTTAACATTAATGAATAAACAATAACAAAGTTGTTGATATTTTAAAATCAACACTGATTACATTACAGAGGCTGATTTTCTTTGTTTTCTTTCCAACTCTAGCAAGTGTGTGTGTGTGTGTGTGCACGCATGCACGCATGGGGCACATGTTCATGCTCATGCTGAGTTGTATCTGACTCTTTGTAACCCCATGGACTACATGTAGCCCAATCAGGTTCCTCTGTTCGTGGAATTTTCCAGGCAAGAATACTGGAGTGGGTTGCCATTTCTTTCTCGAGGGCATCTTCCCAAATACCTTACAGTGTGGGGTTTGGACTGTAGCAAAACACCCCACCAAGAATGAGAGAATGCTACAGTCCTTTCATCTGACATAACTGAGCAGCTCTCTGAATTCAGACTCTCTAATATCAAGCGATCTATATCTTTGTAAATAGTTGCATTTTCCTTCATGTGGATCGTTTTCACCCTTTCTGTAGAATTTCACAACGGGGCTTTTTTAGTCTCAGTTTTTACTTAATTCTTGAGAATGTGGCCTATTTGAATACTGCACCTGCAGCTTCTTGAAAGTTTGCAAATGTTACAAATCTTAAAGGATTTACTAAACCTGGAATAGGCAATTTAAGCTTAAAAAAATAAGAAGCAGCCAGAGAAGTAGGAAGGATATGCCAACTGCCTTGCCACTTCGAGTATTTCTTGCCTGTGGAAGGCAAACACCAGCTAAACTTTGAAGCAACGTGGAACAAGCAGAAAACGAGGTTACTGCTACTGTTTCTTCCGTCAAGGCTAATAGCATATCAATTCAAAAATAAGCTACATTTTAATTGGTCTTTAGAGACTATGAAGAAACTGAAGCATATTTTCCTTGAATAAGTAATTTTAATTTTCTTAGATAACAATTCATTATAGAGACCAAGACTTGGTCAATTTCTTTTTGGAATTCATAGGAGATACCTTAGAAAGAGTGCTTTTTAAGCAAATATTTGCCTATCTCAGGGATTACTGAGTTACAAGCAAGTGAAACACACTTAAACCATTGTAAGCAAAAAGAAGAATTCATTATATGAGTATTTGAATCCATTGTGAATCCCAGGTACGCCTTGAAGCCCAGAACCAGAAAGAAGTCAGAAGCCCATTCAATCTTGCTCTCTATTTGCTCTTTCTGGAAAAGATGGAATTACCACTCTGTCCAGCTCTATGTGTCTTTTTTTTTTTTTTTTAAAGATTTATTTATTTTGGGTGGGGGTCGGGTTGGGGAGGGAGGGGAGCAGGCGGGCCACTTCTATTGGTCTTTCATTTCTCTATTTTCATCCGTCTTTGTTCTTTGGCTCCTGTGGGCCTCCCATCACGGTGGCGTCTGTCATTGCTGAGTGCCGGCTCTGGGCGCATGTGCTCCAGAGCTCCGGCTCAGTAATTGGACACATCAGTCCAGCCGCTCCGCGGCACATGGGATCTTCCCAGACCAGGGATCGAATCGGCGCCCCTTGCACTGCAAGGCGGTGTCCTTACCCACTGGACCACCAGGGGAAGCCCACTACATGTTTTCTTCATTCTCTTCTTCTTTAGCAGAGCAATATTCTCTGTCTGCATTCACATGTCATGATTGTCTTGCTTTACATGATCTTTCAGTTTAAAATCCAACAGACTCTACTCAAGATCTCTGATTCCCAATTTTAAACTGCTTAGTAAACACATCACTTGATTGACCTGTCTTGGGTCCAGATTCACCTCAAGTTCAATCACCTCTACTGTAGTTTTGGCTGGAAATGGAAGGGCTCATGGCTCTGGATTTTTTCAAGAATAAACCACAAGAAAGGAAGTAAAAAACAGCAGTTTTCAAAGAATGAAATGTGAAGTGGATGGGTAGCCCAAGACATGTCTACCCAACCTCCCTAGCCATTTAGAAATGTAAATAGAATCATAATCAGAGAGTTTAGGAAAACATATGTTCTGATTTCCTAAGAAATTTTAACTTTATACCTGTTGCTCCAGCGTAATAATAAGGAGCATTTTCTTTCACTCTCAAAATTATCCTGGTTTTGGGGCTAAATGTAGATGTGGCAGATATTTAGTGAATCTAGCCAACCTCTCTTTATTTCAAGGTGGCATTGCTGATAGCATGGTTAAGTAGACTGATAGGAGACATGAATCCTTCACATTATATTTAATTTAATAAATACATAAGGTGATTGTAGAGCAGTGATCTACATAGCTGCCATAAAGATATGAGAGTTATGGAAATGACAGGTTCTGTAACCAAGCAGGACCCTATGGGATCTTCCAAGCACAGATCCCCCACTCCCTATTCATGTCTGTTGCATGTCCCTTGTCTGTAGAAAAACTTTAGTCAAAGCATAAAATTAATCAGAGAAGTAAGAAAATGCAGAAGCAAAGGAAAGGAGTTAAACAACACAAAATAATCATACTAATAGTTTAGCCATTAAACAAAGTCAAGCACCTTTAGTTCCTTCTCAATGGCTACAGATAATATTTTGAGCCATATTCTTTGAGATGTTTTACAGATACTAAAACTCCCACTAGGTGGAAGAAATTAACTGAATGATAACCAAACTATAGCCATGATATAAGTTACTCCATTTTATATAATTTTAAAAGCAGGGCTCAAGGAAATGAGAACAAACTGATCCTGGAATTAAAGATTTACTGTGCTTAAAACAAACAAAATGATGCTGAACAGACTGTCACACAACCTATTTCAAGATGACTGTAAAGAGTGATTGTTTTGATCTGCAAGTAGACCCCTCCTTCCTCCTTGCTTTTTACATGTTTTCTTTCAGTTTAAAATCCAACAGACTCTACTCAAGATCTCTGATTCCCAATTTTAAACTGCTTAGTAAACACATCACTTGATTGACCTGTCTTGGGTCCAGATTCACCTCAAGTTCAATCACCTCTACTGTAGTTTTGGCTGGAAATGGAAGGGCTCATGGCTCTGGATTTTTTCAAGAATAAACCACAAGAAAGGAAGTAAAAAACAGCAGTTTTCAAAGAATGAAATGTGAAGTGGATGGGTAGCCCAAGACATGTCTACCCAACCTCCCTAGCCAATTAGAAATGTAAATAGAATCATAATCAGAGAGTTTAGGAAAACATATGTTCTGATTTCCTAAGAAATTTTAACTTTATACCTGTTGCTCCAGCGTAATAATAAGGAGCATTTTCTTTCACTCTCAAAATTATCCTGGTTTTGGGGCTAAATGTAGATGTGGCAGATATTTAGTGAATCTAGCCAACCTCTCTTTATTTCAAGGTGGCATTGCTGATAGCATGGTTAAGTAGACTGATAGGAGACATGAATCCTTCACATTATATTTAATTTAATAAATACATAAGGTGATTGTAGAGCAGTGATCTACATAGCTGCCATAAAGATATGAGAGTTATGGAAATGACAGGTTCTGTAACCAAGCAGGACCCTATGGGATCTTCCAAGCACAGATCCCCCACTCCCTATTCATGTCTGTTGCATGTCCCTTGTCTGTAGAAAAACTTTAGTCAAAGCATAAAATTAATCAGAGAAGTAAGAAAATGCAGAAGCAAAGGAAAGGAGTTAAACAACACAAAATAATCATACTAATAGTTTAGCCATTAAACAAAGTCAAGCACCTTTAGTTCCTTCTCAATGGCTACAGATAATATTTTGAGCCATATTCTTTGAGATGTTTTACAGATACTAAAACTCCCACTAGGTGGAAGAAATTAACTGAATGATAACCAAACTATAGCCATGATATAAGTTACTCCATTTTATATAATTTTAAAAGCAGGGCTCAAGGAAATGAGAACAAACTGATCCTGGAATTAAAGATTTACTGTGCTTAAAACAAACAAAATGATGCTGAACAGACTGTCACACAACCTATTTCAAGATGACTGTAAAGAGTGATTGTTTTGATCTGCAAGTAGACCCCTCCTTCCTCCTGAAAGACCCTTGAAACTCCCTTTAAAACCCCTTGCCCCTCTGATCAGCATCTAGGAGTTGGGTTTTGGACATTAGTCCCCCTTCTCCCCAGGTTGCTGGCCTCTGAAACAAAGCAAGCTTTCCTTTCCTACCAACACTTATTTCTAGTATTGGCTTTTGAGCAGCACACAGTCAAACCTGAGTTTGCTGACAGTTTCAGAGAGAAAATGGACTCCAGCTATCAGAAGAGTTGGGCAAGAAATCTCACTGTGAAGAATCTGTTGACTTCAAGGTCTCCTGTGCCTTCTAAGCCTGGGGTTCCCTGAAGAGACACTCAGAAGTAGTAGTCAAGCAGCTGATGAGAAATATGAGCTTCGGGCAACCTTTGCTGAGTGGAAAAAATGGTTTCAAATGCACTTGCTTCACTTGATCCATTTATTTCTACAGCGGCTTCTCTAATGAGACTTTCTATACAAATTCCTAGAGATGGTCAATACCCTGAGTGCACAGGACTCCTTTCCTAGCATTTTTTCTCATTAAAGAAAAAACTTTTTCACTAATAGAATTGTTCATATTCAGAAGGTCAACTACCCTTTTTATCTAATGTGTTCTTTCCTTGGGAAGATATTCAGTTGTCACCAGTAACAATGAAATCACAGTATTTAGTAGTAAATGTTACAGGGAGTAATTTGAGCTTAATTTGCTTTTAATCCAAACAAACAAAACAAACAAAAAACTTGCACAGCTTCACTGTGAGTCTACATTTTCATTCTACCAGAGATGTCAAAGAGTAATTATTCTGTATCCCCCTGAGCTGGGTGGCATTTCTGTCAAATGCCAAATCCTAGTCAGACTTATGCTTAAACCTTCTTAACAAACAGAAATAAAATTTCAATAATTACAGGTAATGAATACACAGAATCATTCTGAGAAACAAGCTGCATTCTTAAGTAGGTTTAGGCAAGAGATCCTGAAAGGAACACTGGGACTGATTAGCATAGCACACTTAGACTTTGGGAAGGCCGAAGGAAACTAGACCTGTCCAATGCAAACTTCCAGAGATAGTGAAGGACAGGAGAGTCTCGTGCACTGCAGTTCATGGGGTTGCAAAGGGTCAGACATGAACTAATGACTAAATAACAATGTCCCTCAAACTGGTTTTATGTGTGTGTGCGTACTAATTCACTTTGGTTGTGTCCTACTCTTTGTAACCCTGTAGACTGTACGTCACCAAGCTTGTCTGTCCAAGGGATTCTCCAGACAAGAATATTAGAGTGGGCTGCCATTTTCTCTTCCAGGGGATCTTGCTGATCCAGGGATCGAACTCCTGTCTCTTGATGTCTCCTGCATTGGCAGGCAGGTTAAGCACCACCTGTGCCACTTGGGAAGCTTCCTTTCTGCTTTTTTTGACTCTTAGGCCAACTTTCTTATGTCTTCTTTAGCCTTTGTGGGATAAAACAAGAGGATCACACATCTATGGTCAGAAGTCACAGACCTGCAAAGACTTTTGTGCAATGTATGTGTGTAGAAAACTCCTGGAGCAAAATGCACTACACCTGGTGAGAACTCAATGTGTCAGGTGGGACTCCCAGCTCCAATTGGTATCAACGCAAATCCTTACAAGGAAGAAAAAAATATATTTGAAGGCCATAGATGAAATATATTGGAGGTGTTTTTATAACAGTATATTTTGTAATATATTTAGAAATATATTTTAAGGCTATACATGAAATATATTGGAGGTATATTTGGTAACAGAGGAAAAGTTAGGTATCTCAGGATCCACTGAAATCCTGAGAAATTCTCATCTCAGCTTTTGTGAGAGATTAGCAACAAATTGTCCTTCTGCAAGCTCATTTCCTTCATGTGCTAGAGAACACAGTGGTTGATAGCTCTCAAGCAAGACTTCCCACCAGAGTCATCACCAGAGAGGGACTGATTTATACTGTCTCCAGCTTCTCAAGCTCAAACATTCCAGGGATCAGCTGTGACTGGTCCCCTTGCATCAGGTGCTTATCTCTGCACCACCAACTACAGCTAAACATGGAAATGGTAGGAACACAAGGGCTGCCGGCCATTTTGTTCACCACAGATGGGTTAAAGCCAGAGGATAAAGCAGAGGTTGTATTTTCTTAAGAAATGCTCTGTGGGTCTCAGAAGATAGCAGGTACCCAGAGCAGGCAAAACTACAGGGTTCTATGGCACAGAAAAATCAGAATTAATCTTGGGATACAAGCCAAATTTGGAAAAGAAAAGAAAAACGCTGATTAATTCCACAGGAAAACACACTGCATTCAGTCACTAGAGCTTTCATTTTGTCGGCCAGAAGCACTGGCCTGGAAAATGAACATCACACGTCTCTGGAGTCAGCAGAACAGAATAACACGTCAATTCACAGGGCAATGTCAAAGACAGACATTTTGGGTGCTACTCAGCGTGCAGTTTTGTCAACTGTCCCTCTTAAAATCATTCTCTGGAACAAACGAACAATGTTCCTTTGCTAATGTGGTGGGTCTCAGAAGACGGCAGGTACCCTAGCATGAGCAACGAGAAATGTAATTCAGGCATGAAGTACTTTTCACAGGTAAAAACCAACAGAAGCCTATGTAGGGAGCAATACATGAGCATATGAATGGGAAAGGAACTGAAAGGGGTGAATAGGCAGATTTGATAAGGAGGCCAGCGAGTCCCAAAGAGGAGGGGGAGAAAGAGGAGGAAGAAGAAAAAACACAAACATGTTTTCTAGCCTGAAATGTTTGTTGTGATAAAGATCTAGTCTGAAACAAAGTTTATTGTCTTATGCTAACGTTGTGTGGGCCTAGCAAGGCCTTTACATTGGAATGTCTCACCCAACCCTGATGCCTGGAGACCATCCTCTAGCTAATCTTATGTTAGTGTTGTCGGTGTGGGCCTAGCAAGGCCTTTACAACCTTAAGGTATTCTTTTGACCTATTATTAATAACCAACTGGAAAATACAAATTGCCTTGCCTGAACTGGCTTCTGGGGGGTTTTCTTCTATCCCCCTTGCAGTGCCTGTGCCGAAAGATTTCTCTATCTTGTTCTTCTTTAATAAACTTAACAGGAAATGGTAGGAACATCAGGGCTGCCCCTTGCATCAGGTGCTTATCTCTGCACCACCAACTACAGCTAAACATGGAAATGGTAGGAACACAAGGGCTGCCGGCCATTTTGTTCACCACAGATGGGTTAAAGCCAGAGGATAAAGCAGAGGTTGTATTTTCTTAAGAAATGCTCTGTGGGTCTCAGAAGATAGCAGGTACCCAGAGCAGGCAAAACTACAGGGTTCTATGGCACAGAAAAATCAGAATTAATCTTGGGATACAAGCCAAATTTGGAAAAGAAAAGAAAAACGCTGATTAATTCCACAGGAAAACACACTGCATTCAGTCACTAGAGCTTTCATTTTGTCGGCCAGAAGCACTGGCCTGGAAAATGAACATCACACGTCTCTGGAGTCAGCAGAACAGAATAACACGTCAATTCACAGGGCAATGTCAAAGACAGACATTTTGGGTGCTACTCAGCGTGCAGTTTTGTCAACTGTCCCTCTTAAAATCATTCTCTGGAACAAACGAACAATGTTCCTTTGCTAATGTGGTGGGTCTCAGAAGACGGCAGGTACCCTAGCATGAGCAACGAGAAATGTAATTCAGGCATGAAGTACTTTTCACAGGTAAAAACCAACAGAAGCCTATGTAGGGAGCAATACATGAGCATATGAATGGGAAAGGAACTGAAAGGGGTGAATAGGCAGATTTGATAAGGAGGCCAGCGAGTCCCAAAGAGGAGGGGGAGAAAGAGGAGGAAGAAGAAAAAACACAAACATGTTTTCTAGCCTGAAATGTTTGTTGTGATAAAGATCTAGTCTGAAACAAAGTTTATTGTCTTATGCTAACGTTGTGTGGGCCTAGCAAGGCCTTTACATTGGAATGTCTCACCCAACCCTGATGCCTGGAGACCATCCTCTAGCTAATCTTATGTTAGTGTTGTCGGTGTGGGCCTAGCAAGGCCTTTACAACCTTAAGGTATTCTTTTGACCTATTATTAATAACCAACTGGAAAATACAAATTGCCTTGCCTGAACTGGCTTCTGGGGGGTTTTCTTCTATCCCCCTTGCAGTGCCTGTGCCGAAAGATTTCTCTATCTTGTTCTTCTTTAATAAACTTAACTGCACGAAGATCCGAGTGACCAAAGCCAAGTATTTTGATTCCAATGTGAATTCTTCTCCTTTGAAGATCTAGAATCCAACACCGTTCACGGTAACCTATCCACCACCCTCTATCAGAACCATCCAGGATCGCATCCTTATGAAGCATTTCAGAGCCATAACCAGTCATCTCCAGAGTTAGGAACAAATTACTAAGTTTATCTTGAATGTTCTGTCCTTCCCTTTCTGCTGTATTCTTCTGTCCCCTGCTTGCCTCTAAGACAAACATCACATGTCCTCCTCCTGGATAAAGTAAACGTTTTAAATTAAAAATGGTGGCATTTTAGGCACTATAGGTGGCGTGGAGGGATGGCCCCTGGTAATGAGCGATTCCTCACAGGTTAAAAGAAGGAAGCATTTTGAAGTGGCCCACAGGAATCCCGGGCTTCAGAGTCACGTTTTTCACTCTGTATATAGTCATTAAGCCCCAGAAACAGAAAGTTAAAACTGTAAGACACCAGGAGATAATAGGGATTTCTAATTTACTGTATTCACATAGCTAAGGCTATTTCTATGATATTACACAGCAGTTAATAAGGTGAAATAAAAGACTGCTTTTAATCCATGAATTTCTAAAGCACAGGCCCAGGTTAGCTAAGCTTCCTTTTCAACCATAACTTAGGCTTTTCAGGAGCCCCTGCTGAGAAACAGATAATGTCTCTGTCTTACTAAATATCTTAGAGTCTTAGCTCAGGTAGAATGGACTTTGACAGTCCCAAAGAGGAGGGGGAGAAAGAGGAGGAAGAAGAAAAAACACAAACATGTTTTCTAGCCTGAAATGTTTGTTGTGATAAAGATCTAGTCTGAAACAAAGTTTATTGTCTTATGCTAACGTTGTGTGGGCCTAGCAAGGCCTTTACATTGGAATGTCTCACCCAACCCTGATGCCTGGAGACCATCCTCTAGCTAATCTTATGTTAGTGTTGTCGGTGTGGGCCTAGCAAGGCCTTTACAACCTTAAGGTATTCTTTTGACCTATTATTAATAACCAACTGGAAAATACAAATTGCCTTGCCTGAACTGGCTTCTGGGGGGTTTTCTTCTATCCCCCTTGCAGTGCCTGTGCCGAAAGATTTCTCTATCTTGTTCTTCTTTAATAAACTTAACTGCACGAAGATCCGAGTGACCAAAGCCAAGTATTTTGATTCCAATGTGAATTCTTCTCCTTTGAAGATCTAGAATCCAACACCGTTCACGGTAACCTATCCACCACCCTCTATCAGAACCATCCAGGATCGCATCCTTATGAAGCATTTCAGAGCCATAACCAGTCATCTCCAGAGTTAGGAACAAATTACTAAGTTTATCTTGAATGTTCTGTCCTTCCCTTTCTGCTGTATTCTTCTGTCCCCTGCTTGCCTCTAAGACAAACATCACATGTCCTCCTCCTGGATAAAGTAAACGTTTTAAATTAAAAATGGTGGCATTTTAGGCACTATAGGTGGCGTGGAGGGATGGCCCCTGGTAATGAGCGATTCCTCACAGGTTAAAAGAAGGAAGCATTTTGAAGTGGCCCACAGGAATCCCGGGCTTCAGAGTCACGTTTTTCACTCTGTATATAGTCATTAAGCCCCAGAAACAGAAAGTTAAAACTGTAAGACACCAGGAGATAATAGGGATTTCTAATTTACTGTATTCACATGGCTAAGGCTATTTCTATGATATTACACAGCAGTTAATAAGGTGAAATAAAAGACTGCTTTTAATCCATGAATTTCTAAAGCACAGGCCCAGGTTAGCTAAGCTTCCTTTTCAACCATAACTTAGGCTTTTCAGGAGCCCCTGCTGAGAAACAGATAATGTCTCTGTCTTACTAAATATCTTAGAGTCTTAGCTCAGGTAGTAAGGACTTTGACATGAATATTTAATTTTGTATCCTAAAGGAGATATTTCCAGTTATGTTCATTATTCAATTTGCTGCAGAACAGTTCTTCATGGTAGATTTTCTTGATGCAAAAAAATATCCATTATGCACACAGACAACCTCACACATCAGTATCCACATATAACACTCACTAGTTATATGGTAACATCTATCTGCATCAGATGTTTAAGATTTCCTTTTGGGCTCCTGGAATCAAATTATACTGTCAACATTAGTTAGAATTCTTCTTATGTTTCTTAAGTTCCTTATATAGAAAATCAGGTATATACATCAGGAAGAAATAACCTTATATATCCCCCTCTCTTTCATTAAATTGGAAGATTTCCTTTTTCACAGTGTATGGTGAAACTACCTGTATCTGTCCATTAATGTGTCTGATGATTGCAATTACAGTGAAAATCCACCAGATGGCAAAATTACAGGAATCTAGACAACGGAAGGATCTTCCCTCTTTGAAGACTTCCTTTTAAAAAGAAAACAAGAAAAAAAGGGCTTCCCTGGTGGTCCAGTGGGTAAGGACACCTACCCGCCTTGCAGTGCAAGGGGCGCCGGGTCGATCCCTGGCCTGGGAAGATCCCATGTGCCGCGGAGCGGCTGGACGATGTGTCCATTCACCGAGCCGTAGCTCTGGAGCGCATGCACCCAGAGCTGCCGCTCTGCTGCGGTCATGGGAGGCCTGACCCGCCCGTCCCAACCCCCTCAAAATAATTAAAAAAAGAAAACAAAAAGCGAACAAACAAAGCAGGTCTGGGATTGCCTGGTCGGGAGGGACTCTAAGACACTGGGTGGTCATGTAATTGTCAGACTTTGGTCCTAACCCATTCTGGGGTGTCCTCTGCCAGTAACAGAAACATGAGTTTTGAACCATTCCTTTAAAAAAGCGATGGGAAAGGATATGCTGATGGCATCCAGAAAATTGGTGAATGAGTTGGGTTAGTGTTTGGAGGACTCAGAAAGGTGGGTTAGAGAGTGAGGGACAGAATAAAGCAATCAGAGGCCTCTGGACGAGTGTTATTTAAATCGGAAAAGATGGCTCCTCAAAAATCCTATTTCCCTTTTAAATTAGTCTCTCATCTAGGCATTTGTCTTCATAACTAATTTAAATCTGTTTGCAGTGTAGCTTCTATCCTTCCCTGCCCACCCCCTCTATCCCTCACTCCACCCCCACCCTCTGGGAGCCTTTGAGAAAGAGATTTCTTTAAAAACGATTCACGAGGATCCTGGTAGAATACCTAGAACACCATTTCACATATCAGATGCATTAACTTACTTATGTTTTATGTGTATCATTTTATATATCATTTTATGTATCTATTAGGGACCAGAAAAGAATGATTCTAGGGATCTATGTGACTCCTGTATAATTTTAATCAGACCTAACTGATACCGTTATTATTCAAGATTTTTACTGAATATGTTTAATTTCAGCTTTATAGGTGCATTGTACTTGATTTCAGTGGAATAATAAAAAAGAGAGGAACTATTCTGATACAACTCTATGAACCATAAATTTAATAGTAGGGTTTAAGACTTCTGAATCCAGTAGGCAATTTTTGAACTGAGTCACAAAACTAGTAATGCAGCTTGGTTTTCATTTTCTGAAAAAATAGAGCAGAAATTGCATGGTTACCCAAATAAGCCTCTGTTGGATCCTGTTGATTTTTTTGTTTGTTTTGACATAGAATTATATCAGCTAGATACAATAATGATAAGAGTTAATACCAGATTCCAGATATGGTGCCATATTAATATGTGCAATGATGTCATGAGTTACAATGTCCTCAGTCTATAGATGAAATCATTGGGACCTTGGTGTCTTTTATTATATTTGCATTTACATATGATTTTATACCCTTGCTCCTAACATGTAAGCCTTACTCCAATAAGACTTTTCGGAATAAAGATTCATCAGAAACCCTTTAGCAATTATATATGAATTTAAATAGTTTGTGGGGTTTTTCTTATTAATTTGATAAAGAGCAATCACAAATTTCAGCACACGAAATACCTAAGAGAGAAACTGAAAAATCAATACTTAACTTGGAAAAGTTTAGAAAACATTGCTATAGGCAGTGAAGATACAGGACTCAATACTGAAATGCAGATTGGTGAAGACTTTCCTAAATTCCCTTAGTGTTATTTAAATCGGAAAAGATGGCTCCTCAAAATCCCATTTCCTTTTAAATTAGTCTCTCATCAGCAGTCCCTTTTGTTTGCAGTGTAGCTTCTATCCTTCCCTGCCCACCCCCTCTATCCCTCACTCCACCCCCACCCTCTGGGAGCCTTTGAGAAAGAGATTTCTTTAAAAACGATTCACGAGGATCCTGGTAGAATACCTAGAACACCATTTCACATATCAGATGCATTAACTTACTTATGTTTTATGTGTATCATTTTATATATCATTTTATGTATCTATTAGGGACCAGAAAAGAATGATTCTAGGGATCTATGTGACTCCTGTATAATTTTAATCAGACCTAACTGATACTGTTATTATTCAAGATTTTTACTGAATATGTTTAATTTCAGCTTTATAGGTGCATTGTACTTGATTTCAGTGGAATAATAAAAAAGAGAGGAACTATTCTGATACAACTCTATGAACCATAAATTTAATAGTAGGGTTTAAGACTTCTGAATCCAGTAGGCAATTTTTGAACTGAGTCACAAAACTAGTAATGCAGCTTGGTTTTCATTTTCTGAAAAAATAGAGCAGAAATTGCATGGTTACCCAAATAAGCCTCTGTTGGATCCTGTTGATTTTTTTGTTTGTTTTGACATAGAATTATATCAGCTAGATACAATAATGATAAGAGTTAATACCAGATTCCAGATATGGTGCCATATTAATATGTGCAATGATGTCATGAGTTACAATGTCCTCAGTCTATAGATGAAATCATTGGGACCTTGGTGTCTTTTATTATATTTGCATTTACATATGATTTTATACCCTTGCTCCTAACATGTAAGCCTTACTCCAATAAGACTTTTCGGAATAAAGATTCATCAGAAACCCTTTAGCAATTATATATGAATTTAAATAGTTTGTGGGGTTTTTCTTATTAATTTGATAAAGAGCAATCACAAATTTCAGCACACGAAATACCTAAGAGAGAAACTGAAAAATCAATACTTAACTTGGAAAAGTTTAGAAAACATTGCTATAGGCAGTGAAGATACAGGACTCAATACTGAAATGCAGATTGGTGAAGACTTTCCTAAATTCCCTTAGTGTTTCTTTGGCAACTTAAAATTAATATGTCTATCCATATTATCTTTTCTGCTTTATGAGAAGGGGAAAACCATAGACTTGCCAAATAAGAGATACAAAATAGTAAAGGTCAAACTTATATGTTAGATATCATAGGGGGAAAAATGGCCTATTACCATTTAGTTTCATTTTTGTTCCAATTTTGAAGACATTTTCTCAAACAATTTTTCTTTTTAGTTTCCCACTAGGGTTTTCCAAGTTGAAAAATATATTCAGTTTCTGAAAGTTCACTTTTTAGACTTTTGATTTTGTGAATGCTGTATCCTACTTTAACTCCTAATGTTTTCTCTCTCTCTCTCTCTCTTTTTTTTTTATTTATCCTTTTGGGGAGGGAGGTGAGGAGGGAGGGGGTCAGGCGGGCCACTTCTATTGGTCTTTCATTTGTCTATTTTCATTCGTCTTTGTTCTTTGGCTCCTGTGGGCCTCCCATCGCAGTGGCCTCTGTTGTCGCAGAGCACCAGCTCTGGGCGCATGCGCTCCAGAGCTCTGGTTTGGTAATTGGACACATTGGTCCAGCCGCTCCGCGGCACATGGGATCTTCCCAGACCAGGGATCGAACTGGCGCCCCTTGCACTGCAAGGCGGTGTCCTTACACACTGGACCACCAGGGGAAGCCCTGTTTTCTCTCTTTAAAAAAAATATTTATTTATTTATTTGGCTGCTCCAGGTCTCAGGTGCAGCATGTGGGGCCCCTAACCGAGGATCAAACCTGGGCCCCTGGCATTAGAAGCACATAGTCTTAGCCACTGGACCACCAGAGAAGTCCCAACTTCTAACGTTTTGACTACATTCTATTGAAATTTTCTTCTGTTCACTGCCCTGCTCCAGGTTTCTTTTATCAAATCAATATGTTTTGCTCTAAGTCTTCTGTATTAGGAACTCTGCTCCAATATCTGATGATCACTGTTTTCTGTTAATATTTACTATTTTTTTATTTGAAAATATTTTATTGCTGTATATCATCAGAAAGAAAGTACACAAATCATAAGCAGGTAAAAATTATCACAATAGAATTACACCTATGTGTAATTTACTTATTCAAAACCAGTGAAAGGAGATTGATCTACTGGGTCTCTTAGAAAGATAGACTCTTATATGATGTAACTATCATGCAATGACAATGCGATGACATCTGATCATCTTTCATATAGGATTCTTAATCTCCAATGGAGAAGAATTCACATTGGGATCAAAAGACTCAGTGACGGTCACTCAGAGCTTCGTACTTAAGACCAGGAGTTTTCAGTTTCAACACTGAAGATCTTTGCCTTTAGTTCTCCTTGTCCTTCCTCTTCTCCTTTTCCTTGGGACCCACTAGCCTCTCCTTGCCACTTCTGCCTATGAACCCCTTTCATTCTGAACGCCTTTCACTACTGTCACAAAGGAGATGATTATACATGAGTGTGAATACCAAAAAGTAAAGATCATGGGGCCAGAATTAAAGTCTGTCCTCCACACCAAGGTTATAGTAATGACCATAATGATGACTTATTATTGTATTGTTCTTATGATGCTTTATGCTTTTAAAATGCCTTCACATACACGCTTGTTTCTATCAAGACAGGTGTCAGAGAAGCACATTCAGGTGTAAGCTCTATGTTGTCTGGGATTCAGACACTTCTGGTATGCTCAGAGACACCACCCACAAGGAGACAGCTCTATTAAGGATGAAAGAGCTTCCTGGCAAACAAGAGTTGGGTTCAAGGACGATTAGACGGTACCGATGGCATGTTTTTTCAAAACAGCACAGAAACATCAATCACAGTATACCATAGCTTCAGGACCTAACAAAAGGTTTAGGGAATTTCAATAAAATCTTGCAGAGCAATGGTTCTCCAACTTCAGAGTACATCAGGGTCACCTGGAGAAGTTTCAAAGGCAGACCCCTCATGTGCATTTCTAACAGGACCCCAGGCGATGCTGCTGCCAGCCTACATTTAGCTCTATTCGTTTTCTTATTCATATTTCCTTGGGATAAAGACAAGCTTTAGAAAATGAGATTCAAGAGTATCTGGTTTTTCTGCTTTCTGTTTTCTGAGAAACTGACAGAGACATTTATGAATCTTATCTGTTTATGTGTGCAGAAATTAACTCATCAGATCATCTGCTTGTTATCTTAGGAAGCATATGATGAACCATTTCCTTAGACAATGAGTAGGACAGGTGGCATTTAGCGAGAATGACGCATGTTAACTGAAAACTGAAGGAAAATGGCATGTGTGGATATAACGAGAGACTGCCCAAATGAGAACAAGCAGAAGCTATGTATTCACGGCTTGTTAGAGCAAGAATCAGTCACCATCACTTGTGTTTGACGAAACTCAAAGGCAGGCAGAGCAGTGGGAAAGTTTATAGTGGAAAAGAGGAGTTTTAGGTATCCCCTGACTGAGGTCATCAGCTCAGCAGTGCTGGAGTTGTTGGAAGCAGGCTAACTAGAAGTGGGATATCTTATGTGACGGGTTTTGGGAACATATTTAGCTTTCTCTGGTTGGTTTGGAATGGGAAACAAGGGTATCAAACAGCGGGAAGCTGACTGTTACCAACCAACTCTTAACCATTCTAGGCCAGCTGCTGAAGAAGCTATAGGTAGCCTCCTATGAAAGCTGCTGCCCAGGCTCAGGTCAGTGTTCTACTTATTACATATGCAGGCTTTGGGACATAAGAGTGGTCCCTCATTGCCTGATGCCTGCCCCTGGGATGATGTAGGACAAGGGAAGTACAGTCTTGGTGTGTGAGAGTTAGATAAGGAGATGGTTGGGTATATAGACTCAGAAATTGCTGCTTTGCATTTGAAAGGCATGCTCTCTGGAAAGATTATTATTTTCAGGGACCAGCCTGCCTTGGGAGGAGCAGTCTCTCCTTGGGTCTGTAAGGCTTTTAAATGCCAGAGCACCAAGAAGACAGAAAATATAGTTAATATAGTGTTTAGGGAATTTCAATAAAATCTTGCAGAGCAATGGTTCTCCAACTTCAGAGTACATCAGGGTCACCTGGAGAAGTTTCAAAGGCAGACCCCTCATGTGCATTTCTAACAGGACCCCAGGCGATGCTGCTGCCAGCCTACATTTAGCTCTATTCGTTTTCTTATTCATATTTCCTTGGGATAAAGACAAGCTTTAGAAAATGAGATTCAAGAGTATCTGGTTTTTCTGCTTTCTGTTTTCTGAGAAACTGACAGAGACATTTATGAATCTTATCTGTTTATGTGTGCAGAAATTAACTCATCAGATCATCTGCTTGTTATCTTAGGAAGCATATGATGAACCATTTCCTTAGACAATGAGTAGGACAGGTGGCATTTAGCGAGAATGACGCATGTTAACTGAAAACTGAAGGAAAATGGCATGTGTGGATATAACGAGAGACTGCCCAAATGAGAACAAGCAGAAGCTATGTATTCACGGCTTGTTAGAGCAAGAATCAGTCACCATCACTTGTGTTTGACGAAACTCAAAGGCAGGCAGAGCAGTGGGAAAGTTTATAGTGGAAAAGAGGAGTTTTAGGTATCCCCTGACTGAGGTCATCAGCTCAGCAGTGCTGGAGTTGTTGGAAGCAGGCTAACTAGAAGTGGGATATCTTATGTGACGGGTTTTGGGAACATATTTAGCTTTCTCTGGTTGGTTTGGAATGGGAAACAAGGGTATCAAACAGCGGGAAGCTGACTGTTACCAACCAACTCTTAACCATTCTAGGCCAGCTGCTGAAGAAGCTATAGGTAGCCTCCTATGAAAGCTGCTGCCCAGGCTCAGGTCAGTGTTCTACTTATTACATATGCAGGCTTTGGGACATAAGAGTGGTCCCTCATTGCCTGATGCCTGCCCCTGGGATGATGTAGGACAAGGGAAGTACAGTCTTGGTGTGTGAGAGTTAGATAAGGAGATGGTTGGGTATATAGACTCAGAAATTGCTGCTTTGCATTTGAAAGGCATGCTCTCTGGAAAGATTATTATTTTCAGGGACCAGCCTGCCTTGGGAGGAGCAGTCTCTCCTTGGGTCTGTAAGGCTTTTAAATGCCAGAGCACCAAGAAGACAGAAAATATAGTTAATATAGTGTTGGCTTTGTGATAAATGGATGCCCAATAGATGAACACAGAATCTCTGAAAACACAGAACATGCACTCCTTTTAAGATTTTTTGTGTGGAAGAGGTTCATAAAGTCTAAATGCAGCCCTTTTAGGCTGCACAAAGTGGGCAAGACATCAGTTGGTTGGAGGGTTTCAATGAGCACTGGGAGAAAATCATCCATATAGGAAGGGCTGAATGAACTGACATCACAACTTCTAACCGCGGCCACTCTGGGCCTGTACAAATAGCGTCCTCATTTATTTTGTTGATCTCCTTCTAGTACCTGGTGGCTCAGAAGGTAGAGAATATGTCTTCAAGGCAGGAGACCTGGGTTTGATTCCCGGATCAGGAAGATCCCCTGCAGAAGGGAATGGCCATCCACTCCAGAATTCTTGCCTGAAGAATTCCATGAACTGAGAGGTTTGTCAGACTACAGCCCACGGGGCCACAAAAAGTCAGACACAACTGAGCTACTAACACATTCACACAGTACTTACTCCAGAAAATCAGCTTTTGCATGTGCACTATTACTGATTATCTGGACTCTACTTAGTTCTCTTAGGTCTCAAACTTCATACTTAAAGCCAATCCTGACATCAGTCTTGCAAACACTGATTTGGCCACACAGGTGTTCGGCTGGCCACTAAGAATACTGAGAATAAAAGTGTTTGTTTCACTTTTTTCTTTTAACAGAACTTAACCTTTCTGAATTTGTATTTAAAATTACATGATCTATTCAGCAAATAACATTTATTATTCCTTAAGAGGATACTGAATTTAGTCAGTTTTGATTATGTGCATTTATTATTTTTATTAACTATCATAGTTTTATACAATTAGGAATATATAACACTACAAACAAGCAAATGGTATTTTTCAAGAAATGTTTCATTATTTGTTCTCTCATTTGAATCTTATTGCTTTCTTGCTTTCATATTATAATTCTCTGATCTTTCTCTTTCATATACAAATCAAATATCAGTTTTAAATTATTAAAATTCTCCATAAAAACCTTCAATTTAGATGCTGTACTTTATTGTAGTCATAAGGCTTTAGTCATTGACTGAGGGCTTGAAAAGTCATCATTTTCTCTCTCCTGGTCTTACAGCAAAAAAACGTTAATTTATACCCGTTTCCTCTACAAATCTCAGAGAATATTGTCTGCAGGCATGTAGCCTGGAATTTACCCTTTAGATATTCAAATAAACCCAACACCATTTTCAACTTTTCAATTCTTTACTCAGAAAATTTCAGTAGGAACTGAAAATCAAAACAAAAACAAAACAGACTCACAAGTATAGAGAACGAACCAGAAGTTACCAGAAGGAAAGGAGATGGGGGAATTGGTGAAAGAGATGGAGGGGTTTGCAAAGTACAAAGTACATACTATGAAATAAATGTCAAAGGAATGTAATATATGGCACATAATGCTATTATGTATGCATAATCTGTAAAAATACCACTATGCTATATGCCTGAAAATAATATAATATTTTAAATCAACTATTCTCCAAAAGAAAAGAAAAGAAGCCTGCAATAACTCAAAAGCAGAGTGTTATCAGTTTTGGGAGAGGGCATAGGAATATTTTAAATCTTTTTAATATATTGGGATTACCAGGGCCATTGTGTAGAAAGATCATTGGTTCTCTGAATGGGTGTTGTAATTTTCAATCAATTCCAATGGGCATGGTGATAGGAAAAGAAAAGAATGGGGATAAACGGTAATGACTTCTTGATGAATTATTGGAATGCGATTAACAGCTCAATTCAGTTCAGTTGCTCAGTCGTGTCCGACTCTTTGCAACCTCATGGACTGTAGCACACCAGGCTTCCCTGTCCTTCACCATCTCTCAAAGCTTTCACTTCCGATCTTGGGAGTGTGTTAGTTACTCAGTCCTGTCTGACTCTTTGCAACCCCTTGGGGTGTAGACCCCAGGATCATATGTCATTGGGATTTCCCAGGCAAGAATTTGGAGTGGGCTGCCATTTCCTTCCTGAGCTATCATAGCCAAAACTTACTTTAATGAAATAGTTATATATTCATTGAAAATCCTCCCATGGAGGATATGAAATCTCAAAAGAAAAATAGGAGGCTAAATGGAGAATAGATATTTTAAATGTAATTGATTGGTTCTCTTCAATAAACGATTATGGGAAAATTGGATTGCAACATGCAGGAGAAAAAAAGTGGATCTGTATTAATCTATTTTATGCTATATGTAAACAATCAATCAAACTGGATTAAGAGTTCAATATTAAGGCATGTAGCCTGGAATTTACCCTTTAGATATTCAAATAAACCCAACACCATTTTCAACTTTTCAATTCTTTACTCAGAAAATTTCAGTAGGAACTGAAAATCAAAACAAAAACAAAACAGACTCACAAGTATAGAGAACGAACCAGAAGTTACCAGAAGGAAAGGAGATGGGGGAATTGGTGAAAGAGATGGAGGGGTTTGCAAAGTACAAAGTACATACTATGAAATAAATGTCAAAGGAATGTAATATATGGCACATAATGCTATTATGTATGCATAATCTGTAAAAATACCACTATGCTATATGCCTGAAAATAATATAATATTTTAAATCAACTATTCTCCAAAAGAAAAGAAAAGAAGCCTGCAATAACTCAAAAGCAGAGTGTTATCAGTTTTGGGAGAGGGCATAGGAATATTTTAAATCTTTTTAATATATTGGGATTACCAGGGCCATTGTGTAGAAAGATCATTGGTTCTCTGAATGGGTGTTGTAATTTTCAATCAATTCCAATGGGCATGGTGATAGGAAAAGAAAAGAATGGGGATAAACGGTAATGACTTCTTGATGAATTATTGGAATGCGATTAACAGCTCAATTCAGTTCAGTTGCTCAGTCGTGTCCGACTCTTTGCAACCTCATGGACTGTAGCACACCAGGCTTCCCTGTCCTTCACCATCTCTCAAAGCTTTCACTTCCGATCTTGGGAGTGTGTTAGTTACTCAGTCCTGTCTGACTCTTTGCAACCCCTTGGGGTGTAGACCCCAGGATCATATGTCATTGGGATTTCCCAGGCAAGAATTTGGAGTGGGCTGCCATTTCCTTCCTGAGCTATCATAGCCAAAACTTACTTTAATGAAATAGTTATATATTCATTGAAAATCCTCCCATGGAGGATATGAAATCTCAAAAGAAAAATAGGAGGCTAAATGGAGAATAGATATTTTAAATGTAATTGATTGGTTCTCTTCAATAAACGATTATGGGAAAATTGGATTGCAACATGCAGGAGAAAAAAAGTGGATCTGTATTAATCTATTTTATGCTATATGTAAACAATCAATCAAACTGGATTAAGAGTTCAATATTAAGGCATGAAATTTTAACACTCTTAGTAGAAAATACTAGCAGCAAACTCCTTGACATCAGTTTGGCAGTAATGTTTTGGTCTTGACAACAAAAGCAAAGACAACAAGATAAACCATTTTTTAAAACTTTACATCTGTTCCAAGCTAGTCTTCAAGAGTATGTGAAACAAGAACTTCCAGATGATTTAACAAAGGCAGAGGAACCAGAGGTCAAATTGCCAACATCCACGGGATCACTGAGAAAGCAAGGGAATTCCAGAAAAATATCTGCATCTGCTTCATTGACTACATGAAAGCCCTTGACTGTGTGGATCACAACAAACTGTGTAAAATTTTTAAAGACATGGGAATACCAGACCACCTTAATTACCTCCTAAGAACCTATGTGGGACAAGAAGCAACAGATGATAGAAACAGACATGAAACAATGGACTGGTTCCAAAATGGGAAAAGATTATGTCAAGGCTGTATATTGTTGCCCTGCTCATTTAACTTACATACAAAGTACATCATGCAAAATGCCAGGTTAGATGAAGCACATGGTGGAATCAAGATTGCTGGGAGAAATATCAGTAACCTCAAATATGCAGATTACACCGCCCTAATGGCAGTAATCAAAGAGGAACTAAAAAGCCTCTTGATGAAGGCAAAACAGGGAGGGAAAATCTGGTCTAAAGCTCAACATTTAGAAAATGAAGATCATGGCATCCAGTCCCATCATTTCATGGCAAGTAGTTTGCAAACAATGGAAACAGTGACAGACTTTATTTTCTTGGGCTCTAAAATCACTGAAGTTGATGAGTGCATCCATGAATTAAAACGCACTTGCTCCTTGGAAGGAAAACTATGATAAATCTAGACAGTGTATTAAAAAAGCAGAGACATCACATTGCCAACAAAAGTCCATATAGTCAAAGCTATGGTTTTTCCGATCATCATGTGAGAGCTAGACCATAAAGAAGGCTGAGCATCAAAGAATTAATGCTTTCAAACTGTGGTGTTGAAGACTGGAGAGTCCCTTGGACTGCAAGGAGATCAGACCAGTCAATCCTAAAGGAAATCAACCCTGAATATTCATTGGAAAGACTGATGTTGAAGCTGAAGCACCAATACTTTGGTCCCTGATGCAAAGAGACGACTCATTGGAAAAGATCCTAATTCTGGGAAAGATAGAAGCCAGAAGGAGACAGGGATGACAGAGGATAAGATGGTTGGATGGCATCACCAACTCAATGGACATAAGTTTGAGCAAGCTCTGGGAGATGGTGAAGGACAGAGAAGCATGGCATGCTACAGTCCACAGGGTCACAAAGAGTTGTACACAATTGAGTGACTGAACAGCAACCAAACATCTGTTCAAAGGAAACCATCCATTAAGGAAAAATGCACCCTGTGGAACAGGAGCAAATATTTGCATAACTACATATCAGAGAAGTGGTTAATCACCAAAACATAGGCTTCCCTGGTGGCAGTAAAAATCTTCCTACGGGGTTTCCCTGGTGGTCCAGTGGGTGAAGAGTCTGCCTTGCAGTGCAAGGGGCACCAGTTCAATCCTTGGCCTGGGAAAATCCCACGTGTCATGAAACGGCTGGACCAATGTGTCCAATTAGGAGCCAGCACGCTGGAACACGTGTGCCCAGAGCCGGTGCTCTGCAGTGAGAGCGGCCACTGCGACGGGAGGCCCACACAGGCTGAAGACTAAGGATGGATGAAGATAAATAAACAAACAAACAAAAAACAATAAAGGAGGCTAAAATTAAAAAAAAAAAAATCTACCTGCAATGCAGGAGACCTGGATTTGATCCCTGGGACAGGAAGATCCCCTGGAAAAGGGAATCACAACCCATGCCAGTATTCATGCTTGGATAATTTCATGGACAGAGGAGTTCACTGCAGCATTTTTCACAAGTGCCAAGGTATAGAAACAACCCAAACAATCAAAAGGAAACATGCTTTTTTGGAATAAATTCATAGACGAGTTGGGTATTAAAAAGCAGAGACATCACATTGCCAACAAAAGTCCATATAGTCAAAGCTATGGTTTTTCCGATCATCATGTGAGAGCTAGACCATAAAGAAGGCTGAGCATCAAAGAATTAATGCTTTCAAACTGTGGTGTTGAAGACTGGAGAGTCCCTTGGACTGCAAGGAGATCAGACCAGTCAATCCTAAAGGAAATCAACCCTGAATATTCATTGGAAAGACTGATGTTGAAGCTGAAGCACCAATACTTTGGTCCCTGATGCAAAGAGACGACTCATTGGAAAAGATCCTAATTCTGGGAAAGATAGAAGCCAGAAGGAGACAGGGATGACAGAGGATAAGATGGTTGGATGGCATCACCAACTCAATGGACATAAGTTTGAGCAAGCTCTGGGAGATGGTGAAAGACAGAGAAGCATGGCATGCTACAGTCCACAGGGTCACAAAGAGTTGTACACAATTGAGTGACTGAACAGCAACCAAACATCTGTTCAAAGGAAACCATCCATTAAGGAAAAATGCACCCTGTGGAACAGGAGCAAATATTTGCATAACTACATATCAGAGAAGTGGTTAATCACCAAAACATAGGCTTCCCTGGTGGCAGTAAAAATCTGCCTACGGGGTTTCCCTGGTGGTCCAGTGGGTGAAGAGTCTGCCTTGCAGTGCAAGGGGCACCAGTTCAATCCTTGGCCTGGGAAAATCCCACGTGTCATGAAACGGCTGGACCAATGTGTCCAATTAGGAGCCAGCACGCTGGAACATGTGTGCCCAGAGCCGGTGCTCTGCAGTGAGAGCGGCCACTGCGACGGGAGGCCCACACAGGCTGAAGACTAAGGATGGATGAAGATAAATAAACAAACAAACAAAAAACAATAAAGGAGGCTAAAATTAAAAAAAAAAAAAATCTGCCTGCAATGCAGGAGACCTGGATTTGATCCCTGGGACAGGAAGATCCCCTGGAAAAGGGAATCACAACCCATGCCAGTATTCATGCTTGGATAATTTCATGGACAGAGGAGTTCACTGCAGCATTTTTCACAATTGCCAAGGTATAGAAACAACCTCTGTGGTCATCAACTGATGAACGTTGTCAAGAAAATGTTAGGTAGATAGGTAAGTAGATAGATGAATAGGTGAATGGACAGATAGATAATGGATTGATAGACAGATAAGAGGCCCATGAAGACATGACTGCCTTTGAGAAGGATTATGGGGACACTGGAGCAGATAGTACTGAGGGAAAGGATGAAGAGGTGAAGAATTTAAACTGTTTGCTGCAGTTTTACACTCTCATCTTGCAACTATGCCATTTATATTCTGTGAAGTAGCCCACTGTGGCCCTATCTTAGCCAATAAAATTGATGCTTCTATTTTCAAAAACCATGTATTTTATATTATTTATATTTGATTTAGATGCATCATGGTATGTTATACAAACTAAAAAAGAAGGTAGTTGTTCTGTCGTGTGCCACAACATATTTGAACATGGAGGTGAAATAAGCCAGAGCAAGTCAAATAGCAGATGTTATCATTTACATGTGAATCAACAACAATAACAAAAGTAGAATACACTGAACAGAGAGTAGAAAAGTGGCTTTCAGCATCTGGGGGACTAGGGGTAGGTTGGTAAAAAGGTACACACTTTTCAGTTATAAGATCAATTAGGTAAGGATCTAAAGTATAATATGGTGACTATGGTTGATAACCCTTTCTTGTAGGATGGACATTTTCTGAGAAAGTAGAAGATAATATTCTTACCAAAAGAAGAAGAAGCAGGAAAAAGAGAAGGAGAAGAAAAGCATGTGAGTGATGGATGTATTAATTAACCAGATGAGGAGGGGAATCCTTTTGTAGTATGTGAAAAGTGGAAGTCATGTTGTTCAGTCATGTGCAACTTTTGCGACCTATGGATAAACCATGGAATTTTCCAGGCAAAAATACTGGAGTGGAGATCTTCCTGACCAAGGAATCAAGCTGGGGTCTCCTGCATCGCAGGCAGATTCTTTACCAGCTGAGCTGCCAGGGATGCAATATATACATATATCAAATTATCACAATGGGCACTCTAAATAACTTACACATTTACTTGTCAGTTGTACCCTAATAAAAGGTGGAGGAAAAGAAAAAAACTATTTTTCAAGCCCTTCCAATTCAGGATCTTTTAAAACTGGTAATCAAATGTTATTTCTAATTAGTACTCTACAGCCAGGCCCCTATCTCAATTCAATCAAATCAGCCCCATATTTATATTGGGCTTTAGAATAAGATTTTATGTAAGAAAGCTTCATGATTCAAAACATTTGAAAACAGGGCTTCCCTGGTGGTCCAATGGGGAAGGACACTGCCTTGCAGTGCGAGGGGCGCCAGTTCAATCCCTGGCCTGGGAAGATCCCACATACCGCGGAGCGGCTGGACCAATGTGTCCAACTACCGAGCCGGAGCTCTGGAGCGCATGCGCCCAGAGTCGGTGCTCTGCAGTGAGAGAGGCCACTGCAACGGGAGGCCCACACAGGCCAAAAGAACAAAGATGGAAATAAATGAAAGACCAATAGCAGTGGACAAAAAAAAAAAAATTAGAAAACACCACATAAACTAATACCAAAGGTTCTTCCAAATTGACTTATCCGTGACAATTACTAGACAAAGTCAACTAAGAAAATTCATGAAAAGCCGTGAATACATTTTATCACTGTGGACCTGAGAGAGAGTGATTTCAGGCAGTGGTTGGTAATGGGAGTCACATTATAAAGGGCTTAAGAGTGTAAGGATGCTGTGGAAATGGAGACAGATGTTGAATCTATTCCTTCAAGAAGGGAAGAAAAAGAGATAATGGTTCAGGGTTGAAGATCATGTTCTGTCAGGAACACTGAAGATTGGGTTTCTAGGTAGAGGCAAAAATGCAGTTAATATAAAGAAAATGCAGCTCTAGTAGGGCAGAACAGTCAACATAGCAACATCAGCTTCAGTGACTTTAAGATAGTCTAGTGCTAGATGGCAAAGCCTTAAAGACACTGAAATATCAGTGTCAATTTAGAAACTGAAATACACTAGAACAGAAATCTGTGTGGATAGAGACAGAGTAGGTACAGATACTGCATATATATTTTTTTGTTTGGGTGGGTTGCACATTTCTTAAGTGGTTTTTTTTTTTTTTTTGGTCACCTGGCATGGTGTGTGGCATCTTATTTCCATGACCAGAGATTAACCCATGCCCCCTGCAGTGGAAGCTTAATCACTGGACTGCCAGGGGAGTCCACTATTACATTTTTAGAAATATATTTATTTATTCATTTTTGGCTGTTTTGGGTCTTAGCTGCTGTCCATGAGCCTTTTTTTGTTTTTTTCTCCTTTAGTTGCGGTGCACCGGCTTCTCCTCTTGTGGAGTAAAAAGGCTATTAGGTGCGTGGGTTTCAGCAGTTGTGGCACAAAGGCTTAGCTGCCCTGCAGCCTATGGGTCTTTTCAGATGAGGGATTGAACCTGTGTCCCCTGCATTGCTAGGTGGATTCTTATCCACTGAACCACCAGGGAAACCCTCCGATATTATGTATTTTTTAATACTACAAAAATGCAGGCATTAAAGTTTGGAACATTTTCATAAAATGTTCAAGAGGATAATTTTTTAAAAAAATATTCAAACCTCTGCTTAATATAGGAACATCTTCTGAAAATAATAATGAGTCTGACAATATGCTTCTAGTATCATCTTTTAGAACTTTTTGGATTTCTTTTCTACTAGGAAATTTTTAACTTCAAAGCAGCCAGTAGTATTTTTCTCCTTGAAATGTCTGCAGTGTTTGCAATGCATTGAAGTTTGATTAAAAGGACAGTTAATGCAAACATAAATCCCTTAAAATATTTAGAGCACACGAGCTTCAACCCATTCTCTATTTATAAGACAACATTTTAAAATGAATCTCTCTTAAGAAAGGAGACTATTAGATTGAGCAATGTCTTCTCTTCCCAATAAGAGTATCAGACAAGGCGAATATATAAATCTGCTTTATGTTACTGTATCACCAGTTGATGTTCAATGGACTTTTGGTATTACGACTATAAATATCTGACAAAGGAATTAAACACTGTGTGGAAGAAAACTGACTGTAACTGAAGAAGGTGTTGTGAATAGGCCTCCACAGAGTTATCTGCTCAGTCTTGGAGACTTTTGTTTTTGCTTTGTGACTTTCAAAGGTATCATGATTTTATGATTTTTCTTATGTAGGGATGTTTTGGAAGGACTTCAGGGGTGAGGCCTGTGTCCTTGCTTCTCACATTGATCGTTACCAAGCCTCTTGTTAAAGCTCATGTCCATCTAGAAATCTATTTAGAAATGTTAAGCCAACAATGGTGAAGCCTTGATTTATATGACCTTCCTGCCTCCTCAGTAAAACTGTACCATGTGTCTTCTTGTTGTTTTGGAGGTTATAGGCTACAGTTGGTCATAATGGTCCAGCTCACTCTTGCTTCCTGGCTTTTCTCCGTCTATCTCTTTGTACTTAACTTCTCATTCCAGAGTATGAAAGGAAATACTGACCAGTCATTTTCAGGGGAGACATTCAGGAAAACTGATACAGGAATTAAAACCCTCAGCAGTGGGAAGTTCCCTGGTAGTACAGTGGCTAAAGCTCCATGCTGCCAATGCAGGGAGCTTGGGCTCCATCTCTGGTCAGGGAACTAGATCCCACATGCTGTAACTAAGAGGGCACATTCCACAATTAAAAATTCTGCATGCTGTGAAAAAATGAAAGATGCTGTATGCTGCAACCAAAACCCAATGCAACCAAATAAATAAATATATATATAAAAAAAATCTCACCAGTGATTCTCATGGTGAATGGCTATGGTGGTGAGGAGTCCTCACTATTTTTCTTCATCTGTTCCAAATCAGGAACAGTTTTTTATAATCTATGCATAAAGGCATGAAATACATTAAACAATCAATGAAGATACAACCAACTGCATGCTGCATCATAATGCTCCGATGAGCACTACCGTGGAGAATATCATAAAAGAGTACATTTAAGGAGAAGCTTTGTGGAGGAGACACACTTTGAGCATGAATTTAGAGAATAAGTGGATAGATGGATGGCAGGTAACAGAAGATCAAGTACATTAAGGACTCTGATACCTTTTTTTTAGACCTCTGGCCCTGACTGATTGAAACTGCCATTACCACCATGAGGAATGAACAGAGGATATCTTCATAAAATAGCTTATTTTTTAGAGACACATGGGTGCTAAGTTGTTTCATTCATGCCCAGCGTTTTGTGACCTTGTGAACTGTAGCCTACCAGGCTCCTCTGTCCATGGGATTCGCCAGGCAAGAATACTGGAGTAGGTTGCCATGCCCTTCAGGGAATCTTCCTGACCCAGGGATTGAACCTACATCTCTTACGTCTCTGGCATTGGCAGGCAAGTTCTTTACCACTAGTGGCACCTGGGAAACCCAGCGCTACTTAAAGCAGGAGATCTAAACAGGGAACCATGTGGTGAGTTAATAGAGGTCTGTGAACTCCTTAATGTGTTAAGCAAAATTGTATAAAAAATAACCCAGTTTTCCCCCTAAGGAAAGATATGCCTGGTAGAATACTACTTAGGAAAGTCCAATATAATTTCATTCTACACCAACATCTCTCCTTTATAAAGTTTAGCAAACTCAAGCCCAGATATGTGCTCAATTGTCTCCAACTCTTCACAACCCCATGGACTGTAGCCTGTGAGGCGGCGGCTCTGTCCATGGAATTCTACTGGAAAGAGCACTGGAAACCTAAATGAGTGAAATCATTTGCCCGCCGTCACAGTAACTGCTTCCTGGATTACCCTCAGATCCCTGTGGTTTAAATATTGCCCTACTGTCCTCAGAGCCATGACTTTCTTTCATGGAACATCTGCTATTAGTCATTGTGCAATCTCTTCAAACTGCTAAAACAAAGTTCCACGTGCTGAGTCACTTAAAACAATTGAAATTGGGACTTCCCTTGTCCAGTGGTTGAGAATCTACCTTGCAACGCTGGGGATTCAGGTTTGATCCCTGCTTCGGGAACTAGAATCCCACATGACATGGAACAACTAAGCCACGAGCCACAACTGAAGAGTCTGTGTAATGCAATGAAGATTCCATGTGCTGCAATTAAGATTCAGAGCAGCCAAAAACAAACAAACAAACAAAAAAACACATGAACAACAACAGTAGAAATAATCCTCCAATGACCCTGGAGGACAGAAGTCTGAAATCAAGGTGTTGGCAGGGCCATTCTCCCTCAGTCTCTGGGCGGAATCCATCCTTGTCTCATCCTCGCTTCTCGTGGTAGCCAACAATGCTTGACTTTCCTCAGCTTGCTGCTACGTCATGCTAATCACTCCCTCTGACACCATACATGACTTTTTCCTTGTGCCTCTCTGTCTTCACAAAGCATTTCCCTCTTCTTATGAGGACAACACTCAGATTAGGTTCCACTCTAACAAATTTATCTTAAATGGATTATATCTCCAAAAGCTATATCCAAGTAAGGTCATACTCATATCCATAGGCATTTAGGATTTCAGCTTATCTTTTGGGGTAACAATTCAACTCATAAGAGTAACTTGATTCCTCTCCACTTTCTTCCCTAAAATAACAGCTTTTCCTCTAGGTTAGGAAACTATTACCCTAAAAATAATGGAATTTATTCTACTCACCTTTCATCCACTGAGCTCAAGTCAATCACTTGCTTGTCATCTGCAAATCATCTTGAATTCTGAGGGGTTATGAGGTGCCATTGTTCTACATTTTCAACCTTAGCCAAACTTAGAGAACTGAGCTTCTCAATGGGTCTGGTGTGTGACTCTGACACAAAACCTAAATGAGTGAAATCATTTGCCCGTCACAGTAACTGCTTCCTGGATTACCCTCAGATCCCTGTGGTTTAAATATTGCCCTACTGTCCTCAGAGCCATGACTTTCTTTCATGGAACATCTGCTATTAGTCATTGTGCAATCTCTTCAAACTGCTAAAACAAAGTTCCACGTGCTGAGTCACTTAAAACAATTGAAATTGGGACTTCCCTTGTCCAGTGGTTGAGAATCTACCTTGCAACGCTGGGGATTCAGGTTTGATCCCTGCTTCGGGAACTAGAATCCCACATGACATGGAACAACTAAGCCACGAGCCACAACTGAAGAGTCTGTGTAATGCAATGAAGATTCCATGTGCTGCAATTAAGATTCAGAGCAGCCAAAAACAAACAAACAAACAAAAAAACACATGAACAACAACAGTAGAAATAATCCTCCAATGACCCTGGAGGACAGAAGTCTGAAATCAAGGTGTTGGCAGGGCCATTCTCCCTCAGTCTCTGGGCGGAATCCATCCTTGTCTCATCCTCGCTTCTCGTGGTAGCCAACAATGCTTGACTTTCCTCAGCTTGCTGCTACGTCATGCTAATCACTCCCTCTGACACCATACATGACTTTTCCTTGTGCCTCTCTGTCTTCACAAAGCATTTCTCTTCTTATGAGGACAACACTCAGATTAGGTTCCACTCTAACAAATTTATCTTAAATGGATTATATCTCCAAAAGCTATATCCAAGTAAGGTCATACTCATATCCATAGGCATTTAGGATTTCAGCTTATCTTTTGGGGTAACAATTCAACTCATAAGAGTAACTTGATTCCTCTCCATTTTCTTCCCTAAAATAACAGCTTTTCCTCTAGGTTAGGAAACTATTACTCTAAAAATAATGGAATTTATTCTACTCACCTTTCATCCACTGAGCTCAAGTCAATCACTTGCTTGTCATCTGCAAATCATCTTGAATTCTGAGGGGTTATGAGGTGCCATTGTTCTACATTTTCAACCTTAGCCAAACTTAGAGAACTGAGCTTCTCAATGGGGTCTGGTGTGTTGACTCTGAAACACTGATAAACAGTCTCCTGGACCTCCACACATCTGACATCTGACACAAATAACCCACGATGTTTTTTTTTTCTGGCTTGTTTATGAGCATATCTTGGAGAGCAAAGTAAAGCCTTCCTGAAAGAAAGATATATTATGCCTATCGCTTTTTCCATCCACAAAACTGGTCACTCCATCAGAAAAGAAAATTAGAGTCGGTCTGACATTATTCCTTTTTGCTATGGTTGAGCTGACTATTATCCAGTCCTCTTTGCTAGTTTGGGAATCCAAAGAGTAAAAATACAAACAGGCACAGTGTCTTGCTTAAAATATAAGGCTGTAGAAATTTTATGTACCATTTCCTTTCTGTTTACCTCTTTTGACCCTCTTAGATAAATGGGTATTTTTGGACTCTCTGGCCTTAATAAGAAACTTCAATTCTCAATGGAAATTATAAATTTCAGACAATTTGGACCATACCCACAGAAAGTATCTACCACTTTAGCCTATTACTTCCTTAAATTCCCCTGAAAGTCTCTTGAGACTTCTTCTTGACCTGCAATAATGGAAACTAATGTAAAGATGGGGCATTAAAATTTAGAAGACAGAATATGTACTTTGCATTGAAAAAGTAAACTGCTTAATTGCTCTGTAACATCATTTATCCATTAAATGTTATAACCTAAAGTTGTACGTTGATATATTAACTGTCTTTAATATTGGTAAGGAACTTCACTCTTGGGTTAAGTGAGATTATGCCATTTTCCACTCACAGCGAGTTTTGACCTTACACTAATACCCATAGCAAATTCAAAAAAAAAATACAATTTTATTCACTAGTTACACTGCCTACAAATTCCCTGAAACTTTTCAGTTCTCTAGAAGGACATTAGTAACTTGTTACTGTGTGTGGTGTTTGTGCACATGGCTGAGGATGAAGGGATCCTGCTAAATTTGCTTTGAAAGATAGTCTGAACTATTTAATTTCCTAGGTTAGGAAACTATTACTCTAAAAATAATGGAATTTATTCTACTCACCTTTCATCCACTGAGCTCAAGTCAATCACTTGCTTGTCATCTGCAAATCATCTTGAATTCTGAGGGGTTATGAGGTGCCATTGTTCTACATTTTCAACCTTAGCCAAACTTAGAGAACTGAGCTTCTCAATGGGGTCTGGTGTGTTGACTCTGAAACACTGATAAACAGTCTCCTGGACCTCCACACATCTGACATCTGACACAAATAACCCACGATGTTTTTTTTTCTGGCTTGTTTATGAGCATATCTTGGAGAGCAAAGTAAAGCCTTCCTGAAAGAAAGATATATTATGCCTATTGCTTTTTCCATCCACAAAACTGGTCACTCCATCAGAAAAGAAAATTAGAGTCGGTCTGACATTATTCCTTTTTGCTATGGTTGAGCTGACTATTATCCAGTCCTCTTTGCTAGTTTGGGAATCCAAAGAGTAAAAATACAAACAGGCACAGTGTCTTGCTTAAAATATAAGGCTGTAGAAATTTTATGTACCATTTCCTTTCTGTTTACCTCTTTTGACCCTCTTAGATAAATGGGTATTTTTGGACTCTCTGGCCTTAATAAGAAACTTCAATTCTCAATGGAAATTATAAATTTCAGACAATTTGGACCATACCCACAGAAAGTATCTACCACTTTAGCCTATTACTTCCTTAAATTCCCCTGAAAGTCTCTTGAGACTTCTTCTTGACCTGCAATAATGGAAACTAATGTAAAGATGGGGTATTAAAATTTAGAAGACAGAATATGTACTTTGCATTGAAAAAGTAAACTGCTTAATTGCTCTGTAACATCATTTATCCATTAAATGTTATAACCTAAAGTTGTACGTTGATATATTAACTGTCTTTAATATTGGTAAGGAACTTCACTCTTGGGTTAAGTGAGATTATGCCATTTTCCACTCACAGCGAGTTTTGACCTTACACTAATACCCATAGCAAATTCAAAAAAAAAATACAATTTTATTCACTAGTTACACTGCCTACAAATTCCCTGAAACTTTTCAGTTCTCTAGAAGGACATTAGTAACTTGTTACTGTGTGTGGTGTTTGTGCACATGGCTGAGGATGAAGGGATCCTGCTAAATTTGCTTTGAAAGATAGTCTGAACTATTTAATTTCACCTTGGCAACCTCTCTTATGGGACCAGAATCCTTTTGAGAGTGAATTTCACTGTCTTGAGATTAAAGGCTCTCTGTTGATCCCTCTTTTCACCTATTTCTATACAAGAAATGTGGAAATAGCATCCACATCTGTCTCTCCCCATGACTTTATTCTCTGTCCAGTTGTGTCATCCATCCCACTTTTGGGCTCTCAAGTGACTGCGTTCAACAAATTTCTGGCAAAGACTTCCTGTGGTACCATGAGTGGTCATTAAGTTACTGGACATTCAAATTTCACCGAGTATTCCAATAACTGCTACTAATAGATGATAAAGAAATGGACTGTCTAAAATGTTTAAACCTTGTTTCATTTGCAAACTCCATTATGTATATCACCTATATCTCTACCATTTAGTTCTTGACTCCCTTATTTTTTTAAGATTTGCAACAAACTGAATAAGCATGAGTTTGACTTTGCAGATATATCAAAATTATCTCCATATGTCCATCAAAATCTGAACTAAAGATTAGCAACTGAGTGAAACCAGATAACTCAATAAAAATAGATATGCATAGCAAGAAAGATAAAATAAATCAGTATTTATCAGATAGGAAAGGCTGTTCAGACTGAGAAACATGGTGGACCCAATGTTAGTGAGACAAAAATCTTCAGATTGATTATTACATACTGAATGGATAAAACACCTGTTTATTTGAAGCTTGAATTGTTTTCATTTTTGCTCTTGGGATAAAGTCCAAATTCTTTAAAAAGTCCCTCCAGAAATAGAACAAACAACCCTAAAACTGGAACCACAAAAGACCCAGAATTTCTAAGCAATTCCAAAGAAAAAGAATAGAGCTGCAAGCTGGTCCTCCCAGCATACAATATTTAACTAGTTAAAACTTCACTCTTGGGTTAAGTGAGATTATGCCATTTTCCACTCACAGCGAGTTTTGACCTTACACTAATACCCATAGCAAATTCAAAAAAAAAATACAATTTTATTCACTAGTTACACTGCCTACAAATTCCCTGAAACTTTTCAGTTCTCTAGAAGGACATTAGTAACTTGTTACTGTGTGTGGTGTTTGTGCACATGGCTGAGGATGAAGGGATCCTGCTAAATTTGCTTTGAAAGATAGTCTGAACTATTTAATTTCACCTTGGCAACCTCTCTTATGGGACCAGAATCCTTTTGAGAGTGAATTTCACTGTCTTGAGATTAAAGGCTCTCTGTTGATCCCTCTTTTCACCTATTTCTATACAAGAAATGTGGAAATAGCATCCACATCTGTCTCTCCCCATGACTTTATTCTCTGTCCAGTTGTGTCATCCATCCCACTTTTGGGCTCTCAAGTGACTGCGTTCAACAAATTTCTGGCAAAGACTTCCTGTGGTACCATGAGTGGTCGTTAAGTTACTGGACATTCAAATTTCACCGAGTATTCCAATAACTGCTACTAATAGATGATAAAGAAATGGACTGTCTAAAATGTTTAAACCTTGTTTCATTTGCAAACTCCATTATGTATATCACCTATATCTCTACCATTTAGTTCTTGACTCCCTTATTTTTTTAAGATTTGCAACAAACTGAATAAGCATGAGTTTGACTTTGCAGATATATCAAAATTATCTCCATATGTCCATCAAAATCTGAACTAAAGATTAGCAACTGAGTGAAACCAGATAACTCAATAAAAATAGATATGCATAGCAAGAAAGATAAAATAAATCAGTATTTATCAGATAGGAAAGGCTGTTCAGACTGAGAAACATGGTGGACCCAATGTTAGTGAGACAAAAATCTTCAGATTGATTATTACATACTGAATGGATAAAACACCTGTTTATTTGAAGCTTGAATTGTTTTCATTTTTGCTCTTGGGATAAAGTCCAAATTCTTTAAAAAGTCCCTCCAGAAATAGAACAAACAACCCTAAAACTGGAACCACAAAAGACCCAGAATTTCTAAGCAATTCCAAAGAAAAAGAATAGAGCTGCAAGCTGGTCCTCCCAGACGTCAGAAAATACTACAAAGTTATAGTAATCAAAACAACATGATATTGGCACAAAGATATACAAATCAATGGAACCAGAATAGAGAGCCCTGAAATAAACCCATATGCCTATAGTCAGTTAATCTTCAATAAAGGAGGTTAAAAAAAAGTACAAAGGATAAAAGACAGTCTGCAGCAAGTGGTGTTGAGAAAGTCGGACAGCTGGGTGTAAATCAATGCCGTTAAAACAAACCCTCACACCATACATAGAAAGAAACTCTGATTTAAAAGACTTAAGTTTAAGACATCACACCATATAACTCCTAGACAACAACATAGACGAAACTTTCTCTGACATAAATCCTAGCAATGTTTTCTTAAGTCTGCCTGCTAAGGCACTAAAAATAACAGCAAAAATAAAAAATTGTGGTCTAATCAAATGTATAAGCTTTTGCACAACAAAGGAAACCATAAACAAAACATAAAGACAGTCTATAGACTGGGAGAAAATACTAGCAAATAGACAAGAGCTTAATATCCAAAATATATAACTCAATAATAACAACAACAACAATCAAAAAATGAAGAGAAGACATAAATAGACTTTTTCCAAAGAAAACACACAGATGGCCAAAAGGCACATGAAATGATGCTCCACATTGCTAATTATTAGAGAAATGCAAAGCAACAAACTGAATAAGCATGAGTTTGACTTTGCAGATATATCAAAATTATCTCCATATGTCCATCAAAATCTGAACTAAAGATTAGCAACTGAGTGAAACCAGATAACTCAATAAAAATAGATATGCATAGCAAGAAAGATAAAATAAATCAGTATTTATCAGATAGGAAAGGCTGTTCAGACTGAGAAACATGGTGGACCCAATGTTAGTGAGACAAAAATCTTCAGATTGATTATTACATACTGAATGGATAAAACACCTGTTTATTTGAAGCTTGAATTGTTTTCATTTTTGCTCTTGGGATAAAGTCCAAATTCTTTAAAAAGTCCCTCCAGAAATAGAACAAACAACCCTAAAACTGGAACCACAAAAGACCCAGAATTTCTAAGCAATTCCAAAGAAAAAGAATAGAGCTGCAAGCTGGTCCTCCCAGACGTCAGAAAATACTACAAAGTTATAGTAATCAAAACAACATGATATTGGCACAAAGATATACAAATCAATGGAACCAGAATAGAGAGCCCTGAAATAAACCCATATGCCTATAGTCAGTTAATCTTCAATAAAGGAGGTTAAAAAAAAGTACAAAGGATAAAAGACAGTCTGCAGCAAGTGGTGTTGAGAAAGTCGGACAGCTGGGTGTAAATCAATGCCGTTAAAACAAACCCTCACACCATACATAGAAAGAAACTCTGATTTAAAAGACTTAAGTTTAAGACATCACACCATATAACTCCTAGACAACAACATAGACGAAACTTTCTCTGACATAAATCCTAGCAATGTTTTCTTAAGTCTGCCTGCTAAGGCACTAAAAATAACAGCAAAAATAAAAAATTGTGGTCTAATCAAATGTATAAGCTTTTGCACAACAAAGGAAACCATAAACAAAACAGAAAGACAGTCTATAGACTGGGAGAAAATACTAGCAAATAGACAAGAGCTTAATATCCAAAATATGTAACTCAATAATAACAACAACAACAATCAAAAAATGAAGAGAAGACATAAATAGACTTTTTCCAAAGAAAACACACAGATGGCCAAAAGGCACATGAAATGATGCTCCACATTGCTAATTATTAGAGAAATGCAAAGCAAAACTACAGTGAAGTACCATGTCACACCCATCAGAATGACCATCATCAAAAAGTTTACAAATGATTAATGCTGGAGAGGGTGTAGAGAAAAGGGAACTCTTCTGCACTGCTGGTGGAAATGTAAATTGGTTCAGCCATTATGGAAAATAAATGACTGAGCCATAAAATTGGATATCACATTTGTATCTCCAGCACTGATTTCTCTCTTGAACCCCTGTGTATGACACCCAAGTTCTTAAACAACTTCAATTTGAATGTCTAACGTCAAATTGAACATATGCAAGAGATGCCGTCACAGTTCTCACACAAACATGATCTGTCATTTTCCATCTCTCTTTTGGCAATTACACGAGCTACACACACACACACACACACACACACACACTGTGCAGAAAGATGTGCAATTTTGAACGCCAAATCTCAGCTATCCCCAACATCCAAGGCAACAGGCAATTTTCTTAAAATCACCTTAAAATACATCCAAATTTGACAAATTCTCACTATTTTTCAAATTATCACCTCCTCTCACCTGTAGTATTAACTAGGACTCCCAACTATCCTTGCTTTCATTCTTGTCTAACTTACAGTTGACTATCACAAAATCAGGGTGGCCTCATTAAAGTAAAAATTAATCCCGTCTTCCCTGTATGCAACATCTCCCAAAGGCTTCTCATTGAGAACACAGACTAAAGACCTTACAGTGGTCCACAGACTCTTCTCTCTTATTCTCCCTGACTCCTCCTCCTCCCCTTATTTCTCCCTAACCTAACTCCAGTGACACTGGTGCCCTTGTTGTTCCTTCAGTGGATCAAGCAAGATTCCACTCCACGGCCTTTGCCATTTGTATATCCTGACCGAGGAATAGTCTTCCCTCCTTCATACATCACATGCTCTCACTTCTTTCAAGTCTTTATTCAAATGTCATCTTCTCAGGAAGACTTTTATGAAACACTGATAAAAATACTGCAGTTACTTATGGTTGCTGGGTTGTATGGAGGATGAAGGGAAGACATAGTTAAGGAGTTTGGGATGGACATGTACATGCTGTTGTATTTAAAATGGCTAGCCAACAAGGGCATAGTGTATAACATAGGGAACACTGTCCAATGTTATCTGGCAGCCTGGATAGAAGGGGAATCTGGGGAGAATGGATACACATATATGTATGGCTGGGTCCCTTCACTGTTCACTTGAAACTCACAACATTGCTTGTTATTTAGCTATTGTTCAGTTGGACTCTTTGCGACTCCATGGACTGGAATACACCAGGCTTCCCTGTCCTTCACTGTCTCCCAGAATTTGCTCAAACTCATGTCCATAGTGTCAGCAATGCCATCCAATCATCTTATCCTCTGATACCCACTTCTCCTCCTGCCTTCAATCTTTCCCAGCATAACCGGCCATATTCCAATATAAAATAAAAAGTTAAACGAATAAAATAAAGTAACGCAGTTACATTTTTACCATCTCTATTTTTCTTTCTTTTTCTATTATTAATAGCCTGATACAGTTTATCTCTTGAAACATCACATTACTGATTATTGATTTTGTTTCTGATCTGTCTCCTTCCACTGGAATAAAAAATACATAGTATAAGGATAGTTGTCTCTTTTGTTAACTGCTGTGTTCAGTGTCTAGGATAGACTTAGCACATAATAGGCATTCAATAATACTGGTTAATAACAATGTGTGAAGCTTGAAGGCTAAAACCTAAAAAAAGGATTGTTCCGTTCCTAGAAGAGGGCTTCCCTGGTGGAAACTGTGGTAAAGAATCTGCCTAAAATGCAGGAGTCCCAGGTTCAACCCCTGGATTGGGAAGATCCCTGGAGAAGAGAATGGCAACCCACTCCAATATTCCTGCCTGGAGAGAAAAAATAAGAAAAAATTTTCTGTCTCATCTCATGGACAGAAAAGCCTGGTGGGCTACAGTCCATGGGGTCACAAAGAGTTGGATACAACCAAGAGACTAACACTAATTAAAAATGCCTACAGGAAGCTCATAGTAAGGAAAATCTAGAAAAAGCCTCTCAACATTCCAATAAGACAATAGACATTTCTAGAGAGTAACCATCTAATATTCCTGTCAGCTATTTAACTTTAAAATATAAATGTTCAATGTAGCCTCCAGTTAGCAGCTGACCTAGGAAAGGTACAAGCTAGAACACAACTACTGGGATAATTCTGCCTAGTCAAGGTGAACAATTCTTTTTCCCTTAAATTTAGCTATTCCAGGCCCATGAATATTTTTTTTTTCCATAATGCAAATTGCTCCCAAGCTCTCAGTATGATTCTCTTTCAAGAAGCATTTTTTTTTTTTTGATTTTGTGTATTTCATATGTTTTCACCCAGTCTTGAAATTCTAAGATCCCTTAACTTTAGGGCAGGTATGCTTCTATTCAAGAAACTTAGCTCCAATTCACATATAACTAACTTTTCTTTCTCTGGCCCATGGCTTAATGGGAACTCTTTCCCCAGTGGCTCTGCAAGTGGTGGAAGTCTTGCTTGGCCACAGGTGTACCTCCCCATAGCCAATAATGAGAGAAGGTGGAATTCTCAAGGCAGGGAAACCACTGAGTGAATTAACTGGTTTTGTTCAGAGACCACAGCTCAAAACACAGACACCATCTGCAGCACTCACTCCCTACTTTTCACTGTTGAAACCCCATTAAAGAAACCACTAGAGCAATGGCATAAATATTTCAAAGAGAAGTCTTGTAGGAAAAGACTGTTATCGAAAAACAATAGACTTGGAAACTTACTATCTGATCAAGCCCTAAGGAAGATAATTCAAGCTGAGGCAGTTCTCTCTGTGATTTGCTGGGAGAGAATTTCCTTGTTTTATTTTGTTTAAGTCATATGGCTATTTAAAAATCCATACATTTAGTGTCTACAAATGAATGAAATTTATAACCGAGGAATCAATCTTTCTTGATTTCGTTTCCAAGTACTTTGCAGTTTGTAAACACTGCCTTTAAATTGGTCTGTACATTGAGGCTGGTTGGGCTCGTTAGGGAATTCTACCTTAGATAAATCGTTTACTGCCACAGCCTGCAACGAGAACACTATAAATTGAATGGAGACTTGTCATATTGCTATTTATACTCCAGTAGGCTTAGTGGTTATAGGAACTGGGGCAGAGCATCCCTGGGAGCAGTCAGGCCAGGCCCCCTTTCTCTCCTGGCAACAGGCCAGCTGTGATGATGCACAAACACAAATGCTTTTTTCTGTGACCCTCTCACAGGCCACCTTGCCCTTTCAAACACTCTGGTGGACCATACTATGTCTTGATTACTACTTGGGAGAAAGCAAGAAAACAAAGGAGAAGAGAATTTGGCCTGTAAGGCCGAAATAATCTTCCCTGTGGATATTTATTCTAGTTCCAACTAGAAATGAGACCTTTTCTTAGGGGCACTACAGTAAACACATCTCGCCTAAATGGTATGCTGCAAATTAAATTGAGAGGGACACAGCAAACTTTTCGTGTCTGGGAGGAATAGAAACACAAAATGTGTTTTACTGGTGCACTTCCTCATTAGAGAACTGACCCTAAAGCTTCACATCTCTTGCATGCTTCCAGAATGAAGCTTAGAAAAGGATCTTGATATGACTCATAGTGTTCACCTGTGCCCATCCCAACACCAAGCATGTCTGCACATTCTGTCAATGATCCGAATGTCAATGATCCGGTACAGAAAAGAGTGCTGGCAATGATGCACTGAGGTTTCCCCACAGTCACAGGCAAGACCAAGGGCTGCAGTCAAACTTCTCGCCTTGAACTTGAAGAGAGTTCCTTAACCCTTCCACCTGGTGAATCAAGTCCAGAAGCCAAATGTACAGTTCTAGAGAATAACAATGATCTTAGGCTTGATGCAGAGAAGGAAGCTTTCTACTGAATACCACTTAGCTGAACCACTTCAATTTCCCCATCCACCTAGTCTCCTTTTATAGACTGACAGGTATAACTATGAAGGACTTTGTACATTTTAGAAACAAGAGGCACTTTCTTGAATAGTATCTAGGTAGATCCTATATAATGAAATGAAAATTTTATACAAAATGAAAATAGACTCACAGACAGAAAACTTACGATTAGCAAAGGGTAAAAGGGGTTAGGGAGAGTGGGTTAAGAATTTGAGATTAACATATGCACGCTATATATATAAAATAGATAACCAACAAGAGCCTACTTTATAGCACAAGAAACTAGATTCAGGGCTTCTCTGGCAGCTCAGTAGTAAAGAGTTCACTTGCCAGTGCAAGAGACACGGGTTCGATCCCTGCTCCGGAAAGATCCCACATGCTGCAGAGCAACTAAGCCCGTGAGTCATAACTATTGAACCTGTGCTCTAGAGCCTCGGAGCCACAACTATTGAGCCCATATGCCACAACTACTGAAGCGCATGAGCCCTAGAGCCTGAGTGCCACAACAAGAGAAGTCACCGCAACAAGAAGCCTGCTGACCTCAGCTGGAGAGTAGCCCCAACTCTCTGCAGCTAGAGAAGAGTTTGTGACAAGCAGTGAAAACCCAGAATAGCCAAAAGTATAAATAAATAAAAATTTTAAAAAGGAACTAGATTCAATATTTTATAATAACCTATAAAGGAAAATAATCTGAAAAAGAATATATTGAATACACACACACACACACACACACACACACACACACACACACACATTGTGTTAGTCGCTCAGTCATGTCCATCAGACCTGCCAGGCTCTTCTGTCAATGGAATTTCCCAGATAAGAATACTGGTTGGTTATCATTTCCTTCTCCAGGGGAAATTCCTGGCCCAGAGTTCGAATCCACATTTCATAGAATGGGCATATTCTTTACCACAGAGTCACCAGGGGAAGTGCCCAAATAAACTATACTCCAGTATAAAAAAATATAAATTTAAGAAAATATCAAAAGTGTTTCAAGAATTTTCACCAACTTAATCATTACAGAAACTATACATGTTAAAAGGCATGTCAGGTTTTTATCAAATACAATGACCTACAGTTCAAATATTCTACTCGACATAATGTTAAATAATATTAGTACTTGGAGATTTGCACTTAAACTTCTAAAATTGCCAGAATGTAAGAAGTGTTTCCTAAATGTAATGGTGTCTCATAAACACATCATCCAAATAAATATTGCCCTTAATTTCATTACTGAGATAGATCAGGGGTTTTCTCCATAGATGTTGTCCTTACTATAACTTGAGCATTTGGGGGATACTTCATAACAGTGTGAGTTGTGGAGAGTGCATGGCTTTTAGATTTACACAATCACAAAATTTAAATCTTGTACTGCTATTTTGCTATGTGACCTTGAAAATGTTACGTTAAGTCTTTAAGCATCATTACATTCAACTGAATGCAAAAAGAAAAAAAAAAAAAAAACAATACTGAGGGCTTCCCTGGTGGTCCAGTGGGTAAAGAGTCTGCCTTTCAGTGCGAGGGGCACCAGTTCAATCCCTGGCCCAGGAAGATCCCACGTGCCGCAGAACGGCTGAACTTGAGTGTCCAATTACGAGCCAGCACTCTATAGTGCGTATGCCCAGAGCCAGTGCTCTGCAACACTCTAGAGTTCACTGCAATGGGAGGCCCACATAGGCCAAAGAATAAAGATGGATGAAAATAAATAAATAAAGAACCAATAAAAGAGGCCAAAATTTTTTAGAACACTAAAAAAAAAAATAAAAAAAACCACCAATACTGAGCCACTGTGAAGATTAAACATTTTAAATGGTAAGAATTAATTATATGAAACAGTGACTGGATTATACTAGAATCCTAGCAAGCTCTCATTGATACTATTGCTATCAGCCTCAGGGTGGCTGACAACATCTCATTTCTTTGTAATTATGTCTCACAATTGTATGTCAACTCTACTTCTTGTCATCTAAAGAATAAGTAACTTTTAATCATCCATCTTATTCCACAAATTTGGTTCTGAATGACATTAAGTACTCTCTAAAAGTCAAATGCATTTGCAAGTAGATGGAGTAAATACAGTTACTAAGCTGTTATGAATGTGTCAAAAATATGAAGAAAGTTTAAAAAAAAGTTAAAAAATATCTCAGGTTATACAAGCATTGTTGCAATAAATATAAATTCACCCATATTTTAAAAGATCAAAATAATTCAAAGGTAAAATAATATTTTCAAAAGTAAAATAAATCCCTTTGCCTTATAACCATACCTCAACCCCAACCAACCAATAAGCTTTTAAGAAAAAATGTTTGCACTGACAGTTTAAAAAAAATTTGCCCTAAATGAGTAGATCAGGGGTTTTCTCCATAGATGTTGTCCTTACTATAACTTGAGCATTTGGGGGATACTTCATAACAGTGTGAGTTGTGGAGAGTGCATGGCTTTTAGATTTACACAATCACAAAATTTAAATCTTGTACTGCTATTTTGCTATGTGACCTTGAAAATGTTATGTTAAGTCTTTACGCATCATTACATTCAACTGAATGCAAAAAGAAAAAAAAAAAAAATACTGAGGGCTTCCCTGGTGGTCCAGTGGGTAAAGAGTCTGCCTTTCAGTGCGAGGGACACCAGTTCAATCCCTGGCCTAGGAAGATCCCACATGCCGCAGAACGGCTGAACTGGAGTGTCCAATTACGAGCCAGCACTCTGTAGTGCGTATGCCCAGAGCCAGTGCTCTGAAACACTCTAGAGTTCACTGCAATGGGAGGCCCACACAGGCCAAAGAATAAAGATGGATGAAAATAAATAAATAAAGAACCAATAAAAGAGGCCAAAATTTTTTAGAACACTAAAAAAAAAAAAAAAAAAAAAACACCAATACTGAGCCACTGTGAAGATTAAACATTTTAAATGGTAAGAATTAATTATATGAAACAGTGACTGGATTATACTAGAATCCTAGCAAGCTCTCATTGATACTATTGTTATCAGCCTCAGGGTGGCTGACAACATCTCATTTCTTTGTAATTATGTCTCACAATTGTATGTCAACTCTACTTCTTGTCATCTAAAGAATAAGTAACTTTTAATCATCCATCTTATTCCACAAATTTGGTTCTGAATGACATTAAGTACTCTCTAAAAGTCAAATCCATTTGCAAGTAGATGGAGTAAATACAGTTACTAAGCTGTTATGAATGTGTCAAAAATATGAAGAAAGTTTAAAAAAAAGTTAAAAAATATCTCAGGTTATACAAGCATTGTTGCAATAAATATAAATTCACCCATATTTTAAAAGATCAAAATAATTCAAATGTAAAATAATATTTTCAAAAGTAAAATAAATCCCTTTGCCTTATAACCATACCTCAACTCCAACCAACCAATAAGCTTTTAAGAAAAAAAATGTTTGCACTGACAGTTAACAATATGTAATCAATTAAAACATTTGCCCTAAGGATCCTTTAGCCACATAATTTTTTTAGTAAAGGACAATTATTTGTGGCAACATTTTGATGTCATGTGTTAGACATTTTTAAGAAAGGAATAAACATGATGAATTACACCCAAATTATCATTAAAATATATATTAAACACAAATAAGAATTAACATATCCTAACAATAGAAAGCTCTCATATATGGAATAGAGAAACTATTATTATAATCAATTTATACATTTAATTTCCTTCTATTTTCCAAATGGTTTTAGCAAAATATCCTACCATAGTATACATGTATGATTTAAACTCTTTGAATTTGATCAACTTTATAAGAAATTTTTGTATTTGACTTTATTACACAGAGTCAGTCTCAGTCAACAGTTTCACATACTGACATTAGATTTGTTTAAATCTCTATTTGCTTTTTTATTCTGGGGGGTGTGATAAATATTTTAAGGGTTCTGTGCAGGGTGTTTAATGTGGATTATATACTTCTCATTTCATTCCAACAAAAATCACTGTGAGGTAGGCTCTATGATTAACCACATGGAGGCATAAGAATGTTGAAGATTAGAGATGAAGAATTTCGCCCCAAATGACACAAGTATATGACAGAGCTAGGAAATCAAATTTCAAAGCTTTTCCAAATTCGAATATAAAATTCAACAGCTTGACCATAAGTAAAAGCAGAAATATGGATGGTTACAGTACCTTCTGCTTCTGAAGTGATTTTTGAAATATACTGAAAATACAGAGCCTGATGCGAGAAAGTCTATCCTTTCATACCAAGCCAGCACTAAATTAGTATATAGCATGGCACGGATAGTTAGAGCATGGATTCTGACAATTTGCAAACATGCTTTCCATTTTTTAGCTATTTGACCTTTGGCAAATTAATTCCATTTACCTGTGCTCCAGTTTTTACATCTATAAAATGGAGTAGGTACTAACGCCTAATAGAAATGTTAAAGTTAAATAAATATTTAAGCCACAAATAAAATTCCTTTTAACCATACCTCAACCCCAACCAATAAGCTTTTAAGAAAAATGTTTTCCCTGACAGTTAACAATATATAATCAATTAAAACATTTGCCCTAAGGATCCTTTAGCCACATAATTTTTTTAGTAAAGGACAATTATTTGTGGCAACATTTTGATGTCATGTGCTAGACATTTTTAAGAAAGGAATAAACATGATGAATTACACCCAAATTATCATTAAAATATATATTAAACACAAATAAGAATTAACATATCCTAACAATAGAAAGCTCTCATATATGGAATAGAGAAACTATTATTATAATCAATTTATACATTTAATTTCCTTCTATTTTCCAAATGGTTTTAGCAAAATGTCCTACCATAGTATACATGTATGATTTAAACTGTTTGAATTTGATCAAATTTATAAGAAATTTTTGTATTTGACTTTATTACACAGAGTCAGTCTCAGTCAACAGTTTCACATACTGACATTAGATTTGTTTAAATCTCTATTTGCTTTTTTATTCTGGGGGGTGTGATAAATATTTTAAGGGTTCTGTGCAGGGTGTTTAATGTGGATTATATACTTCTCATTTCATTCCAACAAAAATCACTGTGAGGTAGGCTCTATGATTAACCACATGGAGGCATAAGAATGTTGAAGATTAGAGATGAAGAATTTCGCCCCAAATGACACAAGTATATGACAGAGCTAGGAAATCAAATTTCAAAGCTTTTCCAAATTCGAATATAAAATTCAACAGCTTGACCATAAGTAAAAGCAGAAATATGGATGGTTACAGTACCTTCTGCTTCTGAAGTGATTTTTGAAATATACTGAAAATACAGAGCCTGATGCGAGAAAGTCTATCCTTTCATACCAAGCCAGCACTAAATTAGTATATAGCATGGCACGGATAGTTAGAGCATGGATTCTGACAATTTGCAAACATGCTTTCCATTTTTTAGCTATTTGACCTTTGGCAAATTAATTCCATTTACCTGTGCTCCAGTTTTTACATCTATAAAATGGAGTAGGTACTAACGCCTAATAGAAATGTTAAAGTTAAATAAATAAGTGTGGTGCTGCAAGGATGAAAGAACAAGGCAAATGAGGAGGGTCTAGGAATGCAAGAAGAGATAAATCAGACCCGTATTGTCCTTCCCTTCTCCAGGCTGCAATACACTGCCCAGTCCTTAAGACCCCTGTGCCACCCCTTGGACCATACTGTCTTTCCCTCAAGCTCTAGTCATCACTCTACCCCACCTAGTACACCGTCCAATCATCAATGATCCTTAAGGCCCCTATGCCACTCCTTAGACTCTAGGTATAAAATGGGTTAAAGCCTCTGCTTAGGGTAGGCTCTCCCTTAAGCTGGCCTGTTGTTCTCACAACTAACCACGTTCTCCCTTAAGCCAGTCCAACGTACTGGCAGGGACTGTCCCTTCCCCAATTCTAATAAACTCACTCTGCCTTGTGTCTGGAAATTCTTTTCCAACCCGCACACGGACCTCAACAATAAGTATTGACTAAAATCACTTAGAATAGGGCCTGATACATAATAAATACTAGGCAAATATTTGCTACTAATAAATTATCTTAAAATCTATGGAAGTAAAACCAATAACATAGAAGCAAAACCAAAATACTGAATTGATCTGCAGGTTAATGACATACTGATGGCTGAGACTTGTGAGAAAGGCAAAAGTCAGTGCCTTGGTATGATCTGTTTTAATAGTAGGAAAAACCAATCATCTTGATTTTCCAGAAACTCTACATTTCTTTTTGATTTTCCACAAATTAATCAGCACCTGCTTTTGTTTCCAGATCCACAATGTTCCCAAGGACTACAAGGAAAGTAAATAGACTCTAAATTTGGCGTCTTTTTTTCTTGTCTTATTGTTGATCCTTCTGATGTTCTGTTGTATATTATTTATAAGAAAACGTGTGAGCCAACTCACAAATAAGACACCCATCAAAATACATGCAAATTCATGAAATGAGTTGAGAAGCTGCAGACTGGCAAAACGTTCATTTCACTAAGAAGTTTCCAAGTGTAACATGGACACTGTGTGTTTATGGCTCATGCTGCCAGGCTTTCTCCTCAAGACATTTTCAGATCCCATCCTTTTGGTATTCCATGAAAACTGAGAGAGCAGAATGGAAGCAACCCTTCAACCAAGATAAACAAATTAATGCAATTTGGAAACAAATGACTTTCAAAATAAGAATCTAAGGGACTCGATGTTTTAAGAAACCTTGTCTCACAAGGCTGTAAATTCCTCCATAACATAGATGTCCTTGATGACAGTGACTACATCTTCTACATAACGTAGGCTGGGTTCCTGCACTAGCATTTGTAACAGAGTAGGCATTCGATAAATATTTGTTGAATTAAATTCCACTGAATTCTCCTTGGGTCAGGAGTGGGAAAAAGGACTTTCTACCTTGTCATGCCTGGTATTAGGAAAATTAAATAGTTTTATTAGGCTTCACAGACAAAGCAGAGTAGGCTTCGGACCTTGTTTCTCATATGCCTGGACATTGCCCTGACTGGAAGTGGCTGCCTGCTTTGAGTACAAGACTTGAGGCACCATAGATAGATAGGAGAGGAATCTTGAGCTCCTTGAACCCCTGGAAGTGGGGCCTGGCCAACCAAGCCTCAGACTTAACAACATTTCTAGTTTTACACGACAAAACACGCAGCATTAACATGAAACCATAGCAGCTATTTGCTCACAGACAGAAGAAAATTTCCATTTGTTCCTGGGATTATAAAATCAACCGAATTTCAATCTTTGAAGTCTCACCAATAGAGTGGACAGGCTACCTGGGACTTTTTCCCAACTGGGACTCCAGATGTGCTGTGACAGGGGCTTCACAGCACTGTCTGAATCTGGATGTTGGTCAAAACCCAATTTGTGATGCAACTTCTCCTTTTCCTATTCCTCTTTTCTTTTAATGTTAGTATATTGAAAGTAAGCTAGATAATTGTTTAATAAACACTGGTATTATTTATTTGTATAGATGGAGCAGCTTTTGTTGCTAACAAATCCTTTGAACCTGAGACAAAAGTAAAACTTTTTGGCAAAACATGGAGAGATACATATTATATTTACTTAAACTGTTTTCAAGGATCTCATTTTAAAAGGCACTTACTTTCCTACACTAAAAATTTTAAACTATCTTTACTTCAGAAAAGGATGTAAAAACAATCATATGGACAAAAACCTAAGTCAAGTTAGCTGAAAATTTCCACTGTTTGGACTTGTGAAATGAATTGAATAGTTCTGTTGATCATTTTTCTGTCAAATACATAAAACACTGAAAGACTGTGTTTCTCTGTTGTGGCTCCTTCTCTTGCCATCTTTAATGAAGCACAAAGCTTAGAAAATATTTGAAGTTGGTTATGCATCTTCTCCCCTTCCCTCAATTCACGGTTCTTTGCTTTTGTCATATGCCTTTTTCTGAATAACAAAAATATTAAGGAATTCATTATTTGTAAAGGCAATGATGAGATGTTTTGACAGGAGAAATGAGCCTTCTAAAATAAATTTAACTTTTACTATTTCTGGTATTTGTTCAGTTGTTTTACAAGTAATAATATGTGGGCATCCACTCTAATGCAATTTGTACTGAGTGGAAAAGGCACGTAGAGTGCTGGGTATGCAGAAATGCTAAACAGAAGGCCAAATGTGTCATCAAGACAGGATCTGGATGAATCACCATTGATCATTCTGTTACCGATGTTTTCTCCTGACGTATATGGTGACTTCTTGCCATTGATTCTTTCCATGACCTTGTACCCTTCCCAACTGCTCTAACTCAGTTTTCTCATCTGAAAGCAATGGATGATAAAAGGGACAAGGGAATGATGGGAATAGCTGACTACATGGATCGTCCATACAGAGATGGGAAAAAGTGAACCCCAGCCAATTTCTTTGGAACACTCCATGAATATAAAACGTTATTGTCCATATGGTTTCCAGACAGATATGACATGTCGAGGTTCCCATCCTAACTTCTTATTCTTCTTGAAAATATAACTTGGAAGTTAAGTTATATCTAACAAGATGGGAATCTGTCTAAAATGACCAATAATGAACATTCATAGAATCATCTCTCAGGTCTCTTAAAGATTATTCTTGACAAATCTTGCCCACAAACAATCTTCCTCTTCACTGCTTGCTTTGTTAACAGTCTATATCTGTTTACTCTTAGTGTGTAGCTTATGTTCAACCTCCACTGTTATTTAGAAATATGAAATTCATAGAAATTATTGTGGATGGAAGTGCCTTTAAAAAATCATCTAGGCCTCACATCAGTCTGAATGACTCACAGAAGCATGAACCATCCCAGGATTGTGGAGCTCACTACTCCCTGAGGCAACCTACTCTATCTTTGGACCAAGTCCTTGCTCTAGCCAAAAGGAAAACAATAGTTTTGTGTTTCAACCTGATATATAAACTCTCCTTTCTTAGCCCACAGTGTGTTATAGGAAGACATTGAGTGCATTTAAGTAGGAAAATGGACTGCTTCCAATTCCAATTGTTTTAGTGAATCCAAGTCCAAATCTTAAACATAATCACAGAATGAAAAACTGTTCATAATATCATAAACAACCTAATGCCAATACTAATGGAACTGCTTATCCAATAACAATGTAAAAGATGACTACTGACAGTACTTGGTTTTTGGGTTTTTTTTTTTTTTTTTTGGCCCCTTCTATTGGTTTTTCATTTATTTATTTCCATCCATCTTTGTTCTTTGGCCTGTGTGAGCCTCCCATCACAGTGACCTCTCTAGGTGCAGAGCACCGGCTCTGGGTGCATGTGCTCCAGAGCTCCAGCTTGGTAGTTGGACACATCTGTCCAGCCACTCCACGGCACATGGGATCTTCTCAGGCTAGGGATCGAACTGGCACCCCTTGCACTGAAAGCAATGGATGATAAAAGGGACAAGGGAATGATGGGAATAGCTGACTACATGGATCGTCCATACAGAGATGGGAAAAAGTGAACCCCAGCCAATTTCTTTGGAACACTCCATGAATATAAAACGTTATTGTCCATATGGTTTCCAGACAGATATGACATGTCGAGGTTCCCATCCTAACTTCTTATTCTTCTTGAAAATATAACTTGGAAGTTAAGTTATATCTAACAAGATGGGAATCTGTCTAAAATGACCAATAATGAACATTCATAGAATCATCTCTCAGGTCTCTTAAAGATTATTCTTGACAAATCTTGCCCACAAACAATCTTCCTCTTCAATGCTTGCTTTGTTAACAGTCTATATCTGTTTACTCTTAGTGTGTAGCTTATGTTCAACCTCCACTGTTATTTAGAAATATGAAATTCATAGAAATTATTGTGGATGGAAGTGCCTTTAAAAAATCATCTAGGCCTCACATCAGTCTGAATGACTCACAGAAGCATGAACCATCCCAGGATTGTGGAGCTCACTACTCCCTGAGGCAACCTACTCTATCTTTGGACCAAGTCCTTGCTCTAGCCAAAAGGAAAACAATAGTTTTGTGTTTCAACCTGATATATAAACTCTCCTTTCTTAGCCCACAGTGTGTTATAGGAAGACATTGAGTGCATTTAAGTAGGAAAATGGACTGCTTCCAATTCCAATTGTTTTAGTGAATCCAAGTCCAAATCTTAAACATAATCACAGAATGAAAAACTGTTCATAATATCATAAACAACCTAATGCCAATACTAATGGAACTGCTTATCCAATAACAATGTAAAAGATGACTACTGACAGTACTTGGTTTTTGGGTTTTTTTTTTTTTTTTTGGCCACTTCTATTGGTTTTTCATTTATTTATTTTCATCCATCTTTGTTCTTTGGCCTGTGTGAGCCTCCCATCACAGTGACCTCTCTAGGTGCAGAGCACCGGCTCTGGGTGCATGTGCTCCAGAGCTCCAGCTTGGTAGTTGGACACATCTGTCCAGCCACTCCACGGCACATGGGATCTTCCCAGGCTAGGGATCAAACCGGCACCCCTTGCACTGCAAGGCAGTGTCCTTACCCACTGGACCACCAGGGAAGCCCGACAGTACTTGTTGACTAGCCATATTGTAGTCTTATGCTGCCACTTTGTACACAAGAGCACCTCTAAGAAATTAATCTTCTCTTATTCTCTTTGCCCTTTTATAAGTTACCTCTAGTTCATAACATATACACTAACATAATACATACACTTGCTTATCCATTTTCATCCTCCCAAAACTATAATAACTCTCCTTTCTTTGCCACCCTTCATTCTCGTAGGTTTAAAATTGGACAGACCTACTGATATGTGAATTTTTTTCAGTGAATATTACAGTCTTACTGAATTTGTGGATATGGAACTGTGGATACTGAGGGTCAACTATAAAATTATATGTGAATTTTCAGCTGCATGGCCTTGGCACCCCTAGCATCCACCTGTTCAAGGATCACTTATATGACTCTTTTCATATCACCAATCAGTTCTTACGTGGTAACTCCAAAACAGTGGTTTTTCAGGCTGTAACCCTAACAGACCTCAATGATACACCTAATTTTTTTGATTGCTAACTTCCTCTTGAAACCCTTCACTTAGTGCCTTTTAGCCATCTATCCTCAGCTCTTCATTTTGCTCTGCCTCTTCATTAAGTATCAGTGAATATACTTCAAGGAGCCACCTTTGGCAATTCTCTCTTTTGCTTCACATGCTGTCTAAGAGAAGTTTCGTCAATTTTGAGATTTCACTGTTGCCTACATATCTCTAGGCCTGACTTCTTCCACAAGCTTCAGGTCCATTTCTCCTCATGAAAGGATAAAGTATAGGATAATATTTAAAGAACAAATAAATGTTAGTGAGGAGATATGGATGAAAGTGTATCTGGAGGAGAAAATAAAATTATAAGAAATAGAAAAGTACATTTAAAAAGATCACAGGCAGCCGCCATAACTGAATTAGCCAAAAAATTAAATGAAGACCAATCTTGCTGAAGTGAAGTAGAGAAAGAATAGACCTGAGAAATCAAGACAGCAAGATCAAAGAGGTAGGTCACGTGAGACTTTGTGATCTGCATAAAGGAATTTAGACTTTATTCTAAGGGTAACAGAAAATAGGAACAGTGAAAGGAATTATATAACCATATTTGCATTTTTATAAAGATCTCAAGGTTAATACAGTGATTGGATTCAAAGGGAAAGGGAGAAATATAGAATAACTAGGGGGATATTCAGAGTCAAGAGATGAAAATGGTTGAGGCCAGGAGAGTTATAGTTGCAAGAGAAAGAACAGAGTGTAGACACAGATCTTATTTACTAAATAAAATAGGTAGAATTTCATTTTGGATTGAATTTGTGAGATAAAGGCAAGAAAAATAGTCAAGAAACATACACAAGAGTCTAAGCAGGATCTCTTGATGGAAGCTGGCAACTGTCACTGGCATGGCAAGATAGCAGGAGAGGAAGTCTGGGGCCAAAAAGATGAGTTAAGTTCCATATATTTCCTAGACCTCCCCATGTGGTCATCTCGTGGGCACCTCAAAATAAATCAGTCTAGACTTCACAAAAAAGTGTGAGAAGGGAGCTTCATCCAAAGAAGATTTTAGGGGCTTCCCTGGTCGTCCAGTGGTTAAGACTCAGCACTTTCACTGCTGGAGGCTTGGGTTCAATCCCTGCCTGATCAGGGATGTAAGAACCTGCAAGCCATGTGATGTGGCCAAAAACAAAAAACAAAAAAGAAAGTAAAGAAATTTATATGCTATCACTAGAAGAAGATGGAATGCAAACTGGAGAAGCATAAAAGAGCAGTTCGCCTCGTTTTCCTCTCAAAAGCCACTTCCCCCTCCCCCAACCCTAGTTTAGTTCTTTACCATCTGGGGGCTAAAGTATTCTTTGACATTACCTTAATTTCCCATTAGTCCCTTTCTAAGAACACAGTTTCTACATTACCATTATGACAGATCTTCCCAAAGAATTTCTTTGACACATTACTCTCTCGTCCCCCTATCTTCAGTAGCTCCTCACCATCTGATCGATGATATCCAAATTGCCCAAGCAAATCTTTGCCTTTACTTTTCCAGATTAACTTGGTCAAATCTCCCTACACAAAGCCCTGACAAGGTCATGAAGCTTTCCTATTCAGGCCTTGGGTCATGCTGCATTCCATTTCACCCACTCATAACGCTCATCAAGATTCATCTATATGTGAACGTATGTCCATGAAATGCCTAACCACATCACTCCAGTCAGAAGTGATGGGGCTGTTCTGAGAGTTCTCATACAAAAACATCATGAAATTTGTTCAGGCTAGAACCAGCATACAGTAAGGGCCCTACCTATGAACCTTCAAGGTGCAAACTTTCAAAGATGCAATGTATATTCACACAAGTTAGCTCACATGTCTGGTGTACATTTTCACATGTGTGTATCCTCTGAAAGAGTGTAGACACAGATCTTATTTACTAAATAAAATAGGTAGAATTTCATTTTGGATTGAATTTGTGAGATAAAGGCGAGAAAAATAGTCAAGAAACATACGCAAGAGTCTAAGCAGGATCTCTTGATGGAAGCTGGCAACTGTCACTGGCATGGCAAGATAGCAGGAGAGGAAGTCTGGGGCCAAAAAGATGAGTTAAGTTCCATATATTTCCTAGACCTCCCCATGTGGTCATCTCGTGGGCACCTCAAAATAAATCAGTCTAGACTTCACAAAAAAGTGTGAGAAGGGAGCTTCATCCAAAGAAGATTTTAGGGGCTTCCCTGGTCGTCCAGTGGTTAAGACTCAGCACTTTCACTGCTGGAGGCTTGGGTTCAATCCCTGCCTGATCAGGGATGTAAGAACCTGCAAGCCATGTGATGGGGCCCAAAAAACAAAAACAAAAAGAAAGTAAAGAAATTTATATGCTATCACTAGAAGAAGATGGAATGCAAACTGGAGAAGCATAAAAGAGCAGTTCGCCTAGTTGTCCTCTCACAAGCCACTACCCCCTCCCCCAACCCTAGTTTAGTTCTTTACCATCTGGGGGCTAAAGTATTCTTTGACATTACCTTAATTTCCCATTAGTCCCTTTCTAAGAACACAGTTTCTACATTACCATTATGACGGATCTTCCCAAAGAATTTCTTTGACACATTACTCTCTCGTCCCCATATCTTCAGTAGCTCCTCACCATCTGATCGATGATATCCAAATTGCCCAAGCAAATCTTTGCCTTTACTTTTCCAGATTAACTTGGTCAAATCTCCCTACACAAAGCCCTGACAAGGTCATGAAGCTTTCCTATTCAGGCCTTGGGTCATGCTGCATTCCATTTCACCCATTCATAACGCTCATCAAGATTCATCTATATGTGAACGTATGTCCATGAAATGCCTAACCACATCACTCCAGTCAGAAGTGATGGGGCTGTTCTGAGAGTTCTCATACAAAAACATCATGAAATTTGTTCAGGCTAGAACCAGCATACAGTAAGGGCCCTACCTATGAACCTTCAAGGTGCAAACTTTCAAAGATGCGAATGTATATTCACACAAGTTAGCTCACATGTCTGGTGTACATTTTCACATGTGTGTATCCTCTGAAAGTGGTTGTGCTTTTGTGTACTTGATTTGAGGTGGCACTGTCAACTTGTGAGGCCTGGGACCTGATCATAGAATGGTATGCAAACATTGCAGCAGTCATTCAGAATGCAATTCAGTGCTACTGTGTCATTGGATGAGAGAAAAAGAGTTACTACCCAGACATCACTGGGTCATTTTTTCTAGAGGTTAGAGTTGAATCCAGCAAGAAACCAGAATCTGTGCCATCAACATCTGGCATGAGTTAAATTGTAGTTTGCCCTCCATCTCCTACTGCTGATGTTCCTTCAGCTTTACCATCTCCTACCTCCTCTCTCTCCTTCAGTCAGTAACTCTTCTTGCCTATTCATTTGATGCCAACCTCTGGATGCCAGCTGTTGTACTGTGCTACTGTACTTTTTAAAGTACTGTCCTATAAAATTAAAAATGTTTTATTTTTTGTATTTGTTTTACATGTATTAGTTGTGTGAAAATTATTATAAACCCATTACAGTACGATACTATATACCCAGTTGTGTTAGCTGGCTACCTAGACTGTTGGACTTATAAACAAATTGTACTTACAAATGTACTCTTACTGTAAAGACAGTAGAAAGAGAAACCAAGAAACTGTTTAGACAGCAAAGAATCTGCCTGCAATGCAGGAGACGTGGGTTCGATCCCTACACTGGGAAGATACCCTGGAGAAGAGAATAGCGGCCCACTCAAGTATTCTTGCCTCGACCATGAGGTCATAAAGAGTCAGATATGACTGAGTGACTAAGCATGCATAACAATGCACTTGATTTATAACAAACAATCCACTGCTTACTCAGGATGGTGGTGAAAAGCTCTAGGCTCCTGATAGGCAAATGATCACCTGCTCTAGCATTTGCCAAGATAAGTCACATCTCCATCCTTCTCAGTAACTCAAATGAGATCCAGTTCCATACTTCCCTGTGACTCTCTTATTTCTCATAAAAACTCTGAAAGTCGGTTACAGTAAGGGCCCTACCTATGAACCTTCAAGGTGCAAACTTTCAAAGATGCGAATGTATATTCACACAAGTTAGCTCACATGTCTGGTGTACATTTTCACATGTGTGTATCCTCTGAAAGTGGTTGTGCTTTTGTGTACTTGATTTGAGGTGGCACTGTCAACTTGTGAGGCCTGGGACCTGATCATAGAATGGTATGCAAACATTGCAGCAGTCATTCAGAATGCAATTCAGTGCTACTGTGTCATTGGATGAGAGAAAAAGAGTTACTACCCAGACATCACTGGGTCATTTTTTCTAGAGGTTAGAGTTGAATCCAGCAAGAAACCAGAATCTGTGCCATCAACATCTGGCATGAGTTAAATTGTAGTTTGCCCTCCATCTCCTACTGCTGATGTTCCTTCAGCTTTACCATCTCCTACCTCCTCTCTCTCCTTCAGTCAGTAACTCTTCTTGCCTATTCATTTGATGCCAACCTCTGGATGCCAGCTGTTGTACTGTGCTACTGTACTTTTTAAAGTACTGTCTTATAAAATTAAAAATGTTTTATTTTTTGTATTTGTTTTACATGTATTAGTTGTGTGAAAATTATTATAAACCCATTACAGTACGATACTATATACCCAGTTGTGTTAGCTGGCTACCTAGACTGTTGGACTTATAAACAAACTGTACTTACAAATGTACTCTTACTGTACAGACAGTAGAAAGAGAAACCAAGAAACTGTTTAGACAGCAAAGAATCTGCCTGCAATGCAGGAGACGTGGGTTCGATCCCTACACTGGGAAGATATCCTGGAGAAGGGAATAGCGGCCCACTCAAGTATTCTTGCCTCGACCATGAGGTCATAAAGAGTCAGATATGACTGAGTGACTCAGCATGCATAACAATGCACTTGATTTATAACAAACAATCCACTGCTTACTCAGGATGGTGGTGAAAAGCTCTAGGCTCCTGAAAGGCAAATGATCACCTGCTCTAGCATTTGCCAAGATAAGTCACATCTCCATCCTTCTCAGTAACTCAAATGAGATCCAGTTCCATACTTCCCTGTGACTCTCTTATTTATGTGCTTTATAAAACTCTTCTTTGAGACATTTCTCAGGAAGGAATGGCCTCCCTTTTGTAACAGCATAAACCATCTCTTTATTTGTCCTATGCATACTGTCTTTCACACCAGTTTGAGAAACTGAATATACAAATGGACAATTACCAGATCCAACCTAAAAACAGAACTACAACGCACAGTCTGAAGCAACTATCCCAGGAACCAACACCTGCAAAAGAGTCTAAGAAACCAACTGAATATAAGGCAGACTTGAAGGAAATAAGATTGTTATTGCTAGCAACAATTTAGGAAGCCAGACAATAATTCCTGTAACCATAAATCCCAAATGCTAGGACTTGATTAACTCCTGACATCTTTCCCAGCAGTTTTTGTTCTTGCTTACAACTTAGGGCCAGCAAGAGAAAGCCAAATATCCCCTCTAAACTAACCACACAAGATGCTCCGCTTCTAGTCAGCCTGCCTCCTATATGCCAATAGCCTTAATTCGGGGCATACATGAAGTCTTTCCTTTTCTCCACTGTAAGGCTTACCCACTCCTTTGCCTGCTGTCTTTGCTCAAAGGCTAGTGACTTGGCTGACTCTTGCTCTAGCCAGCTCAAATTCTTGCTTCTTCTCACTTGGTTAGCCTTCATTCATTTGCATAGGTAGACAGAATTATGGAAGTTAATTTCTAACTCTCTTTTTCATGAATAATAATGTCACAAAGCTTGACTACTATCAAAATAACTTCACTGCCACCTTCCACAAATAGTATATAACCTAGCAAAAGGCATAGCATTGGCTTCTGCCTTTATGGTTTTGCATATACATTTAAGCATCTTTATTCTAACACCTTGCTTTTAAAGATACAACATGAGTGATTAATAAAGATGATGGAACTCGGAACCCCTAGTTAATTTCTTGGATTTTCTTATTTTAAATATGAGCTGCTAATTGCTCATTTTTAATAAATGTTTGGCAGAATCTCTTTGCTTATTCATAACTGCATTTGTCAGGGAGGCTGATACTACATTATTCCATTTTATTTTTTATTTTCAATAGATTATTAACAAGATAATTCAATTATTCAATTACGAACAGACATTAGTTTAAATCATTCCTGCTAGGTCACTAAATAATCTGTGTTCACCTGTTTTACAGGAAAGTTTCTGTGGAACAACTGAACTAATTTATGAGCATCTGCAGCGTCTTGGTTGAAGAGGTTCAAACCTACTCTGGCTTTCACTCTACCTAAACAGGATTTCAAACTTTGCAAGATAAATTTCTGTTATCTGGGAAAGAACATTCATTTTTATTGCTTCCTTGTTTTCTCCTGCTGTGACAGCTCTGCCTGCTCTTCTCAGATGGAAGAGAAAATGATAATAGGAATAATAATCCATGTCATGTCAGGAGAAGCTGCATCTGTGAAAATCCCCTCCAGCTTTTCTATAGCTCCAGAATGAGAGGAATGTTTACATGAGTTATCATGAGTTATCTTCTGTATAGCTTCATCCTTCAGGTAACACATGGCTTGGTTTACCTTTATTAAAACTTCAAAATCTAATGAGTTGATTAAGGATAAGAAAGGTCAGATGATCCATTCATTTAATTTTTTTTTATTCCAAGTGTTTTCCTAGATCTAAGAAAAAGAACAGTCTTTGCCATTTGCACATCTAGTTGATTTCCTTCCTCAACAGTGCTGTTTTGTGAAATTGATTTGACCTCAAGTTGTTTTCAGTATGAAGGTTAGAAAGGCAATAGAGAAAGAGACTTTTTTTTTTTTGACAATTGCTTGAAGTAGGCATAAAAATGAACTTGGAAAATTTTCAATTGCTGTACCAGCATATGTCATGTAGGAAATGTCAGCCAACTTCTACTGCAGAAAGGAATCAATACTGGGCATCTCTTAATGGGTCGGAGAGGCCACACTCTCCACCCAAAGTAGGCAAGAGAAGTCAGTGCTTATGACCTTAGCCAAGTAAAGGGCTCCTGTCCAAGTCAGCTGCTCCATGAAATCAAAGTCCTAATAATCACTACCTCTTTATATCACTTAAAGAACAGATTCATCAATGAGCAAAATAAACTAAATCAACTCAACTTCAGTCCTTCAATCTGAGGACAGGTTTTGATATTTGAATGTACATCACTGATGTCAGTAGAAACCTTTTAACTATTAAGCAAGTGGTGTCAAGTACAAACACTTTGGACTTGGTGCCAGTTCTTGTAATCTAAGAACGACATATGTACATGTCATATACAAGACATAGGATATTTTGCTTCTGATCTCTGATGTACTTCACCAAGTAATTCAAGAGGAAAAATAGGTTCTAAATTAATTAGAATTGTTATTGTTTCATAGGTTTAGAGTTTCAGTTTTGCAAGGCAAATTATTCTGGAGATTGGGGGTTGCACAATAACTGAATGTACTTAACACTATGAATGGTAAGGATCCCCTGGAGAAGGAAATGGCAACCCACTCGAGTATTCTTTCCTGGAAAATTTCATGGACAGAGGAGCCTGGAGGACTTCAGTCCGACAGGTCACAAAGAGCTGGACACAACTTTCACTCACTTAACACTATTGAACCATACACTCAAAAATTCTGGAAGTAAACTTTATATTTTGTATATTTTATCATAATTAAAAGTCAAAAGAAAGGTCAGATGATCCATTCATTTAATTTTTTTTTATTCCAAGTGTTTTCCTAGATCTAAGAAAAAGAACAGTCTTTGCCATTTGCACATCTAGTTGATTTCCTTCCTCAACAGTGCTGTTTTGTGAAATTGATTTGACCTCAAGTTGTTTTCAGTATGAAGGTTAGAAAGGCAATAGAGAAAGAGACTTTTTTTTGACAATTGCTTGAAGTAGGCATAAAAATGAACTTGGAAAATTTTCAATTGCTGTACCAGCATATGTCATGTAGGAAATGTCAGCCAACTTCTACTGCAGAAAGGAATCAATACTGGGCATCTCTTAATGGGTCGGAGAGGCCACACTCTCCACCCAAAGTAGGCAAGAGAAGTCAGTGCTTATGACCTTAGCCAAGTAAAGGGCTCCTGTCCAAGTCAGCTGCTCCATGAAATCAAAGTCCTAATAATCACTACCTCTTTATATCACTTAAAGAACAGATTCATCAATGAGCAAAATAAACTAAATCAACTCAACTTCAGTCCTTCAATCTGAGGACAGGTTTTGATATTTGAATGTACATCACTGATGTCAGTAGAAACCTTTTAACTATTAAGCAAGTGGTGTCAAGTACAAACACTTTGGACTTGGTGCCAGTTCTTGTAATCTAAGAACATATGTACATGTCATATACAAGACATAGGATATTTTGCTTCTGATCTCTGATGTACTTCACCAAGTAATTCAAGAGGAAAAATAGGTTCTAAATTAATTAGAATTGTTATTGTTTCATAGGTTTAGAGTTTCAGTTTTGCAAGGCAAATTATTCTGGAGATTGGGGGTTGCACAATAACTGAATGTACTTAACACTATGAATGGTAAGGATCCCCTGGAGAAGGAAATGGCAACCCACTCGAGTATTCTTTCCTGGAAAATTTCATGGACAGAGGAGCCTGGAGGACTTCAGTCCGACAGGTCACAAAGAGCTGGACACAACTTTCACTCACTTAACACTATTGAACCATACACTCAAAAATTCTGGAAGTAAACTTTATATTTTGTATATTTTATCATAATTAAAAGTCAAAAGATAAAATCATCAGAAAATTTACTAACTACTAGCTTAAATAAAGCTTCTGATGCTCCTTTCTCCATGTGTACACATGGTCATGTGAGCTCATCAATTAATCTTGGAAGCCATTTCTAAATCTCATTCTCAGATTCCTACCAAATGTATTTCTTTGTGTTTTTAACTTTATTTATTTTTGGCTATTCAGGGTTTTCACTGCTGCCACAGGTTCTTCTCTAGTTGCATGGAGTGGGGGCTACTCTCTAGTTGAGATGAGCAGGCTTCTTGTTGTGGTGACTTCTCTTGTGGAACTCGGGCTCTAGGGTACACAAGCTTCAGTAGTTGCAGCACATGGGCTCAATAGTTGTGGCTCTGATCAATAGTTGTCATGGGCTTAGTTGCTCCACAGCATGTGGGATCTTCCTAGACCAGGGCTCGAACCCTTGTCTTTTGCATTGGCAGGCAAGCTCTTTACCACTAAGCTACCAGGGAAGCCCCCAAATGTATTTCTGAATTGACATTTCCAAGTTACCCCAGCAATCAGGACAAAGTTACTTTTCATCTAGATCAGCTAAGATTTTTTTCTTTCTTTAGGCATTTCTTACTGCTTTATGTAAAGTTGCTGGGTTGTCGATGAGAAAAACAAAGAAGTAGCAGTGAAAAATGAGTCCTAATAAACTGCCAAAAAATGTGATTTGTGTTTAAAATTTCTTCTTTCTCTTACTGGCTTAAGGCTAACCCAAGGAAAATCCTCACTGAAAAGTTTGTTTCTCAGAATGAAACTTCCTGGGAACTGAGCTATGTATTCCAATTAATTAGAATTGTTATTGTTTCATAGGTTTAGAGTTTCAGTTTTGCAAGGCAAATTATTCTGGAGATTGGGGTTGCACAATAACTGAATGTACTTAACACTATGAATGGTAAGGATCCCCTGGAGAAGGAAATGGCAACCCACTCGAGTATTCTTTCCTGGAAAATTTCATGGACAGAGGAGCCTGGAGGACTTCAGTCCGACAGGTCACAAAGAGCTGGACACAACTTTCACTCACTTAACACTATTGAACCATACACTCAAAAATTCTGGAAGTAAACTTTATATTTTGTATATTTTATCATAATTAAAAGTCAAAAGATAAAATCATCAGAAAATTTACTAACTACTAGCTTAAATAAAGCTTCTGATGCTCCTTTCTCCATGTGTACACATGGTCATGTGAGCTCATCAATTAATCTTGGAAGCCATTTCTAAATCTCATTCTCAGATTCCTACCAAATGTATTTCTTTCTTTTTTTTTTAACTTTATTTATTTTTGGCTATTCAGGGTGTTCACTGCTGCCACAGGTTCTTCTCTAGTTGCATGGAGTGGGGGCTACTCTCTAGTTGAGATGAGCAGGCTTCTTGTTGTGGTGACTTCTCTTGTGGAACTCGGGCTCTAGGGCACACAGGCTTCAGTAGTTGCAGCGCATAGGCTCAATAGTTGTGGCTCTGATGTGCTAGAGCACAGGCTCAATAGTTGTGGCTCATGGGCTTAGTTGCTCCACAGCATGTGGGATCTTCCTAGACCAGGGCTCGAACCCTTGTCTTTTGCATTGGCAGGCAAGCTCTTTACCACTGAGCTACCAGGGAAGCCCCCAAATGTATTTCTGAATTGACATTTCCAAGTTACCCCAGCAATCAGGACAAAGTTACTTTTCATCTAGATCAGCTAAGATTTTTTTCTTTCTTTAGGCATTTCTTACTGCTTTATGTAAAGTTGCTGGGTTGTCGATGAGAAAAACAAAGAAGTAGCAGTGAAAAATGAGTCCTAATAAACTGCCAAAAAATGTGATTTGTGTTTAAAATTTCTTCTTTCTCTTACTGGCTTAAGGCTAACCCAAGGAAAATCCTCACTGAAAAGTTTGTTTCTCATAGAATTGAAACTTCCCTGGGAACTGAGCTATGTATTCCTAATCCAGAGAAGAGAGAAGGAAGACAAATAGAGAGGAAAATTGGGTTATTCTGATCTTCTTTCTTTGATTTTTTTTTCTTCAAATTATACTGTTTCTATTTTATGGTGATAAATTTTACAAAGCCCATTTGTATTTATAATTTCAATTAATCTCATTAAGTTTTTACCCCATCCTGACTGATAGCTATTACTGTCTTTATCTCATAGATCAGTAAATTATATTCAGAAGAGTTCCTTGACTGAATTCAAACAGGTAGGGAGTGGCTGAGAATCAACCTTCTATCATACAACTCAACCTGATTTATTTTCCACTCTGCTACAGTAACACATGCTGATTTAGTCTTTGTTTAACATCTGCCCAAAGGTACAGATTCACCTGTTCCTTAGGTTGGGCCTTTATTTGCCATAAAGGGAAAATAGCTCCACAGCCATGAGTGATTGCTGTGCTTAAACATAAAACAGGGGATTGGCTGGGTCCAGGTCACTGCCCACTTAACTGACCATAAATAAAGGGTGATTTATTATAAGCCCTCAGTGGAGATTTTCCAGAGCCTAAAGGTAAGCATTGTAGGTGGGTCTGGCTTTGATCTGGAATTGGAATTGCAAAGCTAGAGGGTACCTTGAAGTCCTCTGACCTGACTGTGCCTCTGGGCCACAGCATGCTCCATTTCCTTCCTATTACCCTCTAACTCTCTCTCCCATAACTCCCAAAATGGCCACTCAAAAATGCAACTTCAGTCCCAACAGCAACTTAAAAAAAGAAACCAGATTCCCATGTATTTTCTGAATTGACATTTCCAAGTTACCCCAGCAATCAGGACAAAGTTACTTTTCATCTAGATCAGCTAAGATTTTTTCTTTCTTTAGGCATTTCTTACTGCTTTATGTAAAGTTGCTGGGTTGTCGATGAGAAAACAAAGAAGTAGCAGTGAAAATGAGTCCTAATAAACTGCCAAAAAATGTGATTTGTGTTTAAAATTTCTTCTTTCTCTTACTGGCTTAAGGCTAACCCAAGGAAAATCCTCACTGAAAAGTTTGTTTCTCATAGAATTGAAACTTCCCTGGGAACTGAGCTATGTATTCCTAATCCAGAGAAGAGAGAAGGAAGACAAATAGAGAGGAAAATTGGGTTATTCTGATCTTCTTTCTTTGATTTTTTTTTCTTCAAATTATACTGTTTCTATTTTATGGTGATAAATTTTACAAAGCCCATTTGTATTTATAATTTCAATTAATCTCATTAAGTTTTTACCCCATCCTGACTGATAGCTATTACTGTCTTTATCTCATAGATCAGTAAATTATATTCAGAAGAGTTCCTTGACTGAATTCAAACAGGTAGGGAGTGGCTGAGAATCAACCTTCTATCATACAACTCAACCTGATTTATTTTCCACTCTGCTACAGTAACACATGCTGATTTAGTCTTTGTTTAACATCTGCCCAAAGGTACAGATTCACCTGTTCCTTAGGTTGGGCCTTTATTTGCCATAAAGGGAAAATAGCTCCACAGCCATGAGTGATTGCTGTGCTTAAACATAAAACAGGGGATTGGCTGGGTCCAGGTCACTGCCCACTTAACTGACCATAAATAAAGGGTGATTTATTATAAGCCCTCAGTGGAGATTTTCCAGAGCCTAAAGGTAAGCATTGTAGGTGGGTCTGGCTTTGATCTGGAATTGGAATTGCAAAGCTAGAGGGTACCTTGAAGTCCTCTGACCTGACTGTGCCTCTGGGCCACAGCATGCTCCATTTCCTTCCTATTACCCTCTAACTCTCTCTCCCATAACTCCCAAAATGGCCACTCAAAAATGCAACTTCAGTCCCAACAGCAACTTACAAGACCAGAGTTCTCAAACAAGGAAACTATACTTGTCATGTTCAAATTCTCAATTTCTAGGAGACAGAAATCCAGAATTAGCTCAGGTCAAGACTCTACCACTAATGTGGTATGTATCCACTATAACGATCAAATTGGATGCTTTACTCTTCGGCAAGTGAGCAAAATGAATATGCCTTCTGTGCTATGGCCTAGTTTAGCACAATTTAGATCACAGCATGTTTGGCACAGTAAAAAAAATCTAAACTTTCAGTATTTAAGATGATACTATATTGAACATCAGAAAAATGCAATTGAAGGTGAAATTTTAAGTAACAGTCATCAAATTGGCAAACACTGAAAAGCATAAACATATCAAGTAGACAGGGAGATGGGAAAATAGAAATCTTTAATGCCAGTCCATTCATTTTAGTGGAAAATTTGGCTGTATCTATAAAAGTAGGCACCCTGGGTCAATGTGATCCCCAAATACTCCTTCTAATTAAAGACCCTTAGCAAAATTGATATGTGGTATAGGTGAAAGATATTTGTAAACTGTATCATTATGATGCCACTGGAAGGAAGAGAGACATTTGGACCTTGAGAAGCAAACAAGGATAGCCATCAAATATTGCACTTTACATCTTTTCTATGGAAAATATTTGAAGATAAAATAAATAAACTATTAACATTCATTAATCTGGGTGGAGAACATAAAATTGTTAATGCATTTGCTATGTGTTCCCGTTTTGTAAGCTCTGTGGTAAGAAAAAAAAAGGGCATGTATTTTTTCAATCATTTCCCAAGGATTATGCCCACCACTTTGAACTTAGGTGCCACTCATCTCTAGAGACTTCACCTTGGATGTGAGGAACATGAGGAAGGAGACTCTGTACAGAATCCATTCAACCTGCTATAGTTTGGGAAGTAGGCTGTAAGAGAAGGTCCCTGAGGCAGAAGTAACATTAATAATAGTGGAATTTATAGATGCCATAAAGTAGAGTTTTGAGCAATAGGACAAATAGTTACATCTAGCCTTTGGTTGGGTAAGAAGTAGCAACAACAGCAATTTTCTTGCCAGATAGACCTGTGGTGGCACTGTAACACTATTTTTGGAAATTTAATTTCAAGTCAGTGCTATAGCTTTCCCAAATTCTGTGATATACTCAATATCTTTGGTAACCTTTTCTGTTCTAAAATGTAATACAGATTCAAAAAAATGTGTGTCAAATTATAATTTAGCCAATTAGTAGGAGGATCAGTTTTGTCACCTCCTTCTCCTCTTGCCCTCAATTTTTCTCAGCATCAGAGTCTTTTCCAATGAGAAAATACCCAATTAATTTGTGATAATTAGCATCTCACTTTTGAATTCATCTAATTCTGATTTATGTTGGCTTTTTTCACATGTGGTTTCATTTTCTTAATATTTTTAGCTAATTTTGAAATAATAACTTGTACTTATACATACATGTGTGTGTGTGTGTATATATATATATATATATATACATATATGCAGCTTTCATGGATGTGTTCTTGGGCCTTCAACGGTTCATAACCTGTGCTCAATAGATATATGGTAAATCTGATCATGAATATAAATTTTAAAGGTAGTTTTTGGACGACATACACTTCGAAAAGAAAAAAGGGGGTCAATTAAATTAAAGTTCAAGCCTAATTTTATCAGATTATGGCCTATGGTGGAGAACCAGCAGGAAGAACAAATACAGTGAGTTCAATGAAGACTAGCGGTATAAAGCAACATTAATTTAGAAATAAAAACAAAACTTTGAGGAAAGTCAGAACAACCAAATCCCTAACACTTAACGTGTGACAGGGATAAGGAGGAATCGCAAAACCTATAAAAACAAAAGCCTTGTTAGTGTTCTCTCACCAGGGAAGCAGAGCTGTGACAGCTAAGATGGTGTAGTCCTTTATTTTGTCTTGGTATTTTTGTTAGGTTCAATAATGTCTGCCTGTTCTCAGAGGAAGAGATGGCTGGAAAGCAACACCAACTAAATGGACATGATTTTAGGCAAACTCCTGAGATCATGACGGACAGGGAAGCAGGGCATGCTGCAGTCCACGGGGTCACAAAGAGTTGGCCACAACCCAGAGACTGAATAAAAAATTCTCCACTGCTGGACTGCATTTTATTTTTTTCCCAGGTAATATTTCAAAATTAAACCCAGAAATTACTTTTTCTCCTCTTAGAAAGCTCTTCTGCTTATTTTTCCCAGGAGAAATGAGAAGGCTCAGGAAAAATGGAAAGACATAAAGCTGGCAGACTACTCTCCTGTCAAGATATTTCTATCATGGAGATTATGGTTTATTTCACAATGTAAAAAAAAAAACAAATCCTTGTCTACTACAGTAAATCAACAGAGACTTAACATTTTTTTCAGTATTTATGGTGCTATCACTTTGAACAAAACATTCTTTTTGACCCTAAATTTGTCACTCAGAAAGCATCTGTCCAATTGATTCTGTCAATAAAGAAGAAGAGGAAGAGGAGAAAGAGAAAAAGATTTGAGCATTAGTCTATTTGAAATAAATTTTAAAATTCTAAGCTCAAAATAATTATCTTTGGGCTAATTATTACCCTGTTTATCTATTTCATCAAACGTAAACCAAAACTGGAAGGTACCATTCGTCTCAGTGCGGTATTAAAGACAGTTTTCATAAACTGGTAAATCATGACTGTCAAGCAGATATAAAAATGAACCTATGTGAAAGGTTTTATTTTATTCATTTGATACGAGGGAATCATGCAGATATTATTACTGGGTCAAAGGAAATGTCAAACAGCACAAAATAATACGTAGTAAATTTTTTTTAAAAGTCAAGTTTATTCACAAATGGGAGCAAAACTGGATTTTCTAGAAGGAAGGAAATCAATTACAACCATTACCAAACAGAACAGCCTTCACATACCTGTTCGTTACCTATTATAAATAAATAATTGCAAAGTAGCTCAAAGACAATGAATAGCACTGGAACTAATAATCTGTAAAGGTACGCTATAGACAGTGTATTCGTTTTTTCTACAGAAACATCTATACCAAGAAGACATTTCTACAGTGTCTTTCCACAGATAACGTAATGGCACAGAGCAGAGCCTGTGACACCCAATCATCACTAAGAGTGGCTGCTGTGCTTCTAACCTAGGGAGATTGCCTCCTCTGCCACCACTTGACTACAGGTACAGGATTTTCCCTTCACATGTATCTTTCTCTCCAGGAGCAGTCAGCTCTGTCTGATGTTGGCAGATATTGCCACATGCAGTCAACCTCTTATAATCACTCTGCTGAGACATTCTCTCTTGAGCACAGGATATTATAGTTCATCTTCTAAACGATGAGAAACACATCTATCTGTCTTGATCCGTTTGTATCCCTCTCTCTCAGTATTTTAGCAAAGCAACTTGACACATACTTAGGCTTTTCATGCTCAGTTTTCATTCCTAACTCTCATTATCCCTACATATTAGACAATTATGAGCACTCTGGTTCATGATGAGTTTCTCTTTCCATTGACATTTTCTACTCTTATATTCCTACATAGTGACTGTTAAGGATTAATCTGTGGATTTATCAGACTGTAAGGCCAGTGATGCAATTATCAAGCCAGGGATTAAACCCATATCTCTTATGTCTCCTGCATTGCAGGCAGATTCTTTTCCACTGAGCCACCGAGGATGTGGTTAAAAGGGAACCCTCCTACACTGTTAGTGGGAATGGAAATTGGCATGATCTCTATGGAGAAAGTATGAAAGTTCCTTGAAAAACTAAAAACAGAGCTAACACATGATCTAGCAATCCCATACCTAGGCATATATCCAGAGAAAAAAAAACTGCAAGCAGATATTGACTAGAAGGTTAAAGTGAATCATGCAATTTTTACTAAAAAACAGCACAAAATAATACGTAGTAAATTTTTTTTAAAAGTCAAGTTTATTCACAAATGGGAGCAAAACTGGATTTTCTAGAAGGAAGGAAATCAATTACAACCATTACCAAACAGAACAGCCTTCACATACCTGTTCGTTACCTATTATAAATAAATAATTGCAAAGTAGCTCAAAGACAATGAATAGCACTGGAACTAATAATCTGTAAAGGTACGCTATAGACAGTGTATTCGTTTTTTCTACAGAAACATCTATACCAAGAAGACATTTCTACAGTGTCTTTCCACAGATAACGTAATGGCACAGAGCAGAGCCTGTGACACCCAATCATCACTAAGAGTGGCTGCTGTGCTTCTAACCTAGGGAGATTGCCTCCTCTGCCACCACTTGACTACAGGTACAGGATTTTCCCTTCACATGTATCTTTCTCTCCAGGAGCAGTCAGCTCTGTCTGATGTTGGCAGATATTGCCACATGCAGTCAACCTCTTATAATCACTCTGCTGAGACATTCTCTCTTGAGCACAGGATATTATAGTTCATCTTCTAAACGATGAGAAACACATCTATCTGTCTTGATCCGTTTGTATCCCGCTCTCTCAGTATTTTAGCAAAGCAACTTGACACATACTTAGGCTTTTCATGCTCAGTTTTCATTCCTAACTCTCATTATCCCTACATATTAGACAATTATGAGCACTCTGGTTCATGATGAGTTTCTCTTTCCATTGACATTTTCTACTCTTATATTCCTACATAGTGACTGTTAAGGATTAATCTGTGGATTTATCAGACTGTAAGGCCAGTGATGCAATTATCAAGTCAGGGATTAAACCCATATCTCTTATGTCTCCTGCATTGCAGGCAGATTCTTTTCCACTGAGCCACCGAGGATGTGGTTAAAAGGGAACCCTCCTACACTGTTAGTGGGAATGGAAATTGGCATGATCTCTATGGAGAAAGTATGAAAGTTCCTTGAAAAACTAAAAACAGAGCTAACACATGATCTAGCAATCCCATACCTAGGCATATATCCAGAGAAAACTGTAATTCAAAAAGATACATGCACCTCAGTGTTCACAAAAACATTATTTACAATAGCCAAGACATGGAAGCAACTTATGTGTCCATCTACAGATAACTGGATAAAGAAAAGTTGGAATAGGGCTTCCCTGGTGGTCCAATGGGTAAGGACACCACCTTGCAGTGCAAGGGGTGCCGGTTCGATTCCTGGCCTGGGAAGACCACACGTGCTGAGGAGTGGCTGGACCGATGTGTCCAATTACCGAGCCGGAGCTCTGGAGCACATGTGCCCAGAGCTGGTGCTCTGCGACAACAAAGGCCACTGCGATGGGAGGCCCAAACGGGCCAAAGAACAAAGATGGATGAAAATATATAAATGAAAGACCAATAGAAGTGGCCCGCCCACTCCCTTCCCTCTCCACCTGCCCCCACCTCCCAAAAGTTTGAATATATATTTCATTCCATATATACATTCCAAATATATTATAATATTGCTTATATGTAGAATCTAAAAACTAATGGGGCTTCCCAGGTACTAGCAGTAAAGAACCCACCTGGCAATGCAGAAGATGTAAGAGATGCAGGTTTGATCCCTAGGTCAGAAAGATCTCCTGCAAATGGCAACCCACTCCTGTATTCTTGCCTGGAGAATCCAATAGACAGAGGAGCCTGGTGGGCTACAGTCCATAGGGTCACAAAGAGGCTGACACGACTGATACAAATGAACTGATTTATAAGCCAGTAATAGAATCACAGACAAAGAACTGGGTTACCAAAGTGGAAAGGTGGAGAGATAAATTAGGAGTTTGGGATTAAAATATATAACTGCATATAAAATAGATAACCAAAAAGGGCCTAACTATACAGCAGGGAGACCTATACTCAGTCTCTTATAATAACCTATACTGAAAAAGAATCTAAAAATACTATATACATATATATGTGAATATTTACATATATAAGTATCACTTTGCTGTTTACCTGAAACTAATACCACTGCAAAGCAACTGTATTTCAATAAAAAGTTTTTTGCATAAATAAAAGAGAAATGCTTTTGATTAAGCAACTCCTGTTCTGAAGCTGAAAATCATAAATGAATCAAAGATCTGAGTCTATAAAATGGACTGGAGAATACGTGTGGAGATGTGCACGTACACATACACACACACGCACAAACTGGGGGTGAGTCATATGTGGATAACAGGATGGGCTGAATGAGCTCAATCCCTTTAAATGAAGTTCAATGCCTTTCAATCCCTGCCTCTTCCCACGGTAGAATTCTTTGTCAAGACTGAAAACTTTTTAGCTTCCATTGTATGACATTCGCTGAATACACCATGTGCTTTATCAGAGATAGCTACAATTGAAATGAAAAAAAATAAGGCAAAAGAACTATAAAACAACACATAGGAAAGGAGACTTTCTTCTGAATTATACATAAACATCCCCTCTGGACGGCCCAGCATGCTCTTACTGAAGAATATGTACAGTGTAGCAATTGTGGAAAGACGTTACAAAGCCAAGAGAGTTCTTGGACCATCTGTATCAAAAGTTCAAGAGACCTTTGGCTCCTCTAACTTTCCTTATACAGAGCAGTGAACCTAGAAAATGTGACAGGTGCAAAGGATTCCACTGAGGTTCAGAGACAACCAAAAGCAGACATGCCCTCCCATTGTAACAGCTCATTAAGGTGTTTCATATTCCAACGAAGCCAACTGGAAAATATCACCACTCTTCTCAAGTGAAATGAAAAGAATGCAAATATCACCCATCATTAAAATAGAAAAGAAGCTCCAAATAGATCTTTATGATCAAACAGCCATTTGTAGACAGTGACTGCAACCAGGCAATTAAAAGATGTTTGATCCTTGGAAGAAAAGGTATGACAAACCTAGACAGTGTATTAAAAAGCAGAGATATCACTTTGCCAACAAATGTCTGTATTGTCAAAGCTATGGTTTTTCCAGTAGTCATGTACGGATGAAAGAGTTGGATCATAAAGAGGGCTGATCACCAAAGAATTTATGCTTTTGAACTGTGGTGTTGGAGAAGATGCTTGAGTCTCTCAGACAGCAACGAGATCCAATAAGTCAATCCTAAAGGAAATCAACCCTGAATATTTATTGGAAGGACAAATGTTGAAACTGGAACTCCAATTATTTGGCCACCTGATGTGAAGAGCTGACTCACTGGAAAAGATCCCGATGCTGGGAAAGACTGAGAGCAGAAGGAAAAGGTAGCAACAGAGGATGAGATGGTTGGATGGCATCACCAACTCCACAGACATGAGCTTGAGCAAGCTCTGAGAGACAGTGAAGGACAGAGAGACATGGTGTCCTGGCTCCATGGGGTCACAAAGAGTCTGATGAGAGTGAGTGAACAACCGAGAGCCATCTGCATCTTGGGGCCCCCCACTTTACATGTACCAGTGCTACAATAGCTACAATTGAAATGAAAAAAAATAAGGCAAAAGAACTATAAAACAACACATAGGAAAGGAGACTTTCTTCTGAATTATACATAAACATCCCCTCTGGACGGCCCAGCATGCTCTTACTGAAGAATATGTACAGTGTAGCAATTGTGGAAAGACGTTACAAAGCCAAGAGAGTTCTTGGACCATCTGTATCAAAAGTTCAAGAGACCTTTGGCTCCTCTAACTTTCCTTATACAGAGCAGTGAACCTAGAAAATGTGACAGGTGCAAAGGATTCCACTGAGGTTCAGAGGCAACCAAAAGCAGACATGCCCTCCCATTGTAACAGCTCATTAAGGTGTTTCATATTCCAACGAAGCCAACTGGAAAATATCACCACTCTTCTCAAGTGAAATGAAAAGAATGCAAATATCACCCATCATTAAAATAGAAAAGAAGCTCCAAATAGATCTTTATGATCAAACAGCCATTTGTAGACAGTGACTGCAACCAGGCAATTAAAAGATGTTTGATCCTTGGAAGAAAAGGTATGACAAACCTAGACAGTGTATTAAAAAGCAGAGATATCACTTTGCCAACAAATGTCTGTATTGTCAAAGCTATGGTTTTTCCAGTAGTCATGTACGGATGAAAGAGTTGGATCATAAAGAGGGCTGATCACCAAAGAATTTATGCTTTTGAACTGTGGTGTTGGAGAAGATGCTTGAGTCTCTCAGACAGCAACGAGATCCAATAAGTCAATCCTAAAGGAAATCAACCCTGAATATTTATTGGAAGGACAAATGTTGAAACTGGAACTCCAATTATTTGGCCACCTGATGTGAAGAGCTGACTCACTGGAAAAGATCCCGATGCTGGGAAAGACTGAGGGCAGAAGGAAAAGGTAGCAACAGAGGATGAGATGGTTGGATGGCATCACCAACTCCACAGACATGAGCTTGAGCAAGCTCTGAGAGACAGTGAAGGACAGAGAGACATGGTGTCCTGGCTCCATGGGGTCACAAAGAGTCTGATGAGAGTGAGTGAACAACGACGAGAGCCATCTGCATCTTGAAAAAATACACTTATCCATGTTTTATCCTGCAAAGCACATTTTGGCAAAGAATTCATTATTTGGAACTGTCAGTTTTTCACTACCTCACGCATCAAGCTGACTCTCAGCCTGGATCGACGAGTACAGTAAGTTCCCTACTCATGAACAAATTCTGTTTCAAGGGTGAGTACTTCAGTTCAATTTGTTGTTCAGAATTCCAACAAAGTTAGCATAGCCACCCAGGTAACACAATTGACTATATAGAACTGTGCTGTTTATGATACATTTCATACAAATACTTAGAAAACAAATCAGCACAAAAAATAAAACCTTTTTTTTTTAATCTGAAAGTACAGTTCCTTGAAAAGTACACTAGGACAATACAACAGTGAGCCTACAGGGGCTGACACTGAGCAAACAGGCAAGAGTTACTGACTTGGAAGAGGGAGAGGACGTGGGAGATGGCCAAGTACTACTGTACTGTACACAGTACTGTGCACTAAACTATACAAAAGCACAACCGCCTGCAGAAGATGCATGTGTGTGAGCAATGTACGCCAGACACGTGTTCAGTATCATGACTGAACACATGCACATGCGTTTGCATCTTTGAGAGTTTGTATGTAGATGGCTTACTGTACAAGTGAGTGGTGAGATTCAATTGTTTAAAAAAGTACCCAGGGGGGCTTCCCTGGTGGTCCAGTGGGTAAGGACACCGCCTTGCAGTGCAAGGGGCGCCGGTTCGATCCCTGGCCTGGGAAGATCCCACGTGCCGCGGAACGGCTGGACCGATGTGTCCAATTACCGAGCCGGGGCTCTGGAGCGCATGTGCCCAGAGCCGGTGCTCTGCGACAACTGAGGCCACTGTGATGGGAGGCCCACACGGGCCAAAGAACAAAGATGGATGAAAATAGATAAATGAAAGACCAATAGAAGTGGCCCACCCATCCCCCACCCTCCCCAACCTGCCCTCCCCCCCCACTCCCCAAAAAGTACCCAGGAAGAAGAAAAGAGGGTGGACTTACAGCCTTCACCCAAATTTTAGCTTCCCTATTTACTAGAAGTTGTGTGACTTTGGCCTGTGTGTGCTTTATGATGTGGGTTTAGGTACATTATTTAGTCTCTATGCTTCAGTTACTTCACATATAAAATGGAAATAAAAATTATGTCAATGTCATAACTGGAAAAGAGGTGGGTGCTGGGAAAGACTGAGGGCAGAAGGAGAAGAGGGAGACAGAGGATGAGATGGCTGAATGGCATCACTGATCCAATGGACATAAGTTTGGGCAAACTCTGGGAGACGATGAGGGACAGGGAAGCCTAGTGTGCTGTAATTTGTCACAAAGAGTCAGACACGAACTTGACTACAGTTACAGTTACAGTTCATGGTAACTGTTCTTTTTTTATGACTTTAAGAACTCCATTTTGTGCGTAATCTATAGTCTATAGTGACATAATCTATATAGTACATAATCTATAGTGACAATGAACTTGTTTCCAGTCTTTTGCTGCTAAAAAGAATGTATGTGATATAAGTTAATGCAACTGTGTTGACGACTGGAGAATTCAGAATTGGTGGTGGTCCTACGCACAGTTACAGTTCAGAATCTCAACTTTAACATTAAAAGGTTTATAATATCTTGAAAGATATCATTTTTCTTCATAAGTAACTTTGGTAACAACTGAAATAATACTTACCATTTATGACTATATTTTGTTGTTGTTACTGGTGGTGGTAGCAGTAGAAGTAATTAATGTTAGTACCAAGTCTACCCAAATTATTTGCACATGTATCTTCAATCCCTCTAATGGACAGGGTAGAGTACAATTTATAGATTAAGGAAAAAAAAACCCTGAAGTACAGAAAGGTTAAGTAATTTGAGTAAGAATATAGATGAAGTTGCATTGGAAGAACAGGGCAGTATTTCATTTTAGGCAGAGTGGTTTCATATCACTTTCCTCCTAAGCATGGAACGTACTGACGCTCTGTATCATTCACTCCATTACACTGGGATTACAAGTCACTTTTAGAAAATGTATGTACTGAGAAGGAAAAGGTAAATCAGTTGTCCCAGTCTGATTTAGGAAACCAAATTATCAAACTTGTGTGTGTGTGTGTGTATATATATATATATATATATATGAGTTTGATAATTATATACATATGTTTAATAATTACATATATGACATGTATATGTTTCATAAACTCATATATGACTTTGTGTATGTACATGTATATACACATACACATATATACGTATAAGTTTATACACAATTTATCTTTATGGATTTCGATACAAAGATGGAATAGTTAATATTCATCACACAGAGATATTAAAATTGTTTTAAATGAAAATAAAAGTCTAAGGCAGAGAAAGAGAAAAGACCTTTTTCAAAAGAACAATATAAAGATATTTATCAATCAGAGAAGCCTGTGGATCCAGGTACTCTAATGCATCAGATAACTTTGAGAGATGCCCATGATATTCTCCAGTGTCTTGTTGAGAGCTGTATTTGAGTAGAAAGATTGGCTGGGAAGGAATTCTGTGTGGAGTTCCTATTTCACCACTAACTGGCTGCTTGACTCTGGGAAAGTCACTTAAATTCTCTATGCCTGAATTTCCTGATCTGTAAAATGGTAAAATAATAGAATTTATGTCACAGATTCATTAAGGAATGGAATGAGTTAGTACAGATGTAAAATCCTTAGAAGAGGAACCTTTTGTGTAGTAAAAAGGTGGTAGCTACCACTGTTTCGGGGCTTCCCAGGTGGCACTAGTGGTAAAGAACCCGCTTGCCAGTGAAGGAGACTAAGAGACTTGGCTCCCACTGTTTTCAGAATCCATGTAGTTGATTACAATGCCTACTCACCATTAAACTCACTTTCATCTTTGGTTTCATGGTTCAGACATCTACATCCTGCCAAACTCGTGATGTGTCCTGCTCAGTTGCGAAACTAAACAGAACATTAATAAAGATCATTACAGCAAGTACCCTCTGCTAAAGTCAATGCTGTCTCATGACTAAGCCTCAAACATGCCAGTTCCTGGCTCTTTTGACCTCCACCAGAAAGTCTTCCTTTATTTTGCTTAACTGTTCTGAGGTTTTGTTCAAGACTCATGATGTTTTCTATGCACTTACTGCCCTGGTGATCTCCCTTTCCCAGGATGTTTACTATCTTGGAAATTGTTTTATATGATTGAGAATTTAATAACATCTTCTGCTGTCTTTTCTCATTTCTTTTAGCTCATGTATTTTTTTTCTGCAATCATTTCATGTATGGATGTATATTCTCTGAATCCATATAAATTCTGTGAGATCGGAGACTCATTAAATTTGTTTAAGGTCCCTGGACCAGTGGTGAAATGTCACATTCATGTAGGTATTTAGGATAAATGGTTGTTTGTTCTCTTTTGAATAGAGTCACAAAAAGTTTGGAAATCTGGTACTTAGTCTTGCCAATGTCCTAGACCATAGTTATCCTCTTTGTGGCCTTCCCTGGTTCCTCGGATGGTTAAGAATCTGCCTAAAATGCAGGAGACCTGAGTTTGATCCCTGGGTGAGGAAGATCCCCTGGAGAAGGGAATAGTTCATCTCCTTTGCAGTTCAGGATGGACGAGGTATGAGACTGAGAGATCCAGATGCTTCCTGAAAAACTGGTTTGAGATCCTCTGTAGAGAATCAATAGGCAGGTGGTGGTCCATAGCACACTCGCTTTATAATGCCACTGAGGAGAGTTTCTTCATTTCTGAGCCTGACTTACAGTATCACTTAAGAACTCACTCACAATCTTATTCTTCTCAGGACCTTGGTTCATCTTGGATCTGGAAAATGGGTTAAAAATTGCAGATCCCATTTCTTGAAAACTGAAACTCCTTTCCTCCAGACCTCTCCTTTTGGGCTCCCTAACAACAACAGAGAACTTCTTTACGTAGCAGTTTTTTTTGTTGTGGTTGAAGTTATTGCTTACAGCATAAACACTGTATCCACCATAAAGTGCTTTTTAAAATAAGGATACCATAAATCAAACTTAGATTTTATAATGTTAGTGACTAGTATAAGTTATAAGAGCCAAGTCTGCCCATATGGCCATTTGAGAGAAAAAAAAAAAAAAAAAGTGGGTGTGCTGGTGTGCATGTATGTCCTCAGTTGGGGTGGAAAAGAGATGTACCAAAACTCAAAGCTCAGCACATCAAGTAAGCAAGGGCTGCACACTTAACTTCAGTGTGCCAGGTTTCTCAAGTCTGCATCCCAGTGCCAGCTCTGAGCAGATGTGATTCTTAAATAAAATGAAAGGCTGTAAGCCAGAAGCAAAATGTAACAGATTTGCCAGCTGTGAGCACAGTGTTTACAGATTGAACTTGGGACCCAAACCATTATGTAGTATAATTTATGACAACTCAAGAAAATATGTTTTGACAAACAAAGGTCTTATTTAAGAACCAGCAGGTGCATATAAGATATCTCTCCTCAGCAAAGTGCAAATATTCTGCAATGCTTTCTCCCCTCTCCCAACCATCTCAAAGTTTGGATTTGATCAGAGTAGACAATGGTTTTCTTTACTATGAACATGCAGGGTCTAGAAAAAATAGAAGATATATATATATAGTATGTATAATTAATATAAGCATAATTATATACATATGTTTGTGTATATAAATGTATATCCACACCTACGTAACTAATTTCATCTTCATGAGCACCACAAATGGATTTTAAATGCTACCAGGGAGAATAGTAAAGACTAAAACCTTGGTGATTATTTTTTTATTGTCCTTGGTTGTGAACGACTTGCCAGCTTGAATAAGGAGAACATATTTAAGCACCTGATCTGTCTACCTCATCAACTGCTTTTTACAGAGAAGCTGTAGGGCTTCCTTGGTGGCTTAATGGTGATGAATCTACCTGCCAGTGCGGGAGACACGGGTTCAATCTCTGGTCTGGGAAGATCCCACATGCTGTGGAGCAGCTTAAAAACCCGTGTACCACAACTATTGAGCCTGTGCTCTAGAGCCTGGATGCTGCAACTATTAGGCCCATCTGCTACAACGACTGAAGCCCAAGTGCCCTAGAGCCTGTTCTTCTTCACAAGAGAAGCCACTGCAATGAGAAGCCTGAGCACCACAAAATTAGAGAAAAGTCCGCATGGCAACAAAAACCCAGCATAGCCAAAAATAAATACAATTTTTACAAAAGAAGCTGTAAACTGTTCTTGCAATGATTTTGACCTTAGGGGTGAGTCTATATAGTAAAACTGCAAAGAGATCCTTGAGCAATGATGAATGATTCTGATATCTTTCATCAATTATTTGGGTAGGTCACATACTGGTAGATACAGATTTGGTATATTAAAGCTGGTCCTTGGAGTGAGATGTTGTCTAGAAAATAACACGATTGTGTTTCTTCTACACTATGATACGGCTACCAAGTGAAGCACTAGAAATACAAAGCTTTGTGAGATGCTGCCTTCCTTTAAGTGGCTCAGGGTCTGCTGGGATGCTTGTATGAGTCTTCCCTACCACATTCCATAGATGCCTGTAAGTGTTTAGCAAAGTCACAGAAACATTTAATTTAAAAACAATCTAGTAAGAGTTTTAATTGTCCGGGGCCACAGATTAAAGACAAGAGGGAAAATTTACTGCTGCACATAAAATTAAAGACAACTATTTTCTACACAGAGGTAAACATCTTAAAAGGATAGGAGAAATGTTTATTGCCATCTTCATTATATCAGTAACTTGAGAGAGTCATTAAATAAATGAAGTGCTGGCTATATTAAAGTAGTGACTTAGGACCATCTGTTATGTCTAGATAGATCGATTTCTTCCATGTTGCCCGGACTCATTTCTTTGTTGTTGTTGAGCTGCTCAGTCGTGTCCAACCTTTTGTGACCCCATAGACTGTAGCCCACCAAGCTCCTCTATCCATGGGGTTTCCCAAGCATGAATACTGGTGTAGATTGTCATTTCCTTCTCCAGGCCATCTTCCCAACCCAGGGATTAAACCCATACCTCATACACTGCAGGTGGACTCTTTACCAGTGAGCCACCAGGGAAGATCCTGGACACATTTAGGACAATTAAAATTCAAAATACTTTTCACCAAAACATTTTAATGCATAACTTCTCACTCTTTTCTCTGTAGTAGAAGTCCTATTAACTGCAGATTTCCTTCAAGAATTAAAGAAATAGAAAACATAGTATTGGATAAAACATAGTACTGAAACCTTATTTCATCAAGTAATACAGTATATAGAGACTTGAAATCCTAAAAATTAAAACAACTGTAATACTACAAAGTCAAAAAACTAACATCTAAAAATAAAACTAAAAATCAGGATAGACATATTGCCCAAAGTATTTGATCCTTCATAGATAATTTCAAATATTCACATTGTAGTGAGTTAATTATATGTGATGTGAAGGGTAACAACGGGCCCACTGTACCCACCAGCAAAATGTATTACATGATATCCAACTCCAAGGGACTATTAAAGGCAAATATATGTTATATTTCATGTATAATTAATATTTTAGTTGACATTAAGTTTTTAAAAGTTGTGTCCATCCCATGAAGTACTAGGTCACAGACAGGCAGGCTTGGAAAGAAGTGATTCATGGTATAAAGTAAAACATTTGAAACATTTTGCTCATATCCATTATCATGAGGATGTAATGTCCAGCATATTGTAAGAAGTCATATCTTAAAGTAAGGGGCAGAAATCAAGATGGTGGAATAAAAGAATGTAAAGCTCATCATCTCCCACAAATACATAAAAAATGCATCTACAGGGCTTCCCCTGGTGGTCCAGTGGGTAGGGACACCATCTTGCAGTGCAAGGGGCGCCAGTTCGATCCCTGGCCTGGGAAGATCTCACGTGCCGTGAAGCGGCTGGACTGATGTGTCCAATTGCCGAGCCGGGGCTCTGGAGCGCATGCGCCCAGAGCCGGTGCTCTGCAACGACAGACGCCACCGCAGTGGGAGGCCCGCAGGAGCTCTATCCATGGGGTTTCCCAAGCATGAATACTGGTGTAGATTGTCATTTCCTTCTCCAGGCCATCTTCCCAACCCAGGGATTAAACCCATACCTCATACACTGCAGGTGGACTCTTTACCAGTGAGCCACCAGGGAAGATCCTGGACACATTTAGGACAATTAAAATTCAAAATACTTTTCACCAAAACATTTTAATGCATAACTTCTCACTCTTTTCTCTGTAGTAGAAGTCCTATTAACTGCAGATTTCCTTCAAGAATTAAAGAAATAGAAAACATAGTATTGGATAAAACATAGTACTGAAACCTTATTTCATCAAGTAATACAGTATATAGAGACTTGAAATCCTAAAAATTAAAACAACTGTAATACTACAAAGTCAAAAAACTAACATCTAAAAATAAAACTAAAAATCAGGATAGACATATTGCCCAAAGTATTTGATCCTTCATAGATAATTTCAAATATTCACATTGTAGTGAGTTAATTATATGTGATGTGAAGGGTAACAACGGGCCCACTGTACCCACCAGCAAAATGTATTACATGATATCCAACTCCAAGGCACTATTAAAGGCAAATATATGTTATATTTCATGTATAATTAATATTTTAGTTGACATTAAGTTTTTAAAAGTTGTGTCCATCCCATGAAGTACTAGGTCACAGACAGGCAGGCTTGGAAAGAAGTGATTCATGGTATAAAGTAAAACATTTGAAACATTTTGCTCATATCCATTATCATGAGGATGTAATGTCCAGCATATTGTAAGAAGTCATATCTTAAAGTAAGGGGCAGAAATCAAGATGGTGGAATAAAAGAATGTAAAGCTCATCATCTCCCACAAATACATAAAAAATGCATCTACAGGGCTTCCCCTGGTGGTCCAGTGGGTAGGGACACCATCTTGCAGTGCAAGGGGCGCCAGTTCGATCCCTGGCCTGGGAAGATCTCACGTGCCGTGAAGCGGCTGGACTGATGTGTCCAATTGCCGAGCCGGGGCTCTGGAGCGCATGCGCCCAGAGCCGGTGCTCTGCAACGACAGACGCCACCGCAGTGGGAGGCCCGCAGGAGCCAAAGAACAAAGACGGATGAACATAGAGAAATGAAAGAGCAATAGAAGTGGCCCACCTGCTCCCCTCCCTCCCCAACCCGACCCCTGCCCTAAATAAATAAATAAATAAATCTTTTAAAAAAAGATGCATCTACATGTGGAACAATTCTCACAGAAAACCTACTGAACATCAGCAGAAGATCTCATTCAACCAAAGTTGCAAGAAAGATCACCATGGAACCAGAGAGAAAAAAAAAAAGAACTGGGATAGGGCCTGTGCCCCCGGGAGCAGTGAGAGAAGAAAGGTCTCCTTGCCCTGGGACCCCACTGGGAGACCAAACAGGGCACGTAGGGAGATTCTAAGGAGAGTTCAGCAGCCAGCCTGCAACAAGCATAAAAGACAGAGACCAGTGCTGTGGCTTAAGACTTAAATATAAGACACAACAGTACAAAATGCCTAGAAGAGAACATAGGCAAAACATCCTCTGACATAAACAACAGCAATGTTTTCTTAGGTCAGTCTCCCAAGTCAATATAAATAAAAGCAAAAATAAACAAGTGAGACCTCATCAAAACTTATGAGCTTTTGCAGAAAAAAATGGAGCATAAATTGGTGCAGTCTGTATAGAGAACAGTATGGAGGTTCATAAAAAAAAAAAAATAGAGTTACCATATGATCTTGCAATCTCACTCCTGAGCTTTATGTCTGGAGAAAACTGTAATTTAAAGAGATACAGTCCTATCAATGTTCATAGTCACACTATTTATAGCCAAACTGATCAATTTAAAGTAAGGGCAGAAATCAAGATGGTGGAATAAAAGAATGTAAAGCTCATCATCTCCCACAAATACATAAAAAATGCATCTACAGGGCTTCCCCTGGTGGTCCAGTGGTAGGGACACCATCTTGCAGTGCAAGGCGCCAGTTCGATCCCTGGCCTGGGAAGATCTCACGTGCCGTGAAGCGGCTGGACTGATGTGTCCAATTGCCGAGCCGGGGCTCTGGAGCGCATGCGCCCAGAGCCGGTGCTCTGCAACGACAGACGCCACCGCAGTGGGAGGCCCGCAGGAGCCAAAGAACAAAGACGGATGAACATAGAGAAATGAAAGAGCAATAGAAGTGGCCCACCTGCTCCCCTCCCTCCCCAACCCGACCCCTGCCCTAAATAAATAAATAAATAAATCTTTTAAAAAAAGATGCATCTACATGTGGAACAATTCTCACAGAAAACCTACTGAACATCAGCAGAAGATCTCATTCAACCAAAGTTGCAAGAAAGATCACCATGGAACCAGAGAGAAAAAAAAAAAAGAACTGGGATAGGGCCTGTGCCCCCGGGAGCAGTGAGAGAAGAAAGGTCTCCTTGCCCTGGGACCCCACTGGGAGACCAAACAGGGCACGTAGGGAGATTCTAAGGAGAGTTCAGCAGCCAGCCTGCAACAAGCATAAAAGACAGAGACCAGTGCTGTGGCTTAAGACTTAAATATAAGACACAACAGTACAAAATGCCTAGAAGAGAACATAGGCAAAACATCCTCTGACATAAACAACAGCAATGTTTTCTTAGGTCAGTCTCCCAAGTCAATATAAATAAAAGCAAAAATAAACAAGTGAGACCTCATCAAAACTTATGAGCTTTTGCAGAAAAAAATGGAGCATAAATTGGTGCAGTCTGTATAGAGAACAGTATGGAGGTTCATAAAAAAAAAAAAATAGAGTTACCATATGATCTTGCAATCTCACTCCTGAGCTTTATGTCTGGAGAAAACTGTAATTTAAAGAGATACAGTCCTATCAATGTTCATAGTCACACTATTTATAGCCAAGACATTAAGTGCCCATCAACAGATGAATGGATAAAGAAGAGACATAGAGATGTATGGAATACTACTTAACCACAGAAAAGAATGAAATAATGACATTTGCAGCAACATGGACTGTCCTAGAGATTATCATATTGACGTGAAGAAAGTCCAGAGAAAGACAAGTCTCATGATACAGCTTACATGTGGAATCTAAAAATGATACAAATGAATGTATATACAAAACAGACTCACAGACAGAGAAAACATATGTATAGATACCAAACTGGAAATGGGTTGGGAGTGGGGATAAATTAGGAATTTGGGATTAGTAGATATAAAATACTATTTATAAACAGATAAACAACAGTGTTCTACCATAAAGCACAGGGAATTATATTCAATATCTTGTAGTAAACCATATACATCCACACAGACACACACACACACATATATATACACACACACAAATATTGAATCATATTTAGTGTATATCAGAAACCAACACAACACTCTAAATCTACTATATTTCCTAAAAAAATTAAAAACATTCACAACAGCCACAAAATACCCACAAAGTAGTAGAATCAGTCCTTTAAATGTATTCAAATATGTTGTAAATTTGATACTCCACATCAACCATTTTAGATAAAGTCATAAACATTTTTATACCTAATTTGTCCACTTCAACTCATATTTTCATTTTACTTATTCCACCAAATTCTATTCTAATATTTGTGTTTGAAATTTTTAATGAGCACCTATTATATTCTATTTCTTTGCAAGAACAGCTATGTATTTTTTTCCTCTAAGTTTTAGGCTCTCTGATGCTATAAAAAATTCATTTAGATTGAGTTTTATTATACTTATGGCTAGTACATAATTATTCAAAACAAATAAATGTAATTGTTTTTTTAACCCCAAAGTAGAATTGGACACACTTTTCTTAATCATATAGGTGCAAGTGGAGATTGTGGTATCTTGATTTAAAAAGATTTTCTAGACAACCGTATTTTAAAGTGTCCCTTTATTTGGTGCCTTTTGTTTTTCTTTTCTTTTTTTTTTAAAGAATATTGGGCAAAGGGCCATAGTAAGATTCTGGATGGATAAGATGGAAGGGGGAAGGAATGTGGCAAAGAAGAACTGACTTGACAACTCAAACGCAGATACTTTAGGCAAATTAATTTTAGGAAGATATACATTTAGAAATTACAGTTCTGGAAACTTCACTTAATATTATGGTTCACCTAACATTATGCCTGCCAGGGTACTCTTGACAGAGTTTTCATACACTGCCGGGAACAGGAGTGTCTCAGCTTGAAATGCTGGCATAGGGTACAACCTAGGAAATCAGTCTGGAATTTTTTGTTTATTTGTTTTGCTGGAAGTGGTTGATATTAACCGAGGACCATGTCAACTAGAAAAAGATTCAGAAAAGAGTAAGGTACTGAACAGGAGAAAGGTTCACCAAAGAGAAGCTCAAAAAAGCATGCTAGCTTCACCATGTTTGAGCCCGACTGCCACTACTCTGTTGCATTCTTATTTACTTCATACTCTTCACCATAAAAAAAAATGAGCACCTTGCAGTTGTTAAGAAGAGACTGAGTAAGATGAGCTCAAACGTGAAAGGAGAAACATAAAAGGAAAATTCTCCTCGTAGGGAATACTCAGAGAATCACTTATTAGATTTAATATTTGCTATACTAGCCTTAATTTTTCAGCTAAAGAAATACCAGCAGGCTTCAAATGAATCATCATTTATCTTCTGTCTTGTCACAACAAGACCAAATTATCTCTCTGTAAATTATTTCAAAACCACTTCACCTTCCAATCTTGTATGTACATTGTGTTGGCATGGTTATCCAACAGATTTTTCCAAGCATATTGATCCTATAACTTTTCAAAGAAGTAAATTCCTTTTCCAATACCAGACTAATCAAGATTCAAAATTATAGACCATGATATCAATCTGGATAGAGAAATTCATTACTGTCATGAACTTTTTAACTAATGGCTAATTTCTCTAAATGTTCATTAAAGATTCAATAGAAAATATTAAAGAAGGAACATGCAGGAGGCATCAACACTTATGGACAGCTGAATTAACAGTCAACCAGAGACTGTCTTTTAGAATTATATCATCTGTCAAGATTGGCATCTCCCCAAAACCTTGGGCTTAATTCTACAGCAAATATACCCTGAAGTAGGGAGTGTTAAGTGTGTGCATATCTGACCCTATCCTTGACCTAAATTTGCCCTTGCAGGGAATCAGAGCTCTCTATTTTTAGAAAAACAGGCCTTCAAATAAATCTTTGGGAAATCGTATGGAAACCTGGGAGATACAATTATTGGTAAATCAAAGACAAAGCAAAGTATGCAAAGAACGAGTAATTCCATCCAAGTAACACTGCACAGGCAAAGAACCCAGGATGGAAACAAATGATCTAGCTCAAGAGCAAAATCATTTCAATCAAGTCTTATAGCTCTATATTTCAATTATTTTGTGGTTTTGACCCCAGGGCAAATGTCTGGACGTGGGACTTCCCTGGTGGTCCAGTGGTTAAGAATCTGTCTTCCAATCCAGGGAATGCAGGTTCAATCCCTGATCAGGGAATTAAGATCCCACATACCACAAGCTGACTAAGCTCGCATGCCTCAACTAAGACCCTGTGCAACCAAATAAATATTTAAAAAAAAAAAAAAGAATATTCCAAAAAAAAAATGTCTGGACATATTCTTGGTTGTCACAGTTTGGGAGAGAGGTTTCTACTGGTATCGAGTGAGTAGAGACCAGAGATGCTGCCAGACTTCCCAGCATGCACAGGACAGCCCCCACAACAAAGAGTGATCTAGCCACACATGTCAGTAGGGATGTGACTGAGAAACTCTGATACACAGGCTGGCCATGAACACCCTACCCTGCCTGTACCTAGGAGTTGTTATGAGGATAAAAGGTAAAAGACATCAAATGTTGAGGAATCCACAAAATTATAAAATTGATGATGTTATTATTGCTATATTATTTATTTCCAATTTCCCTTAGAATCCCCTGCCTCTGACCAGGAACCCAAGGCCTTCATACTACTTTTCAGGATGTCTCAGTCTCTTGAATTCAGCCCCTTTTCCAGGTCTTTCTCTTCAGAGTGTATGCCTTCTTGACTAACTCCTGTGCTTCATCAAAATATTTTATTATTTTTTATAAACTTTTAAAATTAATTTTATTTATTTTTGGCTGTAAAGTGTCTTCCTTTTTCTGTGGCACTTTTCTCTAGTTGCTGCAAGAGGGGCTACTCTCTAGTTGCTGAGCACAGACTTCTCACTGTGGTGGCTTCTCTTGTTGCAGAACACGGGCTCTAAGTGCTCAGGCCTCAATAGTTGGGCCACGTGGGTTTAGCAGTTGCAGCTCTCAGGCTCTAGAGCACAGGCTCAGTAGTTGCACGGCACAAGCACTCTGCAGCATGTGGAATCTTCCTGGACCGGGGATCGAACCCATGACCCCTGCATTGCCGGGTGGGTTCCTAACCACTGACAACCAGGGAAGTCCCCAAATATATTAAGTGTTCTATTTTCTCCAGATGTTTTAGATGAATACATTTTCTGAGAAACTACTCTGAATTGCCGGCTCAAAATACAATTGTTGTTAATGGTTTTAAATGTATCCAAATAGAATAAACAGTTTTTAAAACCATGAACAGAATTTAGAGCTCACTTTTGGCAGTGACTTCTAAATATGGATGGTATATTCCTAGGGTTCTGGCGGGGGGAAGCCTTGAGATGGAAATAGTGAGGAGCAAAAGAAGAAGTAGACCAGACTTCTTTCTGTGTCATCTCCCCATTTTTTAATTAAAACAATTCAGCTTTTTAAAATTGATATACTGCGGTCTTTTGCAAGCTTTAGTTGGACAAAAGAGTACCACTACTAAGCAAAAAGCCAAGAAAGCTACTAATCACATCTGTCTCCTTTTTATAAAGAAAGAACTTGAGGCTTCAGTACCTTAAAGACAGATGATCAGAAGTGAGAAATGCAATAAATCACCAAACCAGGGTTCCTGACTCCTAGTCCAGTGACCTTTCCAATCTGCCACGTTGGCTCAGAGAGAATGATGACACCTGGACAGAGGGCTTTAAAGGTCTAGTGCAGAAGAATGAGCCATGCGAGGATGGTTGAGTTTAAAACAGAAGTAAGAGGGGCATTTTTTAAGTAGAATCCTTTAGCACCTTCCAATAATACTCAGCCCACATCCATTGGCTCTGCCAATGGTCTGCATCGGAAGATTGCATCACCTCAGTAAGTAATAAACCTACTCCTCATTGGGTCCTTCTTCTCTCCAGATTACTCCTCTTTGTGACAGAAGAATGCATAGACATGATTTGCCTGCATCATGTGTGTCCAAACCAACCTGGAAACAGAAAAACCTGGCTTGCAGAGCTACCACAATCTATGACTCATGAACAGCATCAGCGGCTCCAGGGCTACTGCCTGGAAATCTGTACTGTGACTTAGTGATCACTAGTACCACACACCATCAAAGAGTTTAAAAGGGACTTTTTCAAATGGAAGAAGTAGGTGCTTGATTTAAATAGCCTGTTATAAACACTATCATCAAATCAATTAGTTGTCCTAAGAGTCCCACAGGGATTCCTAGGTGGGGCAGTGGTAAAGAATCATCCTGCCAATGCAAGAGATGCGAGAGACATGGTTTGGATCCCTGGGTCAGGAAGATTCTCTGGAGAATGAAATGGCAATCCACTCCAGTATTCCTGCCTGGAAGTTTCCCTGGACAGAGGAGCCTGGTGGGCTCCAGTCCAAGGGGTTCCAAAGAGGAGGACATGACTTAGCGAGCATGCAGACACAAACCCACACAGTGTGTCCCATAACCACACGTGCTCTGCCTGCACGCTCTCCAGGCCAGATCCCACCCTGCAGAAATCTCCTTGGAGCAGGCACTGTGCCCTTCTCCATAGCTGGCTCTGTCCCAGCTGGAGCCTCAGGGCCATTCGGACCAGTGCCCATGCCACCTCCTTCTGTCACTGCTCCTACAGAATTTAAAACCAATAACCACAAATGCTGAGCACCCATATGGTATTTTATATCTGCGCAATGTTTTATATTCATTTTTATGGGTCATTTCGGAAAGGAACTCTCCAAGGTACATTTGTATCATCACCCTCACCTGATGGAGGCAGAAACACCACCACCTGGCAAGGTCTGGGTCACACATCAGGGACAAGGCCAGTTCTGTCTCGAGGCCCCTGCCACTTCCATCTGACTTACTGGCACTGCTCGACTGCAGGGCTTCCATGTGTCCACCCAGATCCACTCTCCTCTGCTCAGGGAGACGGGGCTCTATCGGTGGATTCCCCTACCTCTTACATTTGAGTTCGGCAATTGCAGAGCTCCTGGGAGACATCCAAGGGAAGGAGGAGAGGAAGGCTGGAGCATTTATCTTCCAGCTCTCTTTCTGAGTGTTCCCATCAGAACAGCAGCAACCCTGGGCCAAAAGTCACCATTCCCGTCAGGGTCATGACCTTCCTTGGGACTGTGGTAGTGGCGACGTTCCCTTGCCAGCTCAGGGAATGACCCTTCTCCCTCTATCATCTGCCCTTGCATGCTGTATCATCTCTTTTGCTTCTATATTACATTTATATGATGAATGTTTTTACAGACATTTGCAAATAGTTCCTTATGAAACATTCCTCAAATATCCCTGCCTGTGCCATCTCTCCCTCTCACACTCCCTTTATCTTTCACCGTGCATAGCGTCTATTTCTTGCTGAAATCCTGCATCCTCCATAACCAAACACCCCAGGCTGTCATAAATTTGCAAGTATAACTTATTATTTTTAAAAATTCTTTATTTTAAAGGTTTTACAGAGTTTTGTTGTTCACAGACATGTATGTTTCAGTATAACTTATTTTAAGCAGATCTGATACATGAAGATTCAGACTTATCAAAGCATAAAGATTTTAAAGAAAAAATAAATGCATCCTTTTTAGAATGTCATGAAGGCTACGATGCTCTCGCGTCAAAACTCTCTCTCTCTCTCTCTCTCTCTCACACACACACACACACACACACTTCTACTTAAAACTAGTTTAACAGTCCTCCCAAAGCCCATCCTAAGAAGGACCCACTTGTGCACAAACTTTACAGATAGACTCAGACTCAACATCCTCATTTTATGCACCAGAGAATCAGAAACACTTGCCTCAGGTGAAATGGATATTTATTTTCCTAAATTAAAACTTGTCCCTCTACAGTGAACATTGTTGAGACTAGTTATTTTTAAATCATGGGTCACACATCAGGGACAAGGCCAGTTCTGTCTCGAGGCCCCTGCCACTTCCATCTGACTTACTGGCACTGCTCGACTGCAGGGCTTCCATGTGTCCACCCAGATTCACTCTCCTCTGCTCAGGGAGACGGGGCTCTATCGGTGGATTCCCCTACCTCTTACATTTGAGTTCGGCAATTGCAGAGCTCCTGGGAGACATCCAAGGGAAGGAGGAGAGGAAGGCTGGAGCATTTATCTTCCAGCTCTCTTTCTGAGTGTTCCCATCAGAACAGCAGCAACCCTGGGCCAAAAGTCACCATTCCCGTCAGGGTCATGACCTTCCTTGGGACTGTGGTAGTGGCGACGTTCCCTTGCCAGCTCAGGGAATGACCCTTCTCCCTCTATCATCTGCCCTTGCATGCTGTATCATCTCTTTTGCTTCTATATTACATTTATATGATGAATGTTTTTACAGACATTTGCAAATAGTTCCTTATGAAACATTCCTCAAATATCCCTGCCTGTGCCATCTCTCCCTCTCACACTCCCTTTATCTTTCACCGTGCATAGCGTCTATTTCTTGCTGAAACCCTGCATCCTCCATAACCAAACACCCCAGGCTGTCATAAATTTGCAAGTATAACTTATTATTTTTAAAAATTCTTTATTTTAAAGGTTTTACAGAGTTTTGTTGTTCACAGACATGTATGTTTCAGTATAACTTATTTTAAGCAGATCTGATACATGAAGATTCAGACTTATCAAAGCATAAAGATTTTAAAGAAAAAATAAATGCATCCTTTTTAGAATGTCATGAAGGCTACGATGCTCTCGCGTCAAAACTCTCTCTCTCTCTCTCTCTCTCTCACACACACACACACACACACACTTCTACTTAAAACTAGTTTAACAGTCCTCCCAAAGCCCATCCTAAGAAGGACCCACTTGTGCACAAACTTTACAGATAGACTCAGACTCAACATCCTCATTTTATGCACCAGAGAATCAGAAACACTTGCCTCAGGTGAAATGGATATTTATTTTCCTAAATTAAAACTTGTCCCTCTACAGTGAACATGAATGTTGAGACTAGTTATTTTTTTTAAATCATGGAGGCATTGATGTGAGGAGCACCTTCCTGGGATATATTTACATTAAGAAAAGAAATTACTCTTAAAAGAATAAGATGACTCTCTCATAAAAGAAGGTATCCCTGTTAAGTCTTCCCTTTCATGAGAAACAGATCAGAGCTTGAGAGTGAGAGTATAAAAATAAGGAAAGTTGGCATTTTACCTTCTGGGTTATTCTGGTGATCAGCAAAATCTCAACTGTGACTTTCATCTTTTTTGAAAAGCCTAGGATTACCCTAAAAGCAAAGAGACATTTATTTGCCCAGAATTGTGTGGGTAAAGCTGCCCTTTCCTGAGGGCAGAGAGAGAGAAATAACACCAATGAAGGGCTGCCTCTGAAATCTAGTGGCAGCTTTATGATGATTTATAATACAGAGGGCCGAGGAGGAAAAGAAGCAACCTCCTCACCGCACCTGCTGTCACCTGACTCCATCCGCAGCTCTGCACACCCCGAGGACAGGCCCATGGCATACACTGGCTCTGGGGTGCCGGTACACAGTCGCTGCTCCTATGAACTGACTCATAAAAAGCCAATGTAAGTAGGGTAGAGTGTGGGGAGAACTTCCCTCTTAACCGCAACTGAAAAATGCAAAGACTTCAGAAATCCAATTATTATTATAATTTTTTGTAACTTTGATATAAACTCATTTGGAAGCAAAATCTGACCTGACTTGACATTAGGCTACTTATAAACTATGTTTATCCCACTTGGCATGTGTGCTAAATCGCTTCAGTTGTGTCCAACTCTTTTTGACCCTATGGACTATAGCCCGCCAGGCTCCTCTGTCCTTGGGATTCTCCAGGCAAGAGTACTGGAGCAGGTTGCCATGCCCTCCTCCAGGGGGTCTTCCTGATCCAGAGATCAAACTCTGCTACCGTAAGCCTCCTGCATTGGTAGGCTTTTTTTTTTTTTTTTTTTTACTACTAACACCACCTGGGAAGACCCCCACTTAGCATAAAGGAGCCTAAGTTTCATTGTAAAGACATAATTATTGTTACTGGGTATGGATCAGATCCTGTCAGTGATTATACATTGCATTACCTTTGTTAAAAATATATTTTTAGAGCAGTTTTGGATTCACATCAACATTGAAAAGAAGGTATAGAAATTTTTCATGTACTCCCTTGTTCGCAGACTTCACTATTATCAACATCCAGCACCAGAGTGTTAATTTGTTATCATCAACAAAGCTACACACCCTTACTGTCCAAAGTTCATAGTCTAGTCTACCCTGGGGTTCACTCTTTTATTTGTATATCCTATGACTTTGGATAAATGGATTTGACATTATACATACGTAAAAAGTAGTTTCATTGTCCTAAAAAATCCTCAATGCCCCACCTATTTGTTATATTACCTCTCTTTGAAAAATGAATTCTGAAAACATCAGGCTCCAAGGTTTCAGTCAAGGTACAGTAGATCTGTATTTCCCATGAAACTCAGAGCTAGAAGTTCCTGGAATGCAACCAGAAGAGAAAGGCTGGCCTAGTTAGCCAACTTTAGGAAAGAGAACTCGTCAATATGAGCTTTAGGAACCTTGAAAAGCCTTTCATAGCTCAGATACCCATTCTGGATGTTGGCATACACTGGCTACACAGTCGCTGCTCCTATGAACTGACTCATAAAAAGCCAATGTAAGTAGGGTAGAGTGTGGGAGAACTTCCTCTTAACCGCAACTGAAAAATGCAAAGACTTCAGAAATCCAATTATTATTATAATTTTTTGTAACTTTGATATAAACTCATTTGGAAGCAAAATCTGACCTGACTTGACATTAGGCTACTTATAAACTATGTTTATCCCACTTGGCATGTGTGCTAAATCGCTTCAGTTGTGTCCAACTCTTTTTGACCCTATGGACTATAGCCCGCCAGGCTCCTCTGTCCTTGGGATTCTCCAGGCAAGAGTACTGGAGCAGGTTGCCATGCCCTCCTCCAGGGGGTCTTCCTGATCCAGAGATCAAACTCTGCTACCGTAAGCCTCCTGCATTGGTAGGCTTTTTTTTTTTTTTACTACTAACACCACCTGGGAAGACCCCCACTTAGCATAAAGGAGCCTAAGTTTCATTGTAAAGACATAATTATTGTTACTGGGTATGGATCAGATCCTGTCAGTGATTATACATTGCATTACCTTTGTTAAAAATATATTTTTAGAGCAGTTTTGGATTCACATCAACATTGAAAAGAAGGTATAGAAATTTTTCATGTACTCCCTTGTTCGCAGACTTCACTATTATCAACATCCAGCACCAGAGTGTTAATTTGTTATCATCAACAAAGCTACACACCCTTACTGTCCAAAGTTCATAGTCTAGTCTACCCTGGGGTTCACTCTTTTATTTGTATATCCTATGACTTTGGATAAATGGATTTGACATTATACATACGTAAAAAGTAGTTTCATTGTCCTAAAAAATCCTCAATGCCCCACCTATTTGTTATATTACCTCTCTTTGAAAAATGAATTCTGAAAACATCAGGCTCCAAGGTTTCAGTCAAGGTACAGTAGATCTGTATTTCCCATGAAACTCAGAGCTAGAAGTTCCTGGAATGCAACCAGAAGAGAAAGGCTGGCCTAGTTAGCCAACTTTAGGAAAGAGAACTCGTCAATATGAGCTTTAGGAACCTTGAAAAGCCTTTCATAGCTCAGATACCCATTCTGGATGTTGGAAATTCAACTATTCTAACTCATTCTTCAATCTATTTTAATTTTGCTTGCTATGAAATAGACCTTACTCTCTCTCTCTCATACACACAATGCCATAGAAAGAAAAAACTGAGAGCCTATAGGTCAATTACACCTTAGCGCAAGTTTTGAATAGGAGAGGCATTCAGAAGTAAATCCACTCACTGCATGATATTAACAGAATATAGGAGATGCCTTGGTGGAAGACAAGGGCTATGCTGAAAAGGGAGGCCATGTGACACTTGGGGTCAACAGAAATTGGTGCAGCCACCATGGGGTACACAGTATGGTGATTCCTTAAAGTACTAAAAAGAGAGTTGCAGGGTGATCCAGCGAATTCCACTCCTGAGCTTATATACAGAGAAAATGTTACTCTGAAAAGATATATGCAGTTCAGAGTTCCCAGCAGCACTATTTACAGTAGCAAAGATACAGAAGCAACCTAAATGTCTAAGTGTCTGTCAACAAATGAATAAGAAATAATGAATGAATATCTGGATAAGGAGGATGAGGTTCATTTATACAATGAGATAGGATCCAGCCACAAAAAATAAAATAACGCCATTTGCAGTAACATGTATAGACCCAGAGATTATTATACTAATTGAAGTAAATTAGAGAAAAACAAATATCACATGATATCACTTAATTACTGAATCTAAAATAAACAATACAAAAGAACTTATTTACAAAACAGAAACAGACATAGAAAATAGTCTAATGGTTACCAACGCAAAAGGGTGAGGGAGGAGGACATTAGGAGTTTCAGATTACAGACAACACTATTACATGAAAAACAGACAAATGACAAGGTCCTATTGTATGGCCCATGGAACTGTATTCAATATCTTCTAACAACCTATAACAGAAAAATATCTGAAAAAGAATATATACTGTATAACTGAATCACTTTGCTGTTAACCAGAAACTGACACAACACTGTAAAAAAAAAAATAAACTAACCCCTTTCAGCTCATCTGAGACCTTGAAAGCCAGAAATCTGGCTCAAATAGAAAGAAACTGAAGCTTTAGACCTTGAAAAGCCTTTCATAGCTCAGATACCCATTCTGGATGTTGGAAATTCAACTATTCTAACTCATTCTTCAATCTATTTTAATTTTGCTTGCTATGAAATAGACCTTACTCTCTCTCTCTCATACACACAATGCCATAGAAAGAAAAAACTGAGAGCCTATAGGTCAATTACACCTTAGCGCAAGTTTTGAATAGGAGAGGCATTCAGAAGTAAATCCACTCACTGCATGATATTAACAGAATATAGGAGATGCCTTGGTGGAAGACAAGGGCTATGCTGAAAAGGGAGGCCATGTGACACTTGGGGTCAACAGAAATTGGTGCAGCCACCATGGGGTACACAGTATGGTGATTCCTTAAAATACTAAAAAGAGAGTTGCAGGGTGATCCAGCGAATTCCACTCCTGAGCTTATATACAGAGAAAATGTTACTCTGAAAAGATATATGCAGTTCAGAGTTCCCAGCAGCACTATTTACAGTAGCAAAGATACAGAAGCAACCTAAATGTCTAAGTGTCTGTCAACAAATGAATAAGAAATAATGAATGAATATCTGGATAAGGAGGATGAGGTTCATTTATACAATGAGATAGGATCCAGCCACAAAAAATAAAATAACGCCATTTGCAGTAACATGTATAGACCCAGAGATTATTATACTAATTGAAGTAAATTAGAGAAAAACAAATATCACATGATATCACTTAATTACTGAATCTAAAATAAACAATACAAAAGAACTTATTTACAAAACAGAAACAGACATAGAAAATAGTCTAATGGTTACCAACGCAAAAGGGTGAGGGAGGAGGACATTAGGAGTTTCAGATTACAGACAACACTATTACATGAAAAACAGACAAATGACAAGGTCCTATTGTATGGCCCATGGAACTGTATTCAATATCTTCTAACAACCTATAACAGAAAAATATCTGAAAAAGAATATATACTGTATAACTGAATCACTTTGCTGTTAACCAGAAACTGACACAACACTGTAAATCAACTATATTTCACTTTCAAAAATTCTTAAATAAAATTAAAAACTAATCTCCCCTTGAAGGTCAGCTCATCTGAGACCTTGGGATCAGAAAAACTGTCCTAGGCATGGATGGACTGTGCTCCAAAGCCAAAGAGACAGTCACCCCAGCTTCAATGGGGTCAGGAATGCCACTGGAGATACTTCCTGCAATCAAAACAATGCTTGGGGGGCTTCCCTGGTGGTCCAGGGGGTAGAGAGTCCGCCTTGCAGTGCAAGGGGCACCAGTTTGATCCCTGGCCGGGGAAGATCCCATGTGCCATGAAACGGCTGGACTGGTGTGTCCAATTAGGAGCCGGCGCTCTGGAGCACATGCACCCAGAGCCAGTGCTCTGCAACAAGAGAGGCCACTGCAATGGGAGGCCCACACAGGCCAAAGAATAAAAGACGGATGAAAAGAAATATAAAAATAAGAGAGGCATGACTGAGAAAAAAAGGAAAATAAATAAATAAAAAGCAATGCTTGGTAGAAACCAATGCAATACAGTAAAGCAATTCTCCTTTATTTAAAAATAGCTACATAAAAGCATACTACTGATAAACAAGGTACACAAAAAACAAACAAAAACAGTGCCTACTTGACCTGGTTTTCCCTCAGAATTGCATATATATATTGATATCATAGTTATCATATGATTCTATAATGATTACTATTACTATCATTATATTGTAAAATACACACATATTCACAGGTAAATCCTTGAGGTGGGAAACACCACCCTCCTAGTCTCAAGAGCTAGGAATCATGACCCATCAGCTCAAGAAAGTCAGGTGACTCTCTGAGATGACAGAGGTGACAGAATTAAAAGTCAGCTTTGTCACATAAGGTCCCAAATACACGCCTGTGTCCCTGGACAACGCTGTCAAAGTCCCTCTGAAAACATCTATCAATAATAAAAAAGGAGGAGCAAGACAGGAGGTGCTCCCAGCACAGGTCTTTCCCATTTCTTTGTCTGTAGAGTCTCAGTAGCACACTAGGAGTATTTGCAGTGATGAAGGGATAGTCAAACTGGAAATCGTGGGGTCTCTTCCTCTGTCTCCCCTAAAGCACTCACCGAACCGAGCAGGTTTCCGAAAGCCAGAAACAACCAGGGCCAAGTGCTCCTCACTCTTCCTCTTCCTGAACCTCTATTCCTCACCTCCACTTCCTCAGGGAAGAGTCAGGTCCTCAAGCTGCCTGTCCCGCCTCAATTTTCTTATTTGCAAACAAAACTTCACGAGGTTTTAGATGCAGCTCTGATTAAAAAGATTCACCCTAGCATGAGTGATAGTCCTCCATTCTCAGGGGTCATCTGAATTTTCAAGGAAGAGCTTGCTCATCAAACTAGATTTCTCCAACAGAGGTAGTGTGGGACATTCTTTAAGCAAGGGAATTTTCAGACACTTAAGTCATTTCCAGCTTCTTTGTACTTTGCTTCAACGTTTCTCCAATGGGTACTGTCACCAGTAACAAAATACAAGTACTTTTAAAGACAAAGAGAGTGCAATCAATCCCCTTATAAACATACTTAAGACACTAAATAGCTATGTATATAGCAGTCCATGAAAGGAGATAATCCTTGAGGGAAAGTGGTTGGTATTGATCCCGGCCCTCAAGTTAATAAATCCAGCTCAGTATTTCATAAATGAGACTATATTTCTTCTTAGTAAAATTTTAATATTAATTATGTACTGTCAGTTGTCGGAACTTTTATATAAAAGACCCTTCAAAGGTAGGCTACTTAAACAGATTTAAAGAGAGTACAGTGAGAGATTCATAAAGATGAGGGTGCTTGAGAGAGAAAATCTACTGTCAGGGTTCTCAGCCTTGGTACTGCTAGTTTCTGACTGGATCATTCTGGGTTGTGGGAAGTGGTTTAGTGCATTGGAGGGTGTTGAGCAGCAGTCCTGTCCTCTACTCACAAGACACTAGGTTTAACCACCACCCTGACTCGTGACAACCAAGATCACTGCAGACATTTCTAACAGCCCCTTCAGGGCAACACTGCCCCAAGCTGACAAACACTGAGATAGTCCAACCTCTTCTTTGCAAATCAGTTCAGTCAAGTCACTCGGTCGTATCCAACTCTTTTTGACTCCATGGAGGAGCCATGGAATTCTCCAGGCAAGAATACTGGAGTGGATAGCATTTCCCTTCTCCAGGGGATCTTCCCAACCCAGGGAACGAACCCTAGTCTCCCGTCTTGCTGGCAGATTCTTTACCAACTGAACCACCAGGGAAGTCTATCATTGTGAATAAGGCATCTCAAATACAGGACAAGTTGGAAACATCATCATATTTAGAGCTCTAGTTAGGAACAGAGTCAGGAGTATACCATAGTTTGTTTCTATTATCTTGGTATTCGAGTTACTGTTACATTCATTATGCCCTTGACAGTAATTTCGCTTCCGTCTATTCTTTTTGGCTTAAGCACATGTTATACTATTAGAGGAACTGAGAGTGAAAGAAAGCACTCTTGATGTCTAAATATTGAAGGGAAGATACACATCATCTTTTGTTTGCCACAGAAGTGTATTACTAGTTAGGGGTCAATAGAACTCTGTATTGAATCGGCTCATTTGATTATGGAACCTGAAAATTCCAAGATCTGCTGTTTGTAGACCAGAGACCCAGGAAGTTGGTGACCAGGTTTGAGGCCTGAGAGCCAGGAGATGATACTTAGCTAAATAGCTATGTATATAGCAGTCCATGAAAGGAGATAATCCTTGAGGGAAAGTGGTTGGTATTGATCCCGCCCTCAAGTTAATAAATCCAGCTCAGTATTTCATAAATGAGACTATATTTCTTCTTAGTAAAATTTTAATATTAATTATGTACTGTCAGTTGTCGGAACTTTTATATAAAAGACCCTTCAAAGGTAGGCTACTTAAACAGATTTAAAGAGAGTACAGTGAGAGATTCATAAAGATGAGGGTGCTTGAGAGAGAAAATCTACTGTCAGGGTTCTCAGCCTTGGTACTGCTAGTTTCTGACTGGATCATTCTGGGTTGTGGGAAGTGGTTTAGTGCATTGGAGGGTGTTGAGCAGCAGTCCTGTCCTCTACTCACAAGACACTAGGTTTAACCACCACCCTGACTCGTGACAACCAAGATCACTGCAGACATTTCTAACAGCCCCTTCAGGGCAACACTGCCCCAAGCTGACAAACACTGAGATAGTCCAACCTCTTCTTTGCAAATCAGTTCAGTCAAGTCACTCGGTCGTATCCAACTCTTTTTGACTCCATGGAGGAGCCATGGAATTCTCCAGGCAAGAATACTGGAGTGGATAGCATTTCCCTTCTCCAGGGGATCTTCCCAACCCAGGGAACGAACCCTAGTCTCCCGTCTTGCTGGCAGATTCTTTACCAACTGAACCACCAGGGAAGTCTATCATTGTGAATAAGGCATCTCAAATACAGGACAAGTTGGAAACATCATCATATTTAGAGCTCTAGTTAGGAACAGAGTCAGGAGTATACCATAGTTTGTTTCTATTATCTTGGTATTCGAGTTACTGTTACATTCATTATGCCCTTGACAGTAATTTCGCTTCCGTCTATTCTTTTTGGCTTAAGCACATGTTATACTATTAGAGGAACTGAGAGTGAAAGAAAGCACTCTTGATGTCTAAATATTGAAGGGAAGATACACATCATCTTTTGTTTGCCACAGAAGTGTATTACTAGTTAGGGGTCAATAGAACTCTGTATTGAATCGGCTCATTTGATTATGGAACCTGAAAAATTCCAAGATCTGCTGTTTGTAGACCAGAGACCCAGGGAAGTTGGTGACCAGGTTTGAGGCCTGAGAGCCAGGAGATGATGGTGTAGATTCCAGTCTGAATCTGAAGGTTTGAGAACGAGCAGTTACAAGGGCAAAAATGTTGATGTTCCAGCTCCATTGGTCAGAGCCAATTCTCTCTCCCCTTTTTGTTCTATTTTACCCTCCAGGGATTAGATGACATAGACCATCTACAGGGACAGCAATTTGCATAGTCAGTCTACCCATTTAAATGCCAATATCACCTGGAAGCACCCTCAGAGACATACCCGGGATATCTAGGCACCCACTGAACAGTCAAGCTGGCACACAAAACTAGCCGTCACAATCAGTACATCAAACAAGCAAAGACAGGAAAAGAAGAGAGAACATATGCTCACCCACTTGCAATGTGTCTCACTTCTAGATCCTCATATCACCTAATCAATAATTGCTGCTCTATAAGGGTTTGACTTTCCTGCTGAGCATTTCAAATGGCCTCACCCACATCAAAATGACAATCCCTGGAATATTCCCCTGAGAAGAGTAGCAATGGCTCCTTTCTCTGTTACATTTTTCAAACCAGAATCCCCTGTCTAATGGATTGAAGAAGCTGGTGTCAAAGTCCAGAATACACCTTTTGGAAGCTGCTATTCACAGTGTTTTAAAAAATCTCCAGGACCCAGCATGTGTTCAGGAAGCATCCATTCTCCCCTCCAGTGCTCTACAGTGTTGCCTGACAGATGGTGATGTCACTTCTCTGGGTCATGTATCATAATCATAAGGTGCCCTTGACATTTCACAAAGGCCTAATTTCTCCAAATATGTCCATCATCACTGATAGAAATTGGATGAAAGACAATAAGGACAGACTTATAGCTGTTTTGTTTTGATCTGGTTTCTGAGAATGGGAGCCAACTCACAGAAATGGAGAAGAACTGAACTGAGAGGTAGAAAGTGGGCTTTCATATGGCCACTTGACAAGACTGAGACTTCAGACCCACGGTTTTCAACAGGAGGAAAACTGGCCCTTGGGGCTTCCCTGGTGGCTGAGATGGTAAAGTATCAGCCTGAAATGCAGAAGATCCAGGTTCAATCCCTGGCTTGAGAAGACTCCCTGGAGAAGGGAATGGCAACCCACTCCAGTATTCTTGCCTGGAGAATTCCATGGACAGAGGAGCCTGGCAGGTTAAAGTCCACGGAGTCACTAAAGTCCAGACACAACTAAACAACTAACAAACACACACACAAATTGGCCCTCCAGGGAACATTTGAAGATACTACAATGGAGCGGGGGTGGAGGGGGGGGCAGTAGAGGTTGCTAAACACTCCATACATCACAAAACATCCCCCCTGCACACACACACACACACACACACACACACACAAGGAAGAATGATCCCAGCCCCAGACATCAGGACGTCTGCTTTAAACAATCACTTTTCATCATTCTATCCTCACTTTTCTTACCTGGAAAACAAAAACTATGTGTCTCATTGAAGTAAAAATATTTTAAAGTGCTTGATTTTACATAAAGGGAGGATTATCTGACCCTGGGGTTACTGTACGAATTCAAGTCTATCAAAAATGCCTAAGAATAAAAGCACACAGGAAAAAAAAATGCCTAAGAAGTCTTCATTTTCAGCTTCCAACTTTAATATGGACTTTTTAGAAATCCAAATTATTTTTTCAAATCATTTAGTAAAGAGTCATAGAAGCCTCCTGTTGAGGGCAGGGCTTAAAGCAAAAGACTGTACAGAACAGAGGCTGAGAAACCAGGCTTTCAGGGAAGTGCTTCTAGAGTTCAAAGTTCAGGTCCAGCACATATTAGTTTTGTGATCATGGGAAAGCTATTAAACATCTGTAAAGTACGGTGTTACTAGTACCTCCTTCATCTGATTGTTATGAGGATTTCATGTTAATGCATATAATGAGCTTAGAACAGTTCTTGGGAGATAGTAAATAAGTACCTGGTTGGCCAAAAGCTTTGTTCAGGCTTTCCATAAGACCTTATGTCCAGCCCAAGTAAAATCTTACTGGTCAATGTATTATTGGCCAGCCAAATATTAAATATAGGCAATTACTAAGATTTTAAATGAAACAGAGATAAGTATTACAAGATGCAGAGGAGGGTAATGTCATCCAGTGGGGGGGATGATCAGGGGAAGTTTCCTGGAAGAGGCAGCATCTGAGTTACCTCCTAAAGACCAATAGATATTGAAGGAAGTGTATAAAACTGGAGGCAGAAGACCAGGTAGAAAGTAGTTACAAAGTTCATACGAAATCTGAACGTCGAAAGCAGGGCCATGGTTGTAGGAATGGAGAAGAAGCATGACCAGCAGGATTTGTGGATAACAAGCTGTGGGAGAAGAGAAATCAGCAAGGGCTACTAAAATACCAGTGTAAGTGGCTTACACTCTCTGAGCTTCAGTTTTCCTCATTCATGAAATGGAGATAACAGCACTGACCTAACCAGATTCTTGTAAAGGTTAAATCAATTTTATTTTAGAACCCATGGCATAGTAGCACATGGTAGACAAGAGATGGAAGCCTGCACTATTATTGTTATTAACAATAATCATAGCAGGCCTGGTTTGATCTCCTTGCTGTCCAAGGGACTCTCAAGACTCTTCTCCAGCACATTTCAAAACCATCAGTTCTTCAGTGCTCAGTCTTTTCCATGGCCCAACTCTCAAGATCAGACCAGTCACTCCTAAAGGAAATCAACCCTGAACAGGAAGAATTGATGCTGAAGCTGAAGCTCCAATACTGTGGCCAACCTGATGCAAAGAGCTGACTCACTGGAAAAGACCTTGACTGAAAAGACTCAGATTGGAAAAATTAAAGGCAAAAAGAGAAGGGGCAGCAGAGGATGAGATGGTTGGATGGCATCACTGACTCAGTGGACAAGAGTTTGAGCAAATTCCAGGAGACAGTGAAGGAGAGGGAAGCCTGGCTCACTGCAGTCCATGGGGTCCAAAAGAGTTAGACAAGACTTAGCAACCCAAACAACAAAACAATAGTAGCCCTGGAAAGGTTCCGTAGATGATGGCTAGATCCAAAAGAGTTAGACAGAGACTTCAACACAGTGATTTGTTCAGGCTTTCCAAATTTAAGACCTTATGTCCAGCCCAAGTAAAATCTTACTGGTCAATGTATTATTGGCCAGCCAAATATTAAATATAGGCAATTACTAAGATTTTAAATGAAACAGAGATAAGTATTACAAGATGCAGAGGAGGGTAATGTCATCCAGTGGGGGGGATGATCAGGGGAAGTTTCCTGGAAGAGGCAGCATCTGAGTTACCTCCTAAAGACCAATAGATATTGAAGGAAGTGTATAAAACTGGAGGCAGAAGACCAGGTAGAAAGTAGTTACAAAGTTCATACGAAATCTGAACGTCGAAAGCAGGGCCATGGTTGTAGGAATGGAGAAGAAGCATGACCAGCAGGATTTGTGGATAACAAGCTGTGGGAGAAGAGAAATCAGCAAGGGCTACTAAAATACCAGTGTAAGTGGCTTACACTCTCTGAGTTTCAGTTTTCCTCATTCATGAAATGGAGATAACAGCACTGACCTAACCAGATTCTTGTAAAGGTTAAATCAATTTTATTTTAGAACCCATGGCATAGTAGCACATGGTAGACAAGAGATGGAAGCCTGCACTATTATTGTTATTAACAATAATCATAGCAGGCCTGGTTTGATCTCCTTGCTGTCCAAGGGACTCTCAAGACTCTTCTCCAGCACATTTCAAAACCATCAGTTCTTCAGTGCTCAGTCTTTTCCATGGCCCAACTCTCAAGATCAGACCAGTCACTCCTAAAGGAAATCAACCCTGAACAGGAAGAATTGATGCTGAAGCTGAAGCTCCAATACTGTGGCCAACCTGATGCAAAGAGCTGACTCACTGGAAAAGACCTTGACTGAAAAGACTCAGATTGGAAAAATTAAAGGCAAAAAGAGAAGGGGCAGCAGAGGATGAGATGGTTGGATGGCATCACTGACTCAGTGGACAAGAGTTTGAGCAAATTCCAGGAGACAGTGAAGGAGAGGGAAGCCTGGCTCACTGCAGTCCATGGGGTCCAAAAGAGTTAGACAAGACTTAGCAACCCAAACAACAAAACAATAGTAGCCCTGGAAAGGTTCCGTAGATGATGGCTAGACCTGGAGACTTAGCATTAGGTAAAGATTTGCCCAGTGACAGAACTATCCACTCAGTGACAGAGCCATAAATTCTAGCTGCTTTTAAACAGCAATGCAAGCACAGAACAGGGCCAAGTCTACCTTTAAAGACCACCCAAGTGACCATCTCCTAGCAAAGAAAGGTTAAGCAGATTAGCAAGAACTGGAAACCAGCACATTGATCTTCAAAGAGATGCTAAGCTAGTGGAAGCAACTTGGCCAGAAACTTGGGAAAGAAGGGACCCAACGAAACCCAGTGAACATGGTTTGATTACTATTACAAGTAGAACAGTAAGACAAGACGGACAGGGTTAAATAAGTAACATTTCTGCCATTGTACAACGGAAACTAATATCATGTTATATGTCAATCATGCCTCAATAAAAACAATAAAGAAACAATTTTTTTTAAGTTACTTCAGGAAAAGATTCAGAACATCTCATTCAAAATATTAGAAAAGAGCCTCATATTTCAGTTCTTTTAAAAATAATTTCATATTAGAAATGTGAAATAAAACTGAAACCATGGCAGAACAGGGTATTATCTACTTAAAAACTTTAAAGATGAATCTCTTTCTCTACTAAGCTCAATAATTCTTCTTTGCATTGGAGTTTATATTTCTCATAATACTCCTCTTTATCTCATAACATGGTGTGAGTCTTAAAGCACTGAAAGGAAACAGATTTCCTAGACATCTCCACTGATTTACTCTAAGTAGGTGGCAATCAATAAGGGCCCAAGGACAAGTCCCTTGAATTGCTGAGTTCTGACGGGATTCCTACTAGAAGTCATAAGTCAAAACCTCATATAAAGAAAAAAAAGACCAAATTACCTATTGTAAGTGTTTCAGATTTTCTTCCTAACATGAATAAATGAGTTGAATTTCTCCTCCTCTCTATCCTTTCCCCGCTTACTAAATGAAACCAGACTGTAGTATGGGCACCTTTTGAAATAGGTTATATTAGGGAAGCCTGGCTCACTGCAGTCCATGGGGTCCAAAAGAGTTAGACAAGACTTAGCAACCCAAACAACAAAACAATAGTAGCCCTGGAAAGGTTCCGTAGATGATGGCTAGACCTGGAGACTTAGCATTAGGTAAAGATTTGCCCAGTGACAGAACTATCCACTCAGTGACAGAGCCATAAATTCTAGCTGCTTTTAAACAGCAATGCAAGCACAGAACAGGGCCAAGTCTACCTTTAAAGACCACCCAAGTGACCATCTCCTAGCAAAGAAAGGTTAAGCAGATTAGCAAGAACTGGAAACCAGCACATTGATCTTCAAAGAGATGCTAAGCTAGTGGAAGCAACTTGGCCAGAAACTTGGGAAAGAAGGGACCCAACGAAACCCAGTGAACATGGTTTGATTACTATTACAAGTAGAACAGTAAGACAAGACGGACAGGGTTAAATAAGTAACATTTCTGCCATTGTACAACGGAAACTAATATCATGTTATATGTCAATCATGCCTCAATAAAAACAATAAAGAAACAATTTTTTTTAAGTTACTTCAGGAAAAGATTCAGAACATCTCATTCAAAATATTAGAAAAGAGCCTCATATTTCAGTTCTTTTAAAAATAATTTCATATTAGAAATGTGAAATAAAACTGAAACCATGGCAGAACAGGGTATTATCTACTTAAAAACTTTAAAGATGAATCTCTTTCTCTACTAAGCTCAATAATTCTTCTTTGCATTGGAGTTTATATTTCTCATAATACTCCTCTTTATCTCATAACATGGTGTGAGTCTTAAAGCACTGAAAGGAAACAGATTTCCTAGACATCTCCACTGATTTACTCTAAGTAGGTGGCAATCAATAAGGGCCCAAGGACAAGTCCCTTGAATTGCTGAGTTCTGACGGGATTCCTACTAGAAGTCATAAGTCAAAACCTCATATAAAGAAAAAAAAGACCAAATTACCTATTGTAAGTGTTTCAGATTTTCTTCCTAACATGAATAAATGAGTTGAATTTCTCCTCCTCTCTATCCTTTCCCCGCTTACTAAATGAAACCAGACTGTAGTATGGGCACCTTTTGAAATAGGTTATATGTAATTTCTTGCCAAATGGAAAGAGCTGAGAAAACATGTTTCATTCATTGTGTAAAATTTACAGTTTCTTTCATTCTGTGAAAGGCCCATCATTTTTTCTGAAAACTTGCAATATATCTATGAGAGCAATCTCGTGCTCCATCAGCTGTATCAAGATGTATCAATTTTTTTATATATACATTGAAGATTCTTGAAGCATCAGACCCAAGACATATTAACTGGCCAGATAAGACTAAAAAGAGATAGGAACAAGTTACAGATGGCCTGCGTTCATGTTGTCAACAGAGAATCGAGTTTTTTGAGAGTTGGTATGACAGCTCTGAAGAGCTCCAAGGGATGATTTCTTTGCTGTTGTTTTTAGGAATTCCATTTTCAAGTCTATTATGGTAATCACTCAACAGTATTTCTTCAAGGAATAAATATTGCTTCCTGTCAAACTAACATTTAGGGGGCCAATGTTTGATGACCAAGATATCAGAATGTAATTCTGCAATTATCCTTCTGAATTGGTCAAAATTATGCTTTTGCTCCTCTCTCAGCTGGTCCCAATAAAGATAAGTATCTTGAAAAAGATATGCTTGCAGAATGATCACCACTAGCATTACACTTGTTTACAGACCACATTTCAACCATGATTAAACTCAATGGAAGTCTTCCTCAACTGTTCTTGTCATTAAAACACAACTTTTGGTGAGGGAAAGGCCAAGAACAGGAATACAAACAAGAATGGGAAATAAAACTACATATAACATTATTCTTGGGTCTTCTTTGGTGGTCCAGTGGGTAAGGTCACTGCTGTGCAGTGCAAGGGGTGCCGGTTCGATCCCTGGCCTGGGAAGATTCCACGTGCCACGGAGCAGCTGGACCGATGTGTCCAATTACCGAGCCGGAGCTCTGGAGCACATGCGCCCAGAGCTGGTGCTCTGCGACAAGGGCCACGGCGATAGGAGGTGCAAACAGGCCAAAGAACAAAAAAGATAAGTGAATGAAGGATCAATAGAAGTGGCCAAAAAAAAAAAAAATTCTTCTAAATCCTAATAAATAACTCAGAAAGCATGTGTTCATAATCTATTACTAAGAGAGACTATAGGCATGAGAATAACAAGTTCTATTAAAACCATTATTTTTAGCAATCTTTCCCTTTCCTTCACCTTTCATTGAAACATATTATTTCCTATGGAGTCCTGATGTTTTTATTTGAATAAATGATACTGACCTCATCTCTAAAGAATTACCTTTCCATTGTATTTTATAAACAATCAAAAATCTGGTTGTAGCTGAGGTTTTTTGATCCCATAGCAGCTGGACTCAAAGAATATGCTTTTCTGCTTCCTGAAGGGCTCATTCAATTATGGGTTGTTGGAGTATGTGATGGTGTGCCTGGACATGTGGGAAAAAATATCACAGGCCTATGACATATCACAATTTTGAATCTTGGGATGTAGAATTAAATCTTTTTTGTTTGTTTGTTTTGCTTTACTTGCAAGCAAAACAAAAAAAACAACAAACAGAACTCAAAAGATTATAGATTAAATGTCTGAAAATGCATTTTAGGAAATACCTTGAGTATGGTGTGGCATGAATATAAAATGGAAAGAGAATGAGAGCTAAAAGCACATTAAAACACAGTAGAGAGATACACAGAAAGCTGTACTTTTCATATCATAATAAAAATAGACATAGGCTTCTAATGTTGGAATAAATTAGTTAAGTAAGTACAAACATAAGACTAATGCTTTCAATTCTCATGCAACTATAAATCTGAAAAATTTTCTATTTTAAAATAGAGCTACAAAACCAATTAAAATAAAATTAACAATACTTTAATAGTCTATGCAATGCTTTGCTACACTTACATCACCATTTATAATGAAATAATATACTGAATGAGAATTTGTACAGTATCATTTGGATTAGAAGAGTTTATTCTATGTTGTACAATCTTGTGACATATTTTCTTAAACAATATTCCCATTTAATTAGTTGAAAAGCCTTTTTCATGTGAAATTCACTTAGTGAATCATTAAATATCATTAGATATGTCTTTTTAATATTTTCTTATTAGCTATTGACAATAATGAATCAAATAAAAACTTCATCATAACCATGAATACACATGAAAATGCAGGCACTGAAATCATAGGGCTCTACTCTGTCTCAAGAGGGTTTCCCATATGATTCTGTGTATGCTCATATTAGGAATTTTATTATTGTCCTAAAAATTCAAAACACAGATATTTTCATGGCAAATGGCACAATTCTAAGAATAAGTTAAAGAAAGTGCTGTATCCATACATGGGAACACTTTACTTATGGTTCTGCCTAGGTATTTCCAGTATTTTTTTAGTCATACTGTGATCTGTCTTTTTCAGCAGCTCTCTTTAACTCCTGTGGATACTATGCAATCAGTTTCTCTGCCTCTGTTTTTGTTGGTCATTAGGTCTCAGATTGGATTAAAGAGTTTTCTCAGTGGCTGGAGTCCTGCAGATGGAGGGAAATAAAGTTGCAGGTTTTTTGAGGGGCTGCCAGTGTAGGAACAAGTGGGCAGCTACCTCCTCCAAACCACCTAAAGGAATTCTTGCTAATTTTAGGTCACGAATTATTGTCTCCACTTCAAGAGAAGAAAGATTCAGCTTGTTCATTGCACTTCTTCTAAACATTTGGGGTCCAGAAAGATCATGTACAGGTCAGAGTGTCAATCTTCCACCAGAGATCCTATCCAATGACAGTGATCCCCCAGAAATGTGGATCAAGCTCTTCTTTTTTTTTTTTTTTAAATTTTTGGGCGGGGGTCGGGTTGGGGAGGGAGCGGGCCACTTCTATTGGTCCTTCATTTCTCCATTTTCACCCGTCTTTGTTCTTTGGCTCCTGTGGGCCTCCCATAGCGGTGGCCTCTGTTGTCGCAGAGCACCAGCTCTGGGCTCATGCACTCCAGAGCTCCGGCTTGGTAATTGGACACATCGGTCCAGCCACTCCGCAGCACGTGGGATCTTCCCAGGCCAGGGATCGAACTGGCGCCCCTTGCACTGCAAGGCAGTGTCCTTACCCACTGGACCACCAGGGGAAGCCCCCAAGCTCTTCTTACGATCCAACTACCTTTGGTCCTAAGCTAGGTTTCCTGACAGAAGGATATGGATGCACATCTGGCTTTCAGAAAAGAAAGCTGCAAACCAGTTCTGACTGAGACCTCCCTCAACAGCCCAAGGTCCTGCTTGCACCCAATAACCCATAAGTCCCAGAAGATACCTGCTTCCAAAGAAGTGATAAATTAAAATTGGAAAGGAACATCATAACCATGAATACACATGAAAATGCAGGCACTGAAATCATAGGGCTCTACTCTGTCTCAAGAGGGTTTCCCATATGATTCTGTGTATGCTCATATTAGAATTTTATTATTGTCCTAAAAATTCAAAACACAGATATTTTCATGGCAAATGGCACAATTCTAAGAATAAGTTAAAGAAAGTGCTGTATCCATACATGGGAACACTTTACTTATGGTTCTGCCTAGGTATTTCCAGTATTTTTTTAGTCATACTGTGATCTGTCTTTTTCAGCAGCTCTCTTTAACTCCTGTGGATACTATGCAATCAGTTTCTCTGCCTCTGTTTTTGTTGGTCATTAGGTCTCAGATTGGATTAAAGAGTTTTCTCAGTGGCTGGAGTCCTGCAGATGGAGGGAAATAAAGTTGCAGGTTTTTTGAGGGGCTGCCAGTGTAGGAACAAGTGGGCAGCTACCTCCTCCAAACCACCTAAAGGAATTCTTGCTAATTTTAGGTCACGAATTATTGTCTCCACTTCAAGAGAAGAAAGATTCAGCTTGTTCATTGCACTTCTTCTAAACATTTGGGGTCCAGAAAGATCATGTACAGGTCAGAGTGTCAATCTTCCACCAGAGATCCTATCCAATGACAGTGATCCCCCAGAAATGTGGATCAAGCTCTTCTTTTTTTTTTTTTTTTTAAATTTTTGGGCGGGGGTCGGGTTGGGGAGGGAGCGGGCCACTTCTATTGGTCCTTCATTTCTCCATTTTCACCCGTCTTTGTTCTTTGGCTCCTGTGGGCCTCCCATAGCGGTGGCCTCTGTTGTCGCAGAGCACCAGCTCTGGGCTCATGCACTCCAGAGCTCCGGCTTGGTAATTGGACACATCGGTCCAGCCACTCCGCAGCACGTGGGATCTTTCCAGGCCAGGGATCGAACTGGCGCCCCTTGCACTGCAAGGCAGTGTCCTTACCCACTGGACCACCAGGGGAAGCCCCCAAGCTCTTCTTACGATCCAACTACCTTTGGTCCTAAGCTAGGTTTCCTGACAGAAGGATATGGATGCACATCTGGCTTTCAGAAAAGAAAGCTGCAAACCAGTTCTGACTGAGACCTCCCTCAACAGCCCAAGGTCCTGCTTGCACCCAATAACCCATAAGTCCCAGAAGATACCTGCTTCCAAAGAAGTGATAAATTAAAATTGGAAAGGAACAGAAGAATTCTTGGGTCCCTGTTTCTGAGATTTCACAGACTAAAAAAATAAAGTATATTTTAGTCACATTAAATTCAGTCAACTTGAATACCTACTACTCTCATAATGTAACATATAATACAAATCAACATAATTCTCTTTGGTTAAATTGGAATTTAGTTGATAGTCAACAGAGCAAAATTGTTCTTCTTTCATCTGATTTTCTATTAACAGACTTGATGATTCAAAGAAAAATAACAAAAGTATTTACCCCAATGTTATTTCTTTTTTTAAATCTTCAGCAGAATTTTATTTAAAAAGTGAAACCTCAGAAATATCTTGTATTTTACAAAGTTAACATTTCAGAAATAAAACTATCATTAAGAAATCTGTTTATACATGCTCATCTTTACCCCATAAGATTCCAACAGAGAAAATCCAATAGTGTTTTTTTAAGTTCTAACACTATCACAGTAAAAACTGAAGCAACCTAGATGTCCACTGACAGATGAATGGTTAAGGAAGTAGTGGTCCAATGTTATTTCTATATTTTATTATAATTATTTTTATAAGTAATATCATTGGAATCTGAAAGTCTATTTTTCTTGGTTGGCTGAGTCGACACTTTAATTTTATTTTCCCCCCTCAACTGTTTCATAAAACTTCTGTTCTTGTTGTTATACATATTTCAAATTTTTAAATCTACTTGGTTTGTTTCAAAGCTACTATCAATTATTAATGCTTTAATGCATTAATATTAATATGTTACTGAAACCATTAATGAAAATGATCTATTTATTATTTATGAGAGTGATCTAAGTTCTTGATCCTATGTAGATTCCCTAACCTTTTAAATATTGAGCTTGTAAAGTAAATAAATTATATAAATGGTAGAAATTAATATTTCCCCTGATTCTTATAAAACATTTAAACTCACCGTTTCTATCACAAATGATATATTCTCTGAACCTTGCATTGTTTAACTAATAATTTTTAAGTGTTATAACCCACCTGAGCTGAAATAGCAATAGGACATTCCAAAGCTGCAAACCAGTTCTGACTGAGACCTCCCTCAACAGCCCAAGGTCCTGCTTGCACCCAATAACCCATAAGTCCCAGAAGATACCTGCTTCCAAAGAAGTGATAAATTAAAATTGGAAAGGAACAGAAGAATTCTTGGGTCCCTGTTTCTGAGATTTCACAGACTAAAAAAATAAAGTATATTTTAGTCACATTAAATTCAGTCAACTTGAATACCTACTACTCTCATAATGTAACATATAATACAAATCAACATAATTCTCTTTGGTTAAATTGGAATTTAGTTGATAGTCAACAGAGCAAAATTGTTCTTCTTTCATCTGATTTTCTATTAACAGACTTGATGATTCAAAGAAAAATAACAAAAGTATTTACCCCAATGTTATTTCTTTTTTTAAATCTTCAGCAGAATTTTATTTAAAAAGTGAAACCTCAGAAATATCTTGTATTTTACAAAGTTAACATTTCAGAAATAAAACTATCATTAAGAAATCTGTTTATACATGCTCATCTTTACCCCATAAGATTCCAACAGAGAAAATCCAATAGTGTTTTTTTAAGTTCTAACACTATCACAGTAAAAACTGAAGCAACCTAGATGTCCACTGACAGATGAATGGTTAAGGAAGTAGTGGTCCAATGTTATTTCTATATTTTATTATAATTATTTTTATAAGTAATATCATTGGAATCTGAAAGTCTATTTTTCTTGGTTGGCTGAGTCGACACTTTAATTTTATTTTCCCCCCTCAACTGTTTCATAAAACTTCTGTTCTTGTTGTTATACATATTTCAAATTTTTAAATCTACTTGGTTTGTTTCAAAGCTACTATCAATTATTAATGCTTTAATGCATTAATATTAATATGTTACTGAAACCATTAATGAAAATGATCTATTTATTATTTATGAGAGTGATCTAAGTTCTTGATCCTATGTAGATTCCCTAACCTTTTAAATATTGAGCTTGTAAAGTAAATAAATTATATAAATGGTAGAAATTAATATTTCCCCTGATTCTTATAAAACATTTAAACTCACCGTTTCTATCACAAATGATATATTCTCTGAACCTTGCATTGTTTAACTAATAATTTTTAAGTGTTATAACCCACCTGAGCTGAAATAGCAATAGGACATTTTTATCAGATAAATATCATCAAAATACTGCCATATGAAAATAGGAATACAGGAAGAGAAGATACTTTTTCAAAATCTGAAAATCAAGTGAATGATCATAATAAACTTGATAAAAATTTAGCACAGTATTTGATGAGGCACATAACTTTTAAGAACTCCTTGTTTTCATATTTACTCAGTTGTTTACTTCACTATTCAGGGTAGACATGTCCCATCATCATGTCATTAAGCATTTATCCCATGTTGACCATTACATAATATGGCAGAGCACAAAAAAATACAAGATTGTAGATTAGGTGGTATGCTAAAATGACAAATATCCATCAATCTTCAAGGGAGATGGTTCAGTAATATTAAGACTTATTTTCTTTTTGCATACATCCCAGATCATCTCAAGTTGTCAGGGAGCCATACAATATGCAGTCTTTCAGGAACTCAGGCTACTGGTGCCTCTACCACCTTTAATAGTGGTTATCACTGTTTTCAGCAGACAGAAAAAAGGATAAGATCATGGTGGAGCTTTCATGAAAATTATTGCAGTCTAGGTCTGGAAGAGGAATGCTGAAACTTCTACTCCATTCCTAAGTGTTTCAAAGTCACACTTACCTGCAAGAGCAGAGGAGAATTTAACTGAACTCAGTAAACAGGAATAAAAGTAGGATGGACTTTGGTGGTTAAACTAGGAGATTCTACCACACGCTATAAGTCATGAACACAAGGAGTTTACAATCAAGGAAGACAGAACCCAGTAATACAAAGCAACATATGTTGAGCAATAATTTAAGATAGTAAGCACTATGGGCAACCAGGGGAAGAGAAAAACATCTAAGCTTCATAGAAAAAAAAATGCATATACTTTGAAGGTGGTTAGATGGCTTTTCAACAAAGAGCTGGGAGGTATGAGCATGCATTCCACATTCGTGAGAAATGATTAGTGCTTATATCAATAATGCGGAGGTACAACAGTAATGTAGAACTTCAGAGACAAATTCCTGAGATCAAATGTCAGCTATTTCTAGTTGTATGACCTTGAGCAGGACATCTAACCTCTGCATTGTTTAACTAATAATTTTTAAGTGTTATAACCCACCTGAGCTGAAATAGCAATAGGACATTTTTATCAGATAAATATCATCAAAATACTGCCATATGAAAATAGGAATACAGGAAGAGAAGATACTTTTTCAAAATCTGAAAATCAAGTGAATGATCATAATAAACTTGATAAAAATTTAGCACAGTATTTGATGAGGCACATAACTTTTAAGAACTCCTTGTTTTCATATTTACTCAGTTGTTTACTTCACTATTCAGGGTAGACATGTCCCATCATCATGTCATTAAGCATTTATCCCATGTTGACCATTACATAATATGGCAGAGCACAAAAAAATACAAGATTGTAGATTAGGTGGTATGCTAAAATGACAAATATCCATCAATCTTCAAGGGAGATGGTTCAGTAATATTAAGACTTATTTTCTTTTTGCATACATCCCAGATCATCTCAAGTTGTCAGGGAGCCATACAGTATGCAGTCTTTCAGGAACTCAGGCTACTGGTGCCTCTACCACCTTTAATAGTGGTTATCACTGTTTTCAGCAGACAGAAAAAAGGATAAGATCATGGTGGAGCTTTCATGAAAATTATTGCAGTCTAGGTCTGGAAGAGGAATGCTGAAACTTCTACTCCATTCCTAAGTGTTTCAAAGTCACACTTACCTGCAAGAGCAGAGGAGAATTTAACTGAACTCAGTAAACAGGAATAAAAGTAGGATGGACTTTGGTGGTTAAACTAGGAGATTCTACCACACGCTATAAGTCATGAACACAAGGAGTTTACAATCAAGGAAGACAGAACCCAGTAATACAAAGCAACATATGTTGAGCAATAATTTAAGATAGTAAGCACTATGGGCAACCAGGGGAAGAGAAAAACATCTAAGCTTCATAGAAAAAAAAATGCATATACTTTGAAGGTGGTTAGATGGCTTTTCAACAAAGAGCTGGGAGGTATGAGCATGCATTCCACATTCGTGAGAAATGATTAGTGCTTATATCAATAATGCGGAGGTACAACAGTAATGTAGAACTTCAGAGACAAATGGTCCTGAGATCAAATGTCAGCTATTTCTAGTTGTATGACCTTGAGCAGGACATCTAACCTCTGATTCTGGCAAGTCTGAACAAAACTACATGGTCTTCTTTAATCTTCATATCAACCTATATTCGACTGTGACCTCAGGATAAAAAAAAAAGAGAGCTTTCTTTAATCAAAAAGAGAGAGATTAGAAAATCTGATCTTTAATACAAATTACAAGAGATACTTAAAACCTGGGAGTTTGGAAAACATTTGAGAATATCTGATCCACAGTGATTTTTTGTTTCCAGAAAGACAACTTGGTAGAGCAATCAGAATAAAAACTTTGAAGTTATACAAAGAGTCTGAGCTTCCCAGGTGGCTCAAATGGTAAAAGAATCTACCAGCCAATGCAAGAGCCACAGGAGACATGGGTTTGATCCCTGGGTTGGGAAGACCTTCTGGAGGAGCGCATGGCAACCCACTCGAGTAATCTTGTGAGGATAATCCCATGGACAGAGGAACCCGGCTGACTATAGCCCACAGGGTCGCAAAGACTCAGACCTGACTGAGTATGCACAAACCAAAAGAGTCTGAATCCCAATTACACCATTTGCTAGTGATTAACTTCTGAGCCTACTAAAAGTAAAGTGAAAATGTTAGTTGCTCAGTCCTATCTGACTCTTTGTGACCCCATGGACTGCAGCTCTTCAGGTTCCTCTGTCCATGGAATTCTCCAGGCAAGAATACTGGAGTGGGTATCCATCCCCTTCTTCAGAGAATCTTCCGGACCCAGGAATTGAACCTTGGTCTCCAGCATTACAGGCAGATTCTTTACCATCTGAGCCACCAGGGAAGCCTCTGAGTCTATTAAATAGTGCTAATTTCTACCTTATGAAAAAGCCCAACTTTTTTGGGTTTTCCCCATTTCTCCCTTATGTTTAGTATCTTCTTCTTTATTTTCCTTTATCAAAAATGTTACCACTTCTCAGGTATCAATTGTGGATCTTTTGCTTCTCTCTATATACGAATGACCTCAGATGAACTTATTCTTTCCTTTACTGCAATAATGCGGAGGTACAACAGTAATGTAGAACTTCAGAGACAAATGGTCCTGAGATCAAATGTCAGCTATTTCTAGTTGTATGACCTTGAGCAGGACATCTAACCTCTGATTCTGGCAAGTCTGAACAAAACTACATGGTCTTCTTTAATCTTCATATCAACCTATATTCGACTGTGACCTCAGGATAAAAAAAAAAGAGAGCTTTCTTTAATCAAAAAGAGAGAGATTAGAAAATCTGATCTTTAATACAAATTACAAGAGATACTTAAAACCTGGGAGTTTGGAAAACATTTGAGAATATCTGATCCACAGTGATTTTTTGTTTCCAGAAAGACAACTTGGTAGAGCAATCAGAATAAAAACTTTGAAGTTATACAAAGAGTCTGAGCTTCCCAGGTGGCTCAAATGGTAAAAGAATCTACCAGCCAATGCAAGAGCCACAGGAGACATGGGTTTGATCCCTGGGTTGGGAAGACCTTCTGGAGGAGCGCATGGCAACCCACTCGAGTAATCTTGTGAGGATAATCCCATGGACAGAGGAACCCGGCTGACTATAGCCCACAGGGTCGCAAAGACTCAGACCTGACTGAGTATGCACAAACCAAAAGAGTCTGAATCCCAATTACACCATTTGCTAGTGATTAACTTCTGAGCCTACTAAAAGTAAAGTGAAAATGTTAGTTGCTCAGTCCTATCTGACTCTTTGTGACCCCATGGACTGCAGCTCTTCAGGTTCCTCTGTCCATGGAATTCTCCAGGCAAGAATACTGGAGTGGGTATCCATCCCCTTCTTCAGAGAATCTTCCGGACCCAGGAATTGAACCTTGGTCTCCAGCATTACAGGCAGATTCTTTACCATCTGAGCCACCAGGGAAGCCTCTGAGTCTATTAAATAGTGCTAATTTCTACCTTATGAAAAAGCCCAACTTTTTGGTTTCCTCATTTCTCCCTTATGTTTAGTATCTTCTTCTTTATTTTCCTTTATCAAAAAATGTTACCACTTCTCAGGTATCAATTGTGGATCTTTTTTTTGCTTCTCTCTATATACGAATGACCTCAGATGAACTTATTCTTTCCTTTACTGTAAAATGCTAGTTCTGTGTTCTTACTTCCCAGATACACATTCAGCTCAGTCTCTGATATCTGAAATGCAGACTCACAAGAAATTGTCTATTACTATTCTACTAAAAGAGCTCAGAGAACATCAAATAACTGTTTTGGGGTTGTTGGTTTTTTTTTTTTTTTTTTCAATTTACTCCTCCTCCATGCCAATTACATGCATAAACATACACACACACTCCTCTCCCCCTCGTCTCCATGTAAGCATATAGCAACATCATCATCTGAGTATCAACTATTCACTTCCATTTGATTTCCTTCTGATTTCCTCATTTAACCCTACACATAAAAATCAATTCATCACCAAAATATATCTTAAGTTTGTATGGTTCTCTCCATGTTTACAGCCATCACCCTAGATCTAGCCACTGCCAGCACATCTTTTCTGATCTATTAAAAGACTCCAAAAATAGAATTCCAGAAATAGAAAGATTTCAGAAATAGAAAGATAAATATCATATACTAATGCATACATATAGGATCTAGAAAGATGGTACTGATGAAATTATCTGCAGAGAAGCAATGGAGACACAGATATAAAGAACAGATTTATGGACACAGCATAGGGTAGGAAGGAAAGGGTGACATGTATGGAGAGAGTAACATGGAAACTTGCATTACCATAGTAACTTAGATAGTCAATGGGAATCTGTGGTATGACTCAGGGAACTTAAACAGGGGCTCTGTAACAACCTACAGGGGTGGGATGGGGACCAAGATGGGAGGGAAATTCAAGAGGAGGGGAACGTATGTATACCTATGGCTGATTCATGTTGATGTTTGGCAGAAACCATCAAAATTCTGTAAAGCAATTATCCTTCAATTTAAAAATAAATAAATTTAGGGGCTTTCCTGGTGGTCCAGGTGATATAGAGTCTGCCTTACAGTGCAAGGGGCACCTGTTCGATCCCTGGCCCAGAAAGATCCCATGTGCCGTGGAGTGGCTGGACTGGTGTGTCCAATTAAGAGCTCTGGAGCACATGTTCCCAGAGCTGGTGCTCAGGAGTGAGAGAGGCCACTGCAATGGGAGGGCCATGCTAAAGAATAAGAAAGATAGATGAAAATAAATAAATAAAAAACCAATAAAAGAGGCCAAAATTTTAAAATTAGTTAAAAATAAATAAATAAATTTAAAACACAGACTCCTAACTGGTCGCCTTCTTGTGTCCATTCTCCACAGCTTCTAAAATGAGCTTTGCAGACATCAAGGGAAGCCTGTCACTCCTTTGTTTAAAACCTTTCAATAGCTTCCTGTTTTCCTGGCAACACAACTCAAACTCCGTATCCTACAAAACCCTGAAATAATCTGACTTCTCCTTAGTTTTCCATCTCACAGTCTGTCCTTCTCACCTGTCTTTCAGCTCTCCAATTGTCTTTCCCATTTTCTTAGGACCCAAGATCATTCCTATCTAAGGGACTTTGAGTTTTGTAGTTTCCACTTTGCTTAACTGAATCCTCCATTCCCTTTAGCTCATCACTGAGATCCTAATCCCTCAGAAAATTTCTTCTGATCTCCAATCCAGAGCACTCAACCAAACATTCAAGTGTTGCTTTCAACCTACAGCACTGTCACATTAGTAATTATATGGTCACATGTTTATTGACTCATTTTCTGCCTCCTCACTTTGTATATTATAATTCATTTTATCAATATATATGTATCACGTGCTTGCATACAGCCTAGCATGTTATGGGTGCCTCAAACAGATGTAATTGGTGTATATAAATCCAACAGACAGTAGATACAGTTCTCTCGCCCTACCACCTACAGCACAGTAAAGTGATGAAACTGAAGACACTCCAACCTGGATTCTCTGACTTCACCAATTTCAAGTCATATTACTACTTTAAAATAAGGTACATGAAGAGAAAATCCGAACTACTGTAAAACCAACAGATAAGGAGAAAACTGCCATTGAAAAGATGCCTTAGTACTCATTGCTCCCAAGAGCAGGGGCATGACCTGCCACCAGGAGCCACCCCGGGAAGCATCTGGGCTGGTTACAAGCAGGGAAGGGGCAGAAGCTGAGGAAAAGAGACTTCACTGTGGTTTCTTTAGGAAGGAATGGGTGACGCAGGGAAAGCAGGCTTAGAGTTGGGTAATTTGAATCATTTCAGCAGATGCTGGAGCATGGGAGCCTCTGGCTGTCTGGTGTTGGCTCTGGGGAGATCCGCTGAGGTGCATGATGGCTCAGAGTGCAAGACAGAGGTGGAATTTGGCGTGTGGGATCTAGATGGACTGATCTGTATTTGAAGAGTAAACTCACAGGTGAGCAATTAACTGTCCCTAGGAAATAGTGATCCCTGGGAGGAGCCCTCCATGGTCAGCAAGGCCACAGATGTCCAAGTGTCAGAAATATAGAAACTCAAAGGTAGCATGGTTAATACAACTGCCTTGATGGGCAAGCCACTTGACATCACGGAATCTCAGCTCTCACCAACGGAGATAACACAGTTCTTTTCTGAACCTCAAAAAATTGGTCAACGTCTGATGCAAAGGTACATTAAATATACCAAATCCATTTAGGAAGATAGTTTATTATTTTATAAAGAAAAGCCCACCAAGAAAATGTCAGAGCTGAATTTCTTTACATGGTACTGATGTTTTTGATTCTCATTTGTATGACACTCTCCCGTCTACCATGTGAAATTAATAGTCTATGTGGGAGGATCAACAAGAGCAGAAGAGAGGGGTCACTTTGAAGCCATAGAGAAGAGTGACGCTAAACAGATCTGACTTCATTAACATCATCCTTCGAATATCTGAACTAAACTGTCACTGTCATGATCCTAGGACGTAAGGCGGGTCTAGACTAGGTAGATAGGTAGACAGACACACAGACAGAAAGAAAGAAACTTTTGGTAACATTGTAAAACCATTTCTATATTCACCATGGAAATTTACTTTAAAAAGTTAATGAAAGGTCAAATAAACCAAGGAGAAATAGTAGTAGGTAACACTTGTAATTATTTGAAGCAGGAGAATATTTCTATTAAAAATAATTCATAGACACTTTAAAGATTATAAACATTTATGTAAGAATTAAGTGGAGAAGGAGATCTTCAATCTGTCAGCCTGTCTCATTTGTTCCCTCTCTTCTTTTTGAAGCTCAGATTCCAAGGTAATCACAAGTTTGAGTGGCCATAAGATAATGGGTAAATCTCTCAGACCTACAGGAAGGCAAATGAGGAAAAGAGACTTCACTGTGGTTTCTTTAGGAAGGAATGGGTGACGAGGAAAGCAGGCTTAGAGTTGGGTAATTTGAATCATTTCAGCAGATGCTGGAGCATGGAGCCTCTGGCTGTCTGGTGTTGGCTCTGGGGAGATCCGCTGAGGTGCATGATGGCTCAGAGTGCAAGACAGAGGTGGAATTTGGCGTGTGGGATCTAGATGGACTGATCTGTATTTGAAGAGTAAACTCACAGGTGAGCAATTAACTGTCCCTAGGAAATAGTGATCCCTGGGAGGAGCCCTCCATGGTCAGCAAGGCCACAGATGTCCAAGTGTCAGAAATATAGAAACTCAAAGGTAGCATGGTTAATACAACTGCCTTGATGGGCAAGCCACTTGACATCACGGAATCTCAGCTCTCACCAACGGAGATAACACAGTTCTTTTCTGAACCTCAAAAAATTGGTCAACGTCTGATGCAAAGGTACATTAAATATACCAAATCCATTTAGGAAGATAGTTTATTATTTTATAAAGAAAAGCCCACCAAGAAAATGTCAGAGCTGAATTTCTTTACATGGTACTGATGTTTTTGATTCTCATTTGTATGACACTCTCCCGTCTACCATGTGAAATTAATAGTCTATGTGGGAGGATCAACAAGAGCAGAAGAGAGGGGTCACTTTGAAGCCATAGAGAAGAGTGACGCTAAACAGATCTGACTTCATTAACATCATCCTTCGAATATCTGAACTAAACTGTCACTGTCATGATCCTAGGACGTAAGGCGGGTCTAGACTAGGTAGATAGGTAGACAGACACACAGACAGAAAGAAAGAAACTTTTGGTAACATTGTAAAACCATTTCTATATTCACCATGGAAATTTACTTTAAAAAGTTAATGAAAGGTCAAATAAACCAAGGAGAAATAGTAGTAGGTAACACTTGTAATTATTTGAAGCAGGAGAATATTTCTATTAAAAATAATTCATAGACACTTTAAAGATTATAAACATTTATGTAAGAATTAAGTGGAGAAGGAGATCTTCAATCTGTCAGCCTGTCTCATTTGTTCCCTCTCTTCTTTTTGAAGCTCAGATTCCAAGGTAATCACAAGTTTGAGTGGCCATAAGATAATGGGTAAATCTCTCTCAGACCACTACTATTTCCCCTACAAATTAGGGAGGCTTTCATCTTCTGAGAGGGTAGCGGAAGGAAAAGGAGGGGAGGGTGAAATTCCATTAGCCAGTAGGCATTACTAAGGGACAGAGAATATGAGTTGTTACGATTGCTGGTTTTATACAGGACCTAATATGGTTGTGTTGTGTGTTATTAATACTGATATTCTTACAGATTCCTAAATTCTGTTTTGCTTCCAACTCTGGATGAGTTCAACTCTCTGCTCTGAATGCTGATGAAATTATACAATATTAGAACTTCTTTTAAAAAGAGAGAGACAGATACTTTCAATGAGTCCTCCCTATACCTAGAAATCCTGTTAGGTTTGTCTGGACAATTCAGATTTCCTCTCAACTTTTCACGTGGCTATTGCAAATCTTTTCCTCCTCTCTCCTACTCTGTGTTCAGTCGATGAAATCTGTAGAGAAAATAGAAACTCTCAGACAGGAAGATGACCACTTCTCGTGACCAAGCAAACAAGCCTTGTCCATTTGCAACCATTCTCCTCTCTTCTATTCTGGACAAGAATGTGCTTCTATTCAAGACCAATCTAATTACTTCTTAGCAATACACACTGTTATTCTTAGAATTCACTTTGTATTTCCCTGTAGTTCCTTTGCACTGTTATTAAGTGCTCTCAATTTGTCCCCTTTAAAACATATAAGAAATAAACTAAAAATGCCCCAACTTTTCAATTCTATTTGGTAATGCACTCTTTCTCATAGCCATATTTTTCAAAACACACATCAAAACCCTATATTTCAATTTGTCGTTTTCCCTGCAGTGTTCAATGACTGTCAGTCTGGGTTTTGCTTATTTGTTTCTCCAGTACTTTTCTTCCATTATCTCCATGTCATTAAAGCCTGTGGATTTTGAATATTCCCACATTTAACCTTACTTATAATCAGGATTAAAATTTCTTAAATGCCGTGCTGTACTCAGTCTTATCTGACTCTCTGACAATCCATAGACTGTAGCCTGCTGGGGTTCTCTGTTCATGGGATCCTCCAGGCAAAAATACTGGAGTGGCTTGCCATGCCCTCCTCCAGATCTTCCCAACCTAAGGATTGAACCCAGGTTTCTTGCACACTTCCTTGTAAATAAAATAGTCTTTTGGGCGGATTTGATAAATAATCTCCAGATTTTTTTCCTACCTCTCTCATAGACATATTTTCAAGTTTATCATCTTCTCCTTGGCCAGTAAATAACCAGAGCTCTTTAATACTCAGTCTTGAACTCTTACATTTTCTCACTCAAGATTTTACCCTTGGGAGATTTTATTTATAGCTGCAGCTTTAATTACTGTTCATTTTCAGATGACTCACAAATACTTCTCTTTCATCCTAAGCTTCTTTTCTTAGCTACAGACCTGTTTATCCAAATGTGAACTTGTGATTCCTCTTAAATAACTCACAGAAATGTCAAAGTTAGCAAGGTGAAAACCAAGTCTCCTGATCCTTCCCTGAAACTGACTCTCTCCTAGACTTTCCCATCACAGTAAATGACTTACCAGTTGTACAAATCAGAAATTTAAGAGTCATCATCTGTTTCCATCATACCAAGCAAACAAGCCTTGTCCATTCACCATTCTCCTCTCTTCTATTCTGGACAAGAATGTGCTTCTATTCAAGACCAATCTAATTACTTCTTAGCAATACACACTGTTATTCTTAGAATTCACTTTGTATTTCCCTGTAGTTCCTTTGCACTGTTATTAAGTGCTCTCAATTTGTCCCCTTTAAAACATATAAGAAATAAACTAAAAATGCCCCAACTTTTCAATTCTATTTGGTAATGCACTCTTTCTCATAGCCATATTTTTCAAAACACACATCAAAACCCTATATTTCAATTTGTCGTTTTCCCTGCAGTGTTCAATGACTGTCAGTCTGGGTTTTGCTTATTTGTTTCTCCAGTACTTTTCTTCCATTATCTCCATGTCATTAAAGCCTGTGGATTTTGAATATTCCCACATTTAACCTTACTTATAATCAGGATTAAAATTTCTTAAATGCCGTGCTGTACTCAGTCTTATCTGACTCTCTGACAATCCATAGACTGTAGCCTGCTGGGGTTCTCTGTTCATGGGATCCTCCAGGCAAAAATACTGGAGTGGCTTGCCATGCCCTCCTCCAGATCTTCCCAACCTAAGGATTGAACCCAGGTTTCTTGCACACTTCCTTGTAAATAAAATAGTCTTTTGGGCGGATTTGATAAATAATCTCCAGATTTTTTTCCTACCTCTCTCATAGACATATTTTCAAGTTTATCATCTTCTCCTTGGCCAGTAAATAACCAGAGCTCTTTAATACTCAGTCTTGAACTCTTACATTTTCTCACTCAAGATTTTACCCTTGGGAGATTTTATTTATAGCTGCAGCTTTAATTACTGTTCATTTTCAGATGACTCACAAATACTTCTCTTTCATCCTAAGCTTCTTTTCTTAGCTACAGACCTGTTTATCCAAATGTGAACTTGTGATTCCTCTTAAATAACTCACAGAAATGTCAAAGTTAGCAAGGTGAAAACCAAGTCTCCTGATCCTTCCCTGAAACTGACTCTCTCCTAGACTTTCCCATCACAGTAAATGACTTACCAGTTGTACAAATCAGAAATTTAAGAGTCATCATCTGTTTCCATCATACCTTTCTTCACCAGGACCTGTAAGTTTTATCTTATATTTCTTTAATCTACCAGCACCTCTTTATCTTTCCATTACCATTCTCATCTAAGGCACCACCATCTTTTTCTTGACTACTCCAATAGAGAGAGAGAGAGAATGGGTATGTGTGTTAATTGCTCAATCGTGTCTGACTCTTTGCAATCCCATGGACTGTAGCCCACCAGGCTCTTCTATCCATGGAATTCTCTAGGCAATAATACTGGAGGGTGTTGCCATTTACTCCTCCAGGGGATCTTCCCCACCCAGGGATCGAACCTGGATCTCCTACACAGCAGGCAGACTCTTTACTGTCTGAGCCATCATGGAAGCCCTGCATTCATTCATCTGCTTGCATCTACTCTGGCTCCTCTGTAAGTCTGAGAGTAACACAACTATCCTCATCTCCTAACTAACCCTGGTTAAGACTCTTGGGCGGCTTTCCATCTCTGTCAAAATAAAGACGTGGATTCATTCACATGGTCTTGGCGTGACCCGCCCCATAAGTATTGCTAGCCACCCAAACTGGTCTTACTCCCCTCTGCACCATACAGAGGTGACTGAACCCTCTCCACTGGTCCCCGGCTTACTTCCAGGCCACAGGCCCACCTTTCCCTTTCACACAGTCAGGGTTTCACACATGCTAACCCCTTTTCCCATGGTCATCTTCTGTCCTCACATTGCCTATACAATTTCTGTTTATTCCCCGGGATCTCAGTTCAAGTATCAAGTTTTTAGAGAAGCTTTCCATAACCTTTTTGACAAAGTAAAAACACTACCAGTATCATTGAACAGTTTTACAGCACTATGTCTTCTCAATATCCCTCTCTGGGAGATTTTGTTTGATTAATGATTCTTTTTTCGCCCACTAAAATATAAGCTGCACAACAGCAACTGTGTCTTTTCTCTCTCTTATATCAGTAGAATTTAACATAGTGTTATAACATTCAGCTTCTTTCTTGACATTTGCACATTCATTTAACAAATATCCTTTGTATTTATATTATAAACTGATAAGCATAAATATTAAATATATTTTATGTATATATTTTTATACTATATTATATATTAACATAAAATATTATATAATTAATATATTGATACAAATTAGTATATATTAATATAAATATTGACTATGCAATAAATCTAGACACTATAGTGTATTGTCTGAGGCCCTATAGCTAGTAAGTGCCAGATTAAAATTCAGAATCAGATTTCAAAGTCAAGAGTTTGCATTAAATAGGGAGGGGGAAGCATGGAGGAAGTAACAAGGAAACCTATAGTGTTATGTGCGGAAAAGATAGCTAGTGTCACAGTGCTAAGGGAATAGGAGTGCTTACAATGGCTTGGGGCAAAGGTCTAGAGGGGTGGGATGGGGATCTGGGTGGGTGGGGACCAGGGATATGCATATGACTGATCTGGGAACATACATGTATATGAACAACAAAACTCTGTAAAACCTTTAAAATAAAGAATAAAAAAAAAAAGAGTTTGCATTACAAGACACAGTTCTATAAGCCAAGCATATTCATAGATTTATAAAGCTGGGCAGGTGACTTTTGACTGGAGTCAGGGTGGAGAACATTTATTAGAATGGTAAAACTAAATTAACTGGAGATGGTGGCCTGAAATTATAGCAATAAAAATAGAATTTAAAAACAGGAAATTTGGATAAGAGGAAATTCAGGTTGTCAGTCTATAATTTCTTCTGTTATTTCTTTTCAACTAGTTGTTGCCATTGTTTTTTCTTACTTGGTTAATAGATGCAATGTCTTCAGGTCATTTCCCTAAAACCTATGTTACCTACTAGAGAACAGAATCCTTGTAGATGTGATTAAATTAAGGATCTTAAAACCAAGAAAAAATCATTGAACAGTTTTACAGCACTATGTCTTCTCAATATCCCTCTCTGGGAGATTTTGTTTGATTAATGATTCTTTTTTCGCCCACTAAAATATAAGCTGCACAACAGCAACTGTGTCTTTTCTCTCTCTTATATCAGTAGAATTTAACATAGTGTTATAACATTCAGCTTCTTTCTTGACATTTGCACATTCATTTAACAAATATCCTTTGTATTTATATTATAAACTGATAAGCATAAATATTAAATATATTTTATGTATATATTTTTATACTATATTATATATTAACATAAAATATTATATAATTAATATATTGATACAAATTAGTATATATTAATATAAATATTGACTATGCAATAAATCTAGACACTATAGTGTATTGTCTGAGGCCCTATAGCTAGTAAGTGCCAGATTAAAATTCAGAATCAGATTTCAAAGTCAAGAGTTTGCATTAAATAGGGAGGGGGAAGCATGGAGGAAGTAACAAGGAAACCTATAGTGTTATGTGCGGAAAAGATAGCTAGTGTCACAGTGCTAAGGGAATAGGAGTGCTTACAATGGCTTGGGGCAAAGGTCTAGAGGGGTGGGATGGGGGGATCTGGGTGGGTGGGGACCAGGGATATGCATATGACTGATCTGGGAACATACATGTATATGAACAACAAAACTCTGTAAAACCTTTAAAATAAAGAATAAAAAAAAAAAAAAAGAGTTTGCATTACAAGACACAGTTCTATAAGCCAAGCATATTCATAGATTTATAAAGCTGGGCAGGTGACTTTTGACTGGAGTCAGGGTGGAGAACATTTATTAGAATGGTAAAACTAAATTAACTGGAGATGGTGGCCTGAAATTATAGCAATAAAAATAGAATTTAAAAACAGGAAATTTGGATAAGAGGAAATTCAGGTTGTCAGTCTATAATTTCTTCTGTTATTTCTTTTCAACTAGTTGTTGCCATTGTTTTTTCTTACTTGGTTAATAGATGCAATGTCTTCAGGTCATTTCCCTAAAACCTATGTTACCTACTAGAGAACAGAATCCTTGTAGATGTGATTAAATTAAGGATCTTAATAAAAGGAGATTCATGGCTGATGACTGCAGCCATGAAATTAAAAGACACTTGCTCCTTGGAAGAAAAGCTATAACAAATTTAGACAGTGTTTTAGAAAGCAGGGACATCACTTTGCTGACATAGGTCCTTATAGTCAAAGCTATGGTTTCTCCAGTAGTCATGTACGGATGTGAGATCAGTACCATAAAGAAGGCTGACTACTGAAGAATTGATGTTTTTGAACTGTGGTGCTGGAGAAGACTCTTGAGAGTCTCTTGGACACCAAAGAGACCAAACTTATCAATCCTAAAGGAAATCAAGCCTGAATATTCATTGGAAATACCGATGCTGAAGCTCTAATAACTTTGGCCTCTGATGTGAAGAGCCAAATCATTGAAAAAGACCTTGATCCTGGCAAAGAATGAAGGCAGGAGAAGAAGAGGAGGACATAGCATGTGATGGTTGGGTGGCATCACTGACTCAATGGACATGAGTTTGAGCAAACTCCAGGAGATGATAAAGGACAGGGAAGCCTGGCTTACTGCAGTTCATGGGTCACAAAGAGTCAGACACAATTTAGTGACTGAACAACAACTCCTGGATTATCCAGATAGGCCCTAAATCCAATCACAGATGTCCTTAAAAGAGATTTGACACACAGAAAAGAAGAAGAATGTGTCAAGTTGGAGCAAAGATCGGAGTGATAAAACCGCAAGCCAAGGCAGACCAGCAGCTGCCAGAAGCCAGAAGTAAGGGACTGGATCTCCAGGGAGTCTACAGACAGAGTGAAGTGCTGGACACTTGTGAGATGGATTTTGGACTTTCAGTCTCCAGAACTGGGACAGAATAAATTTCAGTTATTTGAACCCATCAAGTTTGTGGTAACTTCTAATAGGAGCCATAGGAAACTAATAACCCTGGACTAGATAATATGACTTTCTAAGTAATAATCCTGGATTAGATAATATGACTTTATATAAAGTATAAATATACTTTCTACCTACTCAAACTTTTCTAAAATCCTATATTCTAAGGCAATAAGAGTAAAGGAACCATAAGGATATCATCTGTCTTGGGTCAGTTTCCCTGTTTTCAAACTTCAGCTTCTCCCAAAATTTTTCCCAAATCGTCCTGAGTGTCCTTGGGGTATCTCACAAAAGGCCTGAGAACTGGCCGCCTTGTCTCTTAGATGATGTTTGTCATTTCCCACCTCTCACAGTCTATATCACTGTGGCAAGTTCTCTGGCCACTTGTAAGGCCAACACTCACCACCCAAGTGCCCCACAGCTATTAAATGACACCCATTGGTATGAATGAAAACTAGACTGAAACACTATGATCTGGACTAGTGGGGGTTCACTGAATTATTTATTCTTAACAATATCCTTAATTACATTTAAGGCATGGTAATTTTAAAAAGTGGTGCAAATATGAGCTAGGACAAATCAACTGGTTTCAGAAATACTATCCACGCTCCATGAAAATGTTGGTGATTTCTCTGAGAAAATATCATATGATTATAATTATTAAATGCTACACTGTCCTGCAACTCTAATCTCATTATCATCATGTGATGGTTGGGTGGCATCACTGACTCAATGGACATGAGTTTGAGCAAACTCCAGGAGATGATAAAGGACAGGGAAGCCTGGCTTACTGCAGTTCATGGGTCACAAAGAGTCAGACACAATTTAGTGACTGAACAACAACTCCTGGATTATCCAGATAGGCCCTAAATCCAATCACAGATGTCCTTAAAAGAGATTTGACACACAGAAAAGAAGAAGAATGTGTCAAGTTGGAGCAAAGATCGGAGTGATAAAACCGCAAGCCAAGGCAGACCAGCAGCTGCCAGAAGCCAGAAGTAAGGGACTGGATCTCCAGGGAGTCTACAGACAGAGTGAAGTGCTGGACACTTGTGAGATGGATTTTGGACTTTCAGTCTCCAGAACTGGGACAGAATAAATTTCAGTTATTTGAACCCATCAAGTTTGTGGTAACTTCTAATAGGAGCCATAGGAAACTAATAACCCTGGACTAGATAATATGACTTTCTAAGTAATAATCCTGGATTAGATAATATGACTTTATATAAAGTATAAATATACTTTCTACCTACTCAAACTTTTCTAAAATCCTATATTCTAAGGCAATAAGAGTAAAGGAACCATAAGGATATCATCTGTCTTGGGTCAGTTTCCCTGTTTTCAAACTTCAGCTTCTCCCAAAATTTTTCCCAAATCGTCCTGAGTGTCCTTGGGGTATCTCACAAAAGGCCTGAGAACTGGCCGCCTTGTCTCTTAGATGATGTTTGTCATTTCCCACCTCTCACAGTCTATATCACTGTGGCAAGTTCTCTGGCCACTTGTAAGGCCAACACTCACCACCCAAGTGCCCCACAGCTATTAAATGACACCCATTGGTATGAATGAAAACTAGACTGAAACACTATGATCTGGACTAGTGGGGGTTCACTGAATTATTTATTCTTAACAATATCCTTAATTACATTTAAGGCATGGTAATTTTAAAAAGTGGTGCAAATATGAGCTAGGACAAATCAACTGGTTTCAGAAATACTATCCACGCTCCATGAAAATGTTGGTGATTTCTCTGAGAAAATATCATATGATTATAATTATTAAATGCTACACTGTCCTGCAACTCTAATCTCATTATCATCAAGAGTCTGCATCTGCAGTTAGATTAGAAAAATCTCCATCATCTTATCCATGATTACTTACTGGATTATTTTAATTTTACTTTTTGTTTTTACAGAGTTTTGTTGTTTACAGATACGTATGATCCCAGATTAGTCATATGCATATCCCCCCCATCCCACCCCTCCAGGCCATCACACAGCGCCCCTGCAGGATCCCCTTTTCTCAAAGCACAATGACAATAGCTATTTTTTTCACATATGATAGTACAGGATTTTTTACTTTATGGCTCTCTATGGCAACTTCCAATCTCAAAGCAAAGGATTATTTGGTTTTTATCTTATAATCATACCCGAGGATGTGATGGCAAAAATGCCAGACATTAATGATAAGGCTTTATTTTTTTTTCATCTTAAGGGCTAAGTGAGTTTATTTTGTTTATTATAAAATACTTCTCAATGATCACTTCTTAAGTGAGTTTTCAAATAACTAAATTTACAGACTAAATCTGCCACTTGCTAGAGTCAATCTCTCTCCATTCTAAAATGATTGAGCCCCCTGGCTTATGGTACACACACATGTCCATCAGAGAATCAGACCATTAATAACACAATCATTAACATTTATGTATTTAATTTCAGTGGTAAGAATGAGGCTTTCCTCTTGAGTTTAAACCTCAAATCACACTAATTCCCATTTATTAATTTATTATTGATCCTTATAAGTAATCAAGTAAGAATTTATCACTCTCCATTCCCTGTCAAGTATTTTGCAATATAAATAATTCTTATGCTGATATTCCATAAAACCATAACAATATTTAAAAGAATAGTACAAATACACAGCTTCTATTAAGCTTAGTAACCATTTGGGGTAGACACTGAGAATCCTGATAGTTGAGAAAGGTGCTTATTAAGAAAAAAAGTCTACAAAGTCTAATAAAATATAAAACCAAGCCATTATTGTCACAACTGAAGATTACTGACTTGCCACCTCATATGTGCTAATAAATGACATACTCTGAGATAAGAGTGGAGGTGATTGATGGGAAGTTTCTCAAAATTCTGAGAAGAAATAATATTCTGGAAATATACAGCACCATGGCCAGGATACATAAGATAGCTGAGAATACTATATCTGGTCCAAGAAATATTGAGAAGGATCCTTACTAAAAGGAGAGCTCATAACAGAGGAAACAAGGAAGTCCTCTACCTTAAGGGGAATTCTGAAAAAAGGGAGAACTAGAATGGGGGAGAAAATGCTAATTTTCATCCTCTTACTGAAGACTGATGTCATCAATAAGAATGTAATCTTTTAAAATGTCTTGTTTAACTGATCTGATTGTTTATAGTGATAACACGTACATCTACTCTCTAAAAGAAGTTAGGGTTTATAAAAACTTTTATAAATATACCATTAATTAGGGCTGTGAATTGTTAATGCAGCACTGGGGAAGAATTAACCCAATTCCAAAGGGGATTAATTAAAAGATTAGGCTTTGGAACAATTTGGTGAAGATTGCTGAGACAGAAGCAAAAGACAGGCTATATTATTTCAATTTTGAACCTACAAGGCTTGAGCCCAAAGAGAGTAAATTATCTTCCCTGGAGGACACTAGAGAATAGAAATAGACCATAAATTTGACTTCTGCTCTTAGCTATTTTAAGAAAGTTAAGGCAACTTTGACACACAGGGAAAATATTTCCTGTCTTGTTTCATTGTACATTTCCTGATTTTGTTAACTAAATGGGAGAGGTAATCACTCTTAAAAATGATTCTCCAACTCTCTTTAGCTTCAGACTCATTTATCCAATCTGACTGACACCTCTATCTGAATGCCCTGGAGGAAATTCTATCTCGAGATAATAAAAATGTAACTACTCTCCCAGATACATAGACACAAATCTACACATCTGCAAAACATTTTTAATTCTACTTTATCAATAGTTGATTCATCTATCCGGTCACTCGTGTCAGAAATCTAAGTCACCTTAGCCTCTTCTTCGCAAACATATAATTATTCTTCTGGGTGTCACCATTTTCCTATTTGAAATAAGGGTAGAAAAGTACAGAGAAAGCACCTGATCTACAGCCATGACACAAAGCAATCCATGTCAGGGTTTTCTTTAACAAGGAAATAAAACTCCCTAATTCCTAAAATTATAATGGATCTATATGGTAAGTGCCACAATTTAATTTCCATGCTACAATATCTATAAATCAAAGTGGCCAGATGCCTTGAAATGGTCATGAGCATATTCAAAGGAGCAGCAATATGATAACTTCTAAGAAACTTTATACATTTCTACTTAATTCCCTAAATTTCAACCTGTATTTATGCTCATTATGATTTTTTCTTCCTGTTAAAATTACACAATAGCTATTTACATAACACTTAAACATCTAGCCAGCTCTGTCCTGTCATTGGTCCACATAACCAATTATTTCATTTAATTAAATGTTTTCAAATTGTTATAAACAGCCAAGTCAGAGGCATTAACCAAGCCTGCTTATCAGTGAATTCTTTGGATACCAACATATAACAACATCATTAGTTACAAAAAAACAAAAACACTTTTAAAAATGTGCCAATAGGCTAGGCCGTGATTGTGATTATGAGCTCAAACAGGCTTGAGAAACTGCTGCTTGAATTTAGTTTGAAAATGTGCAAAAAATTAATCCAGCCAATTAAATTTAGAATCATTTTTAAAAACATTTTAAAAAATTGGACCCAGTGTTTGTTGTTGTGCCTTTATTAGATAGACAAGACACAGTTGTTCATTTTAGAAAATTAGAAAGTTACAACAAAGAAAAGAGAATTTAAACTCACACCCCTCTTACCACCATGGGATATTTCTCAGCAATGTCAGAGGGGCTTTAGTCTGAGCTACACTTTTTCCAGAGAAGTAGGTTTGTGGGGTGCGTGTGTTTTTAGTGCTAATATCAAATAACGTTCAAAATAAATTAAAAGATATCCACTCCTAGGTATTTGCCCAAGTGAAATAAAACCCTATGTTCCCACAAAAATATACCCAAGAAATGCTGATAGCCACTTTGTTATTAATCACCAAAACTGGAAACCCAAATGTCCTTCAGCTGAGAAATGAATAAAGAGACTGTGGGGCATCCATACAATGAAATACTATTTAGCAATAAAAAGAAACACTCTATCAATATATACAACACAGATGAATCTCAAATACATTTTGCTGAGAGAGAGGTCACACTAGTTATGTGCTGTATGACTTCATTTATATGACATTCTGGAAAAGGCAAGACCTTAGGGACGAAAACAGATTAGTGAGCACCAAGTGTTAACCACTGACAGATTTGACCAGAAGAGAAAATGTGGGGGAATGTTTGGGAGGAAAGGAGTGGTAAAATTATTCTGTCCTGTGATATTGTTGTTTACAAGCTTTATACATTTCTACTTAATTCTAAATTTCAACCTGTATTTATGCTCATTATGATTTTTTCTTCCTGTTAAAATTACACAATAGCTATTTACATAACACTTAAACATCTAGCCAGCTCTGTCCTGTCATTGGTCCACATAACCAATTATTTCATTTAATTAAATGTTTTCAAATTGTTATAAACAGCCAAGTCAGAGGCATTAACCAAGCCTGCTTATCAGTGAATTCTTTGGATACCAACATATAACAACATCATTAGTTACAAAAAAACAAAAACACTTTTAAAAATGTGCCAATAGGCTAGGCCGTGATTGTGATTATGAGCTCAAACAGGCTTGAGAAACTGCTGCTTGAATTTAGTTTGAAAATGTGCAAAAAATTAATCCAGCCAATTAAATTTAGAATCATTTTTAAAAACATTTTAAAAAATTGGACCCAGTGTTTGTTGTTGTGCCTTTATTAGATAGACAAGACACAGTTGTTCATTTTAGAAAATTAGAAAGTTACAACAAAGAAAAGAGAATTTAAACTCACACCCCTCTTACCACCATGGGATATTTCTCAGCAATGTCAGAGGGGCTTTAGTCTGAGCTACACTTTTTCCAGAGAAGTAGGTTTGTGGGGTGCGTGTGTTTTTAGTGCTAATATCAAATAACGTTCAAAATAAATTAAAAGATATCCACTCCTAGGTATTTGCCCAAGTGAAATAAAACCCTATGTTCCCACAAAAATATACCCAAGAAATGCTGATAGCCACTTTGTTATTAATCACCAAAACTGGAAACCCAAATGTCCTTCAGCTGAGAAATGAATAAAGAGACTGTGGGGCATCCATACAATGAAATACTATTTAGCAATAAAAAGAAACACTCTATCAATATATACAACACAGATGAATCTCAAATACATTTTGCTGAGAGAGAGGTCACACTAGTTATGTGCTGTATGACTTCATTTATATGACATTCTGGAAAAGGCAAGACCTTAGGGACGAAAACAGATTAGTGAGCACCAAGTGTTAACCACTGACAGATTTGACCAGAAGAGAAAATGTGGGGGAATGTTTGGGAGGAAAGGAGTGGTAAAATTATTCTGTCCTGTGATATTGTTGTTTACAAGACTCTATACATTTTGGAAATTCATATAACAAAAGGAGTGAATTTTATCATATGAAAGCATAAAATAAATTTAAAACATTATGCAGAAACATGAATACTATATGCTTCCCCTTTGTGTTTGGTGTACACACACACACACACACACGCATGATATCCATAATATATATCACGAAACTCAGTCCCTACAGAAGATTAGAGGTCCCAATGTGGAAGAAAGGCCTGATTTTTATTATTTATGATATCATATTGTTTCAATTGCTTACCATATTGGCATGGTAAGCAACAAAAACAATATAACATTGTAAACATCATAAAGAAGAAGAAGGCAGAGGATGAGACGGTCAGACAGCATCATCGACGCAAAGGACATGAACTGGGGCAAACTGCAAGAGATAGTGGAGAACAGGGAAACCTGGCATGCTGCCATCCATAGGGTCACAAAGAGTCAGACACGACTTGGCGACGGAACAATTGGTATAGTACTTTTCGATGAAAGAAACACCAAACTAAAAGAATATGTAAGCATTTTGATGCTGCAGTTTTTGACACATAAGGAAAATTTTCCTTTCTGACCACACACACTAAACATCCTCTTTCCCTTAATATTGGTACAACTAGGTTACAGAAAAGTCTGACAGTTACTTGGTGACAGAAGCTGTCTGAACACTGAGGTGGCACACTCTTCCTGGCCCATGGGATATTTTTAACAATTACTCCCTGGTGAGCAGCACAAGCCGAAAATCAATGAAGGTAGAAGCAGCAGGTTGTTCTATGGTGCTCAATATCAGTCAGACACTCTTTGGAAGTAAAAAAGATTCAGAAAAATACAGTTCAGTGCACAGGAGGCCCAGTACGGTTTCCAGCCAAACTTGTGTGGACATGAGGATGTCTATTAAGTTTTCCATTGAAGCTGCCAATGAAACATTAGAGATGTAGGATTAACTTGTCACCAAGAGTCCTTTAAGCAGCACCATTCCACAACGGGACTCAGGGCTAAGTCTCTAATGATTGAACACAGTTTTGGCTTCCTCCTCCAGGGCTCTACAGGATTCAGGGAAAAAGTGGCTGCCTCATCCATTATGCATCTCAGACATGCAGTAGGTTTTGTCATGTTTTGAAGAGACAGTTCTAGCACTGCATCTAATAAAAAGTAACATAAAAACTGGAATGTTTAAAATCTATATTCATCTGTATGTGTATCTGGATAAGTATATGCTTTTGAGTTATTCTATGCTTCCTAGATTGGTAGTCTATGAAATACTTCACTGGGAAATTTGCACTTCATTCTGTCTATATGTCCATAAAGGAGACTGTGATTACAGAGTAGGTATATAAGAAATTAGCTGCTTGATTCACCATGAAGAGGGTGCTATTTCTGTTCAAGAACACATCTGTGTACCATCTCAGCTGCTTTTCATTTCTAAAATGACATCTTTCAGAGTACAAGTGTTGACTTTCATTAAGGACAAATTTTGTTGGAACAGGGAAACCTGGGCATGCTGCCATCCATAGGGTCACAAAGAGTCAGACACGACTTGGCGACGGAACAATTGGTATAGTACTTTTCGATGAAAGAAACACCAAACTAAAAGAATATGTAAGCATTTTGATGCTGCAGTTTTTGACACATAAGGAAAATTTTCCTTTCTGACCACACACACTAAACATCCTCTTTCCCTTAATATTGGTACAACTAGGTTACAGAAAAGTCTGACAGTTACTTGGTGACAGAAGCTGTCTGAACACTGAGGTGGCACACTCTTCCTGGCCCATGGGATATTTTTAACAATTACTCCCTGGTGAGCAGCACAAGCCGAAAATCAATGAAGGTAGAAGCAGCAGGTTGTTCTATGGTGCTCAATATCAGTCAGACACTCTTTGGAAGTAAAAAAGATTCAGAAAAATACAGTTCAGTGCACAGGAGGCCCAGTACGGTTTCCAGCCAAACTTGTGTGGACATGAGGATGTCTATTAAGTTTTCCATTGAAGCTGCCAATGAAACATTAGAGATGTAGGATTAACTTGTCACCAAGAGTCCTTTAAGCAGCACCATTCCACAACGGGACTCAGGGCTAAGTCTCTAATGATTGAACACAGTTTTGGCTTCCTCCTCCAGGGCTCTACAGGATTCAGGGAAAAAGTGGCTGCCTCATCCATTATGCATCTCAGACATGCAGTAGGTTTTGTCATGTTTTGAAGAGACAGTTCTAGCACTGCATCTAATAAAAAGTAACATAAAAACTGGAATGTTTAAAATCTATATTCATCTGTATGTGTATCTGGATAAGTATATGCTTTTGAGTTATTCTATGCTTCCTAGATTGGTAGTCTATGAAATACTTCACTGGGAAATTTGCACTTCATTCTGTCTATATGTCCATAAAGGGAGACTGTGATTACAGAGTAGGTATATAAGAAATTAGCTGCTTGATTCACCATGAAGAGGGTGCTATTTCTGTTCAAGAACACATCTGTGTACCATCTCAGCTGCTTTTTCATTTCTAAAATGACATCTTTCAGAGTACAAGTGTTGACTTTCATTAAGGACAAGTTTTGTTGTTCATGTTCAGAGCATTTTAAATCAAATCTAATAAAGATTTGCCTATGTCAATCTTACAAAGATATTAATACCCCAATGTTTTCCTTTAGAAAACATTTAAGTTTTAGATTTTATGTTGAACAGTATCTAATTCATGGGTGTAGAGTTGTTCATATCCTGTTATTATCATTTTAATATACATGAGATTTATAATGGTATTCTTTCAGTTCTATTATTTATGTCCTCTTTTACATTAGTTGGTGTGATTAGACGCTTACCAGTTTTATTGATGTTTTCAAAGAACGAGTTTTTGGTTTTATTGACTTTATTGCCTTTTTCTACTGATTTTCCTTTTCCAATTCCACTTATAACTGGTCCGATTCTTATTATTTTTTCCTACTTATTTTAGAGTTACTTTGTTCTTCCTTTAATGATTTTAGGTTTTTTGATATATGCATACAATGCTGTAAATTCCTCTCAAAGCACTGCTTTAGTTGCATCCAACAAAACAAGTTAACTTTCATTTGTATTTATACCAAAATATTTGTAAAGTCTCTAAAGATCTATTCTTTGACTCATGTGCTATTTAAAAGTGTGTTGTTTAACTGCCAAATACTTTTCCACAATCGTTCTATCATCAATTTCTACTTTAATTCCAATGTTTGACAGCAGACAGTGAATGATTTCTATTTTTTCAAATTTGTTAAGGTATGCTTTGTGGTCCAGAACGTGATCTATTCTGATGAACGTTTCATTTTGCTTCAGACATGCAGTAGTTTTGCGTAAGTCTATGAAATAAACATAAAAACTGGAATGTTTAAAATCTATATTCATCTGTATGTGTATCTGGATAAGTATATGCTTTTGAGTTATTCTATGCTTCCTAGATTGGTAGTCTATGAAATACTTCACTGGGAAATTTGCACTTCATTCTGTCTATATGTCCATAAAGGGAGACTGTGATTACAGAGTAGGTATATAAGAAATTAGCTGCTTGATTCACCATGAAGAGGGTGCTATTTCTGTTCAAGAACACATCTGTGTACCATCTCAGCTGCTTTTTCATTTCTAAAATGACATCTTTCAGAGTACAAGTGTTGACTTTCATTAAGGACAAGTTTTGTTGTTCATGTTCAGAGCATTTTAAATCAAATCTAATAAAGATTTGCCTATGTCAATCTTACAAAGATATTAATACCCCAATGTTTTCCTTTAGAAAACATTTAAGTTTTAGATTTTATGTTGAACAGTATCTAATTCATGGGTGTAGAGTTGTTCATATCCTGTTATTATCATTTTAATATACATGAGATTTATAATGGTATTCTTTCAGTTCTATTATTTATGTCCTCTTTTACATTAGTTGGTGTGATTAGACGCTTACCAGTTTTATTGATGTTTTCAAAGAACGAGTTTTTGGTTTTATTGACTTTATTGCCTTTTTCTACTGATTTTCCTTTTCCAATTCCACTTATAACTGGTCCGATTCTTATTATTTTTTCCTACTTATTTTAGAGTTACTTTGTTCTTCCTTTAATGATTTTAGGTTTTTTGATATATGCATACAATGCTGTAAATTCCTCTCAAAGCACTGCTTTAGTTGCATCCAACAAAACAAGTTAACTTTCATTTGTATTTATACCAAAATATTTGTAAAGTCTCTAAAGATCTATTCTTTGACTCATGTGCTATTTAAAAGTGTGTTGTTTAACTGCCAAATACTTTTCCACAATCGTTCTATCATCAATTTCTACTTTAATTCCAATGTTTGACAGCAGACAGTGAATGATTTCTATTTTTTCAAATTTGTTAAGGTATGCTTTGTGGTCCAGAACGTGATCTATTCTGATGAATGTTTCATTTGAGCTTGAGAAGAATGTGTAATCTGCTGTTGCTGGAAATAGAGTAAAAATGCCTATTATATCCAGTTAACTATTATATCCACTTGACTGATGGTACTGTTGAGTTACATTATGTCCTTACTGTTTTCTACCTGTTGGATTGATTTCTGAAAAAAAAATTTATATATATATATATATATATATATATATATATATATATATATCCTTCATATAGCTACTCTTTCTATAACTTCACACATATTCAATTGTAAGTAAACATACTAATTCATTCATGCAATCAGGAAATAAACTCTTTTGTGTCACTAATTCTTGGAAATTTGTTGAGATTTGCTTTATGACAGTCTATGATCAGTTTTATAAATATTTTGAGGGGAGGGAAATGCATTCTGCAGTTACTGAGTGGAATATTAGGTTAATTTTTATAATCTTGCTCCTCAAATAAATTTGTATCCTTTATCTATTGAAAACAGTGTTGAAAATATCCCACCATAATTAAAGTACTTCTGTTTTTGCTCTATATAAATAATATCATGTTGTTAAGTACATACAAATACACTATTGTATTTTCCTGATAATCTACCCAATATAAGAGCGATACTTTCATCAGATTCATTTCCTTAACTTTGGTGTATAGATTTCTCTTTTTCAGCTTTCTCTTTTTTTCTCCTGATTTGATATGAGACCACTTGTTTCAAAATCATTTAAGATCACCGAGAAACTACTGAGCAAAGACACTGTGAAACCATATACTTAGAATAATATAGAGCTAACAAGTGTCTCAATGTCATGCTTCAGCCTGTTATTACTTCTCACTGTGTAACCCATTACTGTAAAATGCAGTAACATAAAGTAATAAACATTTGTTATTAATTATAAATCTGTCTATTCTCTGTGTAATTGTTCTGATTCTGGCCAGGTTCACCCGTGCAACTCCTGTCAGCTGGCTGACAGCCTGTGAGCTGCTTAGTCTTGAAGATGAGCAGGTCTTCCCTCCATGTGGCCTCTCATTCTCCAGCAGGCTTACTGTGCCAGTGGCAGAAGTTCAAAGAGAAGTCTGAAATGGTGCCAGGCCTCTTGAGGTCCATGCTTGGAACCGGCGCAGCATCGTTTCTGTTGAATGCACTGGCCCAAGCTAATTACAAGGCCAGACTAAACAGGAGCTAGGGAAATAGGATGCCTGTGGATTGGAGGAACTGCGAAATCACATTGCAAAGGATGTGGATAGAGGGAGCAATCAAAAATTGGGGACATTTTCACCATCCGTCTATCGCATCTCTGCATTGCTGGGGCCTGCAGTGTAACAGAAAAGTTATGGGTCAAAAGGATTCATTTGTAGTCATGTTTCATGATTCCTTTCTTTGTAGTCTTGCTTAAAAAAAAATGGAATTACAACTAAATGACCCCTGAAATTAAGCATAACATGAATGGAGAAAATTATAGAGAAAATAGGCAAAAGAGAATGGAGAGGTAATCTCAAACCTACGTTTCTCACAAAGTAAATTCTAAGAATGTTATGCTCTCTGTTCTGCTCTTGCTTAGCTACGTCCGTCATGTCTGACTCTATGGGACCCCATGGATGGCAGTCCATCAGGCTTCTCTGTCCATGGAATTCTCCAGGCAAGCATACTGAAGTGGGTTGCTATTTCCTTCTCCAATCATTCTTGGTACATAACATTTATTTTTAGAAACATTTAAAAATTTTTATCTATTGATTTGTTTTTATTTGGGGCTGCCCTGGGTCTCCACTGCTACATGTGGACTTTCTCTGGTTGCAGTAAGCAGGGACTGTGTTTCGTTGCAGTGCGTGGACTTCTCATTTGGGGTGGCTTGCCTTGTTGTGGAGCTCTAACTAGGGTCTGTGGCTCAGTAGTGGCAGCCCACAGGCTCAGCAGCCCATGGCATGTGGACTCTTCTTGGATCAGATACCGGATCCATAATTCCTGACTTGGCAGATGGATTTTTAACCACTGGACTCCAGAGAAAGTTGAAACATTTTATTATCAGTTGGGATGAGATTCACCTGTAACAATCTGATTTTTTTCTGTCTATTCTCTGTGTAATTGTTCTGATTCTGGCCAGGTTCACCGTGCAACTCCTGTCAGCTGGCTGACAGCCTGTGAGCTGCTTAGTCTTGAAGATGCGCAGGTCTTCCCTCCATGTGGCCTCTCATTCTCCAGCAGGCTTACTGTGCCAGTGGCAGAAGTTCAAAGAGAAGTCTGAAATGGTGCCAGGCCTCTTGAGGTCCATGCTTGGAACCGGCGCAGCATCGTTTCTGTTGTATGCACTGGCCCAAGCTAATTACAAGGCCAGACTAAACAAGAGCTAGGGAAATAGGATGCCTGTGGATTGGAGGAACTGCGAAATCACATTGCAAAGGATGTGGATAGAGGGAGCAATCAAAAATTGGGGACATTTTCACCATCCGTCTATCGCATCTCTGCATTGCTGGGGCCTGCAGTGTAACAGAAAAGTTATGGGTCAAAAGGATTCATTTGTAGTCATGTTTCATGATTCCTTTCTTTGTAGTCTTGCTTCAAAAATGGAATTACAACTAAATGACCCCTGAAATTAAGCATAACATGAATGGAGAAAATTATAGAGAAAATAGGCAAAAGAGAATGGAGAGGTAATCTCAAACCTACGTTTCTCACAAAGTAAATTCTAAGAATGTTATGCTCTCTGTTCTGCTCTTGCTTAGCTACGTCCGTCATGTCTGACTCTATGGGACCCCATGGATGGCAGTCCATCAGGCTTCTCTGTCCATGGAATTCTCCAGGCAAGCATACTGAAGTGGGTTGCTATTTCCTTCTCCAATCATTCTTGGTACATAACATTTATTTTTAGAAACATTTAAAAATTTTTATCTATTGATTTGTTTTTATTTGGGGCTGCCCTGGGTCTCCACTGCTACATGTGGACTTTCTCTGGTTGCAGTAAGCAGGGACTGTGTTTCGTTGCAGTGCGTGGACTTCTCATTTGGGGTGGCTTGCCTTGTTGTGGAGCTCTAACTAGGGTCTGTGGCTCAGTAGTGGCAGCCCACAGGCTCAGCAGCCCCATGGCATGTGGACTCTTCTTGGATCAGATACCGGATCCATAATTCCTGACTTGGCAGATGGATTTTTAACCACTGGACTCCAGAGAAAGTTGAAAACATTTCATTTGGAGTTCATCAGTTGGGATGAGACCATCTAGGGCTACTTTTCATTCAACCTGGATCAGCTCCTGTGTTCCCTGTGGACCATGTCAGAAACTCCAATATGTATGAAGTCTCAAAATATGAAGGTATCCACCTTTTATTTAAGAACAAGTATGAAAGAATTATAATCACTGACTTTTTAAGTGCCCTAAAAAACCCATCACCTTTGCTATGGACTTCTACTTCTAAATCTCGAATTACCTTTCAATGATTGATTATCGCTCGGTCATTTAGGGAATTCCTCTAAACATTTCTTTAAACCGCTTAAACTTTGAACCAGTGAAATCTCTTGGGACGGTCAAGTTTCATATGTATTTTGAGAATTACCAACCCTTCAGATATAATTATGTTCCCTTGAGTGAAACAGAAAAGTATTTGGTACTTAGGGTTTTCAAATCCATTTAGAGAAAAGACTGCAGCCCTTTAGAGCTTTTAAGTTAAAAAGGGGAGAAAAAAAGACTGTGTGTCTATCTAGTGGCTTTTATATTTTGTAATAGAAATTAAGATTAAGATAACTTTCTTCTTAAAATTTTTTATGAACTTTACTTGTTTACCCATATTCCAAGAAAGTTGGTAAAACTTCCTTTTCTCACTCTATAAAAGAGCAAAATTGCTTATCACTAAGTTTTCCCCATGCTCCCTTAGCTCCGGTACATGAAAATAATGAATCAAGTTACCATTTTATAATTGTATTTTTATTCCTCTTTTAGAATTATTTCCCATTTTTCTCCTATTGAAAATGTTCAAGGGAAAAAAAAAAACCCTCATAACTTCCTCACTTCCTGTGGGAGTTAATGGCTGCTAAGGATAATAACCAGCAGAATATGTACTATATGGCACAGTAATTCTCCACAGTTTCCAGAATGGAACAATTTCATAGTCAAGAACTTGAACTATAGAGTTCAGATGGTAAAAATTAAATACAAATAAATTCTTGAACAGCTGACTATGGTTTTTAACAGTGGGGATTTATCTATAGAAGCCTATATCTCTCTAATGGTATATAATCATATTTAGGGGCTGGATTGTTTTCATGATTTTTCTTTCCTTGCTGAGTTTTATGTCAAATATTAGTTATAGTATCAAACTATCAGGACTTTAGGTCACAGTGACAGACTCACAGGCACAATTCACTCGTGACTCTTCAGATATTGACGAAAAGAACCATGGTTCCAGCTGTCTCCCATGCTGTTCTCCTCTACTATAAATTACATTGAGATGAGGGGAAAAAGTGAGTTATTACAAATTGGAGCTGAAATATCACAGAGAGCAGAAATTTGTCAAGTTTGTTTGATGAAAGTACGTTGGAAGATTCTTGTCCTGGAAATAAATCCTATAATCTGCAACTGGCAAGCCTGGTTGAGGTGGGGTGGGGCGGTTGAAACACCATGAGTTAGAAGGAGACCCTCTCCATTCTGACCTCACATTAGAATGCTCTCAGACTCAATAAACATGTGCACTGCAGACCACTGAGAATTGGGCACAACCCTTTATGACATTCCCATTCATTACACCTGTAAACACATATGCAAATTAAAGACTGCAGCCCTTTAGCTTTTAAGTTAAAGGGAGAAAAGACTGTGTGTCTATCTAGTGGCTTTTATATTTTGTAATAGAAATTAAGATTAAGATAACTTTCTTCTTAAAATTTTTTATGAACTTTACTTGTTTACCCATATTCCAAGAAAGTTGGTAAAACTTCCTTTTCTCACTCTATAAAAGAGCAAAATTGCTTATCACTAAGTTTTCCCCATGCTCCCTTAGCTCCGGTACATGAAAATAATGAATCAAGTTACCATTTTATAATTGTATTTTTATTCCTCTTTTAGAATTATTTCCCATTTTCTCCTATTGAAAATGTTCAAGGGAAAAAAAAAAACCCTCATAACTTCCTCACTTCCTGTGGGAGTTAATGGCTGCTAAGGATAATAACCAGCAGAATATGTACTATATGGCACAGTAATTCTCCACAGTTTCCAGAATGGAACAATTTCATAGTCAAGAACTTGAACTATAGAGTTCAGATGGTAAAAATTAAATACAAATAAATTCTTGAACAGCTGACTATGGTTTTTAACAGTGGGGATTTATCTATAGAAGCCTATATCTCTCTAATGGTATATAATCATATTTAGGGGCTGGATTGTTTTCATGATTTTTCTTTCCTTGCTGAGTTTTATGTCAAATATTAGTTATAGTATCAAACTATCAGGACTTTAGGTCACAGTGACAGACTCACAGGCACAATTCACTCGTGACTCTTCAGATATTGACGAAAAGAACCATGGTTCCAGCTGTCTCCCATGCTGTTCTCCTCTACTATAAATTACATTGAGATGAGGGGAAAAAGTGAGTTATTACAAATTGGAGCTGAAATATCACAGAGAGCAGAAATTTGTCAAGTTTGTTTGATGAAAGTACGTTGGAAGATTCTTGTCCTGGAAATAAATCCTATAATCTGCAACTGGCAAGCCTGGTTGAGGTGGGGTGGGGCGGTTGAAACACCATGAGTTAGAAGGAGACCCCTCTCCATTCTGACCTCACATTAGAATGCTCTCAGACTCAATAAACATGTGCACTGCAGACCACTGAGAATTGGGCACAACCCTTTATGACATTCCCATTCATTACACCTGTAAACACATATGCAGTAACTTACACTGCTCATAAGGGAAACAATGCTAAACAAGAAAAGAAGTTAACTTTAAATCACTGCACTGATATTTCACATTACCTAGGCTCTGAATGAACTGCTAACTCTCCACATTCTTCTAACAATCTAAGTAACCTCTATTCTTATAAGGAAGATCTACTGTTTGAAATCTAAATGCTTTTATGTATCAACTTGGTGTCAGTTACTCTTAGAATAGTGAAAATTAAGGCTGAGTTGTTTCCACTGCAAATTGGAAATAGGAAGCATAGATTCAATTGCACATTTAGAGAAAAAAATATGATAAGTCCCTCACTGATTATTAATTTCAAATTCAAGCTAGAATCGTTGGTTAAGTATTCATGCTATCCCTTATAAAATGAACCTTTGAAGAAAAAAGGCCCATTCCTAAATGATTCAAAGCCATTGCTTGCACAAAGCTTAGGTATCGATATTTCAATATTACTTTTTCATATAGCTATAGCTACAAGTGTTAGCCTTGAATAAGAAGGCTAAGAGTACACTGTTGATGTTACTATAAAATGGTATAGCTACTATGGAAAACAGTATGAAGGTTCTTAATAAAACTAAAAAAAATTATATGATCCTGCAATGCCATTCCTGGGCATATATTCAGAGAAAACTGTAATTTGAAAAGATACATGCACCTTAATATTCATAGCAACACTATTTACAATAACCAAGATATGGAAGCAACTTAAATTCTCACTGATGGATAAATGGATAAAGATGTGTCATATATATACATATATATAAAATGACTCAGTCATACCAAAGAATGAACTGATGCCATTTGAAGCAACACTGACGGACCTAGAGATTATCATAGTAAGTTAAGTAAATCAGAAAAAATAAATATCACATAATATCAATTATATGTGGAATCTAAAAATATAATACAAATGAACTTATTTAAAAAAACAGAAGAAAAATCAAGGACACAGAAAACAAACTTATGGTTACCAAATGGGAAGGGAGGAAAAAGGATAAATTAAGAGTCTGGGATTCACAAACTGCTAAATATAAAATAGATAAACTGGGTCCTACTGTATATCATAGGGAACTATATTCAATATCATGTAACAATGTATAGTGGAAAATATTAAAAGTACACATACACACAATTATATGTACAACTGAATCACTGTGCTGTACAATTAAACTAACACAAAATTATAAATCAACTATACTTCAATTGAAAATATTCCAAGAATGTTTTCACACAGATTATAGCCCTATGCCAAAACTAATTAGGTTGATGATAAAGACTTTCACAACCAAAAGGAAGATCTACTGTTTGAAATCTAAATGCTTTTACATTGGTGTCAGTTACTCTTAGAATAGTGAAAATTAAGGCTGAGTTGTTTCCACTGCAAATTGGAAATAGGAAGCATAGATTCAATTGCACATTTAGAGAAAAAAATATGATAAGTCCCTCACTGATTATTAATTTCAAATTCAAGCTAGAATCGTTGGTTAAGTATTCATGCTATCCCTTATAAAATGAACCTTTGAAGAAAAAAGGCCCATTCCTAAATGATTCAAAGCCATTGCTTGCACAAAGCTTAGGTATCGATATTTCAATATTACTTTTTCATATAGCTATAGCTACAAGTGTTAGCCTTGAATAAGAAGGCTAAGAGTACACTGTTGATGTTACTATAAAATGGTATAGCTACTATGGAAAACAGTATGAAGGTTCTTAATAAAACTAAAAAAAATTATATGATCCTGCAATGCCATTCCTGGGCATATATTCAGAGAAAACTGTAATTTGAAAAGATACATGCACCTTAATATTCATAGCAACACTATTTACAATAACCAAGATATGGAAGCAACTTAAATTCTCACTGATGGATAAATGGATAAAGATGTGTCATATATATACATATATATAAAATGACTCAGTCATACCAAAGAATGAACTGATGCCATTTGAAGCAACACTGACGGACCTAGAGATTATCATAGTAAGTTAAGTAAATCAGAAAAAATAAATATCACATAATATCAATTATATGTGGAATCTAAAAATATAATACAAATGAACTTATTTAAAAAAACAGAAGAAAAATCAAGGACACAGAAAACAAACTTATGGTTACCAAATGGGAAGGGAGGAAAAAGGATAAATTAAGAGTCTGGGATTCACAAACTGCTAAATATAAAATAGATAAACTGGGTCCTACTGTATATCATAGGGAACTATATTCAATATCATGTAACAATGTATAGTGGAAAATATTAAAAAGTACACATACACACAATTATATGTACAACTGAATCACTGTGCTGTACAATAAAAACTAACACAAAATTATAAATCAACTATACTTCAATTGAAAATATTCCAAGAATGTTTTCACACAGATTATAGCCCTATGCCAAAACTAATTAGGTTGATGATAAAGACTTCACAACCAAGTCTACACTGTAATGAACTCACATACATCCAACGTTCCCTTTAGTGACAACAGTTAAGTACAGTTGATACTTGTGGCCCTCAGAACTTCAGAGAAGAAGTCCCCATTTGAAACTCAAATGCAAAGTGCATATATATAACATCTCTAACATTTCTTCTTCCCTGAAACACAAGGAGAAGGCAGTCAATGCCCACATTCGGCATTGCTGTTGGAATACATCTAAAATATGGCCTACTGACAAAAAGAAACCTTGCTAATGCAACATTATTTGAAAGGTGCTCCTTGCATGAACTGTAATCTGGTAAGATATATCATATGATGAAAGCAAAGAAACAAATACACAGAAAAAATCTGTCGAGAAGCAATCAACCCACTGCAGAGTAAGTCATATTCTATTTAACAACCAAAGTAAATATAAACATGTGTATTAATGCACATACACATGTAAGAAGGTATAGACACATACATGTGTGTATGTATGTGTGTTTGTGTCTGAGGGTAAAGAGAGACAGAGGCAGAGAGAGAGGAACATCTGAAACTAGAAAAGGAAAATATTAAACTGGGACAAATACAACCTCAAGTATGGTTAAAGGAAATTATCTCTATCTTGGAGTGTGTTTTGTTCTTTGGAAGGTTTTTGTCACCTTTTGCATTAAGTAGGTCAATTTCTTTACCCTTGGCCATTCTGCATACACATGTTCATTTTCATGCATGTAAGTATGCAGAGGAATAGTGGAGATCTGGGTACCAAATATTTTTGTCTGAAACTGTTTAAAGTTTGTACTTTATTTACAGTGTCCTTCATATATATTTCTAAAGTTCTCATTATTAATTTCCTAATCTGCCTCTCAAGTTTGAAATTCTAATACTGAAGAAAAAACTAATGCTAAAAACACCTATCATATCATAAATATTTGTTATTGTATTATTCAGTTGGTGCCTTTTACTACTTGTAGTCAAATTTTCTTATAATATTTTAACTCATTACTCAAGCCCATACCTGGCCAACTTGACTATCCAATCCAATACCAATGTCCGTCTCTGTCCCCCTCTTCCTTGCCCAAGCCACCCACACATCCTCCCTGTCTCTATCTCTTTCTGTCTGTCATTTTTCCTTCCATTCAGCCATTGAAATTTTCTAAGAACCAACTACACTTGCTAGAAATCAAAGAAATCATCCATCTCCAAATGCCAGGTAAACGCAAGTGAAGAGTCTGATCTATCAACATCGGGCCCTGTTTTAGGCTACCACTGTTGCCACTGAAAACTAGTCTCACAAAGTTTTGGAGATGATCTCTCTGAAGCTGAAATGTGAATTTTTATTTTATTTTGCCTTGAGGAAAAATGACCACATTGCTTTTATTATTACAATCTCTTAAGAAAGTATTCATTCTACTTGTGCTCCCAGGTATTCAACTCCTGAATAAGAATCTATACTTTATTTATATCCACAAAATGTATTCATTATTCTCAAATACTGGTCTCTCCAGGTCAGAGCATATGGATAAGGAAGAGCTAACTCACTCTTGAAAAATGCTGTGCCTAATTAGCTCTTCCTTTCATGACATAGGCAGTCATGAAATCAAGTCATCAGTTAGGACTTCCATTTCTTATGAGATGAATTCCTTTTCAGAGTCTCTGGGGTAAAATTAGAGCATCTTAATCTATCACAGAATTTCACTATGACAGCAGTGAATATCAAAAGTAAACCAACTGGTATTTTGATTATTTGCTTTCCAGGAGGATCCTCATCCTTCGCGACAATATATCAACTTATTCCCATGCCCATTTCTACATATCAAGGAAAACTAAGGAAAGCACTCTTTGACAAACCACAAAAGGATACTCTTACATATTTCCCTTAAAAAAAAACTGTTTTTAAAGGAATAAGGCAATTGAGTATTAATTTCCTAATCTGCCTCTCAAGTTTGAAATTCTAATACTGAAGAAAAAACTAATGCTAAAAACACCTATCATATCATAAATATTTGTTATTGTATTATTCAGTTGGTGCCTTTTACTACTTGTAGTCAAATTTTCTTATAATATTTTAACTCATTACTCAAGCCCATACCTGGCCAACTTGACTATCCAATCCAATACCAATGTCCGTCTCTGTCCCCCTCTTCCTTGCCCAAGCCACCCACACATCCTCCCTGTCTCTATCTCTTTCTGTCTGTCATTTTTCCTTCCATTCAGCCATTGAAATTTTCTAAGAACCAACTACACTTGCTAGAAATCAAAGAAATCATCCATCTCCAAATGCCAGGTAAACGCAAGTGAAGAGTCTGATCTATCAACATCGGGCCCTGTTTTAGGCTACCACTGTTGCCACTGAAAACTAGTCTCACAAAGTTTTGGAGATGATCTCTCTGAAGCTGAAATGTGAATTTTTATTTTATTTTGCCTTGAGGAAAAATGACCACATTGCTTTTATTATTACAATCTCTTAAGAAAGTATTCATTCTACTTGTGCTCCCAGGTATTCAACTCCTGAATAAGAATCTATACTTTATTTATATCCACAAAATGTATTCATTATTCTCAAATACTGGTCTCTCCAGGTCAGAGCATATGGATAAGGAAGAGCTAACTCACTCTTGAAAAATGCTGTGCCTAATTAGCTCTTCCTTTCATGACATAGGCAGTCATGAAATCAAGTCATCAGTTAGGACTTCCATTTCTTATGAGATGAATTCCTTTTCAGAGTCTCTGGGGTAAAATTAGAGCATCTTAATCTATCACAGAATTTCACTATGACAGCAGTGAATATCAAAAGTAAACCAACTGGTATTTTGATTATTTGCTTTCCAGGAGGATCCTCATCCTTCGCGACAATATATCAACTTATTCCCATGCCCATTTCTACATATCAAGGAAAACTAAGGAAAGCACTCTTTGACAAACCACAAAAGGATACTCTTACATATTTCCCTTAAAGCAATAAGTACTTACTTTAAAACTGTTTTTTAAAGGAATAAGGCAATTGAGTCTTCCAAGGATAGCACAAATCTGCTCTAAGGTACTTTACTGTCTACAGCTCTAGACACATAAGTACTGAGCATCATTTTAAATTCTACCTTGCTCATCAACATTCACTAGCGATCACTGCAGTGCCTCCCAACCATTTTCAAGTTATACTACACACAAAAGCGATTAGATTCATTTGATGCATTGGGACAAACCAGCATGGGTTTGAGAGTATCTATATAGGGCTTGGTTAAAAAAATAAAAACGATAAAGAAAAGTCATGTTCTTAATGTAATGTAGAATAAAAGATAGAATAAAAGTGACAGAAAGAGTATTGCCAATTAAGTTTATATAAAACTTCTAAACAGAGACTTCCCATTTTTTGATGAGAAACTTGAGCCTGCTTTCGTGAAACTAGTTTTATGTTTGATTTTATGATTGAGCTGGCTATAGGCAATCCTTAATCATGATTTTAATGATGATCTTTTTTCAAATCCTTGAGAGAAAGAAACTTCTAGTCGTCTAGAAATAAAATTTTTAAACCATTTTTCCATTTTTATAGTTGCTTAAAAACCACCTGGTGTTCTCTGACAACCTAGAAAGGTGGGATGGTGTGGGAAGGAGGGGGGAAGGTTTCAGAAGGAGGGGGCATATGTATGCCTATGCCTGATTCTCTCCTGCAAATAGTTTTAAAAATCTGGTCAGTTGAATTATATTAAAGGTCTAAATGCATGTCCATTTCTGTCACTTAGTAATGTAATCGTGAAATTTCTTAGAGTAATGCAAATGGACTTCATACCCACAAAGTATATTTACTTATTTTAGGGCTTCCCTACTGGTCCAGTGGGTAGAGGGTCCACCTTGCAGTGCAAGGGACACCAGTTTGATCCCTGGCCCAGGAAGATTCCACATGCAGCAGAGCAGCTGAACCAGTGAGTCTAATTATGAGCCAGCACTTTGGAGCACATGCACCCAGAGTCAGTGCAGCACAATACAGTTTAACAAACCACTTCTATTTCACAACCGAAAAAAATTTAAAAAGGATACTCTTACATATTTCCCTTAAAGCAATAAGTACTTACTTTAAAACTGTTTTTTAAAGGAATAAGGCAATTGAGTCTTCCAAGGATAGCACAAATCTGCTCTAAGGTACTTTACTGTCTACAGCTCTAGACACATAAGTACTGAGCATCATTTTAAATTCTACCTTGCTCATCAACATTCACTAGCGATCACTGCAGTGCCTCCCAACCATTTTCAAGTTATACTACACACAAAAGCGATTAGATTCATTTGATGCATTGGGACAAACCAGCATGGGTTTGAGAGTATCTATATAGGGCTTGGTTAAAAAAATAAAAACGATAAAGAAAAGTCATGTTCTTAATGTAATGTAGAATAAAAGATAGAATAAAAGTGACAGAAAGAGTATTGCCAATTAAGTTTATATAAAACTTCTAAACAGAGACTTCCCACTTTTTGATGAGAAACTTGAGCCTGCTTTCGTGAAACTAGTTTTATGTTTGATTTTATGATTGAGCTGGCTATAGGCAATCCTTAATCATGATTTTAATGATGATCTTTTTTCAAATCCTTGAGAGAAAGAAACTTCTAGTCGTCTAGAAATAAAATTTTTAAACCATTTTTCCATTTTTATAGTTGCTTAAAAACCACCTGGTGTTCTCTGACAACCTAGAAAGGTGGGATGGTGTGGGAAGGAGGGGGGAAGGTTTCAGAAGGAGGGGGCATATGTATGCCTATGCCTGATTCTCTCCTGCAAATAGTTTTAAAAATCTGGTCAGTTGAATTATATTAAAAGGTCTAAATGCATGTCCATTTCTGTCACTTAGTAATGTAATCGTGAAATTTCTTAGAGTAATGCAAATGGACTTCATACCCACAAAGTATATTTACTTATTTTAGGGCTTCCCTACTGGTCCAGTGGGTAGAGGGTCCACCTTGCAGTGCAAGGGACACCAGTTTGATCCCTGGCCCAGGAAGATTCCACATGCAGCAGAGCAGCTGAACCAGTGAGTCTAATTATGAGCCAGCACTTTGGAGCACATGCACCCAGAGTCAGTGCAGCACAATACAGTTTAACAAACCACTTCTATTTATAGCATTTGTTTTACAAGGTTTAAGCTGTTTGTGACCTGAAGATTTTTTTCACATCTACAATCCCAACTAGATCCTCCACCGATTTATGAGGCAAAACTTTGAGGAATTCATAACTCCCATTGGGCACTGCGCTTCAGGAGGATGTAGGTTCCAGGTCCTTCTTATGACCTGTCCTATGTTAGCAATGATTGTGAAGACGATTTCCCAATGGAACTCTGTTACCTCCTTTAAGGGTCAGGCCATTCCTCGACTACAACTTGAAACACTAATCAGGCACAGATTTTTGCATTTAGATTTCTCATCAAAACTCTGCAAACATAGTTATAGCTCCATGTGTTTCAATAACTGTAAAAGTTGGCTTTATCATCATCTTTTTTATTGCTACCATCTTCCCAGGAGAGAGAAATTTACTAAATGCGCTATGACCATTACAGAACTTTATCCATAAAGGGCAATTTAAGTAATGTTCACTAAAATGTTCCACATTGACATTTTTCTTATTGATCAAGAATAGATGGTCAAGATATTTTCTCAGTGATAATATTCCCTTTTTTCTGACTGTTTTTTTTTTTTCTCTCTGGGACACTTTTCCTCCAGATAGAGGTGCTCAAATGTCACCTTTTAATAAGAGCCAACTTAAACACACCATGAAAATCTATAGCTAGTCCAAAGTATTCTCAGTCTCCCTCACTTTGCTGCAATTTTCCCAAAACATTTATCATCTTTTAATGTAAAAAAAAAAAATTATTTAAGAGGTTTGCTATTAATGGTGTGTCTCCACATTCTTCAGTGAATACTCTACAAATGCAGGGATTTCTGGGATTTAGTTCAGGAATGTTTCCGCCATTTACAGTACATCCATCCACTAAGGACTATGCTTAACACATGGCAGTCATTCATTAAGAATTTGTTACATGAAAACTGAAACAGACTCACAGACAGAAACAAACTGATGGCTACCAAAGGGGAAGTAATGCACAATAAACCAGGAGTATGGGATTAGTAGATGCAAACTACTATATACAAAACAGATAAATAAGATGCCATTGGATAGCACAGGAAACTATATTCACTATTCTGTAATAAATTATAGTAAAAAAGAGTCCGGAAAAAAGCATATCCATTTATCTAACTGAACTTCCCACGTGGCTCAGTGGTAAAAAATCCACATGCTAAGCAGATGATGTGGGTTCCATCCCTGAGTGAGGAAGATCTCCTGGGGAAAATAATGGCAACCCACTCTAATATTCTTGTCTGGGAAATCCCATGAACAGAGGAACCTGGTGGGCAATAGTCCATGGTGTTGCAAAAGAGTTGGACATGACTTAGCAACAACAACAATGCCCCCCTCTATGCAACTGACTCACTTTTCAGTACACTAGAATCTAACACAGCATCACAAATCAACTATGCTTTAATTAAAAAATGAATTTGTGTGAATGCATCAATGCATGAATGAATGAATCAGTAAGTAAATAAAAAATAAGAGAACAATCACAAGTTACCACTTTTGGTTTTAAAGGAAAAGTCTTCATAAGTTAAAGTATCATGTCCATGTAACCTAATTTTGCATTGTGGAAAAATGCACCTTTACCTCAGAAATTAAACAAAAACAATCTGAAAGATTAAGATTTTCTAAAAATTTTAAATGATCAATAAACTCATTGTTTTATTCTAGAAGTATTTTTCTGCAAGCACCAGCTAATGAAATCTTCCAATCATGAAGAAAAATTTCTCAAATTTGGCATGCATATATTTTATATGTATATATATATATATTTTTAATTTTGGCCTCTTTTATTGGTTTTTTATTTGTTTTCATCCATCTTTACTCTTTGGCCTCTGTGGGCCTCCCATTGCACTGGTCTCTCTTGTTGCAGAGCACCAGCCCTGGGCGCATGTGCTCCAGAGCACTGGGTTTCCAGTGGACACACTGGTCCAGCCGCTCCATGGCACATGGGACCTTCCTGGGCCAAGGATCAAACCGATGCCCCTTGCACTGCAAGGCGGACTCCCTACCCACTGGACCACCAGGGAAGCCCATGCATATATTTGTTATCTTCATTAAGTTTAAAATTCCCTAAGCTTGAAGGCAAAAACATTCAAAATAAATTTTCATTTATTTACCAAAAAAAAAAGAGATGGGATATGGGATCCAAATGCAATGTAAAAATTATACCCCCATATGGAACTCAGCTCAATGTTAGGTGGCCCCTGGATGGGAGGGGCGTTTGGGGGGGAACAGATACATGTACATGTATGGCCTGAGTCCCTTTGCTGTTCATCTGAAAATATCACAACATTGTTAATCAGTTCTGCCCCAATACAATATAAAAGGTCAGGAAAAAAAGTGGCACTCCAATTTTTCTCTCCCTAAAATTTTAGCCTCGAGGATGTATAGGCTTTAGCATGCAGCATCATCATCTGCACTGTAAGCACACTGTCGTGGTATGCATACTCTCCAATTCAAGCTGTGCTGTCAATCTCCAGAAAAGTTACTCAGAAATTAAACTTCATTTTGAATATAAGATTACAATGAAAACCAGAACTATTGGCTTAATTTCTTGACTGTGCTAAAGTTGACGCGTTGGAATCCATTTTAAAAATAAAAGTCTTTTAAACATTTATACTCAGTCATTCCATAACAATAATATGTTTACATTTACAAACTTTTTAAAGATGGCTTTACATTTTTGGTGGAAGAAGTTTTGTATTGTCTAAGTGCATTTTCTTCATATTTCCACTTAAAAAGCACAACCTCTCTCAATATGTATGATCTTTCTCAGCTAAAAGCAAAAGGAGAAAAACAAAAAGAGCAAGGCTACCAAGGTTACTTCTTTGTCTTTGCTTGCTAACAGCTGCACACAAGATTTCCAGAAGCCACCTGGAGAGGCAAACAAGGGAAGCTTCAATGTAATATTGTTTCCAGTTTCTGTATCTCCAGCAAGTTCTGGGGCTTTTAGACACACACCTCAATGCCGTAAAAACCCACCGAGGTCACACAATCTCTCCCTGCCTGCTCCTGTCTTGTTACTAGCTTGTGGACTGCTGACTCTCTCTCTAGACTGCACCTGATTTTCAGGACACTTAAGATCAGCAGTGTGGCAGAAATTTCAAGATACCAAGGGTTTAGACACCATTGAAATTGCTAGTCTACTGGCCCTATTCTCTACAAATACATGACAAGGCAGTTAGACAATCCTATTGAGTTGGCCAAAATGTTGGTTCAAGTTTTTCCATACTATCTTACAGAAAATGCCCAAATGAACTTTTTGGCCAATCCCAGTAATATCACTCCACCTGTTTCCAGAATTTCACAAATGTATTTCTTCCTTCTTGAAACACTTTTTTTTTTTTTAATGGTTTTTATACTACCTACTCTCTCAGTGCTTATTCAAGCTCTGCTGGTTTTCCTCATCTCAAGTTATAAAATTGAGTGCCCCAGATGCTGTCCTCAGATTTCTCCCCACTGTAAATTCATTCCCTAGGTAATCTAATAAACTAATAAACTCATGCCTGCAAAGACTATCTATATACACTAATAAAAATTTGCATTTGCAGTCCATAAACATCCTATGAACTTCAAGCCCCATCTCTAACAGTACCAATATCTCCATTGGGATGTTCAGTAGGCACTAGGGCCTCAGGCTCAAATCTAAACTCCCAATCTTGGCCACCAGCGCACCCTCCCATGGCATACACAATATGAAATACTATTTCACTGTTCATTCATTTCACGAACGGCAGTAATAGTAACAATCTTCATTATGTGAGAAGCATTCACATCAACACAGGAAGATTTAACAATAGATTTAACTACTGCAAACCTAGAGTGACAAAATGGATATCCTCCACCATATCACACAATTGAAGAACCCATTTATGTTAATTTAAAAATAGCTAAGAAAAGAATGAATCAAACCCTCTACTATTAGCTTCAAGCCAACATCATAGGTATTATGTCTTTCTCAATAAAGAAGATATTTGCAAAATTTTCCATAACTTTGTCAAAGTTAAATTATAGGTGAAAATCCTATATATCTCCATGGCAGATCCCCTCCAACTTGGCTTTATACAGAAAAATTGTTATACTTTTATGATCACATACTGGTAATTGTCTTCTTGATTAGCTCTTTAGTCCTCTATATTACTTTCTTTTTTTTAGAAATGCATTTTATTTATTTATTTCTTTTTGACTGTTCTGGGTTTTCAATGCTGCTGTAAGTTCTTCTCTAGTTGCAAGGAATGGGGACTGCTCTTTTTTTTGGAGCGAGGGACAGGTTGGGGAGGGAGGGGGGTAGGCGGGCCAATTCTATTGGGCTTTCATTTATCTATTTTCATCCATCTTTGTTCTTCGGCCCTTGTGGGCCTCCCATCGCAGAGGCCCCTCTCACTGCAGAGCATTGGCTCTGGGCACACGCGCTCCAGAGCTCCAGCTCAGTAGTTGGACACATCAGTCCAGCTGCTCCACAGCACGTGGGATCTTCCCAGGCCAGGGATCGAACCGGTGCCACTTGCACTGCAAGGCAGTGTCCTTACCCACTGGACCACCAGGGAAGCCCTATACTATTTTCTTAATGTTAACAACAAAGCTAACCACACCAGCACAATAGGCACACGGGAAGTAGAGATCATTTAAACAATTCTGCAGCCAATATTTGAATTTGAATTGCAGTAGTATTCTTGCCTGGATAATCCCATGGACAGAGAAGCTTGGAGGGCTACAGTCCACAGAGTCGCAAAGAATCAGACAAGACTGAAGCAACTTAGCATGCACACCAGCACCCTGATTACAAATCCTGTACATAATAGACAAAATAAAAATCCCCTCCCTTAACCATGAAAACTACATGGCACGAACGATACTCAGTTACAAGTGCACAGAAAATGGAGCCTTAAACTTTGACTCTTACATAAATCCCTACATCAGACCTAAAACCAGGAGAACTGTAGCTGTTAGAAGTAGATAATCAAGTCGTACTGCCAGTAGAAATAACTGTCCAAATATTAATATCCTCAAAACACATACTACACTCACCACTGTGCCTTCTATAGGCCTGAAAACAAATACAATCCCATGATGTCTAAATCAAACAACTCACATCAACACAATCAGTTTTATATTATGGACAATTTTCAGAAATTTGTGGACCAAATCAGTTTTATACCTATTACTTTTGAATTAGGATTACTAAAATATTTTGAAAAATGGTTCACAATATTATAAATTCATTAAAAAGCTAAATTAGCATTAACCTTTTAGGTTAAAAATTGGGAGATAAGGGTTTCCCTGGTGGTCCAGTGGGTAAGGACACCACCTTGCAGTGCAAGGGGCGCTGGTTCGATCCCTGGCCTGGGAAGATCCCACGTGCCACGGAGCAGCTGGACGGATGTGTCCAACTACCCAGCCAGAGCTCTGGAGCACATGTATCGAGAGCTGGTGCTCTGCAACAACAGAGGCCACTGTGATGGGAGGCCCACACAGGCCAAAAAACAAAAAAAATAAGTGAATGAAAGATCAACAGAAGTGGCCAAAAAAAGGGAATGAAAAGTCTCCTTAACGACATGCCACAATTAGACACATCAACATGCTCTTTTAGGGAAAAGATAGAGAGAACAAATCAGTAAGATATATGATGAGTACTAAAGGAATCTTCAGATTCATCAAGACAATTTTTTCATATATATTTTTTAAGTTACGGACTTGTCATAATTTCGTATATTTTATTGTTTGTATGTACCTTTCAAGCAGATCTAGTTTTTGTTGTTTTTTTTCTTTCACCATTCTTGGGTCTTCTCTGTGATTATTTATTATGTTTAACGTGAATGGTTGGTTCATTTATTTCCATCCTTTTGCTACTAATGACTTTATGTAATGCTCAAAATTTAATTTCAAATAATACTTTGTGTCCCATAAGTTCTGACACATGCTCTTCTTTAAAAGGGTTTTTCTTTTATTGTGATTTTTGTCTTGAAGTTCAAGTAAATGGACTGTTAGGTTATTTTTGACCATAGAGTTATATGCAAGTATTTTATTTCTCCCTAAATTTTCATGAGCATTGTACACAAAAAGGCCTAAGAAACAAAGACACTCTGTCCGAATGAATCTACTCACTGTAGAAATATAGGACTCTAGTGAAGGAAACCAGAAATCCTTGGAGAAGTGGATGATACCAAGGATAAACAAAATGGGCCTGGGACATACACCACCAGAGAGTAAAGTTGAGAAAAAATTAAAAAGATGTTGCCTAAAAGCAAGTTGCAAGCAGACAAGAGCAGTTTAAAGGGATTTCTTTGGCCAAATTGAGACAATCTGAGCACCCAAATAAGGTGCTACAATTAAAGATCTTTTAAAAACTAGGAACCCTTCAGTTCATTATGATGACAGGTAAATGAAATGAATAGGAAAGAAGAGGGGGCCTTGCTTACTCTAGAATGGCACGTACTGCCTGGTAAATGTGAAACAAATCCTGAAAGTGGAATACCATTACTTTATAACCATTGAAGTAAAGAGTGGTATTAAGAAGATGCACCCATTTATGCTAAATGCAGGGGGCAATTCTGATAAGGAATAAGATCTATCTATATATGGACTTCCCTGGTGGCTCCAAGGTAAAGAACCTGCCTGCAGTGCAAGAGACACAGGTTCGATCCCTGAGGTAAGTTCCCCTAGAGGAGGAAATGGCAACCCACTCCAGTATTCTTTCTTGGGAAATTCCATGGGCAGAGGAGCCTGGTGGGCTATAGTCCATGGGATCACAGAGTTGGATACAACTGAGCATGCATGCATGCATACATACACACACGCACACACACACACACACGGTTTTAAAGCATTGCCCCACTGATTGCATTTTATCTACAGTGGAGAGAAAAAGAGCAAACAGTGAAAAAGCAGTAGGCCTTAACCATATGATCAAAATTAACATCACTTGTGAGGGTCAAGTGGACACAGTACTCATCCAGATGTGATTCTCTAGAAGGATTATTCATATGTTATACTGTCCTGGAATGTATGACCTGAATCTCACTATGAGGAAGCATCAGATAAGCCAGTAGAAAAACCATTAAATTAAAAATAAAGCAGATAAAGAGATTCCATCCATCAAAAGTAGCGAGACCATAAAAGACAAAGAAAGCCTATGGAAAAGTTCAAGATTGAAGGAGACGAACAATGAATCATATACAAAGCAATATCAGGTCCTAGAAGGGGTCCTGTACTGGAGGGGGAAATAGGCTATAAAGGATAATATTAAGTTATTTGACAAAACTGAAATATGGATGGTAGATTAGATAAAAGCATTGTGTCAATATTACATTTACTGAAGCTGATAATGGTACTCTGGATATTTCAGAGAACACTCTTATTAGAAAACACTCAGTGAGATATTTAATGGTAACTTAGAGACAAAGAGCTCTGTGTGTGTAACTTAATTTTCATCTGGTTAAAAAATAGTGGTATGTATATAGAATTGCATGAGCAAATGAAAATGATAAATAATAGAACAATTGGGACAGTTTTTAATCACAGATGAATCTGAGTAAAAGAATGAATAAAATACTAAGTTTTTTTTTTCCTTGTAGCTTTCCATAACTTAAGATTCCTTTAGGTTAGGGTTTCTACTAATTTTATATGACAGCTGTTACTTAGTTAGTGATCAGACAGTATGGCCAATGAGATATCAGTTTTCTGAAATGTGTTGGCACTTTCATTGTGAGTTAATTTTTGTAAACATTGGGAGCTTGAGAAGCAGTTGCTCTTAAGTTATAGAAGTATTTTTTTTTCTTTATGAGAACTATGAAAGTTATGGTATTTTACATGAAGAATATAGTTCACAAACCTTGTATTTTTAAAACTAATTTAACCTTGTAAAGTAACAGACTTTGTCTTGCTTAATATTTTTTTTTTTTTGACTTACCTAGTCTATGGCTACTGCTTTCTTTCAGCAATTACCCCCTCTGCTTAATTTTAGTTTACAGTTTAAGGCTGATTCTTAAATCTTTTGGAAGAAATTTCACAAATTATCTCTTGAGGACTGAAGCAAACCCATTAGTACTAAATCTTTTTTACAAAGAATCTTAACAGCTTGGTGGAATCTAAAACCCTGAGAAGGATTATTCATATGTTATACTGTCCTGGAATGTATGACCTGAATCTCACTATGAGGAAGCATCAGATAAGCCAGTAGAAAAACCATTAAATTAAAAATAAAGCAGATAAAGAGATTCCATCCATCAAAAGTAGCGAGACCATAAAAGACAAAGAAAGCCTATGGAAAAGTTCAAGATTGAAGGAGACGAACAATGAATCATATACAAAGCAATATCAGGTCCTAGAAGGGGTCCTGTACTGGAGGGGGAAATAGGCTATAAAGGATAATATTAAGTTATTTGACAAAACTGAAATACGGATGGTAGATTAGATAAAAGCATTGTGTCAATATTACATTTACTGAAGCTGATAATGGTACTCTGGATATTTCAGAGAACACTCTTATTAGAAAACACTCAGTGAGATATTTAATGGTAACTTAGAGACAAAGAGCTCTGTGTGTGTAACTTAATTTTCATCTGGTTAAAAAATAGTGGTATGTATATAGAATTGCATGAGCAAATGAAAATGATAAATAATAGAACAATTGGGACAGTTTTTAATCACAGATGAATCTGAGTAAAAGAATGAATAAAATACTAAGTTTTTTTTTTCCTTGTAGCTTTCCATAACTTAAGATTCCTTTAGGTTAGGGTTTCTACTAATTTTATATGACAGCTGTTACTTAGTTAGTGATCAGACAGTATGGCCAATGAGATATCAGTTTTCTGAAATGTGTTGGCACTTTCATTGTGAGTTAATTTTTGTAAACATTGGGAGCTTGAGAAGCAGTTGCTCTTAAGTTATAGAAGTATTTTTTTTTCTTTATGAGAACTATGAAAGTTATGGTATTTTACATGAAGAATATAGTTCACAAACCTTGTATTTTTAAAACTAATTTAACCTTGTAAAGTAACAGACTTTGTCTTGCTTAATATTTTTTTTTTTGACTTACCTAGTCTATGGCTACTGCTTTCTTTCAGCAATTACCCCCTCTGCTTAATTTTAGTTTACAGTTTAAGGCTGATTCTTAAATCTTTTGGAAGAAATTTCACAAATTATCTCTTGAGGACTGAAGCAAACCCATTAGTATACTTCTCACAAAGAATCTATAGGAATATTTTTTCAACTCTTATGTGTTAAAACTGTTTATAGTCCTTTATTTAAGGGACAGCTTGGTGGAATCTAAAACCCTGGGTTTGCACTTTCTTTCTTGACTTCTTGTTAGTGTCTTACCATTGTCTTCTGATACTGTGTTGAGTTTAATTTGTCAGTTATGATGTTTGGGACTCTCATAAAATTTGGGCTGTATGGATTTTCCCTTTTCTCTTAGTTCACATGGAGAGAGATTCTGTGGTTTTATCTCCCTTCTCTTTTCATTTAGAATAGGAATAAGTAGGAACTGAGTAGCTATCGAGCCCTATCAGAACCAGAACTCTGGGTGATTTTCTAACCCCTCCCCATCAATTTCTCTATCTGTAAAACATGAACATTTGCTCCAGAAGGTTACATGAGGATGAAATAAGCCACCTATGATAGAAACAAAGAGCACAGCTCGGCACACAGAAAATACTCCATGGAAGTTAGATCTGTGTGCATGCATGCATGTGAGGCTGTTTCAGTCACATCTGGCTCTTTGTGACCCTATGGACTGTAGCCTACCAGGCTCCTCTGTCCATGGGATTCGCCAGGCAAGAATACTGGGGTGGGTTGCCATTTTCTTCTCCAGAGGATCTTCCTGACTCAGGGATCGAACCTGTACGTCTTACATCTTCTGCATTAGTAGGCAGGTTCTTTATCACCAGCACCACCTGGGAAGCAACATTAGTTGCTGGTAACAGATTTTGGTTTTGAGGCCAAATTTTTGTTCATTAAGACATGATTCCTAGTTTAGACTCTTCGAATCACATTGATTAAAAAAAAAAAAAAAAAAAAAAGGCGGGGGGAGGCTTCCCTGGTGGTCCAGTGGGTAAAGAGTCCACCTTGAAATGCAAGGGGCACTGGTTTGATCCCTGGCCCAGGAAGATCCCACATGCTGCGGAGTGGCTGGACCTGGGTGCCTAATTACCCCTCTGCTTAATTTTAGTTTACAGTTTAAGGCTGATTCTTAAATCTTTTGGAAGAAATTTCACAAATTATCTCTTGAGGACTGAAGCAAACCCATTAGTATACTTCTCACAAAGAATCTATAGGAATATTTTTTCAACTCTTATGTGTTAAAACTGTTTATAGTCCTTTATTTAAGGGACAGCTTGGTGGAATCTAAAACCCTGGGTTTGCACTTTCTTTCTTGACTTCTTGTTAGTGTCTTACCATTGTCTTCTGATACTGTGTTGAGTTTAATTTGTCAGTTATGATGTTTGGGACTCTCATAAAATTTGGGCTGTATGGATTTTCCCTTTTCTCTTAGTTCACATGGAGATAGATTCTGTGGTTTTATCTCCCTTCTCTTTTCATTTAGAGTAGGAATAAGTAGGAACTGAGTAGCTATCGAGCCCTATCAGAACCAGAACTCTGGGTGATTTTCTAACCCCTCCCCATCAATTTCTCTATCTGTAAAACATGAACATTTGCTCCAGAAGGTTACATGAGGATGAAATAAGCCACCTATGATAGAAACAAAGAGCACAGCTCGGCACACAGAAAATACTCCATGGAAGTTAGATCTGTGTGCATGCATGCATGTGAGGCTGTTTCAGTCACATCTGGCTCTTTGTGACCCTATGGACTGTAGCCTACCAGGCTCCTCTGTCCATGGGATTCGCCAGGCAAGAATACTGGGGTGGGTTGCCATTTTCTTCTCCAGAGGATCTTCCTGACTCAGGGATCGAACCTGTACGTCTTACATCTTCTGCATTAGTAGGCAGGTTCTTTATCACCAGCACCACCTGGGAAGCAACATTAGTTGCTGGTAACAGATTTTGGTTTTGAGGCCAAATTTTTGTTCATTAAGACATGATTCCTAGTTTAGACTCTTCGAATCACATTGATTAAAAAAAAAAAAAAAAAGGCGGGGGGAGGCTTCCCTGGTGGTCCAGTGGGTAAAGAGTCCACCTTGAAATGCAAGGGGCACTGGTTTGATCCCTGGCCCAGGAAGATCCCACATGCTGCGGAGTGGCTGGACCGGTGTGCCCAATTATGAGCCAGTGCTTTGGGGCACATGTGTGCAAAGCTGGTGCTCTGTGACAAGAGAGCCACGGCAATGGGAGCCCCACACAGATTGAAGAGTAAAGATGGATGAAGAAAAATAAATCAAAAAATCAAAAAAAGAGGCCAAAATTTTTTTAAAAAGGTAAAGTTAATACAATATTGAAAAAAGAGAAAGGAATGAAAATACAATTTACCTCCTGACATTAAGAAGCATATTTGCTCTTCTAGAGACCTATACTTAAATGCCAACCCAAATTATGTAACTGAGCTTTGGGGACCCACTCTACACTTCTGAATGAGCTTAAGGTTATATCTCAGAAGGGAATCATTAAGAGCTATGCTATCTTTATACAAACAGTAATATTTTACAAAGGTCCAGGAGTTTAAATATTGAGGATTTCTTAGTGAAACAGCATGCTTCATGACTGAGGCAGTAGGGGAGTTACTGAAACACAGATAGTAAGAGCCCCAGGTTCCTTTAGGAAATGAATGTTCATATTGTCTTAAGTTTTTTTAAATACAAGTCAATCTGTTAGTGTTTAAATCAAAAACATGTTGAAATCTGTAGCTGGAGACAACTTATATTGGCTGTGGTGATCTGAATGCCACTGGGCACAGAGATAGCCCCACAGAGTAAAAGGCAAGTTATGGCACATGACTCAAGATGAACTCTGATCATCTGACAGTGTGCAGCTAGCAGACTCCTGAAAACCAACAGCTTTTTCAAGGAGATAACTAAATGAACAATTTCCCAGAATTTTAGCTTTTTTTTTTTTTACTATATTTGTTTATTTAGGGGGAGGCGGGCTGGGGAAGAGGGTGTGAAGGCCATTTCTATTGGTCTTTCATTTCTCTATTTTCATCCATCTTTGTTCTTTGGCCCATGTGGGCCTCCCATCGCGGTGGCCTCTGTTGTCGCAGAGCACCGGCTGTGGGCACATGCGCTCCAGAGCTCCGGCTCCGTAATTGGACACATCGGTCCAGCCGCTCCGCGACACGTGGGATCTTCCCAGGCCAGGGATAGAATCGGCGCCTTTGCACTGCAAGGCGGTGTCCTTACCCACTGGACCACCAGGGAAGCCCAGCATTTTATTTTGAAATAAAATTATTTTCCCCATGAGGAGTTCTCAATAGCTGTCTTCCCTTCCCCCAATTTCTCCCTCCTCTATTTTCCTGAGTCACTTATTGAGGCTGATGTTTTACTGAAAAGTAAAGAATAAGGCTTGCATACACATACACAATGTGAGTCTGCTTAAATTTGTAAAATAGGATTAGCAAAACAGGATTCATCTGAGTTACAAACCCTCATCCCAAAGCTGCCACCCTTCATAAATATTTTCAGAACTCCCCTTTTGGAAGGATAATTGTAGGAATCATACTTCCTAAAGCCTGTGATTTCAATTCCAGAAGTACTGTGCTCATTTTCTAGGTCTCCTGTGACAAAGTACCCAAGAACAGGGTGGCAGAAGACATCAGAAACGTATCATCTTACAGTTCCGGTGGCTAGAGGTCTGAGATCAAGATGTTGGCAGGGCCATGCTCTCTCTAAGGGCTCTAAAGAAAAGTCCTGCCTTTTCTCCTCTAGCTCCTGGTATTAGCTGCCAACACCGGGCATCCACACACACACACACATCCCTCCAGTCACACGACCATCTTCTCCCTCTCTTCACATCATTGTTCACACATCTGTGAACAATGTGTGCACATGTGTGCACATCTGACTATGGATCTAAATTTCTCCATTTTTTGTAAGGTTTATAAAAATAAGTCATACTAGATTAGGACCCAGCCTAATGAATTCACCTTAGCTGAAATGCTAAATCAGGAGACAATCAGAGCTACTGGGGTTAGGATTTCAGCCTATCTTTTGAAAGAAGACTAAACTCAACCCCTAACACCTACCTTTTAGAAATAGAATTTTTCTTCTGGAACATATTCAAAACTGTATTTAAATGTGAAACACTGTCTGAAATATCATTTGAAAATATAATATCCATTTATGTTTTATTTTTAGTAGTAACATATATATGTATAAATGTTTATATAGGGGAATATGTATATAGATACATCTATGTTTTTATATCTATATAATATATATATACACACATACACACACACACAAACACAGTGGGGGAGCTATCTCTAGATATACATATAGATATATACATCAACCTATGAATAGGAGCCTCTCAGCTACTATAAGAAAGGAGAAGGGGAGGAGTATTAACACTTTCTCTGATTTGTCCTAATTATTTGCTTCCTCTTTCACATTCATTTAAGATTCCAAGAGCTAAGATTGCCATAACTACCATTCTAGGCATTCAGAATGCTCACTTCTTCAAAACTGTCTTAAGCCAGGACAGTTTTCTCATTAACAATCCACAGACACGAGTACCTCAGTGCCTGAAATAGTTTGTGCCAAAATTTGAGGAGGTAAAACCCATCAATGCCTTCCTCATTAAAATAAACTGATCCAACAGGATTAATTACTAGTTTGCTTAATACTCTCTACTAACAGGAGGTGAGGCATTTACAAGAAATTTCATAGTACCTGATAGGTTTTGTTTATACAAAACAGATGTTATAGCAATGTTTTGGCACTAGGAAAACAAAACCAGACACTTGTTTTTAAAAAAATCCTCATAAAGTAATCTATTTGCTGAATTTTTTTAGTACAAACTGCAAATCTCCTACGCTAAAGGTTTAAGGATTATAATTAGTGTATGGATGGGAAGCCAGACAGTGCAGAGTTATAACAAAGTTACTAGAGAAAGAATTATCACATTGGAAGCATCTTATGTTTATAATCCATGAAGGAGGAAATGACACTAAAGAGTTGGACACGACTTAGCAACTGAACAGCAACTCCCTCAAGTCATCTGATTTTATGAGTAGGACTCATGTCTCAGTGACAGGTCATCTCGGGAACCCATCGCAGTGCCTGACAAATAAAAAAGGTTCCCAGAAAAGGCCTGCTGAGTAGTCCCACTGCAGCTCTCACTGCTCTATATCCAAATCTGTGAAACAGGTCAGAATTTCCAGCAGGAGTGGCTCCTGCAGGCCCCTTTCTCTGCTCCATTCACTGCCCTTCGCCCTAACGTCTCTCTTTCGCTCCCTCTACTCCATGGTCTACAGCAGTTATTGTTTGCATCCATTTTCCATCCCTGCTCCACCACTTCCGAGGTTGTCATCACTGCAAACAGGTTGCTGATTTCATCCCTCTGTCATCCTGAGATACGGGAAAGGGAGGAGGAAGGAGTGGGTTGTTCAAGAATCTCTCAAGTGAGTAATGAGTTTGTCACATTAGAACTGTAAAGGCTGAACCAGAGAAGTGCTAGCAAGAGAGTGCCAGGTGGATGAGTTAAGGTGAGGTTCTTTATTTTCTAGCATGTGTGTGTGTGAGTAGTTCAGTCATATCTGACTCTACAATCCCATGGACTGTAGCCCGTCTGGCTCCTCTATCTATGGGATATTCCAGGCAAGAATACTGGGTCAGGTTGCCATTTCCTTCTCCAGGGGGTCTTCCTGACCCAGGGATTGAACCTGGTCATCTGCATTGCAGGCAGATTCCTTACCCTCTGAGTCACCAGAAAAGCCATCATGTGTTAGAAATAGTTTGTGCCAAAATTTGAGGAGGTAAAACCCATAAATGTTATTAAATAAACTGATCCAACAGGATTAATTACTAGTTTGCTTAATACTCTCTACTAACAGGAGGTG